>CM073591.1:207939431-208684431 GCA_037074705.1 Zhengitettix transpicula
GGAGTGGAAATAATAAAAAATGTCAAAACATTTGATATTTGAGTTGGATAAATATTTTTAGGAGTCAAAGAGATTGGTAATGTTACTAGAAATGTTATCTGAGTATAATTTCAACCCCTTCAACACGGTAAATGGGCACTCTTAGGGGTGTTGGAGATTCTTTGCAGGGAAATTACGCGAATAAACCCAAGATTGATGTAAAATATAAGGTTATGTATGTCACTGAGTTTAATTGTAACATTCAACTTGGCATTTAACACCCAGTGGCGGGGGTGGACGGGGTGGTAAATTTGGAACATTCAAACACGGCAGATATTTACGTTGAATAAATATTTTTCATGGTTAATAAAATAATTGTACTTCTATTGATGTTATTTGTGTATGATTTCAACCCCTTTCGTCATGGACAGCAGTGCACCTTTAGGAGTGAAGAGGCGTTTTATAAAATTAATGCAAAAACAACCGATATTCGAGTCAAATCTGGGTTACGGATGTCGCTGAGTTAAATTATGACAATCTGGTCAACGCGCGGGGTGTTTGAGTGTGGGGGGTTGACGGGAATTAGCGGGGTTGGGTGGAGGAGGCGGGGCTACAAACTTTGAACATGCTAACCGGCCGATTTTTGGGTCGAATCAATATAATTCGATATCAACGGAATTAATCAAATTTCACTACATGTGCTCTGTGTAAAATTTCCACGTCTTTCAGGTTTGTGAGTGGTGCACCCTTAAGGGTTTAGCGTGTAGTGGCTTTACATAAAAATAACGCAATCACATTAGAGTTTGGAGTCTGAATTGAGGCTATGGATGCCACCTATTTTAATTATGACATTCAACTTGGCGTTTAACCCCCATTGGCGGGGTTGAACGGGGATGGAGATTATTTAAATATGTTAATCAATAAATATTTGCGCCTAATATTTTTCACATTCAATTCAATTCAGAATATTTGTTTTGTGATTGTGTATAATTTCAAGCTATTTCGGGCTTTAGAGCCGTTACGTTTAGGGGTGATGTTTGGTGGTGCGTTACAGCAAAATAATGCACTTGCCACCGAGTTTGGAATCAAATCCCGGGATATGGAAGACGCTGAATTTATTTATGATAATATGGAATAACGCGTGTGGTTGGGCGGTGGTGGGAGGGGGCTCGGCGGTGGTGTTGGACGGGGGTAAAAATTTGCAAACAATTCAAACGGCCGATTTATGCAGCGAATAAATATATTTTGGGATCAATGAGCCTTATATCTCTATACATGTTCTCCGTGTATAATTGCAACCCCTTTCGGGTTTGGGAAGGAAGTATTTTTAAGGGTGTGGGGGGGGGGTGGCTTTACTTAAAATTATTAAAATTAAAACAATCAAGATTCGAGTTGAATCCAAGGTTTTGTATGTCACTGAGTTTAATTATTACATTCGACTTGCTGTGTAACTCCCCCAAGCGTGGGTTGTAGTTTTAAAACATGTTAATCAGCCGATATTAGCGTCGCAATATTATATTTTGGGGTCAATTAAATTCATAATATTTCTCTAGATACTCTTTCTCTGTAAAATTTCAATTCCCGTCGGCATGGAGGGGAGCAAGCTTAGGGGTGGCGTTTGGTGGCGAGTTACATGAAAATAACGCTAATACCATTGGAATCAAATCCGGGGTTATCGATATCTCTGAATTTAATTTTGATATTCAACTTTTTGTTTAACCAAACCACAGTGGTGACGTGGGTGGAAAATTTGTAAAATGTTGAAATGGACGATATGATTTACGAAAGAAACTTTTTCGGTGCCAATGAGTTCAACCCATTTCGGAATGAGAGGTGAGCACATGTAGGAATATGGGGCTGAAGTGCATTACATAAAAATAACGCAAAAGCAACCGAAAGTGGAGTCAAATATTAAAAAAAGGATGTATATTTGTATGTATGTATGTATTTACGTAAATTTATATACAAATTAAATCGCGTGGAAAGATTGCAACAAAAAATGGTACACATATTCTTCAAAACACGAGAAACGGTACTGTGGGGGTGAGAAACAGCTAACAAAAATTGTGGAAAGAATTATAATTGAAAAACGTAATAATTTTAAGTTAAATTACTGCGCGCCAAGAGATCATGACGTCACCAAAGAGAGAGAGAGAGGCGTTACTACGCAACGAACAACGGAAATAGTTCCTTTTTCCGTTATGAAATAAAGCAGACATATTTTCATTGAATCTAAAGTATAATTTTATCCATCAATACTCCATCGAATGATAATAAAAAAAACAATACGAATACTTAAAATACAATGTGTTTTATGGCTTTTCAATTAATGTACTATCGGTCTAACGAATGTACGGAACACTTACATTTTGGTTAAATCACTTCTTGACTTAAGATTAATATAGAATTAAATACTTTTTCGGTTTTATATAAATAAGTACACGGGCAACGCCGGGCACCCAGATAGTGTTATAATAAAGGAAAAATGGAAGAAAGTCGAAATTAATCATAATATTTAATATATAACAAAAATATTTGTTAACAAAATTTAGTATTAGTTGAATTTACATTTTAATATTATGCCTTGGCTTTTGTGAGAACTAAATTTCAGGGCCGCCTATCGGGCCTCTAATAAAGATAGTCCAAAAAAATGAATTTTAATTTACAATAAAAACAACTATAACTAATCTCAAAGTTATATAATTATATTAAAGTTATCGAAATATGACGATAAGTGTTATTTATACATAAGGTTTACAGATTAGTATTTGTTTGAATTTCATACCATTGTCTGGACTTCTGGGGCTTATGCACACATGATTTGCTTTTTAATTAATTTTATTTTTCGTTACTCCACTTTTCACTAACAGGCCATTTGAAATGATTCTACTTTATTATTGTTTGCAACACTTTGGAACACTGTCGATGTCGTTCCGTTTCTGAATATCTAATTGTTTGTAGATTAAACACCGCTCGCTGAACAATTGCTTTTTACATTCTGTTCTCTCTGAATAACTGTATATCTGCGTAAAACATCACTCCGACTAACTGGGTTCTCTTGCTACATACGTGACAACCGCAAAATGAGAACTGGCAACTACTGTCTGACAAACACAACCTGCCCTGACAAACACATTCTGCTCTGTATACTGAACTCGGCTAAAGTCCTGAGCGTCTATATATGCCTCTTTGACAATCACTTTTTAGCGAGCATTACCGGCTTCACATTCTCGCCAAACAATACAGTTACTATGGCATGGCGTCAGAGTTATGCCACCAATAATGATGGAAACAAATTTATTTATTAATTACATATTTGTCATTGCTACACTATATATATATATATATTTCAGGGAAGGACGTTACAATATATGTATATACATATATATATATATATATATATATATATATATATATATATATATATATATACATATATTGTAACGTCCTTCCCTGAAATGTTTCTCAGTCAGAGGTCAGACATTGAATAGAAATCAAATGATTTAAATGATATTAATAACATAGAAACATTAACTTTCAATACACACTGCGTAAAATTTTAATTACACCCGAGTTCATGGATCCGCGCATAAAAACAAATAAAGTCTTACAATTTTTCAACACGTTGGTTGATTCTACAACACTTTACGAGGCAGAAACCCAGGAATATGAATCCACCGGCAGCAAGCATTCTGTCCACGAACTCCGCAGGTTCCCAGTCGGGACGACGATCCTCAGGATCGCTAGGGTTGTGGAAAACATTTTGTGTACTATATGTGTGCAATTGAGGATTTTTTTTTGCGATTTGACAGAAGGTTGCACTTCTGCTGACTGTCTGTTTTAAGATTATTATTTAACCGTATTCATTGTGAATAAATGAAGGCAAAACATAACTCGGGGCAACTACCTTAGTCCGATATATTAACATCATCAGTTCTTTTCACTAGTTTGTATAGTTTATTATTCATTAAAGGTACAATTTATTAGCCCTACTTTGGCACGCCAAATTCAATCAAAATTTACAAAGCAATTTTTTTTATTTTATAATTTGTGGCATTCAAGGAAAAATACAAACTTTTATATTTTACAAACAATCAAATCTAATAACTCTTCTACTCAGGGTCTTTACTGGGTTTGATAAGTAAGAAACAATCAAGATTATAAATTAAAGAATTAACAATTCAAACAAATTGAAACTAACGAAATACGAAATGAAAAGAAACGAAATCTGACCATACCCTTAATTACCGTTTACAGAATTTAATTATTTTGGTTTGCACTTACAAATGTCCTGCTGCTACCATATTTGATGTTTCGAAGCTTGGGGACATAATTCGCCAGACTGCCACCAACTGACCTTCTGTACAATGCACGCAGTTCACAACAAAGCTCACCGACAAAGAGCCTGCCATCATTGTTGTTCTTTGAAATCGGTGCCGCTAAACAATTCATTATAATTTAAACAATTACTGGCCCCTTAATTAGTATTACAATATATTGTAGTAGTTAGTAATTAATTCATTATTATAATTATAAAGTTGGATTGTAGAGGACTTATTATTGGATATAAAGCATACGCCGCAACACATACGCGGCGACACAAAGAAATAATGTATTGTTGGAGTTGAGAAAGCGGTACGCGCTCAAAAATCTACGAGACGAAGTTAGTTAGTTGGACGGTGGACACAGTTGCGGGCAGATATCCATTCAGAAAATTTGCAGTATAAAAAGTTGAGCAGCGGACATAGAACAGTTCAAAAGCAATCTTCAGTCAGCGGCAAGACGCGAAAGAAAAAGTCTACGTATAGTAGTTAGGTCCACATAGAGAAATAGAATCCGTAAAAGTCTGTGGATCCAGAATTATGAATAGGGCTATCTAGGAAGTCCAACGGCGAGCTAATCGTTTACATAAAACGCAAGTAACCAGTTCTGATAGAGAGACTTATAAAATCGCAGTTTGGAAGCAGAAGTTTTGCTTCACAAACTGAACAAATTTCTGCATAGAGAGACTTTGAGGAGACCTACGTCCGGAAGCTGGGTGAGGGTGAGATGATCGAGGTTCCAGGATAGCAGAGATCCAGACAAACTACCGTGTGTTCAAATTCTAATGAGTAGAATCAGTGATATCCCCAAATCGTGTGCACAGAAAAACCAAAATTGAGACCTGGGCGGCCGTAAGTAGTAAACTTTAAAATTGATTGTAAACCTCTTTTAAAAGATATGTCAGATCGTTCTTTAATTATTTCGTTTTCTTTAATTATTCACTTCGTTAATTATTTACTTCTTTAATTGTTTAGTTCTTTAATTTAAATTCAATCTTTAATCTTATTTTCATCCGCAACAAAATTCGTCGAGGTTCAGACGAATTAATTTACCTAAAAAGCTAAATGTAATTGATTGTATAAAATTCACCCATTTATCAAACCCAGATAAAGACCCTGAGATCCAAAAATTATTGTATTTAACTTCGTTAATAAATGTTGTGTTAATTGTTTCACTTAATAAATCTTTTTATTTAGCCACAGCCATTTGTCATTTGTAGTATATTATAAATTTATTACAATATATATATATATGTCAGATGTATATGACGAGGTTTTCCGGAATAGAGCAGTGAATTCCGTAACTAGATTTTCGATCCTACTTTCTTCCGAACCCTAAACAAATCTAGATTAATCGCATTGTTATGTATATGAACTATTCACAGAAATAAGTGAGGTAAAAAAATAAATAAAACAGAAACGACCTTCACACGTGACAATAATCCGCTAATAAACGGGAATTTCAAAAATTATTTTAAACAATGCTAGGCGTGAGGACATGATGCCAGGATCATACATGTTAATTTGGTGTCGTCCACAATAAAATCTGATTTCGAAATGAATACAATTAGCAGCTTGTAGAGACATTCATTAAATCAGCACAAGAGAATATGTGTAATTAGTGTCCACTGTAAGCGCTAATCAGTTCAAATTACATTACAAAATGCGGTATAATGTAAAAATTTTGAGTTACCGTGCGGCGGGATTTGAATTGATCTAAAAGAGTGCTAAAGTTTGTTAAGTATGGCAGAGGAGTGATTAGTTTGTTTTCCCCAAGTATTTTCCCCTGGTATTTCACGAGATGTGCCTGTTTACTAATATCACCCTTCCCACTCAACCGTGCCTAAATACCAAAAGATTTTCCTAATCTAATAAACTACTCTTAAGATACATATAATTAAATTTAATGAACTAATCAAATAAAAAGCCACTGCCATAGTCCGATATATTAACATCATCAGTTCTTTTCACTAGTTTGCATAATGTCCATTAGTTAGCCCACCGTTATAATCCAATGTATTGCACAGTCTTTCCTGTATTTCCTTTTGGGTGTATCAATGTGATAATGAAGATTCGAAATTGTATTTGTGGACGTAGCGTGTGAACATTTTCAACTCCATTTTTTTTAATTTCCTTAGCAGTCAATGCATTAAATTTGTTGTCTAAACAATGTAAGCGAGATATTATTCCATTTTTTTATTGCTGATTTATTTACAGTTGCATCAACAGCTCTGTTTATTAGTGACTCAGAATGGGAACTTGTTTTTTTCCTTGTCGGGGTACTGATTTGACGAGTTTTTCTCACGCACACAAACATCCAGGCCCTCGCCGGGATTCGAACCCTGGGGACGTCTGAGATGTGAGCCAGTTACGCTGACGCCTACACCACAGGAGGTTGGCTTTCGATTTTTATTATTAGTGAAATTAGTATAAATAAATGTGGTGTAATAATAATTTTAAATAAGGCAAAATTATATTACTGTACTCTAAAAACAGTCCTATCCAAATTTATTCGAAGCATTAATTGCACTATCACAGCGTATAAAAGTTTTTAATTCAAACTAGTACTGCCCGCCTCTTTCCTTGCGTGAATTTTTGGTTACTGCAGACAACAACAAAAAATATATATACTATCGTATCTTCTACTAATAAGCAGTATTAGTCAATATATTATTCTTACTGTTTACTTTTAGGATGAATTACCAAATATGTCACACTAAAAGCAGTTGCCGGGTTTGCTGGCCCCAAGGAAAGAAGATACAATACTGCTGCTGGTGACAGTCACGTTAGGTGACGTCATCTCACACTATCTCGTACAGAGGTGGTAGAATAATACTTTATTTTTTCTCTTTCTCTACTCAACCGAAGTAATGTTTTTACGTTGATTTTCTTTTATGAAAAAGCGTAACAAATTTCATGACGACCTCGACTGGCAACAACGTTCTCGATGCCACATGCTTCAATTCATTATAAAAAGTTAAGTTACCTCAATAAGCAATACTAAATATGAGGCTGTTAAAGAATATAGTAATTCACATTACTCACAGATTCATTTTTACTTATTTCACTTTCAAATTTATAGCTAAAAAATAAATTGGCATCCGACATTTACGTCTTACTTCGGTCATATCTTACGAATAAGGACTTTCAAGTAAAATATTGTGATACAATAACACCCTCATATCAAATAAATTCTGGAGTTCACCAAGGAAGTGTCCTAGGTCCCATACTGTATAATATATACACGACGGACATTACACTAGTAACATTCGCAGAGAACACAGCTGTACTCGCATCGAATCAAAACCCAGTTGTAGCATCTCAACTCCTTCAAGAATATCTAAATAAGTTACAAACCTGGCTCAACCGATGGCGAGTAAAAATAAATAACTCAAAATCTGTCCATGTAACCTTCACACTGAGGAAAGAAACTTGCCCACCAGGCCAACTAGATGGATGGGAAACAAATACCACAAGCAGATACAGCCAAATATCTCGGATTACATTTGGATGGAAGGCTGACATAGAAAATCATATAAATAAAAAGAGGAAACAATTTGATTTACAACTTCGTAACATGTACTGGATGCTAGGAAGGCGTTCACAACTGTCAAGAGAAAACAAAACCATCCTCAAGCCAGGTTGGACTAATGAGGTACAATTATGGGGAACAGCTTGCAGCTCAAAAATTCTAAAAACATTGATCAACGTGCCATGGTACGTCCGGAACAACGTCATCATTACTGATATAGGAATAGACATAAATTTAGTGTTCAGTATCGTGACAGAATTAGTAAACATCCAAACAAACTTGCTAAATATTTGTTCGAAGTAAATGACAACTCACGACGACTCAAAAGGTTGAAACCTTCGGACCTATCCCATAAACCTAAATAATATTATTTTGTACTATATTATGTTACTTATACACAAGTTAAAACTTTGTATCAGTTAATGAAGTAGTCAATGGACTACTTCAAGCAATTTATTTAATTTATTACGAAATTTACTTAATGTCAAGGGACATTGTAAAGAAAATTGAGAATAAAAAAAATATATTTATTAACAAATATTCGTGTAAATCAGAATCATTCCGACATAAAACTAATATACAATTATAATTAACACAATAATGTGAATCAATCTACTTTTTAACTATTTCTCTAGTCTGAACTTTGGCGTTTTCAACTTCTGAACAAATACAAATTGCAAGAAGGTTTAAACAGAAATGGACAAGTTAATTAAGGAATATCTTGGACTTGTCTCTGGAGAGCACCTCATCATGTTAAAGAAAGAGAAGAAGAAGAAATTTTAGGCATACTTTTTATTGTATAGGGTAATCCACATGGTGGCCACTCCCTCCTTATAGCAGAGGAAAGGGACTGAAAGGGGAGATGCGGAAATGTAGACTACGACAACGGCTCTGTATTTTTATGGATACTACTGGAAATTCACCTAAAAGTGTTGTAGTAAAAACCCTAATCACGTACAAGCAGAGGCCAGCTCATTAGCTAAATGAAATGTATTGTAATATTCTGATACCTAATGCAATTTTTTTTTAAAAAACTGTTCTGTTTCAATGGGTGGTAGTATTTTACAAAGGCTTCTCTCAAAGTGATTCAAAGGTCCGTCTTCAAAAGTTCTAAAACGTATTGTAACGCGTTCTCTGGAGTTCGTCGAAATCAAACCAGACGATTTTAACTTATGCGAATAATATTTATTTAAATTTTCCATGGACAAAAACATGTGTTTTTATAAGTTAAACGAAACACTATAAATATTAAACAATACTGTTAGGGAGTGAAGAACTAATTAACTACGAGAATAAATTCGGGGTTTGTTTTCGGCTCTGAGTGGACAACTTTTATCAGTTAACATGTGTTACCTAACCATCTTACCAGAGACGCAAGTGCGTGGCACTGTTTTTAGTTGCCCAGTTTGGTGTTCTTCCGTCCCCGCCCGCTTCAAATCAGCTTCAGTAAGCGTTGACCGCGTTAGATAGTTCTCATGTATGTGCTTATTCCACTCTGCCTCCCCTCCCTCAATCTGCGCTACCCGTCTTCACTGCTGACGCGTGCTATAGACTAGCTGATTCCTCGGATTCGAAGCTCTAATATAATCTAGAATGTTCTTGTCGCAGTGCGGATTCGAAACTTCTCGAAAATACCCACAGCTTTTTTCGCCCTCACTCTCCTCTATAGCAGTGGGGATGGGTGGGTGACTGACATCTTATCCACATTTCGTCCTTCCCCCCCCCCTACCAGGCATTATGTCAAGCGCTTGAATATGTTCACTTGTGAATGAATGCCCACTTCTATAGACATGTATCAGCCATAGCACAACAGAGATTGTGTGAAAACGTAACAACGTAATAAGTTAGTGACTTTTTCTTAAATTCAATGGAGATTGAGTTTTCTCTGCATTCGGCCAAAGTAATCCCATTAATTTTAACTTCCGGTACGAGTAGTGTCTAATTACTAGTGTAAAATCGATTTCCCTGTTCCTTACTTTTCGCGTTTCTGGCACCATACGTCACGATATTCAGCAAGAATTATATTTATTCTGTCCAAATCACTCCTGTTTGTCACTAATTATTATTCTGAATTTCATTCACTTGTTGAACGCTGGGGTCCGGGAACGCACAATTTACGGTCGCCTGACGTCCTTTTAACTCAGCTTCAAAGTTTAGTTTAATTTATAATAATATATATGTACACACACACACACACATATATATATATATAAATATATATATATATATTGTAATAACCACAAAGGGTATAAAATAAAAAAATATATATAATTTTGATTTTAACAAACAAATTTATTAACACAAGAAGAATTTACAATTGAATTTAATATTTTACCATTATAATAAGAAACTCTTGCTCTCATGGGTCTCTACTAGGTTTGACAACGGACAGAATCGAACTATTAAAAAGACCCAACATTTAAGTTTTAAATTAAACAAAAGTATTTACTAAATTTATTAATGAGCTTAACCTATAGATTGCTTCTAACTTTATTATCAAAAGATAAGAGAACGACATCTGACTGATATCCTTTAATAACGTTTACATCTGTTAATATTATGCATTCCAACTTACGGTTTCTCAGGTCTACTTCGACTCGTTCTTAAGACACTCACTTTATAGCCTTGACATTCACTCACTGACTCTAACACAATATCACTGGTTCGCCGTGACACCCCTTGACGTCGTTGCTGCATCCAGGTCGCCTACCATCGAAGACAGGTCCAATTCTCCTACTCATACAGATAGAGCTTCTGTATTTTAAAAATGTTTATAGCTGTTATGGTTTTGCTGACTGACTGTCTCTTCGATGCGTCCTCCGCCTCTCTCCCACACTGTGTCTGTCTCCTCTCCCACGTTAACTCCAACTGTCCAACTCTTCGCTGCGTCCTCCGCCTCTCTCCCACGCTAACTGACAACTGTCTACATAATAGGTTATTTCCCCTATATATACCACCAGCCTCCTTGTTTTTCTCTTGATGCAAAGTTTCGTCGCAGCGGCGGGGTGACAGAATCCCATTACTGAAATTTACGTCCCGACCACTGGATTCCTTCCGCCTTTCGAAACCCGACAATCGCGACAGGTCCAATTTGTCTTTGGACCTCTCCGCTCACAAGTGCGCGATACTAATTTCTCCAGATCCTAAGTCAACAAGTGCCTGGACCCTCATCATCCCAAGCAATTGCGCCATTCGACATGCCCGCAGCTGCAGTACCTCGCCCCCGCAATTACTCAGGACTTGTCGGCTGCTCTCTTTTGTCCGACTCGCACAAAATCTTTTCTTCCAAGTCCCAAGCAACTACGCCACTTGTCAGGTCATTCGTCAGAGACAATAGCCTGCTCTAACATAGCCACTTTGGGAACATCTGCTCGCCCACGTTCTGCGTTACTAATTCTTCACGCCGTTTCCCAAATAAATAAGCTACTGGACCCGCAATCACTCTTTAGACCTAATTGCCGCTCCGTCACACTCTCTCTACAAATTACGGCTTCCTCTCTGCCGCTCACCAGCACTCATCCTAGATAAATGTCTTACCGCTCCGTCTTGTCACCTCGTGACAGGACCCGCGGTTACTTTTCCTACGCATTCTCTTTACGACATGTGCGCTGTTTTTAATCCAATGCATTATATTAAATGCATTACAATATATAATGTAGAAATTACTAAAGAATTTATTTTATTTAATATTTTCTGTCTTCAGTTCCACGATACAAGCGATGCAATTCCGTGACGCCCAATGTTTACGAACATTTAATGACCCCCGAGTCAAAATGTGTCTCGAGGTAAAGTTATAAAAACCTTGAGAAGTAAACGCAGGTCAATCAGTAGCAGAATGCCAGATAAGTCGAGCGACTGGCGATCTTCTTTACAGGCAGTAGAGTGCCTGCTCAGTCGAACATTCAGTCGAGCAAAAACTCAGTCGAATGCTCAGTCGAGCCGCAGTCGAGTATTAGGTTTTGGGCCGAGCAGACTAAAGTGGGACATTCCGTCCGGGTGCGTCATTGGTTTTTGGTCGCTGTTTTCATATAAGTGTGAAATCATTCAGATCCAAAGAAATTTTCTGCGTTGTGGCGGATATAACTTGTATTTTTGAAGGACGTTGTGTTTGCACGCGGACGTAGTGTAACTAATCTCACTCGAGGTTCAGATAATCTTGACAAAGGTTGGTAAAGACCACGGGAGATGGTAATCCTGTGAAATGGCGTATATCTATGACAGCTCTGCCAAAAAATTCTATCTCCACGCCTCCTATGGAGGCTATGGGCTATACAGATTTCTGTAGCAAAGTGGAGAATGGCGTTTAATTTAGGATTGTGAGATTGGTTCATTAAAAATAAGCGAGTTGAGCTACATTGTGCTCACCGTCTAGCCGATTCAATCGGATTGATTTAATAAATTTCCAGAACTACGAAGTTTGTCCCGAGGTTTAACGAACCACGAAATTACAAGCATACGTTGAGGTGCGCTGCGTCACTTGAGAACCGCATTTGACATTCCAAGGTATTTGTTTAGTTTTAGTAGTCCATAATAATTAAGCGTTAAATTTCTACTGTAACACGTTCTATAATTTTATGTTTTAGTTTTTGTAAATTACTATATTTTAATGGAGGCCCGTAGGAGACTCCGAGATATTGTTTACTACATTATTTGGCACTTCAATGTGGGGCTTGTTATTTTACTATCTTTTTTAGAGGTCATTTATTAGGACTAATACATTATTTGGCTCCCCAATGTGGAGTGATATTACTCACTTTTATTTAGAATATTAGTGGTATAAAATAAAGTAGAAAACATAGCCACAACGTTGTGCGTCCATGAATGTGCTGAACAAATTAGATTAAATCAAAGTCACCATGTTAAAAAATTACTGTGATAACCAAATAGGATAATAGGTCCTCAAACTGTAATGAAATAACAAAATTTAGAAAATATTACAAAATATTGAAATTTATTTACTTGAATATTGCACCAGGAAACTGACATAAGAAATCTGACGGTAAAGAGTATTATGCAAGGTTTACAACGAATTTTTGTACATACCAGGCATCGGAGCAGTTCTCGTATCACGCTAAATCTTACACTAACTTTTGAGTTTAAATTATTTAAATGACTTCAATTAAACACTTTCTACACAACTTAAGTTGCTATACCCGATTAAATTTCTAACACACCACAGACAATCCACAGTCTATTTCCAAATATTTCGGCAACTAGTAATAATATAATTGAAATCAGTCCACCGACAGGAAGTACAACTTTTCCAATCAAAATTGGATAGATAACTGTAACCAACCATACCCAGTCAGCTCGCATCGGAGACAGTACATTTCTTCGAAGCTTTCTACATTACACATCGCCACAATAATACCGTATGAAACACTCCAATTTCTTACGCAATGCTGACTGTTGCCTACAATACACGGGCCACAATATTCCGCTGACGATACAAATATTTATAAAATCGTTTCATTACATATATTGGAAGTCGTTACAATATATATATATATATATAAATTGATAAAATTCACAGTGTTATTTTCGCGATAGATATTGTAATAAACTGTGTAAAAATACATTCATCGCTATAATATTCTATGTGGTTATTCATACTAAGGTATTTCTAGTTTAACATTAATCACCGAAATAAAGTATAATATCAAAAATTTTCACACATTAGTCAGTAAATAATTTTTTTAAAGTTTATTAATTAAATATATAATCAATTTTATCAAATTTTTGCATTTATCTTTTATTAAAATGTAATGAATACTAGTTTAATATACGATCGATTACAATAATTATAACAATTCAGAAAAGTATTTAGCTTAATTGTAAAACAAAGTCTCACTAACGCCGGAAGATCTATCAGCGTTTCGATATGGTTTTGTGTTATGGATAATTACTTTTAATCCAAACCCAGAATTCTCCTTATTTTTGTATCTTTGTTACCAACTTCATTCCCATAGGATTTTTTCTATTATCTCAAAACTATGAATTGAATTAGTTGATATATGTGATAACAATTTTGCTGACGCTAAAAAATAATTATCATTCTGAATAAACTACTTATTTAAATATATATTTTTTTTATACATTTTAAAAAACTAATATTAGTTTATGCTTAATTAGCGTAAATGTGGGGTTGAAACTCATTTTTAGAAAGTTCAGTTCGAATTAGACTCGCCTATACATGCTAACCGCAGTTTTAATCGTCTTTTAAAAGAAACTTTGCAGCCTCATGGACCTTTGATTATCCAAAGTTATTTTAAATTGTTGTATTATCACATTATTTTATACTGCCATACATTTCTCTAATGTGTGCAATTGTTTGGAATACTAGTATTTAGTTTCGAATACTAGTGTTTAGTTTCTAATATTTTATGTTAAACAGAATTTTGTTACATTTTTAACTAGATAAGATGTATCATGCCATCTAGAACTATTTTGAATTAAATTTATTTAATTTAGTTTAATTTTATTGTAATGTAATGATATAGAACTGCTAAAAAGTAACATGTCAAAAAATAATCTGGGACATTAAAATTTCTACTGCCGATTTATCTGGAAATATTTAGGGTATTTTTATCTCAATATACCAATCTATCGTATTTTCTTACGTAAAGTTCCATGTTATGAAGGGAATACCGGACGTAAATGTTTACATAAGTCTTACGAGATTTTGGAGTAAATGATGGCTTTTTGTGTTTTCAGTAAGTTGATCGCTGCTCTTCTAATTACGTCTGCATGCCAAGAAATGAAACGGATTGTATTCCATATAAGCAGTAGACGTTCAAATGAAGCAATAGTGGTGAGTACTGAAGACTCTTAATTAGTGTTTAGTGGACTAATCGAAAGCAAGTTAGCTGTCGGTACCGCGGCCATGTGAAGAACTCGTACACACTCGTGTGTATGTGTAAACAAGAACTCTAAACTTAACAGTATATCATATGTTGTTGAAAATAGTAACTAAATCGTTTCAAATAATTGAAATAAAGAGAGATTTAAGAAAGAAACCATTTGATTGTTTCGCATTTTATAGGAAAATAATCATGTACTGAAAAATAATAAAGGTATAAATAATAATAATAAAAATCTCATATTCGCATATTGATCGAATGATGAAACCTTTGGTTTCTAATTAAATGATCATTAATGATACAAAATCTCGGCTGATCATTAATTTTGCCCTCGCCGGGATTCAAACCGGGGGCCTCTGTGATGCGAAGCATTCACGCTAACCCTTAGGAGGAGCTCTGTATTTTTTTTTATCTCAGAAGAATTCAGCGAAAAAAAAATTAATTACAAAATAATCATTGTTAAGAATTGGACTGTTTAGTTATTTCTCAACTTTTACCTGTTGTGCTTATTCTCATGAGATTTAAAAAAATTTCAGTATTCCAAAACGACGATAAAATTGCCCAAATTACAGGTTAGAAAAAGATTACGAAAAACAATTTTTGTTTTATTGTTTGTGTTCAGATCTTACCAGATAATCATAATAACAAAGAAGCGTATGCCGACACAGAGAATTTTCTCTGGATTATTACATTAATGCTGTGGAATACAGAAGTTATTAAAATTTCAGAATGGAATTAAATGATTTTATGTATCTCGAAGCACGATATGAATTATATGCAATGACTTTTCAGACCATAGAACTCATATTCGTAGTATTAGATGAACTATAGTTGTCACTTTCATTTGAAATGAGTTTTGAAACGAAAATTTTCAAAAAACCGGGCCCAAATAGTTTGCAGATATAGAATTTTGGGTGAACTTTTAACTAAATTGGAAACTCTCACTATAGTTACATTTATAAAATTTACATGGCGATCCTGCCTGGATAGCCGCAAAAGATAATTTAACTGAACCCTATTTTATGACAATATATAAAAGGAAGCAAATAAGAGAGCAGACATTCGGATTTATATTGAGAGCCTCCTAATTATGCACGGTCTAATAGAAGGTGGATTGGAAAATGATGTTTTCTGATACGAGTACAATGATACGAACACCATAATTTTTTAAAAAAACTCACTTAATTTTTCACAACATTTTCAAAATTTGTAATAGTATTATAGAACACATTTTTATTCGAAAGGAAAGTCGGTAATAGTCATATTTATTGAAAAATAAAGCTAAATTCCTTAAAAATAACTAAGGCGTTAATTAAAAATGCAATTAAGTCGAAGTACTTTTCACAGGATATCGAAGATTTATGATTAGAGCAGTTAAAAAAGTCACTCATTTTATTCGAAATAGCGAATTCACAGTTTGCTGTATGTTTCAAAAATATCTGAAGTCATTTATCTTTTGCTCTTTTACTTGAACACTACTAAATTTACGACCCATTAATGACTTTGCACGAAAATAGTGGGTTATTTTGGATGCATAAATATGTGCGAAGTGTCGATCTTATAGCTCTTACGATCACCTGACGAAAGCACAAGGATTGCAGAAACTTTGTGTGGTATTTACTTATTTTTGAATGATTAAAGTCTGATTAACAAACAAATAAACATTACATTGATCAAAATCCAACACCCTACTGTTACTGCCTCCAATAACCTCAAGACAATTTTTCTAATTCTCCCTTATTACAAATTTTTACATCATACGTTCGTCATAATTCCTAAGGCGTATCAAATACCTATCATTTACAGATTTACCAATACACCTTCCTTCATGATCAAAAACCAATAAGGTCCCACTTTCCACCTATAGCAAACATTGTGTTACAAAATATGTTACTCTGACTATAAAGTCTTTTGACTAATAAAGTTGTAAAAATTAATAATAAAAAACTCTGATTGTAATTGCTCCTACATTGGATAAACAAAATTACCTCTTAATATCCATTGAGAAACAGTAATTTGATTAGCAAAATGATAAAATTTTATACTTTTCCGAAATTGTATCAGAAATGTTTCATATGAAATATAACATCGCTGCAATTAACGTACAAACTGATACTACGTAATTCAACAGTAGGTATGATCCAATAGTGTTTGATAACCCTTCTTTGTTTTCTATTGTCTTTGCATTTAGTTCGGTTTAGCTTTGCGTTTTGTTTGTGTGATGTGTCGTTCTAAAGACGTTTTTAATTGCCTGACAAAGTGTTGTGTGGTATTTATTTTATCAATTAATTTTTCTGTTATTTGACAACATTGTTTCCTAATTAATATTTAATTTATATTTTTGGTCGTGAAAATTCATAAAAATTTAACAATTATGGAAGTGGTTTAAATTTTTTAAATGAAACGTAGCATGTTTTTTAAAATCGTAAAATGGAGGTAACAAGAAAGAGAGCAACACAAAACAAAATATTGAATTCCGGCCCTGACTTTGGTTTATTCCGTAGCAAATTAGCGCGCACAGCTGCCACGCCGAATTAATAGACAGCCCACTAAACAACACAATGCAACTGATGTCCGAAAACAAGCAAATCAATAGCAGCCCACTGGCTTCCTACACTGAGAAACAGTACCCCCCGTAATGTTCTGTAATTGAGTTACTTCTACGCAAATACACCAGGCGAACCCAGTGCCGCAATAAAACGAGGGGCCAATACCTGACATTACAAACGTTTCTCATATTCACATATATCTGGCGTTCAGCTGATGAACTTCTATATCCTAAATTAAATAATAATAATAGTAATGAGAGAAAAACAGAGAAAAAGGTGATTGAATGTGGAATTTTTACACGCTTTTTAGAAGCTTTTATTCAACTTGCATTCTGTGAGTCGAAATATTCTAATCCAAAATCTGAAGTCGAATTTTCGCTGTCTTGGCATCAGTATTTGCAACTAAAAACATTGAGCGGATTTGAATTACCTACAAATTAGATATCAGTAAACAATTTTGGGTCAAAACGAATAAAATATAAATCAATATCTGTAATTAAATCATGATTTCATCAAATATTTTATCTTCTTTGAGAATAAAGACTTGTATTTTGTGACGCGCGAGGTGTCAAGTTGGTACATTGATCAGAATTTCTGTGGTCTCAGATAATCCTATCGTTGCACGATCGTTGACTCGTTGAAGAATGTAACGGTTAAATTTGTTATAGGCAATGTAACACGCGTTTATTTCTTGATTAAAATATTTTTTCTTGAATCATTAAAAAACAAATATAGAAAGGAACCCATTAGGCGCTGTATCATAGCCCAAAATTCCAAAATAACAGCCTCAGGTAAACAACTGACGTACGTACCATGTCGGTATCGCAGGTAATGAAGCAGTTAATGCCACAGCCAAAACCCGTCTACCCTGCAAGTGTCCCACAAGAACATAATCAAATCTATAAAAGACAAACTAAAGAAAAAGTGGAACAATGAATGGATCAATAAACAGACAAAACTCCATGAAATAAGGATCAATGTATGTGAAACCCAACCAAATCAGTACAATTTTAACAGACATATTCAAACCATATTCACCCGCCTAAGAATTGGTCATTCTAGACTATCTCACGGACACCTAATGACCAAAACCAACCCTGTTGCATGTGACAAATGTAACTCCACACTCACCACCCGACACGTAATTAATTAGTGCGCGTACACGCTACAAAAAAGAAGAGAGTGTGGTATCGCAGACAGCTACAAGAACTGCCCCAACGAACCTCGATATATGAACTCAATCGTGGGTTATTTTAGGGACTTGCACGTGTTTGATATAAGCTAATATAGCCATACTAGATTTCCCTATATAATCTTTAATATCATATACTGTAAATCATATTGTACTCTAGGAGCCAACATCCTGTAACTAATGAAACCACAATGTAAAAAAAAAATGTTGTAGTAATTCTTAAAGTGAATCGTGGTTACTAGTAACCACGTCGGTTGATGCGACAATAAACTAAATATAAAAAGAAAATTTTCCCTTTAAACTACAATTTATTCAAATATTCATTGCAATACGTGGTGACAGAACGCTAGACAAACGGAATTAATATATTCGGGACATATTCGTAGAAAGAAATGCAGATTAGAACCCAAATTTGTTGTCGTTGTGTAAAGGACAACGAACATCTAGCTGGAAAAATTAGGTGATATTTAGTGATCCAATATGTCGGGAGAAGGAGTGCAGATATGTAAATTTGTGGCATTGAGTAAAACGGTTGAGGTTATGAAAGTGCCTGCAGTTATGGTGACGATTGGTGTACGGACGGAAGTTAAAGTGTAGCTAATGAGGATAAATTGATGTATAGACGACTCACTGTTGATGCATAGAGGTTGGATAGATATGTGTCGATGCCACAGGAAGAAAGAGTGGAAATAGAGGAAGGAAGAAAGCAAGACTGGATGTTCGGAAGTTAACCTGTTACCACCTATGCATCACGTGCTAACCTGCTTGTTGAACACAACCCTAGGCGTTCCAGCTACTGGTGTTTCGTCCTACTTTAAAATCAGTACAATTGATATAAAACTTTTTATGACAGATTCGATATTTTTTAGACTATAATTTAGATAGGGAAGGTCCATGAACATTGAGCGACATATATTTTGGAATATAATTTCAGTGTGCGGTGCAGGTTGGGTTTCTTGACCAGAAAAGCCTGTCTTATCATTTAATAACGAGTCATTTAAGAACGGTGTGTTACGTATAGAAAGAGTGGTTATACACTTTATTAAGTCCAAATTTAGAATGCGGGCGGTATGCTCAATCTCTTTAGAAACAGTAAATCGAATTATTATAAAAATAATAGTTAAAAGGCAGTCCAATTTGTTGATGCAAAGCATGGTCATAGATATGAAAAAAAATAATTTTTAAGTTGCTAAATTATGGCGAAAGGGAAGGAGACGGTAAGACTACATATGCCATTGAAAAAGTTATTCAGGGTTGTTAACGTAATTGCGTGGGATTTTTGTTCCAAAAAGGAAAAGACTATGGATTTACAACTCTTAGTTTATATGATAATGCATATGTACTGAGGTCACTTTTCTACAATAGTTTTTGGCTCAAATGCCGCAAGGAGTCACCACACCTAAGAGTCAAACATCCGTGACTGTGTGGAGGTTCGAACCTGAGACTTCTGATCCAATACCTTTGACCACTACACCTGGTCGGTATATATTGTAATGATAATACAGTTCTTTTATCTACGATTTTAAAATTTCAGATTTGAAATTAATAATATTTGACGATTTTTTTGGTAATTGTCTTGAATAAGTAAGAAAATCTGATTAAAGGTTTGAGACACTTTTATTAAACAAAACAGCTCCCGGAAACGACCTAATCAACTCAAACCACCTCAAACATCTTCCCAAAAAAGCCCTTGTCCTACTAACAAACATATATAACGCAATACTAATAACCTCAAAAATTCCCAATGACTGGAAATTAGCTACAATAATAATGATTAATAAACCCGACAAGCTAAAATCCAATCCCACCAACTATAGACCAATCAGCCTTCTCCCTATACTTTCTAAAGTCTTCGAAAAACTCCTCCTGCCCAGACTTAAAAACCAACTTTCCCACCTTATACCCAACCAACAATTTGGCTTTCGGAACAATCACTCCTGTCCCCAACTGATCAACACCCTGACAGAAACGATCATCAACTCCTTTGAAGAAAAAAAGATTTGTATAGCGACTTTCCTAGATTCCGAAAAAGCCTTCGATAAAGTTCACTCACTACCCTTCACTCCTGTTTAAAATCAAACCCCACCTCTCCCATCACTACTTAAACCTTCTCTCCAATTACGTCACCAATCGATCCTACAGAGTTAAAATAGACAATTATTTCTCTCCACTACATCCTATACTCTCAGGCGTCCCACAAGGAAGTGTAATTGGTCCGTTCCTCTACTCCATCTACACCCACGACATTCCTATTATCCCCTCTACTACCACCTCAATATTCGCAGACGATATCGCTATCACTTCGCACTCTCATGACTTCCAAACCGCAACAAACCACCTTCAAACTTCCTTAAACCTTATTTCAATCTGGGCCAACGACTTGCGCATAGTCATCAATCCTTCCAAATCTGTAACCGTTCCCTTCTCCCTGAAAAGAAAAGGCTACGACCTATCAGTCACTATCAACAACTCCACCATCCCTACTAAATCTTCCCATAAATACCTCGGCTTAACCCTAGACTCCAAACTAACATGGTCCCTTCACACTTCCCATCTTAAAAAAAAATAATTCTCCACAGATTCCACAAGCTAAAACCATTACTGAACCCGAAATCTCCTTTATCCGCCACAACAAAAAAACTCCTTTACACATCCCTCATATATCCCCTCTGGTTTTATGCCTGCCATATATGGGGTTCGGCCGCTACCACCCACATAAATAAAATTCAAATATCGCAAAATAAAATTCTCCGCTTTATAACTAACTGTCCCTGGTACGTTACTAACTCTAGAATCCACAATGACCTTAATATTCCCTCAACCCAAAAAACTATAATTCAAACCGCCCTAATCCAACGTCATAAAAATCTCCACCACTTCAATCCCATTATCTCAAATACAGA
This sequence comes from Zhengitettix transpicula, assembly GCA_037074705.1. Taxonomy (NCBI): domain Eukaryota; kingdom Metazoa; phylum Arthropoda; class Insecta; order Orthoptera; family Tetrigidae; genus Zhengitettix; species Zhengitettix transpicula. The sequence continues at coordinate 207,960,769 of CM073591.1, forward strand.
ATCTCATCCTCCTCCACATAAACCTCTCATAAGGCTAAAAAGAAAAAGACAAATTGACCTGGCTACCAGAGCAAATTAACACACGCATGTATGTCTATGTATGTGTATAATATGTATATGTGTATGTATGTGTATATATGTATGAGTGTGTGTTTGTATATATATATATTTATAGATAAATAAATAATTCATAACTTCCTCAACTACTCACTCAAGAAGCAAGGACATTTCTTCAAGATAATTGTAACATGTTAATGTCTTCAAAATTATATCTCAATTGTAAAATCTTAGGATTAAAAAATTTTCTGTTTATTAAATAAAAAAAGAAAAAAAAGAAAAAAAAGACACTTTTATTGACTCAGAATAATTAAATACAAACTTTTAAGTGAGGATTGGCTTATATTTTTAGAAATCGAAACTGAATGATTCCGCAGAAAAACATCGTGATACAGCTTCACACGGACTATAAGAGTTGGCACTGTCTTACTTACGATCAAACTGACCTGAAGTCTTCGACTAGAAACTCTTCCAGACTAAAGTGCCTTTTTTCAGCTTATCTCAGCGGTCGACAATTGGAATTGGTATTCCAGATCTTTCGATTATCAAAAATCATTATTAGTTTGCACCTACATTATTAGAAAGCTTCTTCGTAAAATTCTTTACACATTATTATAAAGTGACGTCGTAATTTTCACATTATTGCCTTGGCGATGACATTTCCTAGCGTCTACAATGAATCATAATAATTAAAGTACAGAATCCAATTATAGCAGAGACAATTAAAACGTATTACTGATTTTTAATTATAATTACATCTGATTAAAGGTAAATTAATCAAACAAAATTACTCGAAGCAGTTAAGATGCAAATAACAGTTTTTAATTACATTAACAAGGATTCGAGATAAACTCCTTTTTTAGGGTAACAGGCTACATGATGGAAATCCACATGATGGCAACTCCCCTTTAAGAGCATAGGAAGGGATTTTAAAGGGGGATGCAGAAGGGTAGAGGAAGGTAGCCAAGGGTTAACTAGGGCCCACGGGCTATCGTTTAAGGATCCTACACGGCAATTCACCTTAAAGTGATGCAGGGAAAACCCTATAAAAACCTGCATCAGGTAGGTCGGGCATTTGGTACTTGTCCCACGCCCTTCCGGGAGAGGGGTTAGCTGTAGGGTCGCAGCTTTCCCCTCGCCGTGCCTTGACCGGTTTAGGAGGCAGCTAGCCGACTATTCCAATAGGAATAGCGGACAACTCTAACCGTATGCCCAAGGTCTGCGACCCCGGAACATACACCTCTCAAAACAGGTCGAGGTTCCTCGGTATGTGGGAACCTTAGTTCAAAAAACCAGAGAGATGTGAAGACATCCCCAAAGGTAGCCTCCGCCAGAGCTCTTCCTTATCCCAGAAATTAACTCCCTTCATACTTACAAATTAAACAATAATTAAAAACAAAAACAAAAAGGAATAACTCTAATTCACTTCATTAGGATATACACATATATCTGACAAGAAAATTGCCCTATAGTATTTTTTGTATTTAAAATAAATGAATTAATCTCACCACTGTGCAGTATCGCACATGGAAATTCATGACAGTATATTAAATTCAGATTCTTTATAGGATTGTATTTACGCGTAAAATTCGTTCAAATGAGATTCTTTGAGTTGAAGACATCTAAAAATATTTGCTGAAGACAAGTGAGCTTATCCGTGGCCTATTGGATTATCAGAGCAAACAGCGCTCTCCGTTCTGTGGCGGGTTGTTGAACAAACGCTGATAAAAAGAGTTATTCTGTTTGAACTTAAGCTTGCTGCAATTTGCCATGCCGACTGCAAACAACTTGTTCTGTATTTCCCCTTCAGAACGCCGCACTGCGCTGCAGCGTACTCCAACTTTTACTTTATTGTTTTTAACCTCCGCAGCAGAATGAGTTGCGTTCTAAATGACAGAAATTAATAAATTATTGATCCATACTGACGAATTTCCAACGATTTTTTGAGTTTAATGAATAGACTGCACTTACGTATTAAAAAGCACGTGAAAGTTATTTCTGATTCTTATGTAGGTACAGTAGAGGTATAATGGGGAATTGTAACCACATATTTTTATGGTTTCATTTTGGAGCTATATACAGGACCCTAGTTCTTCGTGCATGCTTTCGTCCTTGAGTTTTCGAAAATTTGGAATATATAACCTCATCAGCTTTTATTAAGTTTCCATCCTATTGATACAAATTATATATTTCAATATTAGACGGTATTAGAAGTTATCTATCTATTAACTATAATCAAAGAATGCGTTCTATTTTCAAAACCTTCATTAAAAGAATGCTTATCATAATCCAGCCAGCGTATCTTGATATGTGGTATATTAATATCAGACAGCAATGCAGAATTATTCGTTAAACTTCAGTAGTTTTGATTCTAACGTAGGTTAGCCCATTAAAAATAAATGTTTTTTGCCAAGTTTACAGAAGTTCTTCAGACACTTATTTGACAAGAAATAACACTAACAACCACCCGCACAGCTCTTACATCCTTACTGGGATCAATAACAGCCTACGATGCATAGAGAGAAAATTAATTAATGTGGTGGATCTTGTGTATTACATATGTATGCATCTTATACTATTCGCAGGCTTCATTATCGGCTTTTAATAATTTATAATACACTTAACCGCATTATTTTCCTTCCTAGGAGTGCGTATAACTACGATTCTGTCAGTGCATTTTTGTTTTCAACTATTTTAAATAAAATGTTACTGATATTTGTAATAGGTTTGTCGAGAAACATTCCTCCTTTTTCTAATCTATTTCTTATTAAACTATTTTTCTTAAGAATTCTATTTAGGAATCCAGTCGTTTAGGAAGTGCACCAGCCAATCGCTCATTCAGTGATTGCTTTGATTTACTGTTTGGTGAGTAGGATTTGCCACAAGTATATACATATCATTATTATTGATGTAAAATTATGCTGTAAATGGATTAATTAAACAAAGGAAAATTTCACATCTCATGATTGAGACCTTCACAAACTATAAAAGTAATTTATTACTGTAATGTGAAATGATAATTTGTAAAATCATATCACAATCATTTTAACACAAGTTGTCATAAGAAATTAATAGAAAAAACGTGTTTTCACTGATAACAACATTCAAAATACTGAAACAGAAAAGATTAGAAGTATAACGGTATGTGCAAGTTTGATTGACTTAAATAGAATTACGAGATAGACTATTTTTAGTGTTGTGTTGTGCGGTACTCTGTCCAACATTCGTACGCAAAGGGAAATTGCGCCTCGTTGATAGACTCTGTTGCAGTTAAAAATATTCATGTTTTATCTCTATGACGGAAAATGTCGGATAAGAAAAATGGTAATCGCGTTTGTAATGGGTTGCTCGAGAATCTTAAAAAATTAGGAACATAGATAGACATATCATATATAATTGTAGGGTTATTATGATAAATGTGTTAGCTCTTCCCATAAATCAACTCTATGCTAAAAGTAGAAGTGTCACGGAAAGAAATTGATACGCAGAAGAGTTGACGGTGAAGAACGTATGGGGCTGAAATGTGTCCACTCCATGGGCTCCTACTTTGAAGTAATTTAACATATCAGTTGAATAGACAAAATTATAGCGTCAGTTTTATTAGTTTTCTGTATTCCTACGTATAGATGACACATTTTCAGCACTTTTGTAGGAAAGAATATGTTACAAAGCGACTTAAAAGTCTCGAATGGAGCAATAACAACAGATGACACGTAAACTTATAAATTCACGAATGTAGTTATACGTGTTCTTTACATTTACAATAAGATTATCCCAGTAAGGTAAACTATAACCGAACATTTTCTGGTTTCTAATTCGTAATTTTATCGGCTTATTACAAACAAATTTTCGTTATATATCACGAGATATAAGATTACCAGAACTACTTTTAAATACAATAAAAATGCTTTTTCTGTAAACATTGCACTTGCATCGATAGTTAGAAAACGGTCAAACTTCAGATGTCATAGAATTACAGACGCAAGTAGTGTATAAAATAAAATGGCGAATTGTTAATTTATTATGAATATTGTAGTGCTGAAAAGTAATTTTATGTGGTACCGACGATATGTTCTGGGAAGAGTAAATATTTCAAGACTTTGAACTTAACCTTGAAACTAATTATAATTATTTGTTTATCTTACTATTTCAAATATTTACAAGTTATACAAGTCGTTGCCACAGTATCTAGAATGAACGTGGCGAAGTAATAGATTATAAATTTGGTAAATTAATCCTATTTATGTAGTGTACATAAGCGGAATAAATTATTTGGGTTTATTTTTTATTTATTTACTAGCTGGGTGCCCGGCGTTGCCAGGAATGTCCCCCAATTTGAATCCAATCTCGGTTACTATTGCGTTATTTTTATGTGCACTTCGCCCCCTATCCATGTGCTCACCTCCCACGACGAAAGGGGTTGACCTCGAAAAAGTTTCTTTCAATTCGTCCGTTTCAACATTTTACAAAATTTCCACCCACGTCCCCACTCTAGTTTGGGTTAAACAAAAAGTCATAATTAAGTTCAGAGATATCGATACCACAATCGTATTACCGTTATTTTCATGTAACGCTCCACCAGTGCTCCGACCCCCTAATCTTGTTCCCCTGCATGCCGACAGGGATTAAAATTGTACACAGAGAGCATCTAGAGAAATATTATGAATTTAATTTACTTCGAAAACAATTATTGCGACACTAAAATCGGCCAATTAACATGTTTTAAAAATACCACCCACGCTTGTGGGAGTTAACGGCAAGTTGAATGTAATAATTAAATTCAGTGACATACAAAACCTTGGATTCCACTCGAATCTCGATTGTTTTGCATAATTTTAATTAATGCCACACCACCCCCACCCTTAAGTATGCTTCCCTCCAAAGCCCGAAAGGGGTTGAAATTATACACGGATAACATGTAAAGAGATGTTATAAGGCTCATTGATCCCGAAATATATTTATTTGACTCAAAAATCGGCCGTTTAAAATGTTTGAAAATTTTTACCGCTGCCAACCACAACCCACCACAACCCAGGCCTAACTCCCACCGACGCGCGTTGACCAGATTGTCATAAATAAACTCAGCGACTTCCATATCCCTGGCTTTGATTCCAATCTCGGTCGTTGGGCATTATTTTGTTGAAAAGCACCCACCAAACATCACCCCTAAACATGATCGTCTCCTAAGCCCGAAAGGGGTTGATATTATGCACAAACAACATAAACACAAATATTCCGAATTGAATTGACTGCGAATAATATTAGGCGCAATCATAGGGTGATTAACATGTTTGAATAATTTCCACCCCCGCCATGACGGTTAAACGCTAAGTTGAATATCATAATTTAAACATCCATAACACCTGATTCGACTCCAAACACGAATGTGTTTGCGTTATTTGTAATGCCACTCCACCACAAACCCTTAAGGATGCACCACTTCTAATCCGAAAAGAGGTGCAAATTATCCACAGAGTAGTGAAATTTAACGAATCCGAATTCAATTGATTCGAAGCAAAATCGGCCGGTTAGCGTGTTCAAAGTTTTTAGTCGCTTCCTCCTCTCTAACCCCTTTCTAAGGGTTCTCCTTTCTCATGCGGTAAGGGGTTGAAATTATACTCAGATAACATCGATAGAAACACTATCAATCTTTAACCACTAAAAGTAATTATCTGACTCAAATATCGGTGGTCTTAAGGTGTTAGGATGTTTCAATCCCTACCCCAAGGCGTCCTCCACTCTCACGCTTAATGGGGTTGAAATTTTATAAACAACATCGATAGAATTACTGTCATAGTCAATGTCCTTGGCATTTATTTATTCCACGCTAATATCGACGATTTTACATGTTTAAAAATTCCATCCCTTACCATCCCCGCCCCTGGGGATTAAACGGCTGATTGAATCTCATAATCAAACTCAGTGACATCCATAACACTGGACTCGACTCCAATCTTTATTGCTTTTGCGTAATATTTATATAATGCCACCCCACCCCAAACCCTAAAGGGAGATCCCCTCCCATTACCGAAACACGGAGAACATATAGAGACATTTGTATAATTTCAATTATCCCGAAATATATTTAATCGACGTAAAAAACTGCCCGTCAACATGTTTTTAAATTTCTAACCCCCGGCCCCGTCCGCCCAACTCCTACCTCCCAGCCCACCCTCTGCACGTTGTACAAATTGTCAAAAATATACTCAGCGATATCCATTACCTTCGATTTGACTCCACCCTCAGGCCGAAATAGGGGTTGAAATTTTACACACATAACATGGGTAAAATTACTATAAATCTAATTAACCCTGAACAATATTTATTGAATTCTAATATCGGTCGTTATTTCTTGTTTCAATAATTCCACCCCCGTCACCTCCACCACTTCAATTAAATGTCATAATTAAACTTAGCGACATCCTGGATTTGACTGTTATCTCGGATTTATTCGCGTTATTTATTTGTAACTATCGTCCACCCTAACCCCTAGGAATTCTCATTTCCCATGCTTAAAGGGGTTGCAATTATACTCAGATAACATCAGTTGAAACACTATGTATCTCTTTGATCCCTATAAATATTTATGTGCCTAAATATCGACTGTTTTAGCATGTTTGAATGTTTCCACCCTCTCCTATAAGTGTGCTTTCCAAAAGGGGTTGAAATTTTACAAACAACATCGGTAGATATATAATAAATTTTATTGACGTCGATAATTAATTATTTAACGCAAATATCGACCATTTAACATGTTAGAAAAATTCCATCGCCGACCACCCCCGTCCCTGGAAGGTTAATTTGCTAGTTGAATGTCATAATTAAACACAGCTTTATCCATAACTTTAGGTTTGACTCCAGTCTCGGTTGTATTCCAGTTATTTATTTTTTGTAACGGAACTCAACTCCCACCCCAATCGGAGCTCCTTGACCATTCCGTAAATGGTTGAAATTTTATTCACATTCATTGGTACAAACACTATTAATTACTTTTACCCCGAAACTTTTTAAGTGACTCAAATATCGGCCGCGTTAGCATGTTCGAAAATTTCCATCCCTAACCACCCTCGCTTGGGGGACTTAAACGGCAACTTGAATATCATAATTAAACTCATTGACAACCATAACCCTGGATTCGAGTCCAATCTCGATTGTGTTTGCGTTATTTTTATTGAAATACACTCAACCCCCCACCCTTAAGGGTGCTCCACTCCAAATGCCGAAATAGTTTAATATTAAATATGTGGAACATGTAGAGAAAGTTTATAAATCTCAGTGAACAAGAAAAATATTTATTCGACGCAAATATCGACTGCTTAAGATTTTGAAAATTTAACCCCCGTCCACCCCCGCTTGGGGGAGTTAAAATGTAAGTTGAATGTCATAATTAAACACGGTGATAAATATAACCCTGGATTCGAGTCCAAACTCGAATGTGTTTGCGTTATTTTCATTTAATGTCACTCCACCCCAACCCTTATGGGTGTACTACTCCCATACCTAAAGGGGTTGAAAATATACTGAAACAACATCAGTAGAAATACAATAAATATAATTATACGTGACAAAATTTTATTCAATGCATATATCTGTCATGTTTGAATGTTCCAATAATTCCACCCCGCCCATCCCCGCCACCTCTGGGGGTTAAATGTCAAGTTTAATGTTATAATTAAACTCAGTGACACCCATAACGTTGGATTTGACTCCAATCTCGGTTGTATTCGCGTTATTTTCTTGTAAAGCATCTCCATCCCCACCGCTAAGGAAGCTCCATTCCCATGCGGTTAAGGGTTGAAATTATACATACATTACATCGTTACAAACACTATGAATCTCTTTGACACGGAAAAATATTTATCCGGCTTTAATATCGGCCGTTTTAGCATGTATGAAATTTTCCAACCCCTTCCACCCCCACTCCTGGGAGTTGTAGATGTGTCTCACCCCGACAGTGACCGTCTCCTGGTCGCAAAGAACACGTGTACGACATTTGGTGAAATTTTCTCAACGGGTGTAGATTTCTATAAGGAACATACATACATACAAACATACATACATACACTCGTTTTTATTTATAAGATTTTATTATATTTTACGTAAAAATTGTGAGCAATCTCTGTTCTCGCGCTAGGACTGGACAGGTCAGTGCACGGAACACGGGTAGTGAAGGAAAAGTTAACAGCCATCAGTGTGGCCTTCCTTTAAGAGGATTAGAAATGAGCAAGAAGGCGCCTCAAATTATAAATACGTAGCAAATAAAATCTTTGGTCCCAAGATTTGCGGGCAATATGGTGCCTTGAAGAGCGTGACCTCACAGGGACTTGAAATAATCTATGTAACCCCGTAGGGGGAGTGGCTAACGAGAATATCGATATTCGATTCTCATTGGCGCATATCATTCATATTTAAGGATCTTGTGGGCGGAACATTTTTTTATCCAGATGTGGAGGTGATCTGCATACAGAAAAGTAGCAGTTCGGAAGTCGTGAAGAAAGAAGTCGTTCGGTAGTCCTAGAGTGGTGGAGTTAAAGGAGTAATGGATAAGTCGTGAAGTTGGTCAGTGGTGGAGTCATCGAGAGCCAGGAAGTTGGGAAGTCGTGAATATGGGGACTAGAGCAGTCGTTTGGAAGTTGTGGAGTCGTGAGTGAAGGAGATGTAGACAGTAACGTAAAAATAGCAGTGTACAAATAGCGATTGATGAGAGACAGCTAACACGGAAACTTCATTCCAGAAACTACGGCTTTGCGCTACCTGAAGAACCGACTTACCTGCTAGATATTTCAAAGTATTGAAACAGTATCCCCGTCAAAGCCGGTGTCATGAAGCCAGAGTAGCAATCATTTACAAATATTTAAGACCACAGTTAACGGCTGTACTGTTTCGTTTTCCCCTGCACTTTTACTAAATAAATAGTCAGAATCAAATAAGTAGTTATTATTATTATTATTTATTACTGTAGTTTCTGGTGCATTAAAAATTCCCTTAACAGTAAATAAGTCATTAAAAGACTTATATCTTAGAACTTGCAATATAAAGTCTATTTCCTAAATACACGACAAACGAATAATAACTAAATATAATTCTTAATTAATTCTTCAGTTTCCTCAATTAATCATCTATTTAATTAATTAATAAGTATGAAATACACATAATTAATGTAATACAAAATTGATAATTTTAGAATAAATTAATACCGATGCTTGAAATTATAATCGATTTCGAAAAAAATTTGCTGGACTCAATATGACGTTATTTCTTTGATTTTTCTTCGAGTGGAAGCATTGTTAAGAAACAACAAAAGTTTAATTTTTCCAGGAACTCACATGTGTGGAAATTGTCTGTACCACTGCACACGATTTCATATTTGGATGTTTGGCTCGCTTTGCAGCATCGTCGTGGAAGATTAATGATGACACACAACTCTACTAATTAGTCGAGGGAATTAAGTGATTTTGAGCTGGAAACTGCCGTCAATTAGTATTAAGTATCTATCGCGGTGTTTCCCTTTGCAATTCTCCGATGACACAAAAATGACAGCCAATTTTGTATCTTGTCATTTTATGGTGATACGAAATTTTCTGATTTGAAATAATAGTTTTAAGTATGCAATTGTTCGAACATTTCAGGTAATTTATCACTAAATAATCAACCGTCAGAAATTTATTGTAAATAAATCTTGGAAAGTCTTTAAAATGCAATACGGATTAATTTTAATGTGTAACAGAATCAGGCAAAAATACAAATAATTTTAAAAACGTAATGTTAAGCAGAAAGGAAAATTGATCTTATTATAATTTTATTAAGTATGATGTATAATTGTAAACTTTTGAGCAAACCAACTATTTTACTATTTTTTAATATTCTACGAGCCGCCATACATTTATTAGAGAAGATGAAATTCTTTTATTTATTTGAAATTCTTTATTTATTTATCAACGGGAAAAGTATAATAGCTTTAACCTAATTTGTTAGCTTAGTAATTGCTCAAATAGTTCCAACATATGGCGGGCTTGAGGAGCACCTATTTAAAGATGGAGATCAATTGGTGTGCACGTTCTAAGTGTTGATGTTCTGTTGATTAAGGAGTGGTTGTAAGTGTGCATTGGTGTCTAGAGAAAATGGAATGTAAATAAATTTTGATGAATATGAAAAATACATTTTTTATTTCGAAAATAAGATGGCTAAGTATTTAAAGAACAGTCTTTCATACACGTGAAGTTATTTGGACCCTTTTCAATCGGACGTGATAACAAGCGTCACTTATTGTAACAGTGACACGTTCGGTTACGGGCAAACAAAGAGTGATAGAGATTTGGCTTTCCTGTTTCCATCGACTGTCCAATAATGCAACTGTCACCTCAAGTGGACACACAGGAAAGGTCAAGTGCTTTCAAAGTACACCTAAAAACATTTATTTTAAATAGATACCTCACGTTGCAAAAGTAGCCATTGAAATTTCAAGAACATTACTGCAGTACAACTCTTGCAATAAAAATTATTTTAATAAATGTAATTAATATAATTTACGGTAATTATTTCTACACTTTACTCGCTGTATTATATTTATTTAACAAGAAAGTAATTTATGAAAGTGGCATAACGAAATAACTTGATTGCATAAAAGTAATGATTGCAGGAGCTTTCGTTAAGTCCATTATACAGTAATTTACAAATGTAACATATTTCTCAGCACAAAAAGTATTATTTATCCATTCTTTATGAATGTATCAGATCAAAGTATGTAACTATATCTATCAGATTATTCGTGGCATTCTTAATTATATACATCCATTATTGAATAGACGTTTACCTTTTAATTTTTAAATACATTTTTCTATATATACGACCATTTAAAAGCATGATACAAAAGTATAGTTAGAATCATTTAGATAATTTAACGAATAATATATATATTTATATATTAATTGTTTAAATAAATTGGATTGTTCACCGGTACAAATTCTTAAAGGACAACAATGACGGCTAGCTTTGTTGTGAACTGCGCGTATTGTACGGAAAGTCAGTTGGTTGCAGTCTGGAGAATCTTGTGGTTGAGAGAGGGAGCGAAATTTAAGAGTACGAACAGCATGGTCCAAGCTTAGTAATTCAACTGAGAGACTTATATGTCAATCATTACATTTGTGAAAAGATCTGGATGGAGAGGCAAGTTATATAAAAAATCTGAAAAGCTGAAACAAAAGGTTTAGCGCCCAGTTCAGATACATACGCGCTCCGAAATAACATTTTCCGCAAAAAAGCATTGAAATTTAATACGTCCGACGGTTGACCGGAGTTGCAGATAATCGAGTTCCTGTAGGAATAATCCAAGAAATACAACCGTGTGTTTGTTCAAGTGTAGACTCTGTGATTAATAGTCTTTTTGTGAATTGTGTCCCAAGCTCCAAAAGATAGTCTGGTACCAGCAGGACATTTGTAAGTACAAACCAAAATAATTAAATTCTGTAAACGGTAATTAAGGGTATAGTCAGATTTAGTTTCGTTTCATGTGTTAGATTTCGTATTCCGTTCGTTTCAATTTGTTTGAATTGTCAATTTTTTAATTTATAAACTTGATTGTTCTTAAAGACCTTAAGTTTTCCCGACGTATATTCTGTATAAAGTGTTCTCGGGGTTCTTACTTATTAAACCCAGTAAAGACCCTGAGAAGAAGAGTTATTAAATTTGAGTGTTTGTAAAATATAAAAGATTATTATTAAATTATAAAAATTATAAAATAATTTTTTTTGTAAATTTTGATTGAATTCATTTGTAAAACTAAAACTAAAAACACCTGTTAAAATAATCTTTGGCAATTAAAAGTTTTTTTATCGTAATCATTTTGTAATTAATATCATTTAGTAACCTTCCTATTAAATAATTACAATATATATAGTCGTAAGACAAATAAAAGCTACGATATTGATGGGATTCGAATTTCTAAATTCACAAGTTGAGAATGGAGTAAATTAACTAATTTCCTAACGCGAGTGAATTAATTGCATCAAATTAACTTCAAAAAATTAAAAACATTAAAATTTACGGCCAATAAATACACAAAAAAATTATAATATAAATGTAGAGCCTCTTCACTTATAATGATTTTAATAATTTAAAAATTAAAGATGTTTGAAAAACATAAAGGAGAAAATGATAATGAGAGTAACTAATATTATAAAATCCTGAGGATAATAAATTTTTAGCCTGTTAACTCTATATTATAATTGTAGATAAGTTTAAAAAAGTTTTAACTGACAATTATAAAACTGTAATTCTAAAAGATAGTATATAAAGAATAATGCGATTCAATAAAAACATCGGATACGAAAACAACTTAAATTTTCAGTTTATGTTTTCATGTTCATATCTTGTTTGTATAATTTGATACATTTTTAGACATTTTATTTATATTTGCAATTAATTTATGTCCAATATAATTAATTAGTCTAATATCGTCCATAATAAATACAATCATAATTTTGTTATAGGTTATTGCCGATAAATAGAGGCATTTTCATACATTTTCATTGGTAGTATCCAAATTTTGTCGTTATTTACCATCTTAGTCTTTATTAATTTTTAGTAAGAGGCAGACATATAAACTCTTTGTTGCTTGTTTTTATTTCCTTTAATTATGAGTATAATAAAGTGAGTAAAAATGGTAATTTTACTTTTATGTTCGTTGAGTTTATTTTATTTTTTGTTAGTATTCTGGAGTTTCCAACCGGGTGACGTAAAATAGCGACGTTTGATCGACCTGCACCGTTGACATCTTCCTGGTGAAGACGAAATGTTGTGCTTTTAAAACGCCACCCGGTTGGAAAACCGAGAAACTTCCAACATCAGATTAATCTGGGAAGTTTGGGAAAGACAGTTTAATTTTGTTAGCATGTCTTATTAAACAATTCTAACATAAAGATTATATTTTTACGTCTGTTTATATAAAATAAATAATGCAGTTTTTTTACCAATACCAGACAATATTTTTTCAATAGGATGTGAAAATAGTTTTTAAGATTTAGCATATTTAGGAAAGACCTGATGAAGGTACAAACACGTAACGAAACTTTGTCGTAAATAAATAAAAATATTGTATGTATGGTATTGGTCAAAAAAGTGCATTAATTGTAACATACGTTTTGTCCGTGTATTAATCATAAATTCTAAGAGTTTCGGTGAAGTAGACTACTCGTGGTTTTCTCAGCACCATCATATCGCTCTTGGCTGTTTTCAAGTTATTTATAAGAAATGGCTTAAACTGAGTCGGTGTATACACAAGAAAACTTTTATGTGGGTACTTTCAGTATTCTACGTTACATAACGAACCATACATCTTCATGGTCGGATATGACATGTTTATATACAAGAAACTTTCATATGTCACTGTTACTGAAATATTTGAATTTTTTTTATATCTGTGGAATAACGATTTGGAATGGTTATTAAAAACTCTTGTAGTAGCGATTTGATTAATTCTTTGCATATAATTTTCAGTATGATTGTTCAAGAATGAATATTTACCTTTCTACGCGACTAGCGAAGTAAATATTTATAATCGTATAATCATATCGTTATACGATTTGTGCAAAACTGCAAGTTATGAAATTATCTTAAATCGATTTGTTACCATAAAAGGGTTAACATCACCCGATAATAATCGCAAAACAAGTATTTGATTGTTATTCAGTTGTACCGTTGTGGGGTTAAGGTGGTAGGGTTATTTAAGCCTTGTTCAACAGTCACGTCATTGATTGCACTCAAAGCCTAGATTGGACGCCCGGAGGCCAATTATCCTGTTGGGCCTCATATAATCTCCGGCAGCGCTCCTGCGACCAGAACTGCCCAGGGCGTGTCCAGGAAAGCGCTTCAACAGCGCGTTGGAAACGCGAGTCAACAGGTCCGAACCGTTGCAATTGCACTAGTGCTGCAGTGAACAGTTTACCTTATCATTAATAGCTGCAGAAAAAGCCGCGTTCTATCCTACCCATTCAAACACACAGATATAAATTAATTCAACTCGTTTGTAGCCATTATAGATTACCGACTCATTAAATCAAATTCATTGCTTTATTTCTGTACTTTTCCTCCAGATATTAAATAGGATACGTAAACAATTACGTAGAAAAAATATGAAGTTAGATTGTAATGAAATGCGTTAATGCAGTAGACTCTCAATTATCCGGCTAAATGTGACGGAAGGACAAACCTTTTATAACCAAAACGCGGTTAATTCCTGGTTTCTGTCAATATTCACGCCGCATCCGTTATTATGTAAAAAGTCGCTCTTATTAATATTTTCTGATATATTAACACAGGCCAGTAGTTTAAAATTGTTTATTTTCAGTTCTGAACCGTGGCAAACGTTGAGATTAAATACATCACTGACGAAGTGAATAGCAGGTAGCAGGGCGGGGGAAATCTGTGCGTTGCACGTGGAACCTTGGCAAAGTAAATCCTTCTTTAATAGCTGACAATTATTAATTTTAACTAAGCCGAATAGACGCGATGCTGTTGTTGGGCATAATTCAACTAAGAAAATAAATTTGACAATGGATGAAATTCTCTCGGGATTCCAGCCGGGTAACATCGTCGTCTGGAATCCCTGGAGAATTTCATCCACTATTAACACCAGGAAAACCTTCTGTTGAAAGAATTTGATAATGTTTAGTTAACTGTTAATGAATTCCAAGAAACTGTTCGTAGCATATTATCTGCTATCTCCTGAATTGAAAGCCCTATAACTCAGAAAATGTTTATAACGCTTAAGAAATAAATTATGTATTTTTTAATGATTTTATATCATTGGATACAAATTACGAAGCAAGGCGATGTTGTGAGCGATGTCTACTGTCGTGCAGATGTGTACATACATGCGTATATACGCCATATAACCATATATTCAATGGGATGTCTCTTTACAAGTAATTCCCCCTGGTCGTGTTACCCCGAACAAACGTCCCTAGTTCGAAACGGGTTTTGGCCATCAGTTTGTTCGCCCAATGTCGTCTTGACCAGAAACTCTATTTGAGACGACATATCTGAAACTGGGTTGGGACTTTACAACAAAGTAGGACTGTAGTGTTGGATATTACTGAGTAGACGTACCCATAACTATTTTTTCTAGTTTTATGATGAAAGAGAAGTTTGAATATACTTAACAATTCAAAAGTATTGATTACAATTATTGTTACTTAGATTATTTTGCGGACTCATAAAATTAAAATGGTATTTTGAAATATCTGAAGTTTGATCACGGAGATTTCATTAGATTTCTAGGTCTTTTCGTCTCTAAATATATTAAACACAATTTTATCGATAAAATTAATCAAATACAATATTTCTCAACCAATATAATTTTTTTTATTTAGTTTTTGTAAACGAAATACAATTAGATAATAGGTTACACGTGTCCATACACACGTCAAACTTGCTACTTAATGTGGTTCATCATTGAATCGTTATTTTCGACAACCAGAGAAACGTTTCTTAAACACAAATGTCCCTAACCATCAGATTTTTGAACGGAATAAGCAAATCTCTGATCCTGGTAAAACTTCATATTTTACCTCTTCTCCGTACAATAAACTAAGGTGTATGGCCAAAACTTTGTCGTGTCATCTGCTAACATCTGTGAATAAAATTCTACATCTACTTATTAATTAATTTATATTTAAAATTAAATAATAAATTAAATCCAACTAAGAGAGGTTAAGTGCCCATATGCGTGTATGTTTCAGTTGAGAACCTCATAAATGCTCATATAAAGCAACGGACAATGGAGTTTAGTGAGCGGGAGCTGTCGTCTAGGGCTTATATTGGGAAGTTTTATTGCCTTTGAAAGTCGATCTCTTCTTTGTGCCCCCTGGGACGAGCCATTATTGTTTTCTTATAAGTGCGGATCGTTCATTTACAGCCAGGAAATATAATGTAGGTCAGCGACTGCGGAGTGTTGGACGAAAAGTGCAACCATCAGCGAATTGGCTGGGGAATATTTTCTTTTTTGCCCGTGGGGAGCGTGACAGCACAAAAAGAGCTCCTGGTGGGGGAGGAACTGGTCGGCGGCGTGGAAGCTTCGATTAAAATTTCACCTTAAGGGGCTCTGTCCCAACAGTCGATGCTGCGCAAGTCTACCCACTATGGAGGGGGGGGGGGACGTCACATCAAAAAATGCCGAGCCTTTATTCCGAAATTATTTTCGATTCCTTTATATCAGAGTAATTCTTTATAATTGTTTTGTATATTAACTGACATTAGAAAATTGTAATAAATTCATACCTTCCGTATATAAATAATTCTAATGTAATAACAAAAAAAATAGCCAAATACAGACAAAAGAAGTGATGATATTAATACCACACAACGATTCTGGAAACTTTGTTCCTTTCTTCATATGCTAAGAAAACTAAAAATACACAAAAGCTTAGAGCGACACAACTGCACAATTCAGTTCACAAAACTCTGTACATATTATATATTTTGTACTACATGTTAACAAACTTATTTCTTTTAATAAGTAGTGAGTTACAAAATGCTTAGTTTGTTTACATTATCCTAACAAGCTTTACTATATATGTTGTGAAGTGACGCTCAATTCCCAAAGGCAAAGGCGGAACCTTAGTGAAAAAGTGTTATGAACTTTATCTTTGGTGTACATCTGAGGCCCCACATATCTGTTGTTCATCGTGTTCTTGGCTCCTCACTGCATGGAAAATTTGCACTCGCCACATTCCATTTGTTATTCCAATGACTTGGAGGGAACCAAACGATCACTCCTCTGACTGTAATTACTGTTTAACAAACATCCAAACATACAATGGTGTTCCCTAAGTTTCAATCTGCAATGAGGCCAGTTCCACATTGCGAAGAATTGTCCTAACCAAAGCCTCTATAACGTGTGACTTTAGATGAAGAGAGCTCAGATATGATGGAAGAAAAAGAAACCGAGTTTGGTGATACAACTTTTGAAAGATGTTCATCTCAGCCTTTTTTATTGAGCAAGTAGATCTCAACCAACTCACACGAGATTTAAAGCTATCCAAAAGCAGCCTGTATTGCTTGGTTACCGTCTAAAAGGATGAAATCTTTTTCAGAAGAATAGAAAGATATGTACTTATTGTAATCGCTATTCTCAATTTGTAGCCTAATTTTCTGAAGAAAATGGCTTAGTGTTTTGTGATGACATTTCTTCTCGTATGATATTGAACAAAACCCAATAGAATGGAGCTTATTCATTGATACATCCAAAGATAGTTTAAAAGTTGTTCTTCTGCATGATGGCAATAAATTTCCATCGGTGCTTGCGGCTCACTCTACTAGTATGAAAGAAACATATGAAAACTTTAAATTTTATATTGGAAAACTTTCAATATACAGTATATGAAAGGAATATTTCTGGTGATTTCAAGATAATTGCAGTTATTCTTTGTCTGCAGCTTAGTTACACAAAGTATTTTTTTTGTGTGTGTGAATAGGATACGACAGGAAAAACAACCATTTCATTAGAATGGCCTAAACGCAAATCATTCATTTCTGGACTGAAAAATGACCCATGTGTAATGCGTATCTACCTCCGTTATATATCAAACTAGAATTAATGCAGAATTTTGTCAAACACATGGACAATACGCATGCTTTTATGTACTTAAAATAGAAGCTTTCTAAATAGTGAAGCACAAATTAAAGAAGGAATACTTGTGGGTTCTCAAATACGATTACTAATGCATGATGAAAAGTTTGAGGCTCTATTGAATTTACTAGAGAAAGTAGCTTGGCAAACTTTCAAAAAAGTTACTCACAATTTTTTGGGCAATAAAAACGCGGAAAATTAACGTGATATTGTCAACGGACTTGTAACATCTTTTAAAAATTTGGGTTGTAATACGTGCTTACACTTCCTGAACTCGCAAATGAATTCCTTCCGGAAAATCTTGGCACAGTAAGCGATGAACAGGAGGAACACTTCATCAGGACATGTCAGCTATGGTAAAGTGGTATCAAGGAAAATACTAGCTGATTATTGTTGCACCATCAAGAGAGATGTTTCAGAGGCGAAACATAACAGAAAATCGTCATTTATCACTTTATGGGTGAGTCACAATGTTTGAATATTGTGTATAAAGTATTTAGAAATGTTTGATTTTTTTAACGTCTGTCTCTCGGAAACCTAGCGTTATATTTCACATTTGAATTCATGAGAAAATGTACTGTCAGAATCACATATTTTACTTTGTGAGACCTAAAAACCATCCTTTTTGTTCCTCAATGTAGTCCATTATACGTATACACTCCTTTCTCTTCCACAAGATTTAGCTAGCACCCCTTCTGAAACACAACACTCAAAACACCGTTCTTACAGACTTCCTATTCGACTATTGACTATAATTAATCCTCTCATTACTTGTCTTAACGAGTAATTCTAGTCTAATAAAGACTCCGCACAAAAGTTTTTAAGTGTATGCCAAGTCAAGCTCAGTGCGGTTAATAAATATTCAATCGTTCAATTAAGAGGAATGTTTCAAGCAATAAAGATTGAGTATTGCCATACAGTAAGCGATCATCAGAAATTCACCAACTTCACTGGGAATTTAAAGTATTAATAAAGTTATTTTTCACGGTTTTTTTTAACTATTATGAATGAATATCTTGCGACTGGTGACTTATTTTTATATAAACTTGCGCTTAAAATGTATATATTGTAATAAACTGATTAAAAATGCGTCTAAAAATGGCCGTGGCTAAATAAAAATAACTATGTGAAACAATTTAACAAAATTTATTCTTTGAAGTTAAAACACATTATAAAATTTTTACACAATAATATTTAGAATCTCAGGGTCTTTACTGGGTTTGATAAATGGGTGAAAATAATTTAAATTTACTAACAAAACAATTAAAGAAAAGAAATAATTGAAGAAAAGAAATAATTGAAGAACGGTCTGACGTATCTTAATGAAATGGTTTACAAATAAATTTAGAGTTCTTTTACTTACGGCCGACCAGGTCTCAATTTTGGGGTTTTCTGTGCACACGTTTTTGGGGATATCACTGAATTTAAATTGGTTACAAAACACTTGTCGAAACTTTTGGGTCTCTCTTCTGGAAACTGGAAACTGCAACTCCTTCCGGATTAATGGTTAGATGGATTGTTACAATTTATTAGGTTACTGCTTGTAGCTGTACAATGGATTTTACAGTCCAAAACTTTCTTACTCAATTTAACTTGTAACCTTTCCGGCTAGACCTATCTGTCTGCCAGGCTGCTCGCCGTCCGACTGTGTCTGTTCGTCTCCTAGATTTTCGTACTGCGTACGTCTCAACAATGGTTCTTTTGTCTCGCCGCCCGCTTTGTCGCGGTGTATGCTTTATATAGTCTAATAATGAGTTCTTTACTTTGCAATTATAACAATGGATTAATTACTAATTACTACAATATATATATATATGTTAGTTGTTTAATGTTGTATGTATACAATTTTATCTCAATAGTTAATTGTACATTAGCTTTTCATCGAAGTAAAATGTGGACAATGAAGGTTGGAGTAGTTTCTGTTAAACGAAAAGCAATTTACATAAATACATAATTAATAATAA
The DNA here is from genome assembly GCA_037074705.1 of Zhengitettix transpicula. Classification (NCBI taxonomy): domain Eukaryota; kingdom Metazoa; phylum Arthropoda; class Insecta; order Orthoptera; family Tetrigidae; genus Zhengitettix; species Zhengitettix transpicula. The sequence continues at coordinate 207,980,416 of CM073591.1, forward strand.
TAATAAATATTGTTGTAAATAGTGGTAATTGCAAAGAATGCTTATATATTATGTGAAAACATAAAATATAATACTATATAATACACACACACACACACACATATATATATATATATATATATATATATATATACTGCAATGAAGGAATTTAGTGTTTAATATGAATAGTGATGATGAAATTAATGAACGTCATACACCTTAGGCCTTAAGTATTTTCATCAATAAGAAATTAAATTTAAATGGAACATTTTGTGATTGTGTCTTCAAGATTTTATATATGCTGTTATTGATTTTATCTCCTTTTTATTGAGATTTCTTTCGAAACTATTATTACCAATGACGATTTAAACAGTGGATCAAATATATATTTGTTTTTTCACAAATTTTAGCAACGTACTTTCAAATAGCCTTAAAATATTTCATGTTTATCATTAAAATATTACCAAACGTTACCTGGAAATATTTCAACAGTAGTACAAGAAAATTATCAATGTACAAATAAATATTATTTGAATTTCATTGACCTGAAACTTTAAAAATAAAAGGAACTCTAATGTATATATTATATTCCTGAGATTATTGAATTTGTTTAGTGTAATACAAGTTGTGTAAATATGAATTACGGAATATTTTTCTTGTGAGTTACTAAAAAAGCTCCAAATTCAAGCAAGCCGTGTGTAATGTACATTTTAAAGCTAAATTGTTTTGAACAAGCCTTTTTAAACTGCACTTTATTTAACTACTAAATCAACCGACCTCTTTTACTTTTACATAAATGAATCTTAAGCTTGGTGGTATTTTATTTTGGAGTGTTCAGTGTTGTGAGCCATAATATCGCCATAAACTTTTCTTCGCTTCTTCGATCGTGGCTTGCTTCTATTAAGGCGCCGCTGAAGATGTGCATTGTTTGCTTTCTCTCGCCTAAATTGTATAATGCAGTTTCCATGTTCCTCTTTAGCACCCATCCGTCCAAAGTTGGGCACGTACTTCTATTAATTCCTTCCGTCCAGCCTTTCGCTTTCAACGCCATGTCTCACGAATACGTACACATTTTCCGTTTTGAAGCTCGAATATCCAAACGAATATTAGTAGATATTTAGTACTTGACTAAATCCGCCGAAACTTTCACATTTAAAACTAATTAGTTTATATATTCATGGTGAAATAGACAAAGAAACTGATGTAGTTTCAAATATTTTAAAACACATTTCTGATATGGTAATACACGTATTTGATAATCGAAGAGCACAAGACAGACAAGTTATATATAAGACTGGCTGTACCCTGACTTGATATCAACTAAATTGTTAAAAGAAACGTTTGGGATATGCTCAACTAATATCATTTTATTATTCAAAATTTGAATAAATGAATAAATAAATTTAGAACAATTAATGCATATTACAGTTCTGAAAAAATAATTATGTCAATATAAAGAGTTTATATCAAACGTTTAAGAATTATGGAGTAATATTTTAGTTACTCAGTTGAACTAAAAAATTCTGTTATATAATTTGTCTCATTTTTAAGCAACGATGAAATATATCAATGGAATATTCAGGATTGGATCGAGAGTATAAGTAGTAATTTAATATATGCAGGTAGATTGCGTGATTATATATTAACATGCTGTCTGGGGAAACGTTTCATAAACCGAAAGTTTAATACGGAATTAGATTAAAAATAATATTCAATAGTCGATTAAAATAGAAGTTATTTGTCAAAAAATTTAATGAGCCTATTAGACAAGGAAGTTATGATGAACATATTTGGTTGTGATGTGATAGAATTCACTTTGTAATGTTAATTATGGTTATGATTATTTTTTAAAATATATATAATTTACTTTAATTTAATTTCTAATTATTTTACTTTACATAATATTTCAGTAATTAAAAAGAAACAATATGCAAACAAATATAAAGCAATTAATAATACCTATAATATTAATTATTTGTTATAACTCTTTCAATCAATGAATTGTTGGCGTCTAATGAGTGGCATAATGTAATAAAGATATAAATTATACATATATAAATTTAAGTCGATATATCTGAGAAGGCGATGTCCTATGGTACTGTCCCAGACTAGCTAAGCAAATAAAGCAAATGACGTCTATTGCCATTTTCCGGTGCCAGCAAAATGAGAATGTTCTCCTCCGAGGATTTCAATACAAAATAGATAGTAGCTCACGCTTCAGTGCGCAAGATATCATTAAATGCCTTAGCTCATAACTATCTAAACAACTCTGCTACTCTCTATAATTTCTGTCGTAACTATAAAACTTTTTTTCTCTCCAACTGTGCCTTCGATGGAAAATATTATTTTATTTCCAATTCTGGTTTCAAAAGTTTTGGACGGAATGCAGTTTTGCGTCTTGAAATTGATCACAAGCGCAACAGAATTTGTAAGTGCAACCAGCTCAAGCCAACTATACAGTAATATGGTCACTTTTCTAGTTCCATTTCTGTCTTAATACCATCCGATCTATACATCACATGCTGTAATCAGATCTAATGGCCAAATTTCTCACGAAAGTGTACAAGATAATGTAATATTTATAAATAATGCCTTATACAACTTTCAGTTATTAATTTTATTAGTAGTGTATAAACCAAGGGAAACAACAAAGTCGAATTCATGTTATTAGTTTGCACAGAGTCCTGGGTAGTAAAACGCCTCTCGGGTAAAAATGTAAAATTAAAAAGTCTCTAAAAATTAAAGTTTTGTAAATTAAATTATTGGGTGTGATTGGAAAATTATAACGTACAATTAATGAGAAGAAAATTGAGACTATATCAGAACATTTGTAGAGTCAACATTTAATGCTATTTTATGCAATAACTTTGGGCAAGAAATAATTGTATATAAAGTTCTGTGATTCATCTTCTGCAAATGCTGCAACAAAAAAACTATATCACCGTCAATTCCGAGTCATTTTATGATTTCTTTTAAACATGTGTCATAATGTCTTCTTACTACTCCCACAGATTCACCATCTGATTCTCTAACTCAACTGAAAACACTTCTCTATAATTTTATTTTATATAGCATCAAATAGGATTACATGTTAATTATTCTGTAAAGAAATAATAATATAATTCGGTTTATTTCATCAGTCTTTTTCTAATATTCTGATATCTAACGTTACTTATAGATATTCATGTGCGTACTCATAAGCTACTTTACAGTCCCCTGTGCTATATATTGCGATTTGTGTAATTTATTTTTATTTTTGTCCGCATTAGAATCGTGACACTAAATGAAATAAACATTTCAATCAACAGATTGTATGAATCTTTAAAATAGAGTATTAGTAACAAACAAATTGACTTTGCAATAAATGTGGAAAGTACGGAGTAGTTGAAGGGGCAGTGTTTACGTAAAATACAAGAAAGTTTGCATGCCCCATTAAGTCACTACATTTTAAGTTAGTCGATTCGTCAACTAAGATGGAAATATAAGGAATTTATGGACCAATGAATGAGACAAAATTGGGTATTATATAGAGGATGGATATATATATATATATATATATATATATATATATTCCAAGACGATGTATACATAATTTCTCTAAAAGCGAAGCAGGAATTAAGAACACTATTAAACGGAGGTAAAATTCATTATATATATATATATATATATATATATATATATTGAAATTATAGTATTTTGTGTTTTTGAATAATAATTCTGTTGTTCATTATTTTGAAGGAGTTGTTGTGAACTTTCCATCGCGTTCTATTGTCTCCACTATTTGGAGAATATGTTTATTTGTTTTGCATATAATACATAATGTACTTACGCAGAATTAATGAGAATCTCGAAAGCTCTGTTTGATCCGTACAAAGCAGTGCTTTGTGCGTGACTGATTTCTTTGTTTCTCAAACGTAGAAGAGTATTTCCATAAAAACTTTGAACTTGCTTTTCTTAGAGGATTATGATCTTTACATTACATGCCTTAATGATTGTTAACGAAAGCTTGTGTAATACAGCTCTAGTCGAAGCGCAGCTCATTAACTACATTAGTATCGATTACGGTAAAGGGAGTTTGGTACGTATTTAGCCGCTCACCCACACCCGACTCGGAGGAGCAAGTCAATCATTACGTAATCATTAGAAGCCTTGACAGGGAAGCGCTTCATCAAGATCAGCGGCGACTAGTATACTAAATGTAAATATATCAAATGTTACCTACAATTGCTCATTCAAACATCACATTTTACCAATAGTCAACGCACTTGTTTAAGACGTTTCGAGAAGTCGATAAATACGCATGGAATAAAGTAATAGGCCAAGAAACTATTTGTAAAGTTTCTGACAAAATGGTAAATTCAAGAAAATACAGTCAACACCCTCTTATGTTTTTACGGCGTGAGAATGAAATGTTCACGATTTTTATATAATCAGAAGGCGAATATTAATGTTTGGAAGGTTATGCATGAATGTGACGTTTATTAGACACAAAAAATACAAAAGGTAAGAGGAAGAGTCCATGTAGTTCGTTTTTGAAAATAAATTAAAACTCAAAATTTTTTAAGATATTACACATTGTTCAAAGCTGTTAATTTCAATAATCGTTTCCAATTCTGCATAAATTTGCGTTTCTAAGGAGTTCTAATTAAAGTTACACACACATTCGTTATAGATGTCTGTTGTGTGCCCGGGTCTCAATTTCGAAAATAGGTTTTTACCATTTTCTTGATGTCCAATTGAGCTGAAACCAATTACTTTGGTAATTTACATACTTGTGTTTATTCATTTCCTCAGTAGTTAGAAGTACTATTATCATCTGTATATCATATGGAAGACAATTAAATTTCCCGTCAATTGATCCATTTTGTTTCTTATTCTCGTTAGAAATTTTAAATTTACCAGCATAAACATGCGTATGCATTACAGATGACATTTCAATGTTAAAGATAATATGACCCGAAAAAATACCGCTTTTACGAAGCATGAAATATAGACCTCATTATTTAAACATAAACATTAACAGCGTTTGACGGGTGCGCTACCGAGCACTCAAAAACTCGTTATAAAATTACTAACGAAAATTAATTTGTTGGCGTGTCATCGACTTCGCTCACTCAAAGAACGGGAAATTGCTGTAATTATCTCTGATATTATATTGATCAATTTGTCACTTTAACTTCAAACAGAATTTTCCTTGCTATTTTAATTGCAAGTATGTAGAGAAATGTTGAGTATGGATCACTTCCCGCATACTGAGCGAAACACAAAGACAATCTAATATTGCCAGTTAAATATATTGAAGAACATTTAAAATTATCACAAAATATATTTAATATACTTTCAATAGTACTTGTACTTGGAAACATAAATTTTTGTGTTTATGTCTCAATGTAAAAGTATCCATCAATCTGGAATTTTTGTGAGCTATGTTAAAATTACAATTATATTCAGCGCCAAATTGAACAAGAATATAACAAGTATTACAATGTAACGAGAATCTGTTATTTAAACTATGTAAGTGACTAAAGTTTATATATATTCTTACTCAAGAGAACTAAATCCATGACCACTAACGTACAAGAATCTCTTACTTGATGGTCTTAACTTGAAACCAAAGAAATAACAAATAAATAAACGATACAATGACGTTTTAGTCCGGTATATACTATGGGAATATGTAATCAACATTCGATGTGCTAATCATTTTGGAATAAAAGACTCGCAGGTAAACATTCCATCAAACAACTTTAATTTATTACAGTGCGTAGAGTGCTATTAAAGGGGAGTTGCCCAAAGTGGATCACCCTCATGTAGCCTGTTGCCCTAAAAAAAAAAAGTGCGTACCTTGATAAGGAAGCCTGCGAGAGGATTTCTCGCAGGTGAACCTTCCCAGAGAGCTCTGGCGGGGGCTACCTTTGGGGATGCTCTCACATCTCTCTGGTTTTTTTTTGAACTAAGGTTCCCACATGCCGAGGCACCTCGGTCTGTTTTGAGAGGTGTATGTTCCGGGGTCGCAGACCTTGGGCATACGGTAAGAGTTGTTCGCTATTCCTATTGGAATAGTCGGCCAGCTGCCTCCTAAACTGATCGAGGCACGGAGAAGGGAATGCTGCGTCCCCACAGCAAACTCCTCTCCCTCTATCCGAAGGGCGTGGGACAAGTACCAAATGCCCGACCTACCTGATGCAGGTTTTTCTAAGGGTTTTTCCCTGCATTTCGTTAGGCGAATGCCGGGTAGGATCCTTAAAATATAGCCCGGGAACCCTAGTTAACCATTGGCAACTTTCTTCTACCCTTCCACATCCCCCCTTTCAAATCCCTACCTATGCTATTAATGCCCAATGTGGATCACCCTCATCTAGCCTGTTGCCCTAAAAAAAAAACAAAAAAAAACTTCGGCCTGTTTTGAGAGGTGTATGTTCCGGGGTCACAGACATTGGGCATACGGTAAGAGTTGTCCGCTATTCCCATTGGAATAGTCGGCCAGCTGCCTCTTAAACTGGTTGAGGCACGGAGAAGGGAATGCTGCGTCCCCACAGCAAACTCTTCTCCCGCTATCGGAAGGGCGTAGGACAAGTACTAAATGCCCGACCTACCTGATACAGGTTTTTCTAGGGTTTGTCCTGCATTTCTTTAGGCGAATGCCGGGTAGGATCCTTAAAATATAGCCCGCGGGCCCTAGTTAACTCTTGGCTACCTTCCGCTACCCTTCCACATCCCCCCTTTCAAATCCCTTTCCTATGCTATAAGAGGGGAGTTGCCACTATGTGGATTACCCTATACATAGCCTGTCTACACCTATAAAAAAACTCATAATCCATAGCAGAAAATAGAAGACTCGCGTTCTATTTAACGCATAAACTAGAAACTTTGGAATAACATTCGTACATTTAGTGAAATATGGTATTATATGATTTTATTCGTGCTACACGGATAAAATTATGGTAGTATATTGTAATCCGTAACACATACATTGACTTCTGTGTTAAAAGAAATTGATACTATATGTATTGTAAGAGATTACCAATGCGTAATGGAAGTTTTAATTAATAATTTTCGTTAATATTATTATAGGCGTAATATTGAGGCCAGAGCATTGTAAATAACAGTCAGTGTGGCGCAGGAATGCTGAGATTGGAAAAGTTTCCACTCTATTATTGTCGGCAAAGCGTGTGTAATACGCCGAACTTCGGAAAAACAGTAGTGTGTTTTGGGAACCTGACCGGTGGTGGTCTTGGCAAATCTGGCCTGGGTGCTCGAACGATGAAGTTAATATTCTGGTTGGTTTCGAAGCTCGAACGATAATGTTCATAATGAAGTCTGTGTTGGAACTTTGACCGATGATAGTCAGAGTGATTCTACTTTGGAGGCCAGCCGCGTTTAACCATAGCTACGGATGTTCTGGCGGAATTCAGCAAAGTCTATGCTGAAAATATCATATTCAGCGTTTGGTATTAAAGAACTCTGAAAGTAAAGCTGAAACATAATAATTAGGACGCAGTAAAGTTCTTGAACAATTGTTGTAGTGTTTTCCCGTGGGCAGTGGGCCGGAATTTAGTGAAGTAAAACAATGTAGTAAACAGTGTAATGACCTGTTGTTTAAAAAGTGAAGTGCAAAATTAATATGGTATCAGAGCAGCTCTAATAAAACTGTATGTAAAAAACTTATATTGTAAATTTAATTAACATTTATTGTAACTAATTGCAAATTATTAAAATTATTAGAGGCTCAGTAAGCGGCTCTGAAGATTTGAGTCTCATTAAAGACTGTGGCATTTTTTAAAATATGTACAAAAATTAAATTCAATCAAAATTTATAATAAATATTTTCGCTTTATATGTAAAAAGTTGTAATAATTCAAGTGTAAAAATCCTGTTAATTATCTTTCCCTTTAAAACATAATATTAAACGAAAGATTAAATATTGAATTTCCAAAATTTTACTTTTAATAAATTCCCCAAAATACAAATACACAAGATGAAATTTGGCGGTACTAAATTTATGCAAAGTAAAATGTATCTTGATAAATTTAAAATAAACCGCCACATGCCATTTTATTTTATCAATCCACAGTTTAAGCTTTTTAAAAAAAATTAAAATTAGGCCGTATTATACGCTCAATTGCACATTCATTTTCAAACATTTAAACACACTTGAACAGACACGTTCGATAAATCCTTTTGGAACTCTAGTAGAATAGATGATCTCGCCTATAATCCCAATATGTTTCGCCCGTGGACACCAGTCAATTATCCAACATTATCGTCAGATCCCAAGACTTTCTGACTATAGACACCGGTCAGTGTCACCGTGAACACAATTGAGGACAGATCACGAGCTTTAGCGTCCGTGGTCATCCGCCTATTACAAATGTTCCAGATACCGTAACTAACAATACTTATCTGCCGGAGATTTATCTAAACCACGCGGTGTCCACCGAACTATACTTTTTATACAGCAAGTCAAAATCGTGGCCATAATTTCGGCCTCCACACACGGACCAAAACTCAACCGGACACAACGGACGAACACTACAGACGTACTAATTTTTTAATTGCGTAAAATCCACCTGTCCCACTCACATTAATGCCATCTATTGGTGAGATTTTGTTACTGTTTTATTTTCTACGTTCTTAATTGGCGTATTCATTTAACTGGAGCGTCTCCAATTAATCGTCATAAACATCCATATGTTTTCTAAGGACCCTTCGACAATAACAAACATTGCCTTAGAATGATCTAAATCCAAGTTTCTCACGCAGCACATCAACTGTTCAAGCGTCTTTCAACCACGTGTCCTTCAATCTTGAGAAATATACTCTATAATCATACAGTATAAAAAATAATACTATTGCCAACATTGGTATATATATATATATATATATATATATATATTGTAGTAATTAGTAATTAATTCATTATTATAATTATAAAGTTGGATTGTAGAGGACTTATTAGTGGATAAAGCATACGCCGCAACAAGGCGGCGACACAAAGAAATAATGTATTGTTGGAGTTGAGAAAGCGGTACGCGCTCAAAATCTACGAGACGAAGTTAGTTAGTTGGACGGTGGACACAGTTGCAGGCAGACATCAATTCAGCAAATTCATATTATAAAAAGTTGGGCAGCGGACAGAGAACAGCCGTTGCACACGAGTCAGTCAGCGGCAAGACGGGAAAGGAAAAAGTCTACGTCGAGAACTGGGACATAGCAGTTCGGTCCACATAGAGAAATAGAAACAGTAAAAGTTTGCGGATCCAGAATTATGAATAGGGCTATCTAGGAAGTCCAACGGCGAGCTAATAGTTTACATAAAACGCAAGTAACCAGTTTTGACGGAGAGACTTATAAAATCGCAGTTTGGAAGCAGAAGTTTTGCTTCACAAACTGAACAAATTTTTGCATAGAGAGACTTTGAGGAGACCTACGTCCGGAAACTGGCTGAGGGATGATCGAGGTTCCAGGATAGCAGAGATCCAGAGCAACTACCGTGTGTTCAAATTCTAATGAGTAGAATCAGTGATATCCACAAATCGTGTGCACGAAAACCCAAAAATTAGACCTGGGCGGCCGTAAGTAGTAAACTTTAAAATTGATTGTAAACCTCTTTTAAAAGATATGTCAGATCGTTCTTTAATTATTTCGTTTTTTAATTATTCACTTCGTTAATTATTTACTTCTTTAATTGTTTAGTTCTTTAATTTAAATTCAATCTTTAGTCTTATTTTCGTCCGCAACAAAATTCGTCGAGGTTCAGACGAATTAATTTACCTAAAAAGCTAAATGTAATTGATTGTATAAAATTCACCCATTTATCAAACCCAGATAAAGACCCTGAGATCCCAAATATTATTGTAATATAAAATTGTTAATAAAATTGTTTGTAGTTTTTCACGTAATAGTTTTTTTATTCAGCCATCATTTGTAGTTGTTATTAAATTATTACAATATATATATATATATATATATATATAATGTAATGATTAACTGAAATGATTAAATAAATTAAATTTGCCCCATGTTGTTGGGCCAAAATGTAATGATTAACTGAAAGGCTTTAAAAATATTAATTAATTTTAAAAAAACAAATTTTATTCTTCGAAGATACAAATTATCAGCCTCACTTTGCACATTTAATTTCCTCAAATTCCCAAACCAAATTTTATATTTATTTTTATTTTATTTGTGGCTTTCTAAGAAAATACATCTTTATAACTTTACAACAATTTCATCTAATTACTCTTTCTCTCAGGGTCTTTACTGGGCTTGATAGTAAGAACAAACAAATTTAATAGACTAATTAACAAATCAAAATTGAAATGAACGAAATATAAATTTTAAACACAATAAAGAAACGAAAACTAAACAAGATAACGAAATCTGACTTATACCTTCAATGCTCGTTTACAGACTTTAAATAATTGTTATTGTACTCACGAATGTCTTTCTGGTACCAGATCTGATTCTTGGAGCTTGAGGACACACCTCACTAAAAAGGCAGTTATTCACTGATTCTACACATCATTTTCAATAAACACGGTCGTGCTTTTCGTTGTTATTCCACCTGGAATTTTGGGATCAGCCGCTCCCTCGGTCAGCCCTCGGACGTATGTCTCCTCGATGCCCTTTATGCCCATCTGTGTGGTGCAAACCTTTTGCTTCCACTTTGCGATTTTATATCATGAGTCTCTCCGTTAAGAACTATTTACTTGTGTTTTATAGAGTTTAATAGATCTCACTGTTGAACTTCCTGGACCATGCTATTCGTACTTTTTTTAGGTCAGCCTCCTCTCTCTCTCGAAACGTTTACCGGACTGAACTTCCGTACGAGCGCGCGGTTTCCAACAACTATCGCCGACATAGAGCCGTGATTGATTGTTGCTTTCAAGAAATGTACCGCTAACAATCCAATTATATTAAAACAATTAATGGCCTCTAATTAGTATTACAATATATATAGTATACATCAATGTTCGTAATAATTTAAATTTTAAATTTGTTCAATTATAAAGTTTGTTGTATAAGATAATGGCCATGTAATTGAACGTATAATTGAACAGAAGTTTGGCGTGAGAAAAGGAATCGAGAGCATTCCCAAACGTTTTTTGTTGTGATTATATGTTATTTTGACAGTCACTGGTGGCGCAGTAAGTCAAATTGTTCGGTCGCTGTCGAGTGAGAAAGTTATAGTTTCAAAAATCACACAACTTGAACCTAGGGGAGGGGATGAACATTGGTCAGTCAAAACGTTAGTCTGTCTGTAATCGTCGACTGAGAAAGCCATGCAGTGTTGAAGTTTACTTTTGAATAGGTAATGAGTAATAGTTTGACGCAGAGTTATTTATTTAGTGGCAGATGGGAATTGAACCCTACAATTATTGTTGGTTGTTGTATTTGGACACTTAATAGACTGGTGCATAAGGCTAAAATATCTCGAGATCTGTGCATTATTATGATCATTGTAATAATGACTGGTATGCACGGTCATAATGTTTTGGACGTTGGCAATATTATTGGTTGACTGGCTGGAGGCTGCGAGCGAAACATCTTGGGTCCCTCCAGTGTCTATCTGTGGTTCTGAAAGAATCGAATCGTGCGTGAATGTGTGATTAAATGCGCCGTATGGCCTATTTTCATAGTTAAATTGTTTCATATATTTAAAGTTGTGGTGTGTGTAAATTGTGTGGATTGGATATTGAGGATTCATGGAGCAAAATAGTGCTTTTGGTATTAGTTTAAAGTTTATATGACAGTGTAAACTTTGCGTAATTGTTGTACCGTCAACTTTAATTTTATTTTGTCCTTGTATTTTGGGGATATTTTCTAAGTTAATATTTCTGTAAATTAATTTCAAAAATTTTCTTTTAAATATTGTTTCTTCTGTAAATTGAAAATCTATACTTTTACTGAGATACTTTTACTTGAGATAAGAGTAAAATTTTCATTTTAAGAACAAAATTAACGTCCAATATTAGTTTTATGTTTTAAATAGGTTCTTTAAATATTATTTCTTCATCAAACCTTTCACTAAATATTAAGAATTGCTATTAAAATTTGATAACTTGAAAATTTCATCAAAATTTCTCGAAGCAAATATTTCTGCAATGATCATAAACTGTAAATAAAGTAAAATTTAAACCACTAAATATTAAGTATTAAATTGATCTTCAAAGTAAATTAAAGATGATGATTTAATACAACTATAAGTTGTATATTACAATATTTAAATTCAATATCTTCAAGTTGGTTATTACATTGGCGACATTACCTAACGGAATTTGGACGGCTGTTACTGTTTTGCTCCTCACAGATTATTCAGTGGCAGAGATGATAATTAATCAACGGACAATTAGGAACCAGACACGTGCGGAGCTAAAACATCTTAGCGAACAGTATGGCATTGTAAAATATCTCGAGAATTTGAATAATTGGTTGAGTAATAATAATTTACTTTGCAATATCAATAACTTTAATTCCTTCATAAGTTGTATGGAGAGTTTTTAGTTAATATATACAAAGTATATCAAAGAAAATTTTTTTTTAGATAAAATGGTGGCCACGTCTATATATATATATTGTAATGCCAATTAAACAGGCCATTAATTGTTTTAATATAATTAAATTATTGTTAGCGATACGAATGTGTAAAGGCGACAATGAAGGCGGGATTTTCCTTTGTTCAACAATGGAGACCGCGCGGAGAAAAATGAGTATGCGCTTGGAGAAAGACGAGTCTTCTGCGAGAAACGGAAGAGTACAGTTCACGTGGGGAACTGAAAAACGTAAAAGTCTGATGATCTAAAAGTCTGGAATCGGCGATTGAAAGTTGAAAGAGTAAAAAAATCTGTGTGCGAGAGTTGAAACTGTTAAAAGTCGACGGGGAGATAATATAGTTCAGTTCACCTAGAGCAATAAACAGTAAAGTTTGCAGATATAAAGTACGAATGGCGAGATCCTGTATTTTTACATGAAAGCAAGCAAACATTTTACGGTGAGATTTACATAATTTGCACACGGTGAAGCAAATGGTTGCTTCACGCTGATTGAACAATTTTCGCATAGAGGAGACCGGAATCTACTAGCGGACCAAAGGGGGCGGTTCATCCGAAGTTCCAGATAGCAGAGGACGAGTATTTTAATCGTGTGTATTAAAATTTTCAATGAAGTGTAGAGTCTGTGTAAAAATGGCTTTTTAGTGTGGTGGTTTTCAAAATACAAGAGAGAGATCTGGTACCAGACAGACATTCCGTGAGTAACAAAACTTTGATACAAATTTGTAAACGATAATTAAAAAGATATAGTCAGATTTCGTTCAGTCTTCGTTTCGTTCAGTTTTCTTTTCACTTATTTTCATATTGTTTTAGGTTAACTTTTATATTTGAATTGTTAATTGTCAGTTCATACATTGATTTTGTTCTAATTATCAAACCCAGTTATGGCTCTGAGATACGACATTCGACGTATTTGATTGTAATGATATAAGAAATATATGTTCATAAATGCCACGAATTAATAAATGAAAATTTTAGGTTTTGTACATTGTAAAATTGATCAACAATAATATATTTCTTTTAAAGCTTAGAAAATGTTGTTAATTATTCCTATGATTTAAGACCACTTTTTTAAATCATTATAGATTCGACGTCTTCAACGTGTGGCTAAATATTCAAATTTTATTTATTATTTTGTTAATTGATTCATTTAATTAACCTTAACATGTATATTACAATATATATATTATATGTATATATATATATATATATATATATATAAAGGCTGGTTGTAGGATCATGGGACCAACTTTTAGGTCCCTTTCACACGGCGATTCCTTGTCTGCGAGTCACGTCTCCTTTACATGTCAGCGGTAGTAAAATGTAACATTCACGCGCATTCGTTATAATTTAATATTTTATAAGTTTTGATATATCCGCGAATAGAGGAATACAAAACAATGGAGATATTTACAGATAATTCAGTATAACATAAATATTTAATATACTGCTACTATTTAAATCTAATTAAATTTGTTCTTTTATATTGTTTAAATATTTAACCCTCCGTTAGTCGCTCTAGGTCTAAGGACCGACGCAATTAAATTCGTTGGTTACCTCCGGAGCCAGGTCAGATGCAAGGATGAACTCTTGTGAAATCTTACAGGAATGCGTTTACAATAATCTTCCACTGTCACACTCCAAAAGAAACCGTAGTTTCTTGGAAAATGACGTTTGAATAAGGAAGTATTTCCCACTTTAGTACGAAGTGATAATATAGTTTCTTTTCGTTAAAATAATTCATGATTATTCAGTTTTTGTATCAAATATTTCTCTTTTACTACTTTTTTGTCTTAAATCGATATTATATTTCTCGTTTCTTTGTATCATTATTATATTTTAAAACAGCCGTATTATATATTCACTTCAATGAGTTGCTTATATAACATGTTAAAAAATAGATCCAAGCATCATCGCGTTCGAAAGACGAATATCCAGATAGTTTTATTTCTTTTAACCATTGTCAACATTACTAACACACTGACATATCGGAAATATTTACAGAAATTCAGGATAAAGACATTTGATCAAATTAATGACAAATTAAAAAACCTTTATTAGTTCTTGCGCCCATGGCCGGTTTGACTGCGACGTGACGTGACTCGCAGACTTGAAAACGCCGTGTGAAAGGGGCCTAGGAGAGTTACAGCTTACAAAAACATTCTTTTTTTGTACAGGAATGTATGGCCGGAAGTGACGTGTTGAGGCAGTAACAGAAAAAATAAGATTTGAAAACAAAAACTTTGTTTATTTACATCGCCGCAAAGAGCTCCTTTCCAGAAATGTTTAAAATAAATGCTCAAAATTGCGGCTACCCACAGTAATACATGCATTTCGCGCACGCTTGTAGCTGCTATAGAAAATCGAGCAACGCGGTATTCAATTGAGTCAACTATTGTCCTGTACCCACTGTATTATATAGTTTTTATTATTGTTGGTGGTCGCTATTTTGAGCATTCATTGTAAAAATTTATGGAAAAAAGATCTTTGCAATTTTGTAAATAAACAATGTTTTTATTTTCATGTTTCAGTTTGTGTGCTCGTCTTTCAACGCGTAACTTCAGTCCATACATTCCTATACAAAAAATGTATGTTTTACTAAGCTGTACTACACCTCAAAGTTCGTCTCACGTGACAGTATTTACTGTTATATAAATTCAATGTATAATATTACCCATAATGGCATACTGGATGCAACAATGTGAATGCATTGGAATGTACTTGTACTTTCTTTGGTAACATTAGTATTAGTTGCCTAATTTTCTATTAATACAGTCGTGAGGTAATAACACGTCCAAATGCAGCAAATTATAAAACCTTCATTACGAAATAACAATTTGTACATATAAAAATAAATTAATATACTGTCAGTGATCTCATATGTTGCCACAAATTTTTGTTTCGAAAAAAAAATAGATTCTAAAACAAAAAAGAATTTTCCTGATCCATCTCTATCTATCAGCCTAACTATATAAATTAGTTTCTCTCCTTTTGTCTAAGGGCTGAAATGCTTCAGCAGAATTTATATATTTTTT
The DNA here is from genome assembly GCA_037074705.1 of Zhengitettix transpicula. Classification (NCBI taxonomy): domain Eukaryota; kingdom Metazoa; phylum Arthropoda; class Insecta; order Orthoptera; family Tetrigidae; genus Zhengitettix; species Zhengitettix transpicula. The sequence continues at coordinate 207,995,984 of CM073591.1, forward strand.
ATATTGGAAGGCTGAATGGAGAAGCAATAAAGAGCGCGACAGTCTGGGCGAGCTATTGAGAGTTCCGATCGTGCTTCAACGATCGCACCTGTCCTGCTCCCATATTGTCCCTCACCACCACTTATTAATAGCAAATGGTATGAAAACTCCAAGACCGTGAACAAAACAGGGTAGATACGAACCTCTTCATTGATTATTTTCGCGGTACCTTGTATTGCAAGTGGGCATAACATTTCTAATTTTATCAGTACTTTGTTCATTCTTCGAAATTTGACTTACAGGATATACATTTATAATTTACGTAACTAACGTAAATGCCCAGAATTATAATTAAAAGAATTAATATGTATATGTAAAATTCATGATTGAATTACTAATAAATTATAGTTTATTGATATTTAATTTACGATTATTTGTTACAGTAGAAATGATCCTACTGTTACGTTTTGATATTATAAAATATGTCCTCAAAAGTTAGGACAAATGGAGTAGGTAAGAAGATTTTTTTTAGGGCAACAGACTACATGAGGGTAATCCACGTTGGGTAACTCCCCTTTAATAGCATAGGAAGGGATTTGAAAGGTAGGATGCGGAAGGGTAGAGGAAGGTAACCAAGGGTTACTAGGGCAACCCGGCTATATTTTAAGGATCCTACCCGGCATTCGCCTAAAGAAATGCAGGGAAAACCCTAGATAAACCTGCATCAGGTAGGTCGGGAACCACGCCCTTCCGATAGCGGTAGAGGAGTTTGCTGTGGGGACGCAGCATTCCTTTCTCCGTGCCTCGACCAGTTTAGGTGGTAGCTGGCCGACTATTCCAATGGGAATAGCGAACAACTCTTGCCGTATGCCCAAGATGTGTGACCCCGGAACATACACCTCTCAGAACAGGCCGAGGTGCCCCGGCTTGTGGAAACAGTTGAAAAACGGAGAGGAAAAGGCATCCCCAAAGGTAGCCCTTCGTACCTCTCCTACAAGGTTCAGCCTTCGAGAGAACATCCCTCGCAGGTTACCTGCGAAAGAATCCTCTTTGCCGTAAGAAGATGTTAAATTTACATTTAATTTATTATTTCAATTTCGCAAATTAACTTAATGTGATTGATGGCCGGATTTTTTTTCCAGAATAAAGGGCTACATGAAGTTAATCCACATAGTGGCGACTGCCCTTTAATAGCATAGGAAGTGATTTGAAAGGGGGGATAAGGAAGGGTAGAGCAAGGTAGCCAAGGGTAACTAGGGCCCCTGGGTTGTGGTTTAAGGATCCTACGCGGAATTCGCCTAAAAGTTATACCTGAATCAGGTAGATCGGGCCTTGGATACTTGTCGCATGCACTTCCGATGGCGGGAGAGGGGCTTGCTTTGGGGACGCAGCATTCCCTTCTCCGTGCCTCGGCCAGTTTAGGAGGCAGCTGGTCGACTATTGCAATAGGAATAGCGAACAACTCTTACTGTGGGCCCTAGGTCTGCGACCCCGGAACATGCCGAGATGCAGAGAGAGGAAAAGGCAGCCCCAAAATGTTTATATGTGGTTGGTTTTCTTTTAAGAAAAGCGAGGCTGATTTAAATAATTTCTTATGAAAATAATTACGAGTTCTTAGCAAAATAAATGTGATGTTTAACTTTAAATTAATAGTAAGGTTAATTAAAATTAACTTAAATTAAGATTGTTGCCGTATATATTAGAAAGTTTCTGTTGGATAAACAGATTATTGTGGTGAATCACCCTGTTGACGAAAGAAATCCTAATTCAGAACGAAAATGCATAAAATGGGCACAAGTTAAGTGAACGTTGTTTTAGAAGACGGAGTAAGATAAAATAAACAAAATCTATTCGTGATACATGTAATGAAAAATTGATATCAAATCCTGATTATTAACTTTCAGCATTTTATCCTTATTTATGTCGAGAAAGATGTACATACTTGACAAACATATTCACAGGTTCTTTCGAGATCGTCATTGAAGAAGTTCACGTCTTATCCAATAGAGTTCGCATCGGTGCTGAACAATTCGCCGTACTCGCCCGTAGTTGTAGTATTTGCGTCATGTGTCGTATATTTTTAACTAGCTGGGTGCCCGGCGTTGCCCGAGATGTCATTTATGTATAATCATCGATGTGACTCCAATTTTGGTTGCTTATGCGCTATTTTTATGTAAAGCTCCTCGAACCCTAAATGTGCTCACCTCCCATGCCGAAGGGGGATGAAGTCATTGACTAAATATATCGGCCGTTTTTACATGTTAGAAGATGACCACCCCCACAAATGTGCGATAATAAAAAAGAATGTATTCCACGCAAAAATCGACCGATTACATTGTCTGAAAATTTCTTTCCCCGCCCACCACCTCCCAAACCCGTCGCGTTGCCCAGGTTGTCACAATTAGATTCAGCGACATTCATAGTATCTGAATTGATTCTAATCTCGTTTGTTTTTGCGGTTTTTTATTTAACGTACCTCCAACCCACCTCTAAACTTGCTCCCCTCACAGGGGTTAAATTATACACAAACAACATCGGTATAAATACTATCGAAGTAATTAACCCCAGGAAATAATTATCGCAAACATCGACCGTTTAACATGTTTGAAAATTTCCACCCCGGACCACTCCCGCTTCGGGGACTAAAACGCTCAAGTTTAATGTCATAATTAAACTCAGTGACAATCCCGATAGTTTCTGATTTCTTTTTATGTAATGCCAATTCACGCCTACCCTTAAGGGTGCACCCTTCCGAGTCCGAAAGGGGTTGAAATTATACACAGAGAACATGTAGGGAAATTTTATTAATCTAATAATACCGAAATATATTTATTCGACGAAAAAAACGGCCGGTCAACTCATCCCAACCCAGATTGTCATAAATAAATTCAGCGACATCCATTACCTTCTATTTGACTCAAATGTAGGTTGTTTTTCCGTTATTTTCTTGTAAAACCCCTCCACACCCACCCCTATCATGCGTACAAACAACATCGGTAGAAATATTATCAACGTCAATGGTCCCGTCATTTATTTATTCCACGCTAATATCGATGATTTAACATTTTTGAAAAATTCCACCCCGTACATTCCCGCCTCAGGGGATTACATGGGTAATTGAATATCATCTCAGATAACATCTCTTTGATTCCAAACAACATCGGTATACATATTATCAATGTCATTGACCTCGCCAATTAATTATTTAACGCAAATATCGATCGTTTAACATGTTAGAAAAATTCCTCCCCTATCCACCCCATCCACTCCCGCCCCTTGGGATTAAATGGCCAATTCGATGGTATAATTGAACTGGGCGACATCCATAATCATGGTTTTGACGTTGTATTCGCGTTATTTTATTGCAGCGTTCCTCCACCCAACACCTAAAAGTGCTCTACTGATAATCCCGAAAGGGGTTGAAGTTATAAGTTGTGAAAATGTAGAGAAATCATACGATCCCGACCCCGCCCGTCCCTGGGAGGTTTATTGCTAGTTTATAGCATAATTAAACTCAGCGTTATCCATAACTTTGCTTTTCACTCCAGTCTCGTTTGTATTCGACTTATTTTTTTGGACTCAAATATCGGCTGTGTTAGCATGTATAAATAAGTAAACTCACTGACATCCATAACCTTCGATTTGACTCCAAACTCGGTTGTATTCGCGTTATTTTTCTGTAAAGCAACTCCACCCCAAACCCTAAGGGTGCCCTTTTCCCAGGGCGAAGGAGATGAATATTATATTCAGAAAACATCGGTAGAAACATCATAAATATATTGGACCCCTACAAATTATTATCCGACTAAAATATCGGCTGTTTTAGCATGTTTAAATATTTCCACCCCCGTGCATCCCCGCTTGTGGGGGTGGTAGACACGTCTCACCCCGACAGTGTTTGTTTCCTGGTCGTAAAGAACACGTGTACGAAATTTGATGAAATTTGCTCTACCAGTGTAGATTTGTATAACGAACATACAAACATACAAACAATCATACAAACATACATACAAACATAGAAACATACATACACTCTTTTTTATTTATAAGAAGAGAAGATTATCACCAGACCAGAAACGCATTTATGTTAAAATAATTAATTATGTCGGCTGCAGAAAATTCTATACCGTTGTAGAAAAATATATATAATACGACGCATAAAAACAACGCTTTCATTAACTGTTAATTTATGTTTCTATAAAGTTCCTCATGTCCTCATACCAGGGAAATTGTAGTTAACATTGGATTCCGCACATAATACTTAGCTTACTGTAATATTATAGTACCGACTCTCATATAAAACATATATTTCTTCTGGAAGCATAGTATTTTTTTTTGTATCATTCTTCATAATCATACTTCAGTTGAACAATGAATTCCAAAACTACAATTTTCACATTTAAGTATCAAGCTTGCTCGCTAATTTAAGCAATACAGTTTTGTACTTGTTGAAAAATGTTGTCCGGATTGAACTTCCGTCGGATTATGAACTGGGCTTTGATGGTTATTCGTCCTCAGCAGCCATGTGGAGGTGCATGACGTAGTCAATAAAAACACTTCCACTGGGCAGAGCGCCGGGACACATGGCAATTATCATAACAAGTCCGAAATAAGCTCGATCACTAACAATCAACACAACGCTTCAGAATTATGTTCTTTAGAAAAAATAGCAATTACTGTTACTTAGTGATGTTGTTTAAAAAATTAAGTTGTCCTAATATATTTTTGTTACTAAAAAATTTATTTTAAAACTGTCTATCTAACAAATAAAGCAGAATGTTTGTTTGTTTGTATGTATATTTTCTATGTTCCATATACAAATCTAAACCGGTGGAGAAAATTTTACCAAATTTCGTACACGTGTTCTTTGCGACCAGGAAATAAACACTGTCGGGGTAAGACGCGTCTACCACCCCCAGAAGCGATATTGGAGTCGAATAAATATTTTTCTGGTTCACTGAGATTTATTATATTTCTCTACATGTTCCATATATTTAATATAACCTCTTTCAGGAATTGGAGTGGAGCTCTCTTAAGGGTGTGGGTGGAATGGATTTATATAAAAATAACGCATCACAATCGAGGTTGCACTCAAATTCAGGATTATGGTTGTCAGTGAGTTCAATTATGATATTCAAGTTGCCGTAAAAGCCCCCTAAGAGGGGGTGTTTGGGGTGGAAATCTTCATACATGCTAACACGGCCGCTATTTGAGTCGGATAAATATTTTCCGGGTAAAAGTGATTAATAGTGTTCGTACCAATGTATGTCAGTAAAATTTCAACATTTTACGGCATTGTAAAGGCGAACAATAGGGGTGGGGGTGGAGGAATGTTTCAAGAAAATAACTCAAATACAACCGAACCTGGAGTGAAAACCAAAGTTATGGATAACGCTGAGTTTGATAGTTATGATGTTTGAAAAATTAAACCCCTTTCGGCATGAGAGGGAAGCACACTTAGGGGAGGGACGGAAACATTAAAACATGCTAAAACAGCCGATATTTAGGCAGATAAATATTTTTAGTTATCGAAGAGATAGTGTTTCAACCGATGTTATCTGAGTATAGTTTAATCGCCTACAGAATGGGAAAGGAGCACGCTTAGGGGTGAGGGAAAACGGGCCTTACAAATAAATAACGCGAATAAATCCGAGATTACTGTCAAATCCAGGATTGTGGATGTCGCAGAGTTTAATTATTATATTTAACTGTCCATCTAACACCCAAGGGCAGGGGTGCACCGGCCATGGAAATTATCTAAACGGTCGATATCTGCAAAGAAAAAATATTTTTAAGGGATAATCCAATTATAATATTTCCACCCATTTTATGTTTGTAAAATTTCAATCCCTAACATAAGAGACTTCACGCTTAGAGGTGGGTGTGGTGGTGTGATACCGGAAAATAACGCTAATACAATCGAGATTCTATTCAAATCGAAGGTAGTGGATGTCCCGGAGTTCATTTATGGCAATCTGAGCAAGCTTTACATATTTTAAAATTTCTACACCCCACCTACCTTTGCCCAACTTCTGCCACTTCAGTCCACCACCACGGTGGACTGAAGTGGCAGAAGTTGGGCAAAGGTAGGTGGGGTGTAGAAATTTTAAAATATGTAAAGCTCCGAATTTCGCGTCAAATAAATATATTTCGGGAACAATAATATTAAAATTTCTCTACATGTTCTCCGTGTTTAATTTGAACACATTTCGGGATTGGGAGGGTTAAAAATAAATAACGAGAATAAAACAGATTAGAGTCAAATATAGTGTTATGAATGTCGCTGAGTTTAATTGAGTTATTCAATTGGCCATTTCACCCCCTGGGACGAAAGTGGATGGGGTGGACAGGGGTGGAATTTTAATAACATGTTAAACGGTCGATAATTTCATTAAATAATTAATTGTCAAGGTAAATACCATTGATATATATACCGATGTTGTTTGTAAAATATATCCCCTTTTGGTACTAGAGAGAAGTACACTTAGGGGAGGGGGTGGAAACATCAAACATGCTAAAACAGTCGATATTTAGGCAGATAAATATTTTTAGGGATCGAAGAGACAGTGTTTCAATCGATGTTATCTGAGATGATATTCAATTACCCATTTAATCCCCTGTGTCGGGAATGGACGGTGTGGAATTTTTCAGACATGGTCAATCATCGATATTAGCGTGGAGTAAATAAATGCCAGGGCCATTGACATTGATAGCATTTCTATCGATGTTGTTTGTAGGCATGATAGGAGTGGGGGTGGAGAAAATAACGCGAAAACAACCGAGATTCGAGTCAAAGGGAAGGTAATGGATGCCGCTGAATTTATTTATGACAGTCTGGGCAACGCGCGGGTGTCGGCTGGGTTGGGATGAGTTGACCGGCCGTTTTTTGCGTCGATTAAACATATTTCGGGATCAATTAAATTAATAAAATTTCTCTACATTTTGCCCGTGTATAATATCAACATATTTCTGTATTGGGAATGGAGCTCACCTTAAGGGTGGGGGTGGAGTGGAATTACTTTATAATGATGCAAAAACAATCGACATTGGAGTCGAATCCACGGTCATTGATGTCAGTGAGTTAAATTATTACATTCAACTAACCGTTTAGCTCCCCCAAGGAAGGGTTGGCGGAGATGTAAATTTTTTTGAACATGTTAACCGGCCGATTTTTGCTTCGAATAAATATATTTCGGCTTCAATGAGATTCATAAAATTTCTATATGTTCTCTGTGTATAATTTCAACCCCTTTCGGCTTTGGAGGGTTGCACCCTTACGAGTGGGCGTGAAGTGGCATTACATAAAAAGAAAGCAGAAACTATCGTGATTGTCACTGAGTTTAATTACGACATTCAACTTGAACTTTTAAGTCCTCGAAGCGGGAGTGGTCGGGGGTGAAAATTTTCAAACAAGTTAAATTTTCGATAATTATGTCCTGGAGTTAATAACTTTGATAGTATTTACACTGATGTTGTTTGTGTATAATTTGAACCCCTGTGAGGGGAGCAAGCTAAGGGGTAGGGTGGAGGTACGTTCAATAAAAAAACGTAAAAACAACCGAGATTCGAATCAATTCAGAGACTATGAATGTCGCTGAATCTAATTGTGACAACCTGGGTAACGCGACGGTTTTGGGAGGTGGTGAGCGGGGGTATAAATTTTCAGACAATGTAATCGGCCGATTTTTGCGTGGAATAAATACTTTTTGATTTTCGTACATTTGTGGGGGTGGTCATCTTCTAACATGTAAAAACGGCCGATATATTTGGTCAATGACTTCAACCCCCTTCGGCTAGGTAGGTGAGCACATTTATGGATAGGGTTCCAGGAGCATTACATAAAAATAGCGAAAAAGTAACAGAAATTGCAGTGTATCGGGGGTTATGGATACATGACATCTCGGGAAACTCCAGGCACCCAGCTAGTACTAAATAAATGAAAGAATTCAATACGAAAATATGAGAACTGAAATTATGTCACATATACAAATAATAGAATTTTTTAACTTCAGACTGATTTTAGTCTTCTTTTTATTCGACTCTAATATCTATTATATACATATATATATAATATTTATATTATATATTGTATTATATTACAATATTGTGTATATATATATATGTGTATATTGTAACAATTAACATCCAACAAAATTCAACTAACATCCAACAAATATCCAATGTATTGTAACAAAACATCCACAAATATCCTATTAACAGCCATCAATATCCAATTAACATGTTAATTGGATATTGATCGATTATTGGATATATATATATATATATATATTATATGGATTATTGCCTTTGTCGGCGTCCTCTTGCTGCGCCCGACATTTTTCGTTATTGTTATGTTGAGACGCATGATGGCGCGCGCTAAGATTTGTAAGGCAGTTCCGCGTAGGACTCGTCGAGGGATGGAGTTCTAAACACTGGAGCGTAAAAGTATTTTAAATGTTGAAGAAGTTTGTCGTTGAGAATTAATGACAACTCCCTGTACAAATTTACATTTCTCATTGCTCGATAAAGAGCATATAAATAATTATTTTGGTAATTTTATATTTAAAATAAATTAAAGAAAGCGACGAATAACGATGGGTTGGAGGTTACAATATATATATATATATATTTGTATATATTGTAACATGAGTGTGTTGCATTGTCGCTTTATTGCCTCTGTCGGTGTCCGTTTGTCGCGCCGCATATTGTAGAGTATTGTTGTTGTAAGGCGCGCGCAGAGACGTGGCAAGGCCGTACCGCATAGGACTCGTCAGGGGACGGAGGTCCAACTTTTCTAATGTATAAAGTGTTATATATAGCCACACCCTGCAGATGTTGTGTGTTTCATGGCTCTAGAAATAAATTAATTACAAAATTTATTGTTTTGGTAATTTCATTCCAAAACAATTACGCGGCTCCCGTATTAAAAAAAGTTGAGACAAGAAAAGCAAATCCGAAATGGCGGACGCTACAGTATATCCTTCAAACATATTAATGAAGAAATCATTACTATATAAAATAAAGATCTACCTTGATCGTTTTGAAATTCCTGGATGATTTAATGTAGCTGTAGCTGACACAATCCCGGATTTGAATGCCATTCGACCAAACTGGTTTTAGTAATTTCTTATATAACAGTAGATGATTATTTACGGATAACTTGGTGTTTCGTTTGATTAGAAAATACATTTTTTAAATATTTCATACCGAGTTATTCTCTCTTATTATTGTGCCTTCCAATGTAGTCTCGTGTCGAGTGTAAAAGCCAAGTATTTTATGTTGTCCAAATGATTTTAAAATGGTATTTCGTCAACGTTGAAAAGTCACTGTAACGCTAGGAAATAAGTTTTTAATAAAATCAGCTTTCAATTTATTAAAAAATACTCATATCTGAATAATTTCCGTCACTGAAACAGGTTGTACTGAGAAATTTGAGTAATATTAATTAACAATAATTATTTTTGTCAACTGTACTTTTAACGTATATTCTAGATTATTCTAGTTTCGTAACTTAATTTATAGAGGCTTCCTTTTATTCCTTTATAATATATTATCTCTTTCAATGCACTTAATTCGTGACAGTAATAACTATTGTGTGTTTTCGGTATGTACTTAAATACAATGATTTCAAATTGATCTTGAAATTTTCTGTTTTTCGATTAATTTCTTTCCTGTCTCGATAAGATCGTTCAGCTTTAATTTTCCACTTAGGAAACTTTGTTTGTGTAATAACGACTAGTATTACCGTATTACGTCCGGGATACTCCTTGGTGGACCGACCGGTATAATTTTATCTGTATGAACAGTGTTTGCGTGGAAATCCTTTGCCGCAATGCTGGTTTATTCAGCTTTGTGGTCCACACAAAGAATAGCTTATGAGGAGTGCGCCGCGGCGGGTCAGAGGCCTGGGCGTAAAAACCGTCGCGCCGCGTAACGCCCACTCATCCCTTTGGCTCCGCGCTAATTGTCTTTCACGAAGAAAAGCGCGTTTCATTTACTCCGCCTATTTTTACCATCCTAAAATGCTTACAGTACTTACATTCTTATATTTTACTTAAACTGAACATCACGACTGCTCGACCATTACAAGTCCTGGTGAACAAGTTCCATGTATGATGTTTGCTTGGACGTTACAGGGTTCAATGCAATAATATATTGGATTATGTCAGATTCATATTCAGAAGAACCTATCTCTCTAAGCGATACTTGCTTGACAAAACGAGTGCGTATGTATTGGAAAACAATCTATCTCATTTTATTCTTTCTTTTAATAAATAAAAGTGAACGTGGTCCGCATACTTTCTAAACGAATAGAACAATTTCAGCAAACTTTGGTACACAATTCACTTACAAACTAGGGAAAAACACATAGCGGCTGCATGGAAAGGTGTGACATAAAAATAAAGCAGACCGATTTTGGTTTTGATTCTTCGTTTGTGAGGGTCCCTGAATTCAATTCCGACATTCACCTTTATGGTATAGTGGCATAGAACCCGGTGAGATGCGGGGTGAAAAATGGTCGAAAATGTACCATATTAGCACCGGTTACATTGTTTTCGTTGTTGCTAAGATTAACAGTAACTTTCCCGTTACTGGTTCAGTAACGTCTTAAGTCACAGTCGGTATGTGGCGAGTTGAATAGGGATTAATTATAAATATTCAAAATGACTAGAGATTAGTGTCAAATTAATTTTTTTTCGGTCTAATAGAAAACACCGGGAAACAACAGGAATCAACTATAATTTAATAAAATTCATAACGGATAGCTTCGGCACACAATAATCACATTGTCAAAATCATTTTTGTTATTGACTGAAATAATATTGATGCATAAAAATTGGGAATAAAGATCGTCATCCGACAAGTTCCCTGTTTGGTCCCACTACTCAAAATTTAAATTATTATTTAAAAAGCTTGTAATCACTAACTCTGAGGCAACACTTTTATATAACACACTATTTCAATAAACAGTAGCCAATTAGAATAATTATGTAATTATATATTCAACCAAATGCTCGATTTAATTTCAGTCAATAGCCTCTTAATTAATTATGAAAAATTCAATTTTAATAAATTTTTAAAAAAGGTCTATAAATTCAATTATCGGTGAAATAATATTAAAAAACTGTGAATTAAATATTTATAACTCTAGCAACTACCTTTGAAATACATTAAAATGAAACGAAGTGCATTTTTCTTCATTGTAATAAATTAAGCTGTGACAAACTTTCAGTCTGAATATAGTTAAACTTGATTGATCTAACATAGTATAATTAATTTAAAATAACAGAATATAAAAAGTCTGTTTTATTAAGACAAAATTAAGAGACAAAATAAATACCTCACAACGTTTCTGCAATGCTTTCGTCAGGTGATTCCAAAACGCAATAGTCACAAACATGACACACCACACAAACTAGATGAAAAACTGTAAATGTTGTGTGGTATTTGATTTTTATTTATTTTATTACTTTAATCCTCGTATGAGAAAATAGGATAAGTCATTACATAAAATTACAATATAATTATTGAATGCTACAATTATAATCAATTAGAAGTTAACATAATAATACTAAAAATACAGAACACAAATTTTCCTGTCCAACATAAATAAAAGAACTATATAGTAATAACAATAAAAATAATAATTCTTTAACTATAGTATGGGTATAATATAATATTTACAGTACTCAAATAATTCAATATGCACTTGGTAAAAAATTAATGTTTAGAGAATTAACTGTCATAAAATATATAATTACACATCCCACAAGAATAAACACTAAACCTGATATACGCACACTATGAAGACACAAAAACGACGGACATGTCACTTCACGAAACAAAGCGACGAGTAATCCATTCCGTAGAAACTCCAGGCCGTACATGAAATATACAAAAGAGCAGAAAAGATCAAGAGAGACTAAGCAAGTTACGAAATAAGTAGTTTTTCAACACATTGAACACTTTTGCAGGTTTTTTTAAAAAAAATTAATTATTAGGGGAATGGTCAAGAAACTCCTGTACTGAGAAAAACGCGCCTTTCAGTAGAATATTTTCACATTGAATCTCAAAACTTCTGTAGTTATTATTGTTCTTTACATGTGGAGGAAGACTGTCGTACAAAACTATCCCTGAGTGGTGAATACTTCTCTGGTAGAGAGCAAAGATCTTAGACCTGAGCGATTTCTAGTCTCATAATCGTGAGACTCGCCATTGTTTGAAAGAGATTCATGTTCCGCTTTACGAACTGTAAAAATTCGTGAATAAACACGCTGGAAAGAGTTAATATTCGCAAAGTTTTGAAAATCGGTTTACGACTAGATTTATTATCCGTATTCGAATGCATTCTAATGGCACGCTTTTGCAACTTGAATATTTCAATGCTACTGGAGCAATTGCCCAAATTTTCAATGCCATAACACATAAGGGAATGAAAATAAGCAAGTACGCCATTTTTGTTTTGTTGATGTTATTTTGTCACTTAATTTTTTTTATTTATCTACTTATTTATTTAATTATTAGAAATATTTTAGCTTACATATCGTACTCCAATGTTATAATGACATGTGGTAACACTTTTCGTAGCATTACTTTACAGAAAAACGGTATTTGGTATAGTGGTATTCTAAATCTTTCATAAAAATATGATGAAGCAAACACGTATTTTGAAGACCTATCAACCTCTTAGAAATGTTGGGAAACCTCTGGTCGAAGTGTGTCGAGCTGAAAAGAGATTAGGGCTAAAAATTAATCATCCCTAATAACATTCTTCGTTAAGTTTTGTTTTTGATTCAGGCCACTCTATCATTTTCTGAGCTTACTGAGCAGTAGTCGGAGGCAAGACATTCTAAATAAGAAATAGAAGCACAACCACTATTAGATATGGCCAGTATATCTCACCTGCCGCGTGATGGAAAATAAAAGCGTATTTTAAACTTTGTCCGGATCCTTAGAAATGTATTACACTTTGTTTAAACAAATGTATCAAAAGTTATAAATAATTTTTTCGTTGTCGTTTAAAGAATGTTTTTTCAGTTTACAGGAGTTGTTTTCATGATTCAAATGATGGTTATTATTAGAACTTTTAAATAAAGCACCGCCAGAAGGAAGGAACTCGTCCCTCTGTTAAAACGCACTGCGTTTGTTCAGTGGTTTTAGAAATGTTTTTGATTGGTGAAATTGCTAAACCAGTTAAAATTCCTGAAAGGATGAAAACGTAGAACGATGAAGTGTGCATGTCTGTATAGACTGCTTGCGTACGGAATGCAGTTTAAAAAATGGATTTGACCATGCGACCGGGTCAGGTCATGAAGTGAAAGCATTGCTGCAGTGTAACCGATAATTTTTTTATACTGTAGGTTCGGTACACAATGTTATTGATGAAATGCTAGGATTCAATCCAATATCCGCCAGATTGGTATCCTTAATTGAGAGGCTGTTTCTGGAAACCAAACTTTCTTTTCCACTAACCTAACGAAAGTTTCTTGCAAACAATGACAATTATTAACCTGACCCCAAAATTTGAAAAACAAAACTCATAGGAAAACTCATTATTATTTTCTTTTAAGACGTAGCCAATTTTATGTTAATTGACAACGAAAACAACCTTTCTGTGGCGGACGTTGGTATTACAAAATCAAGGGATAAATGAGAAACGTGAATCACAATATCAAAACTAGAAGATTTCTTCTCACGTGGAATTAATTAGTAAATGGTGGGATCCTTGTATTTTACGTCATGGGGACTATTTAGAAATAAAATAATCCATATGTAATCTGTTCATCCTTGTTTACGAGAAGTAAATAATTTTGTTGGAACCGTTCTGACAATTCTTAGTTATGAAGTTGAGCTATAGAATTACCATATTCCTCGGAGTGAGTGCAGCGATGATTGCCTACTTTGTAGTCTCTTTGGAATACGCCAAAGTAATGCGGGAGGGTCTGCTTTATGTAAATATCACTCAACTTAATACATACCGTTTATCTATAGGCTTAGTTCTCTGACTGTGATTAATCTGTCACTTCCGTATTATTACAAACAGCATATTTCGGGAAAAACGACTTGCTGACATTTATGTTTCGGAAAGAAAAACCGTCGGGGCTTGTTCCTGTCGGGCAAACGTCAATCGGAATACAAAATATCTGGAAAGTGTCTCAGAATTTCGTACCATAACTCGTGGGCTAAAGATACTCATTCAATTTTATTACCTGATGTGAGAATTAATGGATATCGTCCTAATTCGTCGTCAGTAAAGTCTATCCTTGTTTAAAATATTGAACGTTATCAGTTTTCAGGTACGTCAGTGGATAATAATATTAATAGTTTTTGCCAGTCTGATATGTCTGCTTGGATTTGTAACTTCATCCCTCGAAGCTCTTTTTTAAAGTTGCGCATGTTTGGAGCTTTGAAAAAGAGTTCCACGACAGTGATTTCATTTCGAACCATTGGCGCGTCTCATTCTCATTGAAAGCTCTCTCGTCTCCAGTACATTCCACTATTCGGGAATGGTTACGTGGAAAGAACTCTTAGCTTCACTAGTGCATTAAACACTGAATATTCTGGGACGGCAGTTCTCTTGTAAAATTGCCAATTGGAGTTTCTTCATGTAACTAATATTTTATACTTTACATGACCGGTGATATATTTCGACAGTATATTTACGTAAATTCCTAGGATATCTAGTAAATTAATATTATATAAATATAAGCAAATATATATGATTCGTCACTTAGATGACTGACAATTTTTCTGCCATGAATTACACCACATTTACAAATGCGACAACCTTCTCCCTACGTTGTATTTACGAACATGATGGAAATTGGAATATTATATATATAACGGACCAAAATCAATAGTACATACTAATGTTCCAATGTTTAGGCATAATTTAAAATGGGTCTAATACAATTTTACATCCAACTTTAATTTTCTACAATTTTGTAACATTACAAATAAATTGCATTTAGTTCGATATAACCATATTAATGTTTAGTATAGTTCTCAAACATGATCTCTCATGCTTTACCGTTTTCTACTACATCGAATTGCTTAATTTTGTGATGCATGCATATCTGATGTCAGTAATGTACCACTGACATTTCGTAAAATGATCTTATTAATGATTTGATATTTTACAATAATTCGTCATTGTAAGTTCTTTCCAATTTGTATCAGGCATTGAATTTAGAAATATCCGTTTTCTTTGATCCACAGATTTAATGTGATTGTATTTATTGGTTACGTTAGTCCTCTGTTCTGGAAATAACGCCCGTTATATACATGAAATCAACACCTCAATTAAATATATATATAAACGGAGAAAAATAATTATATATAACATAATTATATATATCTATAGTTAAGAATTGAAGTTAAAAAATATGAAGATTTTATGTGTGACCACTAAGATATAAAGTTAAATAACTAATAGAAATAAAATTATGAATTACCAAATGGATAGTAAAATACATGCATATGAGACTTCCGCGAATAGTTGAGGTTAACTAATATATGGGAATTAATGCGAAAAAAATTATAACCATCAGATTCACCATTGTTTTACGTGGGTAGTTCCAGAAGAACCAGAAATAACCAAGAAAACATAAAAAAATTCTGAAAAATATCTTTATTTCTCATTGGTGTCTTCTTTTAGCTTTTCTACACTTTTCCCAGTCATATTCAATAGCTACGATACACTGTTTAATAGCCATAAACCGCAGAGTCCAATTCTTCACCGTTGACAATTTTTTTAACACCGAGCCATTTCTTCAAGTTTGGAAAGGGAATATAAACCGACGGAGCTAAATCTGGCGAATAGGGTATGGTGCGTGACGAAGCAATTAGAACATGAACTCATTGATTTCGGCCATCGCGATAATGGATGTGTAAACTGGTGCCAAATGCGGCCGGTTTTTCATGATTTAATCTTTAAAAGGCTGCAATAACTTTGCACAATACTTGCCATTGATTTTTTTTTCATTTTTAATGATGTTGAATGAAAATATTCCCCAAAAACTGATGCCGTGACCTATCCAGCAGATGAGATTATCAGACTTATTTTGAGTCGGTTCTCCCCTTTCAGTTTATTGTTTTGACTGTTATTTCGCCTCAGGTGTCAAGTGATGGACCCATGTTTCATCCATGGTTATGAATCGACGAAAAACCTCGACTTTATTGCCGTGACATAGCCAAATAATTGAAACATCCTCACGACGCTGGTTTTCGTTTCATGTATGCAAACGTGGCATCCATCTGGCGCACAGCTTTTCCATGTTCAAATTTGTAGCCTTTATAGATTCACAGCCATTTTTGAAATTCTTACCTTATATGATAGCTCGCACACTTTCGTTCCACACCATTTTTTGGTTTATCGTCATAATTTCTGGTGTCGTCACTTAATTTGGTCGGCCACTGCGATGTTCGTCTTGACAGCTCGTACAAATTCTACCGCAAAATATTTTATGGTTGTAAACGAAGAAGGAGATTCCCCCAGGGTAGAATGTGACTAGGCTTTGAAATTGGTTGGAAATAATCACATAGCTAAGACCAATTTTTCCCGAGATTACAAATTCACTGAGAGCGTTCAATATTGATGGCTGCTAGCCGAACACTAAACAATGTTTCGTCTTCTAATTTAACCTTTATAAGGTTGGTACTTTAGACCACTTTTGTTTTCAAACAATGACTCGCCATCTGTACGTCATGTTGAGTACTTCTATCGTAGTACAACTATTCGTGAATACAATTACGTTATACAAAATAAAAATATTGAACACTGATTCAGCACTTCTGCAAGTTACAGAGTGGTTAATGTATTCGTGAATAGAGTAATTAGAGCCTCGTAGCTGAATTATATTATAGACATTAATATAGTAGTAAAAAGCGTTCATTTTCATTATTTCCTCGGATAGAATTTTATGCAGTTTTATTTCGGAACAATGTATATTGTTCTCGTATAGATGAAGACGGTTTATACTATATTTGCCGGATACTTTACAATTATTCAGGAAGAGGAATGTGGTTAGAACTTGAATGTAGAACATTAATTGTTCAGAAATTTAATTAGGTCATAAATGGAGGAGGTAGCGCGCTGTGATGTGAGCAAACTTCCATTGGCCGCAGTTTGCTCTATGAGAAGTGGATGGCTGTGCATATAGGTTCAGAGCAAACAATAAACCACGCCTGCAGCTTTTCGAAAAGGGCACGCAGTTAGGCGCCTGATTCTGGACCCTCATTCAATATTTGTGTAAGATATAAATCACTAGAAATAATAAATTATCGTTTTATCAACAGAAATCTATGCAATATGAACAAGTTAGTACAGTAGATGATATTTATGTTATTTCAGAATTATTTTTCAACCGATTTCAGAATAGGAATTTCATAGGAAAGCATCGATTTATTTTACTGATGTTCATGAAGTTACTATTTAAAATAGTTGTATATTTATATAACATTATCGTCCGAAATTCATGTCATTATACTTTCGTGACGCAATTCATAATTTAAGCAATTTTATTGTACAATAATAATCTATTAGAAAATTTTAATATTATTTTATAATTGATCTAGTTATGAAAGTGATTTTGATGGCTACAAGAGTGAAGACATCCTGGAAATTATGAACGGAAATTCTGATTATTATAAATATATTTCAAAGCAACAATTGTAGCAAATTTATATTCTGAACTTGACAATGATTTATGAGGTGGTCAAGATTTCGTTACTTTCATGATGCTAAATTTCAAATTACGATATTCGAGGTCTTTAATCTCACTAAATTGTGTGGAAAAAGTATTCAAATTATTGAGACCGCTTTTCTTTTATATTTCTTTCATCAAAATTAAATATGTAAATTCTATACTTTAAGTAGTGACTTGCATAATTATGTAAAGATATTCAAAACGTTATACACGTAATTTCCTTGCTGGTACGTTATGGTTGACGGTATCAATGTTTGACGGAGTTGCTATGCTCTTCTCGTAGTTTCCCTTGCTGGAAGTCTGATTCCGTCGATCGAATCGCCAAGAGATCCTTTGCACTAATGAAGCTGCATTGTGGAGCTAAAGCCAATGAGGTGCCGCCTGACAGCGGAAGTAGCCACTTATCGCAGTGTCGCAACCTTAACCGAGAAAAGTTTCCCACTGACTGCTACAGAAACGTTTTACACTGCGCTAGTTATCTTCCCTCCTTTTGGCGACTTGCCGGACAATCCGCGAGTCCACGCCTCTTTGGATTCCAAGGCCACCACGCAAAATTTATTTCCATGAACAACTTTGTATCAACGGTTAAAAGAAATGATCTTTTTTCTGAGTGAGCCTACATTAAGCGTAATAATTACATAATTAAATAGCCACTGAAATTAAATGATAATATAATACCACACAAAGTTTCTGCAATCCTTGTTAGTTGAACTTCGTCTTAGTTTTACTTTTGAATTCGTCACTTGGTTTGTGCGGTGTTTCGTTTTTACGGATATGCGTTTTTTGAATCACATTACGAAAGGAACAATAATTGTATAAACGTTTTTTGGTATTTATATTTTCACTTATTATCACTGTTATTTGGCTATTTATTTATCTAATTGCCATAAATATTGTATTAAAAAACTTCTTGACCTTGTAAACGAATTCCACAGATAGATGCACTTAAAATGTTCATATATTATATAATTGAGTCAAAGATACTCCCAGTTACTTAAGAAAAGGTTGAATACTCCGGTACCAAATATTATCAAAAATACTCTTAAAAATTTAAGAGCGTGAAAAATATTCCCGGTGCTTTGAGAGAGTCAAAATGGACTAAAAAAATACGCCCGTTATCATAATACAGTCAAAAAAGGCATTACCTTAAGAGAGTTAATTATACGAGTCCAAATTTCTTCAAAGTGTCAAAAATACTTCAGTTATTATTGCGAGTCAAACGACTCCCGGAACCTCTACCGAGCCAAAAATATTTTCGTTATTGAGAAATATTTTATTTAGCTTAATAAGGGAAAAAAACTTTTGTTACAGTACAGTTGAAATGTCAAAAATATTCCCGGTACCCTAAAAGTGAGTAAAATACTCATGTCACCTTAAGAGAGTTAAAAATACTCCTTGTAATTTAGAATACCACCCCCTTCCCACCTCTATAGATGTTTTATCGTTACAACGTTTGTTTCTTATCAAAAGGAACATCTGTACAAAATTTCGTAGAATTCGCTACACGTGATTTAGATTGTACGCGGAACATTTTTTCCCCTTCCACCCTACTCCTTAGGGTAAGAACTACAACTCAGATGTTTAATGACATAATTAAACTCAGCGGCTTCCGAACCCCGAATTCGACACCAATCTTGATTGCTTTCGTGCTATTTTTATGGTACACCCTTCCACACTCACCCCTAAGGATGGTCCGCTCCCATTCCGAAAAAGGTAAAATTTTACGCAAAAAACACTATCAATCTCATTGACCCAGAAAAATATTTATTCGACGGAAATATCGGCGATTTATGCATAATTTAAAATTTCCACTCCCGCTCCCAGGCGTGTTAGTCGTGCCTTACCAGCATAGAGTTTCGTTTCCGATTTGAAAAGAATAGGGGAGAGCTCTGGAGGAGGCTACCTTTGGGGATGCCTTCACATCTCTCTGGTTTTTTGGGTTCCCACATGCCGAGGCACCTCGGGCTGTTTTGAGAGGTGTATGTTCCGGGGTCGCAGACCTTGGGCATACGGTAAGAGTTGTCAGCTATTCCTATTGGAATAGTCGGCCAGATGCCTCCTAAACCGGTCAAGGCACGGAGAGGGGAAAGCTGCGACCTCACAGCAAACCCCTCTCCCGCCATCGGAAGGACGTGGGACAAGTACCAAATGTCCGACCTACCTGATGCAGGTTTTTATAGGGTTTGTCCTGCATTACTTTTAGGCGAATGCCGGGTAGGATCCTTAAAAAAATAGCCCGGGGGCACTAGTTAACCCTTGGCTACCTTTCTCTACCATTCCTCATCCCCCCTTTCAAATCGCTTGCTATACTATTAAAGGGGAGTTGACACTATGTGGATTACCCTCATGTAGCCTGTTACCTAAATAAAAAATATATATATAAAATAAAAATATTTTGAAAAGAACATGTGTACATAATGTGGTCGAATTTTCTCCATTTTTTTGCGGAACATAACACACATACATAGAAACATTCAATTTTATTTATTTTAATATAGATAAAGATAAACTGCCACTATATGGAACGTAGTGCACTCATTATTGAACTTCATTTCTGTGCAATGCATGAATAAATGAAATATTTTAATAATATGATTGCTTATAATTCACTTCACTCAAATAAATTTAACAATTTATTTGTTTTTCTTAGAATTCTGTTTTCATGTGGCGTTAATCTCCTTTTGAATTGTTTCACACTATGACACGCTTCTAGCAGAATTAAGGCATACTATTAGAATAAAAAATAAATCTCTATTTAAGGATACTTTTTTTGTTATTTCGTGGTGCCTCAGTTTGGAAACGAGCAATCGCTTTTAACTAAGTAAGTTTAAGATAAAAGGTAATTATTTACATTTCTCCAAGCCTGTTAGTTATTGCGTGCTCTTAAGAATTCACAAAGTGTAGCCCGTTTACAACCGTTTGTCAAAGTCTCTAACTCGCTGTTTTCATTTTTCATAAGTTTAGAAGATTGTTCTCTAGCTATTCGTCTAGTGCTTGTAGTAGTCATTCAAGCACTGAACTTAACATGCTGTTATATACTCTCGACATATGTCGCACTAATAATTTATAAGCCACGGCCTTAATGTTTTAGAACTGCGTACGAAATTTAGTCGTTTCCATCTCTTATTGACCACTGAATTTACTTGCTATTCCCATAACAGTTCTTTACTAAACTCCATTATTTACACCTACTGGATATTTCTTCTATTTCGTCCCTTAGACAACTTAAAGTTTTTCAGCTTTGGAAGACTAAGATACATATGTAATTATTTTCATTTTTTGTTGCAAATAACAGTTTAATACATTGTACGAATCCAATTGAAGAGCATCGACTGTTTCATTTCCGTTTCAACAACACAGCCATCCGCTAAATATTGGATATCGGCTGGAAAAACGTTTAAGGGTCATATAACATCAGATATTATTTCAACAGTTTAGATTTCACTCTAACTTTGAGAAGTCCCGAATATTATTCCGGATGCAAATATAAATCACCATAACGCTTAATTTGAGTAATTAAATTTGTCGCAACTTGTCAAACCGTCACAAAATTTTGCAAGAGAAGAAAAATATGTTTGCCGTTGAAAACTAATTAATTTCCTTGAAAGAGATTTCTTAAATATTCAGATATCAGACGCTCAATTTTTTTAAAACGACTTACGTTAAACGTAACAATCTGTAGTTACTAATCTGGAACCCAATTACGAAACAGAAATAACAATAGAATTTTTCCATTCATCTGGAACGACAGAATTATTGACTGAAATTTGAAATAATCGCATTATGTACATTGTCATGGCTTCCCTTCCTAACTTCAAAACCTTGGCTGTTATGACATCTGCCCCAACGGATTAGCAATTTTCTAACGTCACAATTATCGGTGGCAGTGAAAGTTTACATTCAATTTTTTTTACGCCGAACATTGTCGTGAAGTATTTAAGAAAACTGTTAGGTTTACATTTTTCATCGAGTATTAATTTTTCTATTCTGGTTTGTAAGCGCATCATCTTTGTGTCTTCTAACGCATTTCTAAAACGGGTTACAAACAATATTTTCTGTAATTAGCAGATTTTCTAACATTGATATCTTGTGGTTCTTTTTTCGCAGTAATCGAAAATTTATTTTCAAACCTGTTTCTATGATATTCACTTTCCTTCCACATAATTTTAAAATTATGGGACATTATTGAAAGATATATAAATATTGATAGCCAAATAAGCCAGAATAAAATGCTTAGTAAACATATTATAAATTCTTCATAATGAAGAGGTTCTAATGTACGGAGGCAACGTGGTGATTGCTTATGACTAATTTTTATTTATTAAATAGTTTTGGAAAGTTAACATCTTGAAATAGCTGATAATTAGGATTAAACAAGGTGAGACTTTTGTATATATGATGTGTTTTAATAGTTCCTTTAAATAAAACCTTTGGAGGTAGTTTTAGTGATATTCTGAGTGCCTTTGCTTCTGAAGCAGTTTTTTGTTTCGCATGAAAATGTTTCCTGCCCCTGATTTGCTGCTTCCATGCCACACTGAGCAGCGCGTTGTTGTGCCTAATACGGAAAACTGCTTTCTTCTCTGCAAAAACCGTAACTAACATTCTTTATATTTAATCAAAGCGTTCATTTTATATATATATATATATATATATATTGTTAATTTACAAATATTGGTAGTAATGTGTGTGACAGATACTAATGTAGTATTTAAATTTGAATTTTATTATAAATCATCTCTTTAAATTCGTACACAGATATTAAATACGATTAATTATCAAAGTCTAATATTAATGAGCTCTTATGATTATAGACTTCAGTCGGGATGAAAACACTGTGCACTATTCTTAACGTTATGGTCAGGCTTCGGCATAAAGATTTATCTATAATGTCTGTTGATAGAATACGAATTGTATTTATCTTCTTTCTTTAATGTGCCACTTATATTTCGTTGCACCATTATCCACCATTATTTTTATTTAATACTTGCTCTCCTACTCTGGACAACCAATATTTTGTATACATACCAATTGATGATCCCTTTCTATATGATTGAGCTCGCGAGAGATATTCTTTCGCAGGTTAACCTTCCCAGAGAGCTGTGGAGGAGGCTACCTTAGGGGATACCTTCTCCTCTCTGGTTTTTTGAACTAAGGTTCCCACAATATTTTTTTTTTGTTTAACGAGGGTAGGTGGAAAATCTTTAAAAGACACCAGTAGCAGTCCGCACTACCGATAGTGTGGGATTCTTACCCACTAAAAACACTTCCCTTTCCATCGAAAGACCAATTTATTATTGCTTCCTACGGAACTGCGGTTAAGTAGGAAGCGGTCTTAGCTGTCGCTCTTCTTCCTATTATGGACTATTCTCCTTTTCAACTTTGCGTAGCTCCTGTATAACCATAGCGTATTTGCTGATCGCCTTCCACTTGTCTGCTTACTCCAGCGTCACAGAAACTAGATTGGCAGATTTTATTTCAATCTTTACTTCGTCTCTAAGAATATTTCTTAGATTTTCAGAATGAGGGCACTTGAAAAAGCGTGTCCAACGTCTTCCTCCTCCTTACCACAGTACAAGCACATGGGACTATCCACTATCTTGAACCTATAGAGATATTTACGAAAACTTCCATGCTATGTCATGAGTTGAGTTAGATAATAATATAACTCTCCATGTTCTCTTTTTCCATGTTGGGATGTCAGGAATGAGACGATGTGCCCATCGTCCCTTTGTGAACTCTATCCACCGACGTTGCCACTCTGTTAATGATTCCCTTCATGTGTTTTTTATTCCTTCTGATTTCTTGCGGAATTCCTCAGTCAAGATGTCCAGTGGCACCATTCCTGCTAGAATACATGCTACATCATCAAAAACGGTACGAAAGAAGCATATAACTCTAAACGCGCTCACTCTATACAAGCTGAGGCACCTCGGTCAGATTTGAGAGGTGTATGTTCCACGGTTGCAGACCTTGGGCATACGGTAAGAATTGTCCGCTATTCCTATTGGCATAACCGGTCAGCTGTCCCTAAACTGGTCGAGGCATGAAGAAGGGAATGCTGCGTCCCCACAGCAAACCCCTCTCCCGCCTTGAGAAGGGCGTGGGACAACTACCAAATGCCCGACCTACCTGATGCAGGTTTTCTAAAGTTTGTCCTGTATCACTTTTAGGCGAATGCCGGGTAGTATCCTTAAACCATAGCTCGTGGACCCTAGTTAACCCTTGACTACTTTCGTCTACCCTTCCGAATCCCCCATTTCAAATACTTTCCTATGTTATTAAATGGGAGATGCCACCAAGTGAATTACCCTCATGTAGACTGTTACTAAAAAAACTAAAACAAAAAGTATACTAAATTTTAAGTTTCACCAATTTTTAAGCTATTTACCATTTCAGAGAATAACCGTTTTTGTCTGTAAAGCGGTCAGAATCCCTACCCAAGCACTTAAAATAATGTTTTGTAATGGTCATCTCAATATGGCGGATAGTAGTAGAATATCCTTTTACGATTATATTTAACAACTTATATAAGTTTTACCGAGACGTTTTTTGTGAAAAGCAAATAGAGACACAGGAATTTAGGTGACACGTGTTTTGGACTCCCTGATGAATGAAACGTGAGAATATATACCATCATTCTAAGCAATGTACTGATAAAAGTATTATTTTACTTTTATAAACAATAATAACATTATTATATTAATTTTTGTAATGTAATAATATAAAATACATTACACTTTGAACTTTGTCGAAAGCTCTTGAGGATATTTTAAATTCGTGTTAAATTCTTATATTTTACAGTTTATTTGCATTCGATCATGAAAATGACGCAATTTTAAAAAAAGCACTGTATTTTCTTTTCTAAATTGTAACAAGAATTACTTTAATTCTTATATACTTCGTTTGTGATTTTTTAATATGGAAATTTCTGTTACACTTATTTACAGTTATTAGCTAACGTTTAACAACAAATTCAGCTTTCGGACACATTTATTTTTCGGAATGATTTGTTTATAATCTCGTATACTTTCAATTGTAGCATATCTCTCCGTTTCTCTGACCATTCTAAGAGAATAAGGATGGAAGGAGACATATCAGTATTTGATACAAGGATTCGGAGAAGGCGGTGGTAAACCAATATCAGGATGATTGATTCCCGCAACTACATCGTTGGTTAATATCGTATATATATAATAAATTATTCAACGTTCATTCCACATGATATAACAAAAGATATGAATTAGTTAAGAATATTGTTAACGTGAGGCTCGATAATTGGACGTCTCTAATTTATGTCGCGGATTTGTTTGCCTATTGTTCTCTTTATCGCTCGTGAAATATAATTTTCCTTCCGCAAATTCAACTGAACTCCCACAACAGTGAATTATTTTTTTCATCAGTTAATTACAATTTAAAGAATATAGAGAAATGTGGAACGTTTCGTTTATTTATACATATTACAGATATTTTGTAACACTTAATAGAGTGAAACTTGTCGTATCGTTCTCAGTCTTCCGACTGGAGGAAATATTAAAGCATGAGAACCTCTCCGTCAATTAGTGAGTCATCTGATTAGAGTCCGCATTTCCAATATCATCTCTGATCTTCAACCTCGTTACCTCTGTTATTTGAGAAATTGCCTTAATTCCACACGATTAGCGACGCTTGCATAACAGCGCTCTCTAGCGGTGAACAAAAGAAATTTCCAGCAGGGGAATTAGTCGGGCCGTCTCTAGCTGTCGTTGCCATGGTAACCAGTGACGCAATCCCTCCAACCAGCGTACACTCATCGCCGTCGTCCAGACGATTATTTCGGCTCTTGCATCAATACATTGAACGCTCATTGCCAGTATTTGAATAGTATCAGGTGCTAAGAAAAATATTAAGAAGAAATTTCAAGTGCAATAAATTAAGTAGGATGCTTATGTCAGTATATACCAGAAGAAAGTTGTATACAATAATGTGCAATGTGCTGCTGTTTTTTAATTCTTCCGAAAAAAATTAAAAGGCGTGTGGTAAAAAACCCCTGACTCTTTCGGTAACAGGGAAAAATGGAAGAAACTCGTCTTTTATTGATGCAATTTTTGTTTATTATGTTTATCATCGTTTCACAAAAATGTTGTATTGCATTTATCTTAATTATTATTACTTTTTAAAATACGACATTTTTTCAGATTCAATTTTTTGCTTATATAATGTTCAAACGGAAATAAATGCTGTCATAATTATTGCATTAGCAATTTACTCTTCATTTTTCTTAGTTTATTTACTCAAGAAAAAACAAGATAATTCAGAAAGTCAGATTAAGTAAATACGACACAAATATATTTGTCTATTCCATAAAAACATCAATAGTTACGTGGAACTTTGTTTGATTACAATTAATTTTTTTTCTTACTGCGTGTAGAAATATTATTGAAGAAAATTTACTGAAAAAAAGAAATCTTTAAAAATTTTGTTTAGGAACTTTTGCTTTTAGTTGTAAAAATTAGTTGCACACGTTTCTTATTATCAATCGGCTAAATCTACGAAATTATAATGTTTATAATTATTTTGTGCTTATCCCAGTTAATAACGTCGGAAATTTTGTTGCTGAATTATGACAGAATATAGTACACATAATTTACAACTTAGTAATGTAATCATTAAAAATAAAAGTATAGTTTTGTCTGTAAAAGAGAAATTTCAATATATCTGAGCGCTAATTTTGTTCGCTCTTCAGCAGAAAACGGCTGGACGGATTTATATTAAACATTTTGCCTGTCTTATATTGATGTGTAAATTGTTTTCAGCGACATAAAACTTCCATCCGTCACGTGGAGATAAAATGTCGGACGTTAAAAAACCTTCATTTCATCCGCTTTGAACAAGAGACTAAACTGAAACTATTTTCGTGGTTATGCGGAGCCATGGGAAGGTTTTCACCCACCATCTTATAAATAAAAGAGAGTGTATGTATGTTTGTTTGTATGTTTGTTTGTATGTTTGTTTGTATGTTTGTTTGTATGTTTGTTTGTATGTTTGTTTGTATGTTTGTTTGTATGTTTGTTTGTATGTATATTTGTATGTTCGTTATACAAATCTACACCGGTAGAGCAAATTTCACCAAATTTCGTACACGTGTTCTTTACGACCAGGAAACAAACACTGTCGGGGTGAGACATGTCTACCACCCCCAGAAGCGGGGCTGCACGGGGGTTGAAATATTTAAACATGCTAAAACAGCCGATATTTTAGTCGGATAATAATTTTTAGGGGTCCAAGATATTTATGGTGATTCTACCGATGTTTTCTGAATATAATTTTCATCCCCTACACCCTGGGAAACGGGCACCCTTAGGGTTTAGGGTGGAGAATACAAATCTATACCGGTGGATCAAATTTCACCAAATTTCGTACACGTGTTCTTTGCGACCAGGAAAACAACACTGTCGGAGTGAGACGCGCCTACCACCCCCTGAAGCGGGGGTGGACGGGGGTGGAAATATTTGAACATGCTAAAACAGTCGATATTTCAGTCGGATAATTATTTGTAGAGGTCAAAGATATTTATAGTCTTTCCACTGATGATATCTGAATATAATTTTCAACCTCTACACCCTGGGGAAAGAGCACCCCCAGCGTTAGAGGGCGAGAATACAAATCTACACCGCTGGAGCAAATTTCACCAAATTTGGTACACGGGTTCTTTGCGACCAGGAAAACAACACTGTCGGTGTGAGACGCGCCTACCACCCCCTGAAGCGGGGGTGGACGGGGGTGGAAATATTTGAACATGCTAAAACAGTCGATATTTAAGTCGGATAAATATTTGTAGAGGTCAAAGATATTTATAGTCTTTCCACTGATGATATCTGAATATAATTTTCAACCTCTACACCCTCGGGAAAGAGCACCCCTAGCGTTTGGGGTGGAGAGTACAAATCTACACCGCTGGAGCAAATTTCACCAAATTTCGTACACGTGTTCTTTGCGACCAGGAAAATAACACTATCGGGGTGAGACGCGTCTACCACCCCCTAAAGCGGGGGTGGACGGGGGTGGAAATATTTGAACATGCTAAAACAGTCGATATTTCAGTCGGATAAATATTTGTAGAGGTCAAAGATATTTATAGTCTTTCCACTAATGATATCTGAATATAATTTTCAACCTCTACACCCTGGGGAAAGAGCACTCCTAGCGTTTGGGGTGGAGAATACAAATCTATACCGGTGGATCAAATTTCACCAAATTTCGTACACGTGTTCTTTGCGACCAGGAAAACAACACTGTCGGAGTGAGACGCGCCTACCACCCCCTGAAGCGGGGGTGGACGGGGGTGGAAATATTTGAACATGCTAAAACAGTCGATATTTCAGTCGGATAATTATTTGTAGAGGTCAAAGATATTTATAGTCTTTCCACTGATGATATCTGAATATAATTTTCAACCTCTACACCCTGGGGAAAGAGCACCCCCAGCGTTAGAGGGCGAGAATACAAATCTACACCGCTGGAGCAAATTTCACCAAATTTGGTACACGGGTTCTTTGCGACCAGGAAAACAACACTGTCGGAGTGAGACGCGCCTACCACCCCCTGAAGCGGGGGTGGACGGGGGTGGAAATATTTGAACATGCTAAAACAGTCGATATTTCAGTCGGATAATTATTTGTAGAGGTCAAAGATATTTATAGTCTTTCCACTGATGATATCTGAATATAATTTTCAACCTCTACACCCTGGGGAAAGAGCACTCCTAGCGTTTGGGGTGGAGAATACAAATCTATACCGGTGGATCAAATTTCACCAAATTTCGTACACGTGTTCTTTGCGACCAGGAAACAAACACTGTCGTGGTGAGACGCGTCTACCACCCCCAGAAGCGGGGGTGGACGGGGATTGATATATTTAAACATGCTAAAACAGTCTATATTTCAGTCGGATAAATATTTTTAGGGGTCACAGATATTAATAGTGTTTCTACCGACTGTTGGGGTGAGACGCGTCTACCACCCCCAGAAGCGGGTCGGGATTATCAGTAGAGCACTTTTCGGTGTTGGGTGGAGGAACGCTGCAATAAAATAACGCGAATACAACCGAGATTGGAGTCAAATCCAAGGTTATGGATGTCATCCAGTTCAATTATAGCACCAAATTGCCCGTTTAGCCCCAAGGGGCGGGAGTGGATGGGATGGAAATTTTCTAACATGAGAAATCATCGATATTAGCGTGGAATAAATAAATGCCGGGACCATTGACGTTGATAGTATTTCTACCGATGTTGTTTGTAGGCATGATAGGGTTGGGGCTGGAGGGGATTTCCTTGAAAATAACGGGAAAACAACCGAGATTCGAGTCAAATCGAAGGTCATGGATGTCCCTGAATTTATTTATGACAATCTGGACAACGCGCGGGTATCGGCCGGGTTGGGATGAGTTACCGGCTGTTTTTTGCGTCGATTAAATATATTTCGGGATGAATTAGATTAATAAAATTTCCCTACATGTTCTCTGTGTATAATTTCAACCCCTTTCGGACTCATAAGGGTGCACCTTTAAGAGTTGGCGTGGATAAAAATTAGATAAAAATAAACCAGAAACTATCAGGATTGTCACTGAGTTTAATTATGATATTAAACTTGACCGTTTAAGTCCCCGAAGCGGGAGTGGTCGGGGGAGAAAAATTTCAAACATGTTAAACGGTCGATATTTGCGATAATTATTTCCTGGGGTTAATTACTTTGAAAGTATTTATACCGATGTTGTTTGTGTATAATTTAACCCCTGTGAGGGGAGCAAGCTTAGGGGTGGCGTGGAGGTATGTTAAATAAAATCCCGCCAAAACAACCGAGATTCGAATCAATTCCGAGACTATGAATGTCGCTGAATCTAATTGTGGCAACCCTGGGGGGGTAACGCGACGGGTTTGGGAGGTGTTGGGCGGGGGAATAAATTTTCAGACAATGTAATCGGCCGATTTTTGCGTGGAATACATTCTTTTTCATTATCGCATATTTGTGGGGGTGGTCATCTTCTAACATGTAAAAACGGCCGATATATTTAGTCAATGACTTCATCCGCCTTCGGCATGGGAGGTGAGCACATTTAGGGATAGGGTTCGAGGAGCTTTACATAAAAATAGCGCAAAAGTAACCAAAATTGGAGTCTTATGGATGGTTATAGATAAATGACATCTCGGGCAACGCCGGGCACCCAGCTAGTATTGAATAAATTCTGATTTTCATAAACTTTCTTTTAACTGCTTAGTCAAGGATTTTTTTCGTTTTACAAAAATGGGCTGAACGATTTATTCTGTTAAGGGCTTCTTAAATTATCATACTTCAGTTAACATAGACATATGGTGGTAAATATGGCTCCTGGTTGAGTGAAGTGTGGTTCCCATTAAAATTTTAGTAATGAATTTATTCGCACAGCTTTAACTAATTATACGCCAAATTTTAAATTTTATTAATAAATATATTTTTATTACTAAAATTTTTAAAATAATTTTTATCTTTTTTATAGTAATATTTATTTATGATATTTTATGTGACTTGTTTAAATATTCAATTACATTAAATAAAAACTTTTGAATTCGTGTATCTACGTGTGGCTTGCGCATCTATTTGGCGTAATGTGTGTCGACCCTGCACTATACAATGACTTGTAAGTAACGCGTAAATGAAAATATAATCACTAGCCTAATACAAACCTTTGTGCCAAACGATGAACATATATTTTCGAAACCATGTACAATATTTTCATGTAGTATGAAGGACGGGTAACCAGCTATTAAGGTAATTAATGGAGGGTGACAATTAGTTTATTTTTAAGAGAATCAGTTTTAAATGTTTTGCATATCAAATACATGAATATGTTTTGTTATTATCGAGATGGGTTGCTAAAATGATGATGTGAAACTGTTGGAATTCTTTTAATTCGTTGCGCATTGCCGCGACTACGGATGACGTCATAGTAGAGTAAGAACATAGTGAATAAAAAAACACGTATAGCAGACAGTGGTTGTCAGTTTCTTGAGACGGACAGTCAATTCCGCATTGACCCTACTTTCAAATCTCTTTCTATTTTAATAAAGGGGAGTTATCACCACATGGATTACCCTCAGGTATCATGTCAATAAAAAATATGAGTGTAGTTGGATCCATTAAACGTACTCAGATTTTGAACGACCTGATTGTTGTTATTAGAAAGCGAAGATTTTCCTGGTAAAACAGTTGATTCTGTAGTGTAAATGCTCTATGGGTGATACTGCATTCGTCGTCAGGTCAAGACAATGACTTTTTTTATAACATATATAATATAATTATTAATTCCATGTGCCATAATTTACTCATAACCCAGCCATACTTGTTTACGGAATCGTGAGGAGTATCATATTTTATGAACAAAAAATTATCAGGTAAAATTTAGAGGTCTGACAGCTCTAATAACAGTTGGAAACTGTGAAAATTATATAGATTTCCGATAGTTGTTGAGAATATACACGAGCTTTACGAAGTGATTCACTTCGGGATTGGATCTGCAAGTCCCAGACTGTGGTCTTACTTGAAAGTCCGTCATCTATAGGCGACATGTGTGAGCTGCTCTCATTGATAAGATGGCGTCGAGGAAAGCACATGACCAACGCTACTGTTTCAGAGAGTTCAGCGAAACAATCCAAAACCAAAATTTATATATAATAACCCTTTTTCCATTTGTTGAATATGCAAAAAATACTAATAACGTTCATCTGTAGAATGGATGTCATCAAGTAGTAAGCGGAACTGAATTTATAATTAAATAATATTTAAACGTAATAAATAAAGTAGTATAGACATGTAATTAACATTAGTAACGCATAATATTGTCAACTAAACTGACGTTAAACATATTAGAACTTGCCCATTGCCGTAATCAATGAATGGATCCTCATAGCAATTGATTTAATAACTATGTGTTTTTTATTGCCGGATACCAAAGAAATTTCCGAACCTACCTGATAGTAGTTAGAACTCTGAGTACCTGCAATATATTAACACTGTCTACTTCAAGATAATTAAAGATTTACTCCTTATTAACTGATATCAAAATACAGAAATTAGCGATAAAGTCATAAAAAAAGATGTATTTAATATACAGTTAAATTAGAGACATAAATATCATTCAGAATGCAGAAAGAAATACGTTTCGTCTCTCGTTGGGACCACACCAGGTAACCATTAATGAGAATGTAGATGTGAATTAATATAAATCAATGAAATACAAAAATTCATGATTTTTTAAAGTTAACTATAAACATAATTAATTCAATTAATTAAAATAAAAATTTGAAAATAATTTAAATAATCAATTTTATTAAATATCCCATTTTTCTGATTTGACTAATTTTTATTTTATTTTGTTAATTAAAGACGCTATAACACGGCATTTCACGTCTCAAAAGTTGTCAAACTACAATTATAGTTTAATATATTTATTTTATGTATGAAACTCGATATTTTGCCCAAAATATAGAACCTAAGTATTAAAAAATTTAAAATTTATTTAATTTTATTTATTTCCTTTCTTTTGTATAATTAATAGTTTCAGAGAATATTTAGTGAGTTTTATTGGACAGAAAGTCATATATATTTATTGCACTACCAAAGCTTTTTGAAAGTCAATTGAGAGATTAATTTTTGCAGTTTTTAACATTACTTATATTTTATAGGACATGACATTCATAATTGAATATTTATATTAAACAATGTATGAAATACAACTCTATAAAATTTGAAATGTATATTGATTTATTTAGCGATTTCTCTAATAAACCACTTTCTATACTTATTCAGAGGATAAATTCTATATAAGTCGAATATTAGTTAGTATGTGTTAAATGAATTTTGAGGAAATTGGTAACTCAGAATTGCAATAATTTAGAGTTTTAAAGATATAACGCGCAAATATTTAATGTTGTGTGGGCAGATGTGGGGGGAATATTAGACATGAAAATTCGCGAATTCTACTTTTGCACATTTGTATATAAATAGAACGCATGATTAATTGGTATAGTCCTGAATATATTTACTATATATCCTTTAATATATTAACTTACCCTTCGTAGCAGAAGTTAATAGAAGAATAAAACGAGGATGGAACATGTTTCGAAAAAATTGTTTGATATTCAAATTATATGCTATTGGGTGTGGAAAGGCAAGCGAACCTTTTTTTGCGAAGAACAGAAGGGATACTTGAGAATATTTACGTCAGACGTATATTTCAAACAAATGGAAACAGAATTTTGAAATTTTATAGTCATTCGGTATAATAATTACTTGCATAAAAAGTTTGTTTTGCAGGTGTGAAGCAGTTTAAGGTGTTCATTACAGATATATTATTACAATATATACTTCTCTAAAGCACAAATAATTTTGTTGAAAATCCTATTTGACCGTTGAACAGATAAGATGAGGAAATACTATATTTATTGATAAATTACATGTAATGCAAAATTTTATATTAGCAGCAGATTATATCACTTTTGATGAGAAATATTTCTGAAATTAATTGGTACTTGCAGCTGATTTCTGTTCAATAATTTCAAAATTGACAAGAAAAAAGTATTTGTTTAATCGTATATATACTTTACATTTTAATTAGATTTAAATGTTTTTTATACATGTTTCTACTGATCTTTTTGTTTGTCCCAAATAAATAACTCGGACTATTTATTTAGCAATTACAATTATCTGACTCCATTTTTAAACAATATATATTAAAAACAACAGCTTATTAGTCATAAATGTTTATATTTTTTATTTAAACCATATGTCAGACACAATGTTTCATCTCGTGACTGAAATCTTTTCAGTTGTGTAGTCACTTTAAATTTTCTTATAATACATAATAATTATAGTTTTTAACTGTAATTTACCCATTCTTTGCGCCCGCAATGTATTTTTATACGAATAGGCATTTAATATCTACTCATTTAATATATTATAATATGATTTAGAATGTTGTTTTGCAGGCTGCATTTTCTGTCGTATACGACATAAATCAAATGCTTCTTTTACATAAAATATATTATACTTCCTGACTTTTAATTAAAGTTTTGATATCAAAAACGTTTTTATTTGCTTTAGAAACTGTGACCTTATTTTAATCGTGTTCAGCAAAACACTGGTACGTGGTGATCCGCTCAGAGCGTTAAATCAGAGGTTCCGATTCCGTGGCGAAGCCAGTTAACCCGTTAATTTGTTTAGTTAGTGATTGTAGTTGCGTGGCGCAGAATAATTGCATTGCGCAGCAGCAAAAGTCAGGATCATGAGAGAAAGCGGCCGATATTGGTTCACAGTTTAGCAGCCAAGCCAAACAATGCGTTCTTTGCTCTTATTGCGATCATCAGTTTTATCGCACGTCGCGCCATTAATCATTTTATTTCTGGCACCTCGACCTGAAAATTCGCACGTGAAGGGAGAAATGCTTCTTGCCTGACAGGGCTGGAGAGGGGACGCGTCAATAGCGGTAAAATGAATGTCACACACAGTTCACCTGTCAGGGGACGAGAGCAAATGGAAATCTGTATCCTTTCAAAACTTTAAGCCTTGCTCCTGTAAATAATACTGTATCCAAATTATAATAATAATTTTAAGCCATAAGTTTGCAGTTGAAGTTAAATATGTTAAATAAAAATTTTCATATAATACAATGTTAAAAATATTCAATTAACAGTTTCACAATTTATAATGTTCTAATTTCATTATAATTTTTACGTTGATTTCGGAGATTTCGGTACTTACATCTCCTATAAACATGTATTTAATATAAACGAAAGATGTTATTTGCGTTCGTATTAGTAACGCGAAAGAATTAAAACAGAAAAATAAATGAATAAAATATTCTCGACTTTCTAACCGGGTTAAATATTTATTATTGCAAAACGTTTCAATGTTTTTTATGCTACTTCTACATGATGTCACAGTAACCAATCAGCGAAGAGACATTCGTAATGCAGATTTGAACTTACTAATCAATGCAAGCACAGTAACCACACGCGTATTCATCAACACACACACACACACACACATATATATATATATATATATATATAGTCGATTTAAGGCATTAATTGAAATATGTAACAGCAAATAGTTGTTAACACTTGACAACTATGTCAGAGATCGTCATTGAAACGTTGTCCAATAATAAGTATAAAGCCCGGTTAGAAACCCGAGAATGTATTAGTCAAATATTTACATCGGGAAAGTTCTCGCTCACTTAAATTATTTATAATACTTATATATACTTATACAATGACAATTTTCTAAATGACATTACCCTGTTTAATAATAACCCAATGAAAATAAATATAAATATGTAATTGCGTATTATGCAATTACCATTGTCGGGCCTTTAACATCCTACATATAGTTTCACAGAATTACATTAATAATGTTAATTTTAATTACAACCATAGCGTTGTAAAAATTATGGACAAATAAAACCAAAAATATTATTTATATCATAGTGACTTTGTTGTTTGAAAATGCATGTTCTCTCTGTTCCACTACAAATTAAATTGATCTGAAACTTAAGTTTCGATGTAGACTACGGCTATTGAACGATGTATAGTGGTATTCAATACCAAACAACTGATTTTATTTGAATTTGAATCATGCTGTAAATTGTTATTTAATAGAATTAAAAATTTTGTGTTAATATTTCGTAAGGCCGGTATGTATAATTATTCTCGTAGATAGAAAATAAGTTTCCAGGAAATTATAAAACTCGCAAACGAGGCTTTATTTAAAAAAATTCCAATTTGTGCCTCGAAATTGGAAGTACTTAAAATATGTAACTTTATTGGTAATATCATAAATATTCACATTTTAACTTTGTATTTTCCGGCTAACTGTCTCATATGTATTATTGAAAATGAAAGCCTATCCTTCCTGAATCTGTTTAGTCTTACTTCTTTATATCTTAGATTATATATTAATTGAATGTTATTCAATTAAACTTAGGTAAGATTTAGTGATTTCCAGTTGTTCTCTTGCACTGCAACACTAATTTTAGATCATATTTCTAAATGTACTTTGAACCGTCCCTTCCGCATCCCCCTTTCAAGTCCCTCTCTATGCTATTAAATGGGAGTTGCTACCACGTGGACTACCCTCATGTAGCCTGTTACCCCCGAAAAGTTTGATGAGGGATATGACTTTATTGGTAAAGTTGAACTTTAGCTTTCGAGTGTGTTGTTGATCATGCAATTTTTTTTAGACTAACAGGCTACATGAGGGTAATCCACATAGCAAAGGAAGGACTTTGAAAGGAGGTATGAGAAAGGGTAGAGAAAGGTAGCCAAGGTTTAACTAGGGCCCCCGGGAACCTTATTTCAAAAACGGAGAGAGAAAAATGTATCCCCAAAGGTAGCCCCCTTCGTCGATCCTAAACGGTTAGAATAAAAGTAGCTTAAGGATTGAATCCATAGTGATTACCTTAATTAACATTTTTTCAACATTTTAAAATATAGGAAAGTGTATATAGAACAAAGAATCTTCAACGGTTGTTTTAGAATTATTTTAAAATATAAATGTTCTGTTTCAGATAATATATTTTCAATATTACTATTTACTTATCGAAGAAATATTTAAGTATTTGGTTTATTCAATACTGAAAAAAATGGTAAAAAGTATTAAAAAATTGATGATACAGTAAAGTATGATTTTGATAGATTAAAATTTATTTATAATTTAAATGCTAAATAAAATATATAATTTACTAAATTCTGTTGATACACCAGTATTGGAAAACCGCTGAAATTAATTTGAGATATTGTCATCATAAATACATAAAAGAGGGCATACAAGAACAAATATTTCAGAAGATTATTCTTCTGTGGAATTTTGTTTAGGATAATGAATAGATTGACTTTAATTTATACTGTGGAATTAAATTGTTGGACAACCAGTGTGTCGATTTGCGTTACACCATAATACGGCAGAAAACAATACTGTATAAGAGGAATTAGAGAAAGAACGGGGTGGAGAGGTATTAGTTCTTCAGTCAGAAGAAGGTTAGTGAGGCAAATAATTACGAACGTGCCGGTTTCAATTACGAACAGGAAGCTCATTGATATTTTTAACGCTCATCTGGGAGGCCATATTCATGATAATGACGCCTGTACACTAAACATTGGCGAGATTTATAGTTTAAATATATACGGATGCCTATCCAAGGTGTGTAGATTTGTTTCATGTCAGTTAATTCATATAATTGAATTCTGTTAAGATTCAGTATGAACTTATAACACTGATAGTATGTAATAAACTTATTTGATTTTGAATCAAATTCTTTATAAGTTTCTGTCATTAATTTCATGTTACTGTAATACTGTATAAAATCTAAGATATCTAATATTGTTTCATACCATTTATATACTCGTTCCTATACAATTTTTCTATACTCGTTGATTAGTATCTGAATTTGAAGACTGATTCGTACTCAGACATAATGATTTGAAAAGTCCGACAAATGACTACTAATTCACAGTTACATTGGATTAGTGGAAAAATATTAAGGTATATATATTGTAATCATTTATAATAGCTTGCATCTTTTGACAATAATTCATGATATGAATTATGTGGCGTTTTTAAATGAAAAGAACTATTACGTGAAAACTATTAAACAAGATTTATTAACAATTTTAAAACAAGTATTCAAATCACAAAATATTTGGGATCTCAGGGTCTTGAACTGGGTTTGATAATGGCGGAATTTATATAATCAAAATCACAAAAATTACATTTGCTTTATATGGGAATCAATGCATCTGAACATAGACGAAATTTGTTGCTGAAGAAATAATACCAAAGATTGAATTTAAACAATTTCAATTTTTTATCAAGAAATAAAGAATGATCTGAATAATTAAAAATCTCATTTTATCGATAATTAAAGAACGATCTGACGTTTATCTTTTAAACGTGGTTTAGAATGATTTTAAAGTTTTCTTTTTACTTACGGCAGCCCAGGTCTCACTTTAACTTTTCGTGCACAATTTTGGGGATATCACTGATTCTAAGTACTCTAAATGTTCACAGACTCTAATTAGCGTAGTTTGTTAGTTGGTTTAAAATAAATTTGTCGATTCTCGATGATTTACTGCAACCTGGATTTGTAGAT
Organism: Zhengitettix transpicula; assembly: GCA_037074705.1. Taxonomy (NCBI): domain Eukaryota; kingdom Metazoa; phylum Arthropoda; class Insecta; order Orthoptera; family Tetrigidae; genus Zhengitettix; species Zhengitettix transpicula. The sequence continues at coordinate 208,033,828 of CM073591.1, forward strand.
CTCGTGGATTTTTGTTGAAAATGCCCCTCATTGGTTTTGTCTGTTGACTGAAGACTAGTTCAGTGTCTGCATTTTTGATATAACAGCGTACTGGTTACTGGAACACTTTCTCGTTCTTTAAATTAGACCTTTCAGTCTTCACTGCTGACTGACAAAGATTGTTCAAGTTTTCGTGAATTAGAATTTTAATCTGTACATCTCGCCGTTTACTGCCCAACTGATTCGTTCTTTTACTGTTCTACTTACAGTCCGCTGCCCAACTGTTCATTCGTCTCGTAAATTTTGAGCGCGTAAAACCTTCTCGACCGATCAACAATACTTTTTTTTTGCATTGCCGGTTTGTTGCGGCGTCCGCTATATCCACCAATAATGAGTCCTCTACAATTCAACTTTTCAATTAGAACAATGCCTTAATTACAATTACTACAATATACATATGAAAAAAAATTCTGGAATAGAGAAGGGTCATCTAGTCACCGGTATATCTTTTATGTCTCTCCCGTACTAAATAGCAAATAAGTCTAAACAACTGTTAAGAGTTTTATGCACCGGGGTCCCAGACGTTGGACATAGGTAAGTCTTGTCCGCTGTTTACATAGGAACAGACGGTCAGCTGCCTCCATACCTGGTCGAGGCATTGAGTCTGGCATGGATTGCGTCTACTCAAGCAAATCCAACTTCAGGCAACGGAGGGGAGTGGGAAAAATTTCGAGAACACAAACTATCTAATGTAGGTTTCTCTTGTATCAACCCTCCGTCGTAAATTGTGGACGGCTATCAACACTCGGCTACCTTTTTTTGTCCTTCTGTCTCCCCCCTTTTTATCCGTCACAACGTAGTAGATTCTCATGACGCCTGTTTCGGTCAAGAAACAAATTTTGGATGAATTTCTTCTGTTTGTGTACTTGTTAATGAAGTTAGTGAACGCTACTGTAACATCGAGGCCTAAGCCTACTTTCACCCGATTGGAAGCCAATAGGAGTAACGCAGCAAATATACTTGATAAAATTTTCCCATTCATAAATTTATTTCGAATTTGTGTTTGTTCGAATCGAAAACTTCGACTGATTCCGCAATATTTCTATAAAAGCATAACCCTATTAGAAAACTTATTAAAGAGCAATTTACAACTATAAAGATTTTCAGTAGTTTGAAAATTTCACAAATGTCAGTGTGATATGAGCAGAAGTGAATGCAACATGCTCTAGTCATCTATTCGAAATCTCATATTTTGAAATAATTGTTGATTCTTATATTCTAACGTGATTTTTTTAATCATCTGTCTGAGAATAAAATGTAAATTTAAAATGGACAACAACGTAAATTTTCATTGTGTTTCTGTTACTTACATTTTGCAACTTGCGTCAGCTCAGAAAGACGTGGGAAATCTGTAACAAAAAGGAAACTAGTGCATTGGTTGACATTTGTCCTGAATGCTAAATGAGGATAGTTTTAGATGGCCTTAATTGAGTTGACTGCGATTTGCACTCAGCTACTTCATCGGCAGTCGCGGCGCTTCCAACAGCAGAGTGGCGTCGCGACGCTTTCTTACAATTCAATCCCGCGTTCGGCGATCTGGAGTGAGTGCTATTCATAAAGGTTTCTACAAAAACTCTCAAAGAGTGCCTTACAGTCATTGATAAGGATTAAGACGTTGAAGCCCATTCGACAGTCAAGTCCTACTAATGCTTGTGTTCACGTGATGTATCACTTAACATTGACATCATTTTTTAAATTTGTTTTACCGTATAATAAGGACGTCGAAAACAGTTGAATTGTAGCTATTTAATAAATTCAACCATGATTTTTAATTGTTATATAATGAACAAAGAAACTTAAATATAAGCTTCGCAAACAATAATGAAATATAAAGATTTTCATTTCTATCGAGTATTCAATCACACATAAACCTTTCAATCAGTTCATAAATCGTTTAAACTTTTCTAGGGATTCGATCGGCATGAGCTCGTCGCAATCGCACAACGTTTTCATAGCTATTGCCGACATTACTGCGCCTGAAGACGAAGGCGGCGATAACCTTAAACACATTCGGCGATTGCGACTAGTTCATCGCGATTGAATATTAAGAACAATTCATACAGCAAATACACCGCGAAAGTCTTTACCATCTAATAAGTTAATAAAATGTTTTAAAGTACGTCCAAGTTTCCATTAAGACTTTTATAAAGTCTTCTGCGAATTAATAACATACGTGAAAATTGTACTGTTATTTCACCACTTTCCGAGGTATAATGTTCCAAAGGATTACAAAGCTTGATGATGTAACGCGACTTTTTTTCAGTTTAGTCGAATTTTTAAAATGTATATTTCCATCAAAAATTCAATGTGAAAACTCATAAATCCCCCACAATGTGACACATATGAGTTTTTGCAATTCAAATTGTTTTAATCCAATACTGGTCGTAATTACACAGGTGTAAGACCTCTATGTTTCACTATCCGTATCAATAGCATTCTCCCTTTTGTTTTAAAAAAACCATATGAAATATATTTGCAACTTACATGAAATAAATTCATTGTGTACGAATGATGTTTGCGTTGTAATTGCAGCCAAAATAGTTTATGTTTGGGTACAACGAACACATTGAAGATCAGAATTTAAGTCTGTATATGATTTAGATGTTTCTATGGGAGTATTGTTGGACTGATTATTCATGAAACTTTGTCGAAGATAACTGGTCACATTATGCACTGTAATACATTTAGCAGTCTTTTTTGCGTTTAACAAATTGCCGCGCTAAGGACACAATCTTTTCATTTTAATAGCCCTTTGGAGGTTAATATTCCATACATCATAAGTCCACAATGCAAATTAAATACGATATAGGAATAAAAAATGTATTTTTATGAATCAACGACCTTCACAAACCTCAAAACTTTGTAGAATGGAAAATCACATGGGACGCGAATCTGGCGATAGCTTGATATCTTTGGCGCTCTCTTCGCATGGTTAGGAGTAATTTTCTGGCGGAAAAGTTCCGTAATGACTGGCGATTGTTCTGTTAGTGCGGTAAGGAGAGACAGCGCCGGAGATAATAAATAGCCGCAATTTCCTATATGAATTGTAATAGCTCGCTCATTGAGCAAGTCCTAATAATTGATTCCACTTAGACGGCGAGTCTCCCTTTCAGCTCTCACTGGAACATCAACTCGCATTTCACTTATCTCGGCTCTTTCATGCGCCAGCAACCTAAGCAAGTCTGCTGGAAGGGTAACATTTTGTAGACTGCAGTGAGCATTGTGCTCATTATTTGTTGAAAAACAAGAATAAACCTATATGCAGGTTCACACGAAGAAAACATATATAATTAAAGAAATTAGTACGCACCACTTATCTTAACATATGTTTTCGTCTGTAAATACGTAAAGTTAAATATAATTATATTTAATAATTTACAATAAAAGTAAAATCAGCGGTTTGAAATATTGCCAAAGGTAATACGATATAAATACTTATCCATATAAGATTAAATGACGTCAACTTCTTGTGTTTCATATTAAGCTAATGTTTTCATTTTATGTCTGTTACTTCATTGCAGAATAAAATATGTTTTATTCAAGGAAAAAAAATGTTTGTAATCAAGCTCATATCTAAAACTATCTGTTAATATTTCATGCCAAATAAAGCAATTGAAGATTGCTGTGAAAATTATTACAATAACATGTATATGTAGAATGAATAAGAAATATAGCCAATTCACACAAAAATACCACACAAAATTTCTGGGATCATTGTCCCTTTCGTAAGGTGCGAAGAAGAGCCTAGAGCGACACAACTGCAGTTGTGAGTTGACAACACTCAAAAGCGATGAAAACTCAACAACAATGAGAGAGCCGAAGAGTTAGCGTAACAATAAGGGAGCAACGAAAATGGGAAAACAAGGTTTAGCGTAATAATAAGAGATCATAGCAATTATTGAGATTAATAGTGTCTGTTGTACATTAATAGCTGTGATGTTTGATTTAATGTGAAGCATCTCTGAAATGAGTCTGGAATTGTACCTGGTGTCAATGTCTGCAAATTAAATGTATGTTTAGAATTGATTATATCTCATATAAAAAAATATCTAGGTTCAATCATATTAATATATAACAACAAACGTAAGCGTTACCCTTTCGACGTGACATCTGTCGTTGACGCGATCGCTATCGGAGAGAAGACCTTCAACACAGCCTTGTCGTCAGTATTTCGTGCGTGTTAGATCATTATAATTTTTATAACTAGGTAATTTTGAAAACATTTAGCTATTGGAAAATATGTGGGCTAAAACAAACGCCGTACGTATGAAACTCCATGTTCTTATTTCTAACTCAATTAAAATAGTATATAAGTGTTAGACATATTATAAATAAGTTTTATATATACAGGTATTAATATAAAACAGACGCTTCCATCTTACATCGTAGTCAATAATACGTTCAACATATATATATATATATATATATATATATATATATATTAGCGTATTGTGTCACTCGATTTTCATTTTACATGGTATGGTTTTGCCAACTGCTATTTGCAAATAGCCTTAACATTGTTATTCGAGTTGTAGCTTGTTGATTCAATATTGCGTTCGCTGCGATACAATATTCATATCCCGAAATGTATGCAAATTACACAATGAAACCAGGTAACGCTTTAATTATGCAAACAGCTCCTCATAATCTATCAACTGTACACCTACAACCTTGCTGATAGTGCATTAAGTTATTTGCCGGTGTAAAATGTTATTTGGTCAGTGCCCATTACAAACATTAGAGTACTAATAACGGAAGAAATGTGCAGATTTATGAATTTTTATTTCACAGGGAAATAAATAAAAACTACTTAATACAGCCAATCTGTCAGAAAAAATTATTAAACCAAAAATTCGTTTGAATACAACGTTTCGGTCAATTTGTGTATCTCATTTATCATACAAATTATTATATGTAGGTATTTTAACTGATTACCTGAAGAATTCCCAAAATTGTGGGCGGAACGTTGTATTTAAAGGAATTTTTTGTTTGATAAATTTTTATGATATATTGGCTGTATTGCTTATTTATTTATTTAAAGGTAATTTCAGATTATATTCAACATTAAATAAATTAGTAATTTTTTTATTTTGAGTTTTATTCATTTATATAGTCAAGAAGTCAAGCGGTTTCTTTAAAATTACTTACCTTTAACACTTGTTCATGTTAGTAGATGATGAAATAATTTAATCTAAAATTACTTTTTCTTGAAAAAGTACAATGATCTCTGCTATATACTAATGCTGCACATAAATTGATATAATTTTTTAACAACGTAAGACGAAGGCGGAGGAGTTCGAATCCGTCTCCTCTGTAACTTCAGTCGATGAATTAATTATGCCCTATTTTTTAACTCTAATCAGTTTATTTATTTGAAGATGCACGCTAATTCAACATTTATATGTTATTTATTTCAAACTACTTAATTGAAAACTCGGGCCGGAAAATTTTCAAAAGCGAGGGCCTGCCTGTATTAGCCGAATATTTCTCTGCTTGGAATGAAACTATAAGACGTTCTGAATAAACTTTGTTGCGTGCATACAGTAGGAATCACTTAAACTTGGGTGACTTAGCTGTTGTTACCTCAGATAGATTAACAATTCATTCCTTTACGATGTGTTTATCGCTTAAAGCGTAGCTTATTTGTTGGAATTAACATATATTGTAAATTGGACAGGAATCACTTTTTCATTCGCAATTATTTATCTAAGTAGGGAAATTGAAAAAATAACTGTCGAAACAAATAGAAATACACTCAAATTCGGTTATAACGAGCAAAGTTTACTTTTTTAATTGAGATTATTTCTTTATTTTATTTTGAGTCGCATGAACAACTTGGCCTTTAGCCACTATACATTGACATACCAATTAATATAGAATTACATGAAGTATGTTGTTTATGTTATATATTTACATTATTTAAAATATTTACATTTCACATTTATGACACATACACATTGTTTTCATTTACATTATTTGTTTTTCAATATTTCCGAGTATTGATTATGGCTTTGATGAATTTTACAATATTTGCCTGATACGTCGTTGAATCTACTATTTTTCTGATTTTCCCTTCTCCCAGGAACTATTTTCTTTCCGTTCGAACGTTCCGCAGACGTTCAACCATAATGTGTTTCATTGATATTTGAACTTAACATTTCGCATATTGGTGGGGAATCCCCCATAAAATGACCCGGATATAACGAGGGAAAACCCGGCCATATCGAGAAAATCTGCTGTCGAGCTTCGGAAACTTCCTTGGGACGGCAACGGCCAGACAAAAGTATAAACAATAAATCAACAATGCAACTTTGTACGTATAGCATGAGCATCAAAATACGGTGCGCAGTGGTCCACTTACTTTGTGTTGGGTATAGGATCGATCTCGGTTTAAGACGAACCCATGTTACGGCAACTTGGTACCGTCCAAAACTATTCTACAAAATATTGACGCGTGCAAATATATTGTGTTCATTTCAGGATATGTTGTACACCAAAAACCTCATTCCTATAAGTTAAGAGAGAAGTGTAGGGTGTGATAAAAAGTCCTTGCTGCTGATTTACACCCCGTTAATTAAAATTAATTAATGGTACCGAAGCTCCATATTCTCCGCAATGGGAAGTTGCGAACTATCGACAGAATTCCCCTCCACTTTCTCTCTTTTTGTCCTGCATATTTTGCTATAACTGACGACCTATACCATTGCTGATTTATCGAGGGAAATTCCAGAGGCTTGAGATGGAAATGGACTTTAAAGATTATTTGTACACCCAGAAAACGTTTTATGATGGGAAATTTTACCGAGCCACACTTCGTCCTGCCCTTTATAAGATTGAGACTGAAATTTTTTCTTGAGTTAATATTCCATTTAGTTGGTGTCAAGAAAGCGCAAGCGTCATTCGATCAGTGAAAAACTATACATCACAAGAAAAATCGACCACGGCAATAAAACGTCTGCAAAAAATCTCATCCTCAACGTTACTGAAGTTTCTACATTTCGAAAACAAAATATCATGTACAAAGAAAATTAGTTGGTTTTTAGCAAATTAGGCTCTGCATTAGTTGAGTGGTTTAATATTCGATGTACGTACAATAGTTCCGGCCTACCTATTGACGATCCTATAATGAAATCTCTGGAAATAAAATAACATCCAGATATGAGAATCCCTGTTGTTACGAGAAAAATCGGACATTCCCCGTTTGTTATAACAGAGTTAGAATGTATTAACTTTATAATCTTCTTAATACAAGATTTAAAGCAGTAGCTTGAGGTGTGACAATGTTGCAACTCTGAAGTAACCTGTTATATGTTCTAAGTCACGAACTATAGATGTAATGTGCGGGCATGTCAAAACTCATAACTACGGTGTAATTAAATTCAAAATATACACTTTGGCGTTTCGTTAACAACTTTCTGTAGTAAGATTGCATACAGGTTTTTCTTAATAACCGCGTTAGTGTTGATAGATAAACTTTCAGTTAGAAATTATTTGAGGTCAAAGCTGATGTATTGGTTCAATGACATGTGTTGGAAGGCATGAAAAACGAAAATAAAATTATTTATTGTGCCACAAACAACGCGTAATTTAATACTGAGGGAGGAGAAATAAAGCGTTCTCGTTAAAATTTGATGAAAAAAACAACATATATTACACGGAAAACATGCTACTTTAGGTTTGAGAACGTGACGCGTTTTTTACTAATTTTATTTGTGGTTGTGGTGGAGGATGAGGTCTCGGTTAGAATTGTAGCGGAACGTTTAAAACAAGTCGTACTGTGTCCTAAAGGCTTTGCGTTCTTGTTTCGTATATATTTTATATCGACGCGTTGAAGCGACGCCTGTAATTTAATAGGAAGTGTACGCAGCTGTTAATGGCAATGTAACACAGGCCGAGTAACTTGAAAGGTTCAAATTTTCCCGTCAAAACAAATATTATAAAGGTAGTAGAATCTTTTGTCGATCAGTCAAGAACATTCTTTTGTTGTCAAAGCTATGAGAAAGATACGTAAATTCAATCACAATGAAAAATGCATAATACAAAATGGCCCTTTGTTTCAAATTTTATTTACTTTGTATGTACTTACGTACTTCGTTTAAATATTTTTCCAGGATTGTAGGATTAATAATATCACCTAAATAAGTAAGAAGAAAAGAAATATATATAGCGGAATTATAAGAGATCATAAGTCAACAGAAGTATGATACAATCCACCGTTGAAATATATGCAATTTTTACATCATTAGTAGAAGTTTATATTAATTTAACCATTTAACGAAAAAGGAAATAAACCGCTTCTCTGAATCCTAATAATTAAGATTTTATTAATAGCAATAGACTGCATGTAGACAAAATTAAAATTAGCCTTTTCTTAACGGGTTTCCGCGCCGTCAAATAGGAGCTTGCCTATGAAACGCTAATAAGTACTAGTTCTGAAACATTGAAATGTTTAATATAAAGTGCTTATCGTCGCATTAACATATTGTGTCATTAACGACCACTTCCGCGGATTGAAATGCTGGTTGGTAGAAATATTATTTGTTATGTTACGTGTCGGAAAGGGATTTATGACGAGTGGGTCTAGTCGTAATTGTGAGAGAAGAGAGGGTATTTACATAAAAATGAGAAGTGTAAAGTACGAGAATATGAAATTAATATATCAAACTTTTAAATACATTTTTATTGTGTATTTTCAAATATCTATACCATTATATTTAATTTTTACGCGCATTGTATAGCTTTATTTACTGTGGCTGATATGATGGTCTATAACCGTAATGTCTCTGCCGCCACCCCTAACCTCCAAATAAAGTAGTTTGGTAAATGAATTCCTTTGCTGGAAATGCTTGATTCCTTTATTCTTCTTGGTTTTATTGTAACTAATTAATTAATTAACGCCTAATAACACAAAATTAAAAATCATGTTTGTTACCCGAAGATTTATATTTTACATAATATGGACAACACACGCGGATAGAAAGAATTTCAACATGTTATGAAAACATTAATTCAAGTTATTGAAAAAGATTCGTCAAGAATTATGTTGTTTACAACCTTTTTCTGATAATAAATATAAAGATTTAATTTTCATGTGACTACTATATTTGGAGATACTACATACGTTAATCATTGATGTATTAATTTTACAACGCGTTTATGTTTAAATTTGATTAAAGAATGCAAATGAAAAATATTCATTCAGCAGCATAAAACTACTAACAATTGCTTTCTTCACGCATAGTCAAGTTATGAAATTCGGATCATACGGTTCCCAGAAGCCGAGACTGCATTGATTGAATCATCGGTGAATGCAGGGTAGGATCCTTAACCCATAGCTCTGGGGCCTAGTTAACTCTTGGCTACCTTCCTCTACCCTTCTGCATCGCAACTTTTAAATTCCTTTCTATTATATTAATCGGCAGTTGTTGCAACCAAGTGGATTACCCCCATGCAGCCTGTTACTCTAGAAAAAAAAGGCACCTAGCAATAGTTCAAGGAAGCCTTCTTTCTGGTTCTGAACTAAGGTCTCTATAAGCCCAGACACCTCGGCTAGTTTTGAGAGGTGTCCGCTGTCTCTATTAGTACAGTTGGCCAGTTGCCTCCAGAACTAGTAAAGGAATGGAGAAATAAATGCAGCGTTCCCATAAAAAAACCACACTCAAAAACCTAGACCTCGATGATGAAGTGTTTCTAGGGTTTGCCCTTGGTTGTCTTGCTCTTACTTCCGCATTATTTCTTTCATATTACTTTCGCATGTTATTAGAAGATTGTCCTCAACGCGGATTACCCTAATATACCTTGTCTCCAATAATAATAAAATACAACAATAAAAAAGGTGAAAAGTGAAAACCTTTCCACAAAATTTTGATAATTGTGAAGGTTGACGCTAGCTGGTATTCCCATGTATCGGGTGACGAAGCGCATGATGCTGAGAATTGCTATGCGGATAGTGGATATTAATGTGTGCTGTTTCCCATGACTCTTCGGACGCGAGTGTACACGTTAAGGAGCAAACTAGACGCGCCGGCTGTGGCTAGATTATTCATTATGTCCCAAGAAAAGTATTGCTCACTGCGGTAAGGAGTTGACAGAAAGAATTCATGATCTAGCTTCACTAATATTCAAGGACCAAACTGTGAATAACAACGCTTGAGGAGTACAAAATTATTTAAGAGGAAAGAATAATGAAAATTACTACCATAAATTGATTGTCAATAGGATGGACAACAATAAATTATAACTAGCCAGTTGGACTTAATTGTATGTTATTGATTCAAAATTTGATTTTATTCATTTATTCTTTAGCTGTTATAAAAATACAATTAACTAGGTTTACTTTGGAGTACAAATCAAAGGTCGACAAGCGCCGTTGGCGTTCATGTCACACGGCGCATGTGAAGTACCTATAAAAGTGTATTGTAATAGTACGAAATAAAATTATCTGGATCTCAATTCAAGTAGAATATACAGCATAGCGACAGCTTTTGGTGTAGTCGTCTCCTAGATTGGCCCCAAATAATTCGTAGTCTTACTGATCATATAAAGCATAGATATAAATTTAGTGATATATGTGTGAACGTATTTCGAATGTCTTCCATAACATTGGTACATTTCAAGAACAGAAGAAATGCTTTTGATCATGCAGAGCTGTAATCTGTTATTCAGGTTCATAACCTTTAGACCTGAGCTTGTTTGATAATTTTCTTATATTTCTTGAATTAATTCAATACACCAATTATCAATCCAGTTTTTATTGAGCCGAAACATTAGGCCGTGAAAGGTGTATTTCAGTAATATGAAGGTGAGACCGTGTTCAGAAGGCTCACATGAGACGGGACGTCTGCGAGGATAGCTCAGTGGTTGGAGCGAACGTATATTAATCGATGATCCTGGGTTCCATTTCCAGACTTGTCAATATTTTTCAATACTAATTTAATTTTTATATTTTTTCACGATCAGCAATTTTTATTGTGAGAGAGAAACTTTATGTCGTTCATAAATTATTCTTGGCTCTGCCTTGACCTACCAGTACGTCAGGCAGACTGTCATCTTTCATGACACATTCCAGATGTTTTGTAGTGGTACGTGGCCAGAATTGCGATTCTCCTTCAGTTTTCCTAAATATGACGAGCACCAAGATTCCTGTTCCTATGGGTCCAAAAGGATTCTCTCACAGCTGAGAGAGGATTCTCTCACAGGTGAACCTTCCCAGAGAGCTCTGGCGGAGGCTATCTTTGGAGATGCCTTCACATCTCTCTGGTTTTTTGAAGTAAGGTTCCCACATGCCGAGGCACCTCGGCCTGTTTTAAGAGGTGTATGTTCCGGGGTCGCATACCTTGGGCATACGGTAAGAGTTGTCCGCTATTCCTATTGGAATAGTCGGCCATCTGCCTCCTAAACCGGTCAAGGCACGGTGAGGGGAAAGCTGCGACCCCACATAAAACCTCTCTCCCGCCATCGGAAGGGCGTGGGACAACTACCAAATGCTCGACCTATCTAATGCAGGTTTTTCTAGAGTTTTCCTTGCATCACTTTTAGGCGAATTGCCGGGTAGGATCCTGAAACCATAGCCCGTTAACCCTTGGCTACCTTCCTCTACCCTTCCGCATCCCCTCTTTCAAATCCCTTCGTATGCTATTAAAGGAGAGTTGTGACCATGTTGATTACTCTCATGTATCCGGTTCCCCCCCCCCAAAAAAAAAGACATACCCATGTCGAGATTCGAACCTGGTACCTCTTCAATGCGAAGTGGTGACGATGACCGCTACAGAACCTTTATTTGGTACATTTGGAACGTTCAATTCATGATTACCAACAGATTTTCTTTCAGAGTGTTGATCAAACAGGGAAAATTGTGTTCCCGATGTTTATTAGTTGTTTATAATTGTAGAATTCAATAGTTATATTGTAATTTCATGTCATTACGTATCCTATTTCCTCATACGAGGACTAATGGAATAAAATAAATCAAATCAAAATAAATTAAATTAAATCAAACATCTATTTAATGAAGGCATATCTTCAAAGTAGACTTATGTATCACTCATCACCATGAGATCTTGAAACTTATTTTTGTATTTCACGAAATAATTGCAGAGCCAGTCCAATCGTATAATTTGTATCACAAAACTGTAGAAGAGATAGACAAAGTCTATTAACTTAAATGGAGACTATTAAAATACATATAAAACGTGATGCATTGTTTATCTTGCGCTGACTTTCGTAACAACCGTTCTGATCACGACTGCAACGCCCACATCGACGCATGTGAAGAAGAGTACGGCGACGGAATTTGAATCGTTGGATCACCGGATCAGGACACGGAAGAGAGGGAATGGAGTGTCGAGGTAATCACCCAAGGCTTCCGTAGTAATGAGACACGTCCTGACGACTGGTCCCGAGGCGAATGAACAATGTGCCACACGCACCACAAGCGTTCGTTTATATTCCATCACGGCATTCACGGACTGTATATCCTGTTTGTCAGATTAATTCGGCAATAATATTATATATAAGATTATTTACTCTAAAAAAGTAATAAAAATCCTTATAGAAAGGAGAAAAATAAATCTGTTAAAATAATAAATATTGGTATCAGCAAGATGGATTCACAGCCGATCGACATTTTATACTAACAACACTTCGAATTATTGTCAAATTATTGATTTATTACTTCAGTTTAAACTCTGGCTACAACTGAACCTTCGTGTGACATCAATAACATGAACGCATACTTTATACTTCTTTTCACTGAAAATATTTTGTGTAACTGAGAAGAAAGAGACAATGGCTGCTTATATCGTTCAATGGGAAATAAATTATTCTGTTCCACATGACCTTTAACAATTTCAGTAAAATCAAGATTTATAAATTTTGTTCGTTAAATTAATTAAACTGATTTTTATGAATATACAATAACGCTTTATGGATAAACTTCGATATGTAATACATTAAATAACAATTGGAAATAATGTCAAATAACTTTGATGGGTCAATGTAGTATTATTTATTTAGCAACCCGAAGGTTAATTTATGTGTAAATAGCCATAACTATTAAGAATGTCATTGAAATTATATGTTGATTTCTTCCCAGAATATCACTAAGCATTTTCATGTCTATTTAAGCGTTTGATTCATTCCACCGTGCGTACAATTACTACTGGAATATGTATCAATGCGGGACAAAAATACTTGTGCTATATCGAGAAAAACGCTCATAATATTGTGAATTTGCTTGCATTTCATCTTTCATGGGAATAATACGTATTTCAGTTCCTATGCCATAGATACCTGTTTCCTTTTAATTATATTTCAACCAAAGCACAAGCTGGAGCCGTGCGATTTTCCTTGATTTATAACGTGAAACTGATTCCTACTGCATATAAGTGTTCGAAATTGAACGTATTTCGGCAACCTTGGTACTGCATTAGCCGAATGAAGACTTCTACCACTTGTAGCTCGGCACACAACCTGTTGAGCCGGCCGCCAGAGCTTTGCATGCAACTGATATTGATCTTTGTGCTTGTTACGAATCGCTCTCCTATTCCTGCTTCCGCGCTTCCTCTTTCGTTTGTTACTGCAGTCAGGAATACTTGAGTCTGTTCTCTAACTGTTTTCCAGACCACTTCGGAAATAAACACAACTCTCTACAAAATTAGAACCTGTTGCAATTTAGTCAGTGATCATGAGATAACGTGTATAAAATCCACAAATAATAAATCCCAAAAAAAGTAAACGAAAGGCTCTCAAATACCGTTCCGGGTTTCATGAAAAAAGAAGCGTATATCTGCAGTAAAGTCCATATACAGGGACAAAAGTATAAAGAAGATATTTCAAATTATTTCAGTTCTGCCTGATGATAGAACTAGAAATTATACCGGAACAATAAGTTAAAGTGTAGAAACAAAATCAAAAATAATGTTGATAAACTGAATTTTATTTGAAAAATTCAACTCGAGTATAAATATTGATACAATACAAAACAATTGTGTGCCTAAACATTACTCAAGTTAATTTCAAGTTGTCTTGGTAAAATAAAATATTTTTCTGTTCTGTATGATGAAAAACTTGTTAAACAGATAAATATTATTTGACGGATTATGCGATCTGATACTTACGTTACCTTAAAAGATAAATAAGATGTTAAAATATGAGGATACAAAGTGATAATTTCAATCAGCAAATTCTTTGTTTAAACTGTATTATAAATTATTCTTTATACGTGGTACCGTATCAAGTCTCAATCATTATCTTCTCTGCTCAGGAATGAAGGTGTGACAGGTGTAATAGTCATTGATACGTAACGGGTGTTTAAATGTACATTTTGAATGAACGGTTTCTGTTTCGTGCTCGACCATTGACGTGGCAAGCTTTGTTACACAAAACGTTATCTATTTCACAGCATTGCCTCTCAAAAAAGATTTAATTTAAAATCCTCATTCCGTAGCTTTTGTGCATTTACAAAATTATTCCATTTAATATCAATATTTAAAAATGCAGTTTCATCTTGAACACGATTTCTGTTTATTTCATTTATTGCGACTGCAAGGAATTCTCGGACCCCAATTCTGAGTGTAATTTCCTATGAAAAACTGAAGCTGCTACTAAATAATGTGCATATAAACGGTCCTTTAAGATAACACGTAATGGTTGGTAATACAGTTAGCTCATTTAAGAAACTGAGCGCTGTTTGATTAACGTAGTTGCTGGAAATAAATATATTCAAAAATTCAAAGCTTTTAATAAAAATATGGAAGAAGTAACATGACTTACAAGAGTATTATGAATGCAAATAAAAATAATTAAGTAGTTGCGAGAAAATAATTCCCGCGAATTGGTTTGAACCGAATACTTGTAACTGTAACTTATAAACGTAAAGTTGTGAGCAGCTAACAGAGAATGTTCCATTAAATTGGCACCTTTGTACACGGGAGGCTAGCTTCCTGTTATTGCGGAAGACATTAGTCCAAAGGAGTTCCGACACACGTCAATATATGCCCGCAGATAGAATATACATTTGAAAATTAATAAACAATGTGTTCTGGCCTAAAAACAACGTTTACCATCTTATTATATATCTTCAAATTGTAATGTTCACAGAGGTAAATAATTGTTGAAACATATACCCGATATGAATAAATAAACGGCCTTGCTTAAGAAAATTGTTTATTTACAAAAAATTAAATAAACCGACGTTTAGTTTTTTAAGTATTGTCAATGTCACATATTGTTTCCATCATTATTGGACACCATTTATACTCTTTAGTTTATAGAGTTAGAGAATAGTAATAGACTTAATTTAATTGCACAATTTTTTTTTGGAGTGGGGGTAACAGGCTACATGAGGGTAATCCACATAGTGGCAAATCCCCTTTAATAGCATAGGAAGAGATTTGAAATGGAAGGGTAGAGGAACGTAGCCAAAAAAATCCAGAGAGATGTGAAGGCATCCCCAATGGTAGCCTCCGCCAGAGCTCTCTGGGAAGGTTCACCTGCGAGAGAATTCTCTCGCAATGCCCGACTTACCCGATGCAGGTTTTTATAGGGTTTGTCCTCCATTACTTTTAGGCGAATGCCGGGTAGGATCCTTAAATATAGCCCGGGGGCCCTAGTAACCCTTGGCTACCTTCCTACACCCTACCGCATCCCCCCTTTCAAATCCCTTTCCTATGCTATAAGAGGGGAGTTGCCACTATGTAGATTACCCTATACATAGCCTATCTACGCCCCCCCCCAAAAAAAATGTAACCCCTTGGCGAGGGGTAAGCTGCGTCCCCACAGCAAACTCCTCTCCCGTCATCGGAAGGGCGTGGGACAAGTACCAAATGCCCGACCTACCCGATGCAGGTTTTTCTAGGGTTTTCCCTGCATTTCTTTAGGCGAATATCGGGTAGGATCCTTAAACAATAGCCCGGGGGCCCTAGTAACCCTTGGCTACCTTCCTCTACCCTTTCGCATCCCCCCTTTCTAATCCCTTCCTATGCTATTAAAGAGGAGTTGCCCAATGTTGATCACCCTCGTGTAGCCTGTTGCCCTAAAAAACAAACAAAAAAATTGTCTGCGAGGGCTATTCTCTCGCAGGCAGTACCTTGTAGGAGAGATATGACGGGGCTACCTTTGGGGATGCCTTTTCCATTTTGAACTAAGGTTCCCACAAGCCTAGGCACCTCGGCCTGTTTCGAGAGGTGTTTGATCCGGGGTCACAGACCTTGGGCATACGGTAAGAGTTTTTCACCGTACCCATTGGAACAGTCGGCCAGCTGCCTCCTAAACTGGTCGAGGTTCGGAGAAGGGAATTCTGCGTCCCCACATCAAACTCTTCTCCCGTTATCGGAAGGGCGTGGGACAAGTACCCAATGCCCGACCTACCTGATGCAGGTTTATCTAGGGGTTTCCCTGCATTACTTTTAGACGAATGTCGGGTAGAATCCTTAAACTATAGCTTGGGGGCCCTAGTTAACCCTTGGCTACCTTCCTCTTCCCTTCCGCATCCCCCCCTTTCAGATCCCTTCCTATGCTATTAAAGAGGAGTTGCAAAATGTACTGGAGTCCTCTGGTTTTCTTAACTAAGGTTCCCACATGCCGAGGCACCTTGGTCTGTTTTGAGAGGTGTATGTTCCGGGGTCGCAGACCTTGGACATACGGTAAGAGTTGTCCGCTATTCCTATGGGAATATTCGGCCAGCTGCCTCCTAAATTGGTCAAGGTACGGCGAGGGGAAGGTTGTGACCCCACAGCTAACTCTTCTCCCGCCACCGGAAGGGCGTGGGACAAGTACCAAATGGCCGAGCTACCTGATGCAGGTTTTTGTAGGGGCACTAGTTAACCCTCTACCCTTCCGCATCCCCCCTTTCAAATCCCTTTCCTATGCCACTATGTGGGTTACCCTATACATAGCCTGTCTACATCTAAAAAAAAGTACTGGAGTCGCTGAGTTGAATGAGAGAAGTACCGGTATACACAATTAACATTTATTATAAGAATCACGTAACGAAACTTGCTGCTAATATTAATTACAATATTTCTGGATTAAACTAGCAAACATTTTATCTCGATTTAGTATTGAGTAATTAGATAATTATATTACATCAATATTAAGGATACAGAAACAGTTAGTGTGGTGATATTGTGTTAAATGAGTGCCAAATTATATATAAACTATTATTTATATACTGTTTTAAATTAGAATTCAATATTACCTAAAAATTATTTTTTTTTTTTGAAAGTAGGAGCCACAGTTTTAGAATATAAAACATTAAATATATCTCAGACTTCGGAAAATGGTTGTTTTTAGAATAAATTAAAAGAAAAATATCAAGCTAATTCTATTTTATAATAAATGTAAAGAAGTAATAAATTACAGACTTTCTTCTTCATTGTTATGTAGTATTTTCCGGTGATTGGCACCTTCAGGAAAATAACAAACGGCTTCCTCTGCTTCGATGTTCTTCCATCTCAGTAGTCCCTTATGCTTGTTGAGGTAACTCTTTCTTCAAAATTATTACATTAACTTTTGTCCCTGCTCCTCTATGATACGGTACTATGCTAACGTATCAACATGTCCAACTGTACGTTTCCACCATTCAGTCCAGTCTAAACGATTCGCGATAGTGGGAAATTTACATGTGCTTCAAAGCCCACTTTACTTTTTGTCAGCGAAATTATAAAGGAGATACTCGATCGTACCACATAATGAATAGTTACTCCAGTATCAAGACGTTGCCGTTACGGTGAATAAAATACGTTGATTTTCAAACATTTAATTAATTCCTTGTTCAAATATGTTAATATTTTAAAATTCTGTTATTCATAATAATAACAATGAAGTGGGTATGATAATATAATTGATGTCGTAAGTTGTTTTTGATCTTTATGGGATTTCGGTGTTTTCTTAATGACGGTGCGCTTTATTCCAGAACTATAAAGTAACTGCTTCGCAATCATTAATCATTCGTGGGATTTTTCTTACTTTTAAAAAGCTAATCCTAGAACAGCGCAAATATAAGAGACATTATAAACTTTCGTATTTTTTTAGCTTTCTATAGTAAAAATTATTAATGTAATTAAACATTTTAATATGACTCTTGTAATACTTTTATTAATTTCTTAGTAGTCTTGAGTTTATTGACTAACATTTACGATTTGTAAATAAAACTACAGTAAAGAGAAAGGATTAATCTTCATAATTCTGGTAATTTAGAATATTTGGTAGGTGTTGTAGGGTGAATGCTTCGAACTATGAAATTAAGTGTACACAAATGCGAGGATATATTCACTTTCCCATTTACCGCCGTGTCAAATTGCATTACTGTCACTCACTCTTAATGGCCACAGCATTTCGAACGTCCATCACACGGCGTTGCTTTAATGAAAGAATAATCAGATAATTGGCACTTGCAGATACCAGTTTAATGTAGTCTGTTATAAAATATAGATAACTTAGGTTTCACGAGTTGTTTGCTTGACTTTATTAATGAGAAAAATACGTAACTGAAATATAGCAGGTGGCTCATAAAATGTACCCACGGGTTTTCTCCCAGGACTTTTTCCAGAGAAGTTGTGAATAATAAAATTTTTTACATTAAATGTTAAAGGTAGGATGAAAGAACTTCATTTACATTGATTTTAGGCCTTTATTCAACTACCAATTATCATAAGATTGTCACGGATTAGTCATCCGTTCGTTAGTATATAATTACAGGATGTCTGATATCAGACATTCATATGTTAAACATACAAATTGTATGTTGATGGATGATTGCTACGTTAACATTTAATATATAAAGTTTAGCAAATTACAGACTTTGATGAATATTCGTATCTGACGAAAGCTATTGTATTTATGTGTTAACTGACAGATGAATAATCCGTGACAATCTGATGTTAATTGTCAGATTTATAAAAATTGAAATTATGTTAATCTGTGTGCCTATTTCATTTGGATAATTAAATTATCACATCACCTCAAATATTGTTCCATAATGAAGGCGTAGATGTACTTTGAGAATTATGGTGAATCATCTTGACGTAAGGGTCAATCTCTCCAAGTAATATCTTTTTTTTGGACGGTAAGGTAGGAAAAATACCGGAAAACAAGTGGTTCCACGTAAAGTAAGAACAATCATTGTTATAGAATGTGGAATAGAAATACCACGTCTACTACTACAATGAAATTAAATGTTATGCCCTCTAACGGATTATATTTTTCTCGAGATATGAAGTAGTTAGTTAGATATACCGGAAACGTGTAATGCTGATTTTGTCTTTTTATAATCAGTTTAGTTTAACTCATTGACAATATTTATATACAATTTTTTAATTATAATAATACGAAATTTATCATCGTATATATCCAAAAACATTGTGTGCACTCAATTACAAAGTTCATGTAGGTTATTACAGCTCTTATTTGAATTGAAACAAAATAGTTAGAAAAAAATCTCAGGATTTAAAATTGTATAATCAACTACTTTATTGTTATGGAACGAAGCACACTGTTACATTTAAAAATACGTCTTGTCCGGAAATATCAAAAATCAACTTATTGCATTGTCATTGTCATTTTCCTTGTTATTACTAAGTATAACAGAATTTTAATAGATTAAAAATTCGAGAACAGAAGAAATGGTTTCGAATGAAATTGAGCCATATGTCATGAAAGACATTTAAAAGATAAGGATAGCAAATTCCCTATGAGACCGGAATCTAACATGGGACGACCACTTGTTACGTGGCTACTCTCCCAAATGACCTATCCGAGTCGACTTCGCGCCAGGTACTAGACTTCTCCATCCACTGTATAAACCTTAACCGAGCCTTACATTACAGTTTCATGTCCTAGATGGCTGAGTATTGTTTGACACCAATTCTTCTAATTTTTAATAAATTGTGCCTTTGATTAATTTACTCTTAATATCCATTCTTCATTGAAGTCTGTGAAGAAAGTGATCTTCAGGTTTTTACAATGTATGGAGGAGTCTCGTACTTGACGGGGAGTCAACTTGGATAGGCCAGAAGGGAGAGCACCCACGTACCAAGAGGACGTCTGGTATCGAGATCCTGATTCTTTAATATTTACAATTATTAAACGGAATTAAGTAAATGTTTATAAATCAGTGATTTTTAAGGATCGAACCTGCAACCCATGGATCCTAGTATACTTGGTATAAATTTGTTAATAACGGTTTCTAATCTGACTTGTATCCTTACAATTGATCTAATAGAATTTGCTAATTAATGAACACTAATTCCAGATAAAATCTTCTCATTCTTAACCAGAAGTAATATAATTATTATTGGCAACGAACGGCTAGTTTCCAAATATCATTTTTCTATAAAACATTATTTGGGGAATACCGATACGTCTCTCATTCAACTCAGCGGCTCTATTAATTTAAAATAAACACAATTTTTCTTGTATAATTTTGAGAGTGAGCAAGGTCTGCGAGGGCTATTCTCTCGCAGGCAGAGCCTTGTAGGAGAGATACGAAGGGGCTACCTTTGGGTATGCCTTTTCCTCTCCGATTTTGAACTAAGGTTCCCACAAGCCGAGGCACCTCGGCCTGTTTTGAGAGGTGTATGTTTCGGGGTCACAGACCTTGGGCATACGGTAAGAGTTGTCCGCTATTCCCATTGGAATAGTCGGCCAGCTGCCTCCTAAACTGGTCGAGGCACGGAGAAGGGAATGCTGCGTCCCCACAGCAAACTCCTGTCCCGCTATCGGAAGGGCGTGGGACAAGTACCCAATGCCCGACCTACCTGATGCAGGTTTTTCTAGGGTTTTCCCCGCATTACTTTTAAGCGAATGCCGGGTAGGATCCTTAACATATAGCCCGGGGGCCCTACTTAACCCTTGGCTAGCTTCCTCTACCCTTCCGCATCCCCCCTTTCAAATCCCTTTCCTATGCTATTAAAGGGGAGTTGCCCAACGTGGATTACCCTCATGTAGCCTGTTGCCCTAAAAAAAATCTTGTATAATTTTTATATATTCACTGCCTTGTGGTATTAATAACAATAATAAATCGCATTAAAACCGTAAATAACTATATTTTATTCTAATAAATATTTATCCAAGGTATGATTCAAGAACATCATTTATGGAGTTAGCTAACACTTTCATTTATTGAATTTTATGTAGTGTTTGCGTACATTTGTCGATTTAAGTCTTCAAATGATCATACATAATTATATTACTTTACAACTTACTGCCACTTCCAAATTATCTATTAGTTAACTGGTACACGAAACAATATTAAATACACCAACACATATGCAAATGCATAAGAAACATTAAGTATTTATTTGTCGCACATAGAAACATGATGTAATTTGTAATTTATTTCAATCATAAGAAATAGTGAAAATGATATATTTACGAGTAAATGTTTCTTTTCTTGTTGCAGGTACGTAAGAACTGCTCCTACTGTCGATATTTCTAGCACGATTATGAATATTCGTGAAACACGCAAGTACAATAGTTTTTGGAATCATAATTTTACTTTATCAAAATATTTATCTTTTTTTATTTTGAGTTTATATTACTGGAACAACTAAACCAACTACTGCTGAACTTGAAGCGTTTCTTCTATTCTTGAATTAAAACATTTTGCGTAGGCTAAATTTACACAATATCCATTATTCATTGAAGTCTGATTATAAGGCCGTGAAGTATGTGATTTAGTAAATACTATGCGATCCTGTATTCACGTTTATGAAACTGATAGAGAAGTCTCGAGGAGTCGACCTGGGTAGTAGTAGAAAAACCATCTACCAAGTGATAGTCCTGGGTTCGATTCCCGGTCCGGTCGAAATTTTTCCATCCTGATCCTTTAATATAAATTTCTTAAGAATGAAGTACCTTGGGAAAGATTTTTCTTGATACACATTACAAAAAAAATATAATTTTACACAAGTTTCTGAGAACTACATTTGTGGAACACAGAATACACTAAGACACTAAGACGTAGCTAGATAACTCTTTCCATTGAAGTTGATATAAGAAATCTAATGGTTTATAACAAAATGTTTCTTCTAATTTAAATCTTTAGAACATATATAAATTGTTTCTTTAGTAATATGAAGTCTGAAGAGGTCCATTAACAAAGGAAATAAAGGTTACGTAGAATTTTAAATGATGTATTATGAGCAACTTTTAATGTTTCTAAATAAATATTCTGCCTGTTGGTTATTTTCCAATAATTTAAATGTTAATTTTTGTTGTTACTTGTACTGCGATTTAAAGGAATTTCGTATTATAATGAAACGTGCGGTATGTAATGTAAAAATAGAAGTACAGTACATTCATTACCAGTTATAGCATAAAGATAATGGATGTCCCCGGTAAGCAATGCCCGTCATGATCCAAACGCACGAGTCGCACTCAGCGTAACAATGAGATCCGTAGGTAGATGTACTTGAACTCGTAATGGTGCCAGTGTAATGTTTCATTCATTGATGCAGCAGGAAGTACACATATTAGCCAGATACTCTATTACATTTATTTCCCAAATCTTAACAATTACCTGAAAAATGATATATTTTCATTCAGTTATGCAGCATTTTATTTGAATAGTTTTGACCATGCTAATTAACATTTTGAAATCATATTTGAATTATTAAAAATATATAAAACTTATAATTGATTGATTCGATAAATTTTTTTTAGATGTTGAATGTAATTATTATCCATGTTTGATGAGCGAAATACTGCATATTATATACAATATAAATTCAATAACTGTGAAAACTGAAACACAAAATTTAAATTCCGTATATGATTCCGTTTATTTAAATTACATATACTTCATATTTTGAAAGATTTATTCTTCTTTTAAAAATTCAGTTGCAGAAATGTAGGTGTTGTGATTTATTTGAATGCCATAGTTTTCTCTCATTTCGGTTTAATGACAGATAAAATGAAGTGATGATACGGTATTTATATTATCGTTTCATTTTGTCTGTCATTTGGAAAACTTATCTTATTATTATATTGTAAAACGGACACATTATATTTTCACTTCAGTAAATTTAAATTAATTAATTCTGCCTTAATGCCAGGATAATTAATTATATTGAAATAAAAGTAATAACTTTAAAGTTTTGTGCGACGAAAATATTTTTTCTTAAGAAAACACACACACATATATATATATATATTTAAAATAGTGAATATATATAAAACATTCGGAAATAAATATTTCTTAACGGTATTAAAATGACACTGTGTCTTTGTTAACACCATTTTTTGGGGGGTGAGTTAGTATACCTTAAGTATAAATAAAATAAATAAATCAGCCAATAAAGCCTGAATAATATGAATGTAATACAATGAGGTTACAGAATTACCATGCATTAAATTACAATTAAAAGAATACAACATTTCGATCAAATTTATAGACCTAATCAGGTACTACATTAATAAAATTAAAAATGAGACCTAAATTAAATCTATGGCATAAATTAAACGTATAGAATACAAAATACATAAAATCCTCATGACCCAGTTGAAGCTAAATTTTTATTCAAAGAGATGTAAAAATTTATATTCCTACGTTCTAAAAAATTAACAAAATGACTGCTCCTCATGGAAGTTGAGTTCGCGAATATATTTAATCTTTCTCCTTTTTGTTTTTATTATTGTATTACCTTACGAGGTCCCAAAGATAGAACGAAACATTGTAATCATTTTATTGTACTTTCATGAGATGTACTCTAATTTAACTGTATTAAATTAAAATTGTTCTGAGAAAAGAACAGAAGAAATACTTTCAAACTAAGCTGAGCCACATATGCCTTTAAATTTAATTAATGGAACAGGATTGTTAAATCTCGACCGGACCGATCGAGATTTTTCGATCCTGAACTTTTAATTCATTCTTTATTGGATTATTTGTTTATTTCGTTTAAGGTTAAATTTACTGAGTCAACATTATTTTGAAACCACATCACCATGATAAAGTAATGAAAACAATTTGAAGTTTTCGAGTGGTTTAACTTAAAACTGGAGAAAGTTAAAAAAATGTTATTTACATTATAGCGAACAAGTAAGATTTCTGTGGGTGATGTGAATTCATATACCCGTGAACAGTATAGCGGAGATTACCAGCTGCTGTCACGTAACGCGGTATACAGACCACAGGCATTTACAAAGCTGCATTCCATAGCAGCGAAACTACGGCAAATATTTTACACCTATCCAAATAAATTCTAATTTCACAGCCAGAGAGAAAACAGTGTTGCTAGAAAGGCTCGAGCGCAATTCAGCCCTGGTCGAAATGCTTGTATTGACTTTCTTTACTAAATACAAATGTGGAGGAGATTTGACTTTTCTTTTTTGGTTGTTTTAAAGTCACGTCAACTTACCACTGTGAACAAAAAGTAAGGTGACTTTATTTATAAAATATAAATTCTTTATTTATTCTTCCAAATCAATTTCATCCCCTTCAAAGTAATGCCCGTCCGATAAAACGCACTTTTTCCAACGCTTTTTCCAGTCCTAGAAACAGTCGGAATAGTCTTTTTCCGGTATAGCCTTCAAGACTTTCTTCGATTCGGTTTTTATCTCCTCAATCGTGTAAAACGGCGTCCCCGGATTGGCCTTTTGAGTTTGCTGAATAGCCAGAAGTCGCACGAAGCCAAATCAGGCGAATACGGTGGTTGCGGAACGATATGAGTCGAGTTTTTGGCAAAAAAGTCGCGAAGAACCAATGCAGTATGACATGGTGCATTATCGTGATGAAGGAACCAAGAGTTGTTCGCCAATAATTCCGGCCGTTTCAGACGAATAGCTTCACGCTAACGACGCATAACGCTCAAATAATATTCTTTGTTGACAGTTTGGCCCGGCGGAAGGAATTCATAGTGAACCACACCACGATAATCAAAGAAAACTGTCAACATGACCTTGACTTTGCCTTGGTCTTTTCGGTCTTGCTTCACCTTTTGCACGATATTTTCTGGACTGGTCGGTGGTTTCAGGATTGTATGCGTAAATCCAAGTCTCGTCTCCAGTAATGATGCATTTCAAGTGGTCCTGATAGTCACGCAGCAAAGTTTCACACACATCAACGCGACGCTTTTTTTCCCAATCGAGACTTGACGCGTTTGCGACACAAAACATTCTTCAAAATGTTTTGGGCTGAGCCAAGTGATATTCCAACACTATCAGCGAGATCTCTAATTGTCCATCGACGATTTTCAAGCACCAAATCTTTGATTTTTTCGGACGTGGCCCTCGTCGGTAGACGTTAATGGTCGTCCAGAGCGCGGTTCGTCTTCAACGCGTTCTCGGCCCTCTTTCAACTCGTTGTACCACTTAAAAACGTTTTTTTGTGCCATAGTTTGTTCACCAAAGGCCTTCCGCAACATTTTCAACGTGTCCGCACAAGCATATGCGTCCCGCAAACAAAATTTGATTCAACAAAATCACCCATTGCAAAATTCGAAAAATTCACTTTTGGTTGTTTACAAAAACACGTGTAACTCGGAGATAATTAAACCTTTTAACAAACAGACGCTTGGAAAATATTATTGACAGTCCTACGAACCTAGAAAAAAAAATACCTGCCTTCCTAATACCCGGGAGTTTTAAATGACAATTTCACCTTACTTTTTGATCACAGTAGTATAATGTTCTTGACGACGGTACGTAATCAAAAAATGATGTATCTATACAACATTTTCAGTATCTCAGTTATTGAGTTATTTTTAGTAAGGTAGCTATGGAGGCTTAGATTTCTTAGTCCAGTCCCGTGTCGGCGAGGACCTTGAGCACTGAGTGGATCGCTGCAGTCAATGAGCAGAAACAATGTCTGGAGTGGATTTCAAGCGTATTTTTCCGAGACCAGTCGTACTGAGGGCATTCAAACAGGAGGTGTTTTACCGTTAATTCATACCAGCAGAGAGCACATTCAGGAAGCGGTGAACTGGAGAAAAAGAAATTATGAGTTAATTGGGTTTGTATGGTGCGAATTCATTATATGTTTCCTTCTTCAGATGTTTTTTTTGGGCGAGATATGTAGTTGAAGCTCTACAATTTTCTGAATAATATCCCTTCATTCCTTCCTATTCTCTTGGTGGAATTTTTTTTTTAAGTACCCAATGCCCGTCCTACCTGATGCAGGGTTTTCTAGGGTTTTCCCTGATCAGTTTTAGGCGAATTGCCGGGTAGGATCCTTAAACCATAGTCCTAGTTTACCCTTGGCTACCTTGCTCTACCTTTCCGCATTCCCGCTTTCACTCTTTTTCCTATGCTGTAAGAGGGGAGTTGCCACTATGAGAATTATTTTATACATACCCTGTCCACACCTTCAAAAATATAGCGTTCCCATAAGCCGAGACCCTAGTTTAGTTTTCAGAGGTTAATGCACGGAATGGTGTAATACTCTTTCTTGAAGAAGGAGGCTGAGAGCCTCCGAAAATTTGTAAAACTTCCTTCGGTTTCCTGTAGGTTAATTTCAGGTAACCCACAAGCTATCTCTCTTTCTTTTCCATGCCAATATATATATATATAATATATATAATATTATATATATTATTTGTAAGACAGTAAATACTGTTTCTTACATAATAGTCCTATCTAAAAACTGTAATACATGTGACATTTGCCAATCAAATAGTTAGTGTAAAATTCGCCTAATAATATTTCTATCAAGATATCTGGAATATAGTAAAATGGTTCTACCAAAATAAATTACGTTTATTGAACCAGAGATATTAAGAAAAATCAATGTTAAATATAAATAACAGTTTAAATTCATTTCTGAAATGATTTATAATAAATTTAACAATTAGATAATAAATTTACAAAGTGATAAATGTTAACTTAATAATATCTGTGAATGGTTACTGTTTTATTAACCTCCTTTAAAAGAAACACAACCGACTTGTTAATAAATGAGCGTCCATTGAGAAGTAAGTGTAAATACAACGATTTCGGTTCTTTTCATATGATCCCTTATTTTTATATACAAGTGGTCAACGCAGGCAGCGAAATGCGACAGAAGTCCGAAAATTTAAAAGTAACAAGAAAAAATTTATCAAGGAAATATGGATCTGTAGAAAACAAAGAAATTGAAGAAGGATGTGCAAAGAAAGTAAAAAGTTATTCAAAATTAATTTCTGATGTGACAAGTTATACGAAAACTAGATCAATGAAAAGATGGAAACTTTACGTGTGTTCATTAAAATCGAAAAACAGTATCTCCATAAAGAAGACAAAACTACTTTAAAATTCTAGCAGAAGCATTAAGAAATAGGAACATACAGAAATTAAACGCACGGACTTGTTCGACTAATTATACTTACAAAAGCCAATAATATTTGCAACATACGAGAGTGCATGTGAAACTCGTTTTGTTGTTTATCATGTGGCATAGAAATAGTTGAACCGGTAAGTCGCCTGAACGTGATAAAATTTTGTAGAATAAAACCTGTAGCGGTAACAAGCAGGATTCACGAGAGCTTAGAGCACAAACGTTAATATTTGAGTGTCATGAGAAATGATGAACATAACAAAAGATTATCTAATACGTCTTGTAATTTAAATTATAAAATATTTGAGAGAATATCAATAGTAAATAATTAGTTCAGTTATCGCGTTGAACAATCTGACATACACATACAAACTCATTATAAAAGTGCAAGGTTGGCAGACATGGTGACTCAACATCTAATATGTTACCCTCAGAAAATAGATTTTTTATATTGTTTATAATAACAAACGTATCTCATTATTATTTGTCAAACAGGTGTTGGATGAACCAACCACTGATCCAACAACTTGTCTCGGACAGTCATGCGGTAAAAATAAATTTAAAAAATAAATAAGTGGAGTCATATTAACATTGTAGAAAATAATTAATGCAATCCGTCCTATGTATCATATACCCGCGTTTCAAATTAAACTTCATTCATTCATTTAAGAATGCAAATCGTCATATTTATGAAGTTTTAAATATTTATAAATTATTGCATTTTTATGTCATACTATCAATGTTGTAAATGTTAGAAAACCGAAATAGGATATGACGAAAACAGATTTTATAAGCATTGGTCTTATCACTCGTTCTTCTAACTCTCCCTATTTCTCTACAGCTTTTGCTTCCTTTGCAGATGGACTACCTAGAATTTTCACGGAATTTCGGGACCCTAAGTACCAAACGTGGGGCGGCCGTTGCTGAATAACAAATTACACATTTACGAGCCTTATTTCTAGCTATTGTCACCGGTTTGATATCAGTGTGTTATCTAGGACAGTGATTGCTGTCTTCAACGATCCCGGTGGCGCACGTATAACCGACCTACGCTTCCGTGAATGTCGTGTGAGAGTTTGATTTATCCCAGATTGCGTAACGTGTGGCTCGACAACCTATGCTACGTGTTCTAGACAAACCTAATTATGTTACTTTGGTAGAATTCTTGCACAGATAGAGGCGATATTAGCGTTGCACGTTTTCGTTTCAGCCAGGTTTATCAAGTAACTCATAACTGACTTATTTTAAAGACGTTTGTCGTCATACGTACAAATATTTTTAATTATATATCTTGTTAATAATATTTGGAGACATATATCATTGTAATATGTGAGGAAATATGTCGCCTATTCAAATATACAAAAATACTAAATAATTATAATAGGTCAAGTGAAACAGACAATTTTTTACGATAACCAGAATTGTTAAAATATTTCAAATGTATCTGAATAATGTACGAAACAATTCCCTTATTCAATTCCTCCATTTTCATGATTTGTGGATATGTCAGCAGTTACTTTTATTGCTCCAGTTATCGGAATAAACGGAAGTAACGTCGGTTTGTGGGAGAGATGAGGGGAATGGGGTAGCGATCGATAGTACAGTCGTTAGAGAAGACAGAATACGCATGACTGATGGGATGGTCTGGCAATATCACAGCTGCCAAGGAAAGCAGGGATCTGCTACTAAATATTCAACTTTCATTTTTATATTAACACTAGCTGGGTGCCCGGCGTTGCCCGAGATGTCATTTATGTATAACCATCGATATGACTCCAATTTTGGTTGCTTTTGCGCTATTTTTATGTGAAGCTCCTCGAACCCTAAATGTGCTCACCTCCCATGCCGAAGGGGGATGAAGTCATTGACTAAATATATCGGCGTTTTTACAAGTTAGAGGAAGACCACCCCCACAAATGTGCGATAATAAAAAAGAATGTATTCCACGCAAAAATCGGCCGATTACATTGTCTGAAAATTTCTTTCTCCGCCCACCACCTCCCAAACCCGTCGCGTTGCCCAGGTTCTCACAATTAGATTCAGCGACATTCATAGTCTCTGACTTGATTCTAATCTCGGTTGTTTTAGCGGTTTTTGATTTAACCTACCTCCACCCCACCCATAAACTTGCTCCCCTCACAGGGGTTAAATTATACACAAACAACATCGGTATAAATACTATCGAAGTAATTAACCCCAGGAAATAATTATCGCAAACCTCGACCGTTTAACATGTTTGAAAATTTCCACCCCGGACTACTCCCGCTTCGGGGACTAAAACGGTCAAGTTTAATGTCATAATTAAATTCAGTGACAATCCCGATAGTTTCTGATTTCTTTTTATGTAATGCCACTTCACGCCTATCCTTAACGGTGCACCCTTCCGAGTCCGAAAGGGGTTGAAATTATACAAAGAGAACATGTAGGGAAATTTTATTAATCTAATAATACCGAAATATATTTAATCGACGAAAAAAACGGTCGGTCAACTCATCCCAACCCAGCCGATACCCGCGCGTTGCCCAGATTGTCATAAATAAATTCAGCGACATCCATTACCTTCGATTTGACTCAAATGTAGGTTGTTTTCCCGTTATTTTCTTGTAAATCCCCTCCACACCCACCCCTATCATGCGTACAAACAACATCGGTAGAAATATTATCAACGTCAATGGTCCCGGCATTTATTTATTCCACGCTAATATCGATGATTTAACATGTTTGAAAAATTCCACCCCGTACATTCCCGCCTCAGGGGATTAAATGGGTAATTGAATATCATCTCAGATAACATCGGTTGAAACACTGTCTCTTTGATTTCAAACAACATCGGTATACATATTATCAATGTCATTGACCTCGCCAATTAATTATTTAACGCAAATATCGATCGTTTAAGATGTTAGAAAAATTCCTCCCCTATCTACCCCATCCACTCCCGCCCCTTGGGATTACATGGCCAATTGGATGCTATAATTGAACTGGGCGACATCAATAACCTTGGATTTGACGTTGTATTCGCGTTATTTTATTGAAGCGTTCCTCCACCCAACACCTAAAAGTGCTCTACTGATAATCCCGAAAAGGGTTGAAGTTATAAATTGTGAAAATGTAGAGAAATCATATGATGCCGACCCCGCCCATCCTTGGGAGGTTTATTGCTAGTTTATAGCATAATTAAATTCAGCGTTATCCATAACTTTGCTTTTGACTCCAGTCTCGTTTGTATTCGACTTTTTTTTTTGGACTCAAATATCGGCTGTGTTAGCATGTATAAATAAGTAAACTCACTGACATCCATAACCTTCGATTTGACTCCAAACTCGGTTGTATTCGCGTTAATTTTCTGTAAAGCAACTCCACCCCAAATCCTAAGGGTGCCCTTTTCCCAGGGCGTAGAAGATGAATATTATATTCAGATAACATCGGTAGAAACACCCCGCTTCTGGGGGTGGTAGACGCGTCTCACCCCGACAGTGTTTGTTTCCTGGTCGCAAAGAACACGTGTACGAAATTTGGTGAAATTTGATCCACCGGTATGGATTTGTATTCTCCACCCCAAACCCTAAGGGTGTCCTTTTCCCAGGGTGTAGGGGATGAAAATTATATTCAGAAAACATCGGTAGAAACACCATCAATATCTTGGAACCCTAAAAATTATTATCCGACTAAAATATCGGCTGTTTTAGAATGTTTAAATATTTCCACCCCCGCTTCTGTGGGTGGTAGACCCGTCTTACCCAGACAGTGTTTGTTTCTTGGTCGTAAAGAACACGTGTACGAAATTGGGTTAAATTTTCTCTACCGGTGTAGATTTGTATAACGAACATAAAAACATACAAAAATACAAACATACATACATACACTCATTTTTATTTATAAGACTAGCTGGGTGCCCGGCGTTGCCCGAGATGTCCCGATACACTCCAATTTCGGTTGCTTTTGCGCTATTTTTATGTAACGCTCCTCGAGGGTGTAGATTTGTAAGCGGAACATACCCATATGCATACCCACATGTATACACACATACATACCCGTATAAGACAATTTTATATAATATAGATAGATAGATAGATATACATACACTATTTAAAACAATTATTAAATTTGTAGACATATAATTTTTCCATCTGAAATTAAACTATTTGGTGGTTTTAGCAATCTGCAGTTGGTAGCATTGTATAAAATTAATGCAAAACATTACGAAATACGCTGTCTTCAATAAAAAAATATCAATTTTGAACATTTAAGTATTGTTTTTATCATAATTCTATGTATCTTCCAGTGCGTATTGCAAGATATAATTTGGAAACATATTGGTCCCTGATCCCGTTAAATATTCCACGTCAAAAGTCAAGTTATTTAAAAGAAAATTAATGCCATGGATTGTATAACCTTTCATAATAAATTATATTTATCACTCGATGTAGTATTGGTAGATTTAATTATACTTATTATTCAATCAAAATATTTTTGCTCAGCTTCATTTCTCAGAAATTGATCATCTATAACGTCGTTCCCAAAAATGGAAAACAAATACTGCTATCCTAACCTCAAATTTTTGTTTCACGACACAAATTGCACGCAATAATTTGTTTACATTTATACTAATTTATAGAAATACGTTGCGTAAAGTATAATTAATTGTACGTTTAATTCAATTTAAATGTTCCTATTTCTGTACATACCTTTGACTGAGAGTGCATTAATTGAATAACGACCATAAAAACTTTCGGAGTTCCGTACGTCATTTTCAATACTTTTATAGTTACAAACATATAATTCAGCAGTCGTACCTTAGACAAATCTTATTATCTTCTGAAATATTATACAGGATACAATAGTACGTTATATTATGAAATTTTATAAATCTCGACCGACACACATTTGAATGTATTATAAGGCGCCATATTGGCTTTATCAAAGATAGCGGGATAATTAACTATTCCAAATTAACTTTGCGCAAGGATGGTAAAGTGTTTCGTATTGTTTTTTATTACTATTCGATGGAGTAATACTGGAAAAAATTTTACTTTTTATTCAATCAAAATATTTCTGCTTTATTTCATTACGAAATACAGAACTATATTTAGGATGCGTCAATGTCTTGAAAACTTATGACGTCATCGTCTCACGCAGTAATTTAACACTAATTCGTAACTTATTTCAATTATAATTATTTCCACGTTTATTCTAGGGGTTTCTCACCCCCACAGTACCGGTTCTCGATTTTGGTAGAATACGTATACCAATTTTTGTTGAATTCTGTCCACGCGATAAAATTTGTATAAAGAACAACGCAAATACATACATACATACATACATACATACATACAAATATACATCCTTTTTTATTATATAGATTGGCAATAATAAAGTTATCAAACTGTTAAGCCAGATATTTTAGTTTCAGATGAGATAAATTTCTGTTTGGGATTCATCTCTTCACGGCTTTAAGCTAGGCAATTTAAAATATGGTTCCCATATTATATAGCCGTAACACCTAGTCCGGATCTATTGGACCAGTCGGCCAGCTAACTTCCAAATCCGGTCGAGGCATGGTGTTTGGAATGCTGTGTCCCCACATAATAGCCAGTTCTCGTTATCGAAAAGGTGTGGGATAAGTACCAAATGCCCGACCTACCTGTTGAAAGTTTTTCTAGGGTTTTCTCTGGATCAGTTTTAGGCGAATTGCCGGATAGGATCCTTAAAAAATTACTACACTGGGACCCTAGTTAACCCTTAGGTGCCTTCATCTACCCTTCCTATGCTATTAAAGGGGAGTTGCCATCATGTGGAATACCCACGTGTAGCCTTTTACTCTAAAAAACAATTTAAAATCTTTGTGAAAGTAGCGGGTGAGACCCCCCCCCCGTTTCGTAGGTGAACTTTCCCGGAGAGCTGAGGATGGCTCCACCTCTGAAGTTCCCACAAGCCGAGACTCCTGGGTCAATTTTGAGAGGTGTATGTTCCGGGGTCTCAGACCTTGGGCATACGGGAAGAGTAGCCACTATTCCTATTGGAATAGTCGGCCAGCTGCCTCCTAAACCGGTCGAGGCACAGGTAAGGGAATGCTATGACCCCACAGGAAGCCTCTCTCCCGCCATCGGAAGTGCATACGACATACATGATGCAGGTTTTTCTAGTTTTTCCTCTGCATCACTTTTAGGCGAATTGCCTGGTGGGAGGGATCCTTAAAACTATAGCCCGGGGGCCCTAGTTGCCATTGGCTACCTTCCTCTATCTTTCCCTATACCCTTTTCAGTTAATTTCCTAGTCTATAAGAGGGGAGTGGTCAATATGTGGATTACCCTATATAAATCCTGACTACACTTTCTTCTATTTAAATGGTTTTAATATATCTATACGTAGAACGAATGATTGGGAAACGAATGTACTTACAAATTTAAACATTTCCATACTAATATCAATATAATGAAGATTAAATAATTTCATTATGTTCAATAAATAGCTATAAACACTAACTTTCTAATATATTATTCCATACCATTTTCTCTGAAGAGAATGTCTATTATATTTGCAGGGTAATTATTCCACTCCTTTATTGACCTATTAACCGGAGGTATATTTAGCCATATGTCTTCATTGTTTCTATGTTTGATTTTATAACTACGACCGTATTGGATAAAACAAGATTCTTTATTTCTTTGTTCTTTTATTCCTGTCCAAGCCGGTTTGTTTGTGGACGTCGGTTTATTTGGTAGTTTAGTATTTTTCCACACATATTAATTTTAATACAATTGGAACTTGACATACTTACCAGACTAAGGAAACGCTTATAACATAATGACAGTCAGAAATAGTCTGAAGAAGGTAAAAATATCTGAAGAACCATCGTTGTATACTTAATTAAAGATTTTATGATTAATATATTTTTTAATTATATTAATTCTCTGTTGATGGTCGTTAAATATATCTGATTGCTAAAAACAGACGGAATACATGATTCAAATATTTATATTGCGTAAATAGTTAAATTATTTAATGTATTAAAATGTTTTATAAAAACCATTGACCGAATTATGCAAAGCAATGTCTCATAAGCAGCAACGGAGAGTAATTAGCGCCGTTACTCCTGGAGGGAAATTCATTACGTTTCTCTGCTTGGAGACCACAGTCGAAAGCAAATTCACAGAGCTTATTTGAACTTAATTAAGCTATTTTCACTCTTAGTTGTTATACGCAGAGCCGCTGTGAAAATATGAGATATTATTTGAAAGTCATGTTGCAGAAAAGTGAGATAATTTGATGGGCTATGAAAAGAAGATGAATGCAGACCGATCTGTGAAGGCGGACTAACCGTTAAAATATGATTTAAAATGTTTAATAATAATTATAATATTAATTCGTAAACAGAAATTATGATAATGCTTTATCTATACATGAACGACTCATTTTTTAACAATCACTTCGTGTATTTTTTTCATACAGTAAATTAAACCATTTTTTGGGAAATCTTGAAATTTTATATTATCCTCTAATTTTTTACAGAGTAAGCTGAAGTGATAAATTTAAATTATCAGAACATGCTTGGAACTAAGGAAGCCTATTCCAATGAGGAAAAAATATTCCACATAAAAACTCTCAACTTATAATAAAATCTTCCATTGTATTTCTGAATTAAGTTTTATTTTAAGAGAAACAAACTCTAAGTAAGTTCCTCCTAAATAAAGGTCCTCGAAACTCTTCGCATCAGGTCAGGATCAAATAAACACAAACAATGTTTTTAACTATTTGCATGAAAAATGCCGAGAATTGTTAATAAGGTTATAAATTGCTATAATCTGATATGTATAAACTGATATCTGAAAAGTAATGAGCAACGCATAAATTCCTGTTTATTTTTAGACAGATAAATTCCATTGGTTTACGGAATGGAATATTTAAATAAGTCCTGTAAACGACGTGAAATGAAACTGATGAGATCGGATTCGTTGGCATGAATAAAACGAGCCGCTTAACGATGTATACATGCTCCATTCTTTTGTGATGAATTTAGCCGCAGTTTTTTTCAGCTGTATTCCCTCACGTGGCTCGCAGAATGAGGCCATCCGTAATTTTTAATCTGCATCTAGTATTTTACCCTGCACGAACGAAGTTAAGCATCATTTTCTTTGAATTTCAAACAAACTTCCTATGTGGAATCAATTCACGTTAATAAGTAATACAACATGTCTTTCAGTGAGTCGAATTACACATTAATCGAAGAGACGTGTTTTAGGGTTGAGTTCTTCTCTAAAAGCGTTTCGGGTTACGTAATCATGACTACAAATAAATTAATTATTTCGTATCGAGACAGGATTCTAGAGTGTCCTGTAACATGTAGACGCGTAGAAAAAATTAAATCATAAAAGGACGTAAAATTTTTAATGGTCTAGTGAAGTAGTTTGGATTTAATCAGCAGTTGACTTGAAGGATTAAGTTAACGGGATACGTCAAAATTCGCTCAATGAAACTATTTTTTTAAAAAAAACTACGCGTATTCAGAAAAGATTTTAGAAATTAAGTATTACAGTACCTTGAATCTGATAAGAAAATAAATTTCCGGAATCTTAGAAATTGTAGTTAAAAATTTAATTATTCTATTTTCGTAAATAAATGACAAGTCTTTTGAGTTATGAGCAATTTAAAACACTCTGGTTCTCTCACTGGTGCACAGCCGTCACTGTTTTGTACAGGACGTGTTATAAAGAAAAAGTTTAATTATAACCATTTTGACATGAAAACGTAACACGAAATCAAAACGCGAAATTATGGCGTATATATATATTCGGCGTTTCCTACGTTCTTATGTTTCCTGAATCTGTGATGCCAGGTTCTTATATTTATAAATTGCTTTCCGATTTGCAGTAGAATATGACACGTGAATCCTTTCTCGTTAGATTTTGACTATAGAACTACGTTAAAAGTGATAATTCATGCTTAATTACATAATGTAATGACTCTGTCATTATTTGGTGTCAATAAAACGGATAACACGTCTGCTAAACAGATCATATACAATAATAAACAAATGGTTTCTTGGGGCTCAGAAATTTAATTTTCCACCCAACAAACTGCATTTAATGCATTTAGTAGGCCTATTAAATAATCGATTTATTCGGTACATTACGTTGAATTATCAAATATGCCTAGGGAAATGGAAGCATATTTTGCGATGAATGAAAGCGATCTGCTGAAATAAAGCAAATAGGGCGTCAGTTTTCCAAATCAACGGTTTATTGGATCGACCTGTGATGCGTGGCCATCTCGTCCGTGTGTTTTTACCCTACGTTCGTTAAAACCAATTACACTTCGCGTCAATAAAAGGCTCTTGTCAGAAGTTATCACTTCGGCTCCATTTCCAATCATTCCACTTTATACTAATTTAAAACTCCCTTAAGACGAAATAGAATTATGATCGGAGAAGACGTAAGGAATACAATCATTTGCACATAAATGATGGACTATTTTCCGTAATTACGGGCAGTCCTCGTTTTTGTACATAAATTCATGTGTATAGTTGATCGAAAATATTTGATTTGAGTTAACACGGAAAACGAATTTACTTTATGACAGATAAAATAATTGTATTCTGTATGTACTTAATTATAGACGGAGAGATGCAATAGAGGAAGGAATTTATTTTGGTTTTCGGAAGACTTTTCGTGCCATACAAATTTATTAGGTTATTTTAATAGTACTACTTGATTAACATTTCGGTGAATAATCAACTGAAAATATCTCTACTCTTTTTTCATGTGGTTTTGATTATAAAAATTACAGGTTCAGTATTTAAATTTGCATTTTTATTTATAAAATGTATTGAAATATTTTACAATTAAACGGATGATGATATTCTTGAGGTATATTATCTACTTGAAGCCGTTCTACTTTTACTGTAGCTGTTTATTCCTAACGCATATTATGAATCTGTTTTTCGTGGATAGCATCCATCGTCCTGTAAGTAGCCGTCTTCTTCTAGAAGCACTGTTCCACGTATTAATGATTTCCCTATTATCTAGTTGGTCTAACTTCAGAATTATGTTCACCCAGTGTAGCAGTATGATGTAGGTGTCTTCTACTTGACAATTTTGTCACACAGTCGTCCTACTGGAGTTGGAAACTGTCTACATCTTCTCTCCTGACTGAATATTCGATCCGCTTGTATTTTAAGACATTTACCTACCTAATCTACGAGTGCTTAGGTTCATATAAAATTACTTTTTGAAAATCATTCAATAATAATAGATGTATTTAGTATTTAACCTAAAGTATTTTAATATGGCAATGGCAGCGTATTTTCCCTCAATGTCTCCATCCTCATTACTGGTATTCAGGGTAGATCACAATTCTGAAAAAAATACAAAAAATTACGTTTATCATAGTGTTCGATTTTGTTCGGGACCTTCGAATTTTTGTGGACACGTATCTTTTATAATGTTAGTCTACGCGTGGCCAAGAAATAATTTATTACATTGTACGTTCTTTCCGCTGATAATCCTTTCCAAGACTTCCATGTAATTATATATGTATGCATTTGTAAACGAGACTAAAATGTAATTAAACTTTGTAGAGTCGATATTCGTGTGTTCCATTGCCTTTGTTTGTATAAGAGTAAGGTAGGAAGAAATAGTGAACGTGCCGAGGAAAAGAATAAGAAAGCTCTAGTTGAGCCTGGGGCCTCACTGGAACTGTAGTCTACACAGTTGGCGAGGAAATAATTATTGGTTATTAATGTTGTATTTATACATTTTATTTTATTTTACTAATAAATCATGAACACTTTATATTCTCGGCTTCAGTCTGGGGAAGGTCAATTCTCGTTTCTGAAGCAGTCACAGAAAAAGAAATCTACCCCAGTGGTTGTGAGTATTAACGAGGCGCCCAAATATTGTGAGTCTAACGGGGCTAATGTTTGGTCACAAGATTTTATCACGTCAGAACAAGGCTCATCGACAATTGATGTCAATCACCTTCGTGAACGTGTTCTCAGGTCCTTGAAATTTGCTTTGTGAACCCCGTAAGGAAAGTGCCTAGAAAAAACATTCCAGTTTGTGAGGGGCAAAAAATTTTAAAAGGTTAATAAAGCAGTCCTATATCTTGTGGGCTTAGTTTTGTAAAACCGAGATTTTCAGCTTTAGTTTTTAGAGAGTTCAGTTATGTGAAGTCCTCAAAGCTCTGAGTTAGTTTTTAGTTTTGGTTGTTTCTTGGATTTTTGAAGACAATTAGTTTTAATTATGTTGGTGTTTGGAGAAGGTGTGGAGAAGGGAGGGCGAAGTTTTATGTTTTTAGAAGAGTAGTTGGTTTTTTGAGAAATTATGGAGATGTTTGGAAGTAGTACAGATTTAGAGTAAACATGAAGTTTCAATTTTAGTTTGCGATCAGTTTTAGATAGTTTTAAATGTGATAGGTTTTATAAGTATGCCAGTTTTGGAGAAATGACAGAAAGGTCGTGAAGTGATGCAGTTTTCGTTTGGAGAAGTTTTAGTAATTTATAGAAGTTTGCACTTGTACGAGGCCTGCATTCGTGCCACGACAACCTGTAAACCAGCTGGGTGACCATCTTCCGGGAAAGGCGGAACATCATTCGAGAGATTGCAGGCTACTTACCTGTCAGATCCTCATTAAACGGTAATGTACTCTCATGATAATCCTATCACAGTACGCTTAAGAACGCCAGACTACCGTGTTTTGGGCACGCAAACCCTGGTGAATAATTGGGTTTGTTTTGTTCTTTTATTTGGTAATTTAGTTAGTAATTTAAAAATGGTAATTAGAGCAGGAAGTTTGTTTTTTTGTGAGTTATTTGAACTATAAATTATTAACTATTGTATTTAATTTTACTGTGCCTCATTATTAAATATTTTCAAATTAAATAAGTAAATAAATTTGAATGTATTAAAAATATTGAGGAAAAAGCCACTTTAACAGTGTTTATCATCATAGGATACCAGATTCACGCATTAGTTTGGCGAATGTTCTGAACATAAGGATATGGGAAAGAGAAAGTTAAAAGTAAGGGGATCAAATCGAAGAAGTTTACATCGGCGCCAGATAATTTGCATTCCGCGCGAACGGCGGATGCCTTTGGCGTAATTTTGTAAATGAAATCCTGATAAGGACGGGATGATGTGGGCCGGTGCAAACTGACTTGCGCGGTTGTTCCACTCCGCCAGGTGCCGGTCTCCATGGTAACAGGCGATCCTAACCCTCTACTTGCTCGCTGATTGGTCGGACCACGCCAACGCTACGTTCTGTGATTGATTCTCCCCTCGACAACACGCAAATACACGGGGACGGTCCCCAGGTAGCCGTTAGCGGCTGTGTTCCACGCCAGCCCGTGCCCAAATACACGGCACGATGCGCTATTAATATCGAGGCCTCGGACACTCCCCCGAAGCAACAGGTTGCACTCGCCTCGTTCACTTGCGCTCAAAGAATTACCACTGGCGCAAGCGACGTCGCGGCCGTCATTTTCATTCCTTATAAGTGGTTGCAGAAACGAAAATGTTACCGGTTACGGAATTGAAAAACCCGAGTTATAATCCCGACACAACAAGGTTGGGTCTTATTATGGTGTGACTGATACACAGGAAGTGGGTAAGTAACGTTCTACATATTTAGAATTAGATTTTATTGAAGACAAGAATAAGTCTTGATTGCTACACTTGCTATAGGAAAACGTCGTCAATCCCATCCACAGAAAACCAACTTTTTTTATTACCAGCCGAATAACATTAAAGGTTCAGGAATCAAGAGACTAGAAAATCAGATCGCTTACCCAACCCCACCTTACCCTATAACTTCCCACACAATAGCTAGTAAAATGCTCCGACACCTACTCCCTTCACCACCAAAAATTATCCACAACTCTTTGTCTATAATCTCACCATTGCTGACATACCTATTGACAGACACCTCACTTAGTCTCATACCCAACAATCTTCTCAGAACTAAAGCTAATATATACGTACAAAACTACTCTTGTCTCACAATAACACCAATTAAAATTTTCACCAACGCATCCAAAAATACTATGCAACTTTAACTGCCATAATATTTAACAAAATACAAAAATCTACGAAACAAATGGTCTCGCCACAGTTACTTCAGAAGAAAGCATAGCTATTTAAATGGCTATCCAAATATCCAAGAAATCCAAATTTAAAAACCTTTTCATACTAACTGATTCAATGGAAAACATCAAGCAGATGCGAAATACTAACTTCCCAAATAAAATAATTAATTTTATTACACAAATTATCCACGATGAAAACAAACCTCATAATAAATTCCAAATGGCATGGATACCTTCGCACACAGGAAATGGGAAATGAAAGGACAGATGCGCTGGCGGCAGGAGGGAACTCATCTCAGTCCTCAACCTCAATACCGGTCTGCTCAGCACAATACATGTTCAAAGAAGCAAGACAAGGAATTAACAGAACCTGGAAACGAACTAGGAAGGTTAACTACAGCCTATCAATCCACCAGGAACTTCAAGAAAGCACAGACCTTCGCCATATAAACAACTCTCCCAAAAGACAACAAATTATCATTCCCCTGTTGAGAACCCTCCACATCAAACTAACACATTCTTATATTTGTTCCATGGAATCTCAACCCACATGAGAGACGCCCCATTTCCCTCACCGTCATGCATATACTTTCTGGCTACATCAAGTACGCCCACGCCAGAAAGGCTACTATAGAGAACGAATCCAGAATAGATTTCTGAACCAACCTTGAAGCCATCAAAGGACTATCCAACTTCGTCGAGATAACTGGAATTGCCCCTTCCCCTCATCTTATGGATTCATCAATATCACCACACCAGAAGTTATTATTCCTGTATGTGTTAGCCCCTGCCTACCACCACTGCTCCCATATAATCATTCCAATTTGTATTCAATACGGTCGCCAATAACTTCAAGGTGGACGCTGAAAAAAAACGTGGATAAAAAACCAAAAAAAATACCAACTTTACTAAACAATCGCTCACAAAAGATTTTCTATTTATCTTAATGTTAAGGTATAGTGAAATATGTCTCTCCTGAGATTATTTTATAGAAGTTGATGGTGAAACTGAAAATATAGGAGTCGGTAGAGTTTCAGATATTATAAGGAGAAAGGAGCTACGTAATATGTATATTTGAGATATATTTAGCCAGTAAGACAATACTGAATCTAAACTGTAGCGAGAACCACGATCATCCAATTTGAGCGACAACGCTCAACCATTGACGCCGAGATCCGGTTTCGTCCTGCATCACTTTTAGGCATATAATCCTTAAACCATAGCCCTGGGGCCTAGTTAACCCTTGGCTACCTTCCTCTAACCTTCTTCATTCCCCCTTTCAAACCCCATCCTATGCTATTAAAGGGAAATTGCAACCAAGTGGCCTCATGTAAGCTGATGCTATATAAAAAAGAGATATTTTAACAGTTAATTAACTTTAGTGTTGCAAATATTATTTGTTTTATAAACAATTTAATTATTTCAATGTCTTAATTGTTTTATGCTATTATTGTTAGATTTGATTTTCAATTCTTGTTTTAAATCCCCACTTATTTTTCTTATCCGCCTCCCAAATGTGTCCGAACCACCGAGTTCGTGGCCAAATAATCTGTTTGAGAACTATGGTTTTAAATTTAGTATTTTCTCTTTTCCTTTTCGTCTTACCTTAATATTTTTCATGATTTCATACTTAAGAACCATAAACTCTTATTTAAAGGAGTTTCTGATCATTTTCTTAAGCAACACACTTCGATCATTATAACGTCGTAGAGCTTCTGTTATAAACTTATTTCTAAGGAATATCAGCAGAATTCATTTTCATTGTAAAATATAATTTCATAACAAATCATATTGATTTGATTGATTCATGGGTAAGTATGATGATGATTTTGTCATTACATATCAAAATCAACGTAAGAAGAAATTATTTATCTTCACAGTATGTTATCCTGTATGAATTTTCGTCAAGTTTGTAATGGCTTTATCTACTTTTTCTA
Organism: Zhengitettix transpicula; assembly: GCA_037074705.1. Taxonomy (NCBI): domain Eukaryota; kingdom Metazoa; phylum Arthropoda; class Insecta; order Orthoptera; family Tetrigidae; genus Zhengitettix; species Zhengitettix transpicula. Next base: position 208,076,135 of record CM073591.1, read on the forward strand.
TTTAATATGAAGTATCAACCACTTTACAAACTAAACTATTAACTGGTAATGATGATTCACAATGGCAAATAATATCATGTCGTAGAGTAATGCTGGAAAATGTTACCCCACCCTTTTTATGATAAATGGTTAATTTGTTGGTTTAGTCTCTGCTTCCAGAAGTCTATATAAATTTTGTTAATAGATAAACAGTATAACAATACTATGTTGCGTTTGCGTAGATCAACTCCGAGTATCTCTCACACGCAAGCTTCTATCCGAAAGAAACACCACAATTTCGTCTATGCCACTGAATTCCATTATACGCATGTGTGGAGTTAGAGGTATTGTAATACAGGAATTTAGTTCGTAATCCGTTTCCCGAAGCTTTGAAATCGTTACACACTCGTACTGTTAATCAAGTACTGGCGAGAAATTCATCCATTGTGTTTAAGAGCTGACAAGTTTATTAGTTTAACTCGACGAGCCAAATAATATGAGTTTTCGTATAATTTCAGCTTACAGTAAATAAGACAAACGGAATGAATTTATCATAAACTGATTAAAAATATTGATTGTGATCTAGTGGAATTATAGAATTATCTGCTGAAACCTCTGACAATTCACTGTTTTCCTTTAGAGACCGGAATTATTTACTGAATAATGTATTTTATTATTGACTTATACGCTCTGGTGTAATATGACTATAATTCATCTGTTTTTGTTATTGCGTATTTCTTCAGTAAAATATTTATAGCTCTGTAAATCGACTCTAATTACTTTATATTGCGGAAAATTAATTCCGATTGGTCGAACAAATTCAACGACGTCAAGTATCTCCTAATATGAAAATGTAAATAACTAAATATTCGATTTTGTATTAGGATTGAAGAGTATCTAAATTCAAATATTCAGATTAATGAATATGAATTATATCGAGTAAATATTATTCTGAGAAAGTTTTGCGAAAACTGAAATTAAAATATACGGTATATAAGAAATTATAAATGTCACTTTCCTGAAAAAATGTTTGCCATCCACCAAGTGTTTGCTGAAAATCCTCACCGTTACTTATAAATTTCAAAATTGAAATTAACCGTTCATAAGAAAATTTAATATTTTAGAGACATGTCAGAAGCGTTTGATAATTTATTAGATTCTCTGCCTTCACTCGACACGTTTGATTATTGTAGTTAAGTTTTCATCGATGAATAAGTCCATTTAGTCACACGGAAGATATATCTGAAGGAATAGCGTTTACGTCAGCCAAAGATTGAAGAAGGAAAGACGTGTGATGAGAAACTCGTCTGGGAATCGTCCTTGTGATACAGATAAATCACTGTCGAGATTTGGGACCTGCAATGTGTCCTACGATAAAACTCGCTCTTCTTACTGCTGACAGACTGTGTTCCCGTGGGTCGTTCGTTATGTTGTCTTACCTTTTATCTCATTTCTGGAACCTGAATAACCACATCAACGTTATTTTATGAGCAACGCATCTACATTAATATTTTCCTCACTTAGAGTAGTCCATCACCAAAAAACATATTCGACTAATAATTTTAAAAAGAAACTTAAGAGTTGAATAATAGATTCTTGTAGGTGAGATCTACTCACTGACATTTTAGTTCTGCTGAATAATGATGAAAAATTTCCTGATATAAGTTTACTTCGTCCAGTATCGATACGGCCCTTTCAAATATTAACTGTGTGTACACAAGAGTCATTTATACATATGTTTTCGGTCTCAAAAATGAAAGAAAACCTTTAAGAATTATTTTGGTTGCAGACTTATTTATTCTGGCAATCAGCACGTTTTTGCTAGAGACGATTGAATATATTTTTAAGAAAGTTGAAACTATATAACTATAAATCATAGATATAGTCTTCTGACAAACCAAATATTCTAACACATTCATTGAGTAGATTCAATTAGTTGAGAACTTAACAATTCAAATTTTGGTTTAGACGGGGTTAAATCCAGATTCACGTCTATATTTGGCAAGTAATGATCTCATATGGATGTAGAAGCACTTATATTTTAAGTATCAGCTGTGACAGGATCGTATGTCGATTTTTGGTATACTTTGGTCTAATTGTGATTAGATTAGACGAAAATAACAAGTTCTCTCGCAATCGTGGACTTTAAGTTTCATGTCCTACTTTATTCCTAGTCAGCAGCCTAACATATGAAATGGTGATCTGTTAACAAAATTACGACATGACAGCCAATATAAAGTTCATCATGGTTTTTTGTAAACGGCCACTGAGAGTCAGTCTTCAGCTTATACAATAGAAATCGTCCGAACGTTTTAAATGATTGCTTGGTGGAATGAAAACCTCGAACAAAATGCTATACAAATAAATTATAAACAGAAACGAAGAACATATTTCTACATATTAAAATCGCTATAACAGGCAATACAAAAGTTCAATACAGAACTGCCATTGCACACTACAAAATCAAATTATACCAAAATATGAATAAACTTGCATATGCTTGCCTTGGGAGTTCAGAATAGTAAATCATTTATTTCAAAAACATTGTATTGCTGCAGTGAAAATTCTTTACGGCAGACCAAAAATAAAACTTTATAATTCTGTTTTAAAAATTATCATCCGCATATAAATTATGGACTATGAAAAATTTCTGGTTTCATTACTTATTATTTATATTAGGCATTCGAAAAAGAATTTGAAAATTGTATTCTGAGTTTCTATTATTACAGTATTTATTAATGAGTCAATACAGAAACGTTTATTTAAATATGAAATGCAAATTTAATACATATAAATGAACATTTATATTGTAATTTCAGTAATGAGGCATCAACCACCCTTTATTGACATTATTCCATTACTTATTTTATCAAAACATAGGCTAAAGTTCCAAACACGGTTTCACACTCTCTTAAATATCTCAGGGTAATGTACTTACAATATCACATAACTGTAAATTTAACTTAAAATATGGTTCCCGGTGCCCTTAATATTTTACAAATCCAAACATTAGTCTATCGAACGCATTTGAATTCTGCTGGTCATTAGGTTAGATTATTTTAAAATATAATAATATATTAAGCACGTATTTTAAATTCACCAATAATTTATTTCAGAGGCATAATTCGAACAATTAATGGGACGGATGAGCTTGTTGATAATTACCAAATGTCTCAAATCTCGGAATCAAACTGGATGCATCTCCGGTTCCACGTTCGCATAGATCGGATGATGTACATGGAATTAATGTTCTCTGAGCTCTACCTCTGAGCAGCGGATATTCATACTATAATAATACCATAAAACCAATGAGTTTCATGCTTCTAAATTTTGTCTTTAATGAATTGGCTCTATACAACTAAATAAGATTATATTTTTCTTAAGATGTAATTCAGATGTAGATTTGGCTCGAAGTTGGTCTTTAATCCATGCGAATTTGTCAATATTATGTTCGTGAAAGTATTTTGCAATCCCTTTGATAAGTTGTGAAGGTCATCTTCAAAACAGATTTATATTGCAACACAAAACATCTTCATTGTAGATTAAAAATTGGTATAACAAGGGAAATCAATCATTGAACTCATCTTCAAAAAAATTTCGTTTCCTATGTGAATTCTTGTCCTTTCAGAGAACGATTCAACGCGTTAAACTTTTCAAAGATATCGCATAAGTATGCAATTTCCACAAAATATTTGGCATCTTCGTGTTTTTCACGGGGATTTCCAAACGATTTTCTATAGAGAGATCCCGACGTATTGTTTACCTGAAGTTCCATGTTTATAAATTCCACTATCACTAATTTGATTTATAGGCGATATTATAATCAGAACTGTAATAAATCCCTATATTAAAAAACCTGAAAATTAGTATAGTATACAAAAACTATATATTATAAATTTTTGTATCACAAAAGACCGCTAACGTAAGATTATCCTGTGAAACCTTTTGCTGGGCTGAATGTGTCTAATGTAATAATTTCGCGGCGCCCCTGTTACCCAAGTACGCATAGTTATGGAATCACTGTGCTATACTAAAAGTGTGATCACTTTGACTCATCTTTACATATCCGCGTATTTAACAGCAGAAGAAATTGCATTGAAAATCACGAAATGAAATAAAATCCCAACACCAAAATATATGAAGTAAAATAATAGCATAAAATGTTTATGATAGAAATGTCTATAAGATAAAGTATTTTCCAGCTACTACATACCTTTTATCGTATACACGCCACACACGCTTGTCTCCGCATTTACCATCTGCAGTCCGTTCTGTTCTACTCCAAGTGACTCATTTTCCACAATTTATGTTTCCAGATTTCCTGTTATTATACGTTGACATATGCGTACCAAAATCCTTCCAATTCTAGACTCACATCCAGGCCTTAACGTATAATTTTTCTATCCTTTCTCACGATATTACCCATCTGGCGGATAACGAAGATTGTTATGCTGTCACTGCGTTGACAGGTCATTGTGGTCCAATCTTCTTTACCGTACTCCGCCTTTTATTACAGTCTAGAACCTTGTTTAATCTAAAATGAATAGTAATCCTTTGAGTCCTTCAGGTAATAAGGGCTAATGTGTTTCAACTTACATATATATTTTACATCTTTAAATAACTGATAAAATGAACGAAATTACAATATTTGATCCAATGATTCGGCCATTAATGTAAAGATAAAATACGCTTTTTGAGTTTTGTCAACTGACGTGTGTAGTTGTGTTGCTTTAGGCTCCTCTTAGCACCTGAAGAAAGGGACAAGGATCCCAGTAACGTTGTGTGGTATTTATATTTTGACTTATTTTGTCTGTATATGGCTATCTTTCTTATTATTAATTTTCAATCAAACGTCATTTTCTTTGTTTCGTAAAAGAAGATACTATTAAATTAAATAAAATTTGTGATTCCGTGTTATAGTAATCCATTTTTGCATTATAGCTTTTTTATTTTCTATTTTGAATTCTACAATACTCTCCAACACCTGTATAAATATGTTATTTCTGTCGCAACGTGTGCGCTAATCGCACGTTAAAAATTAATGTTTCTCTGCATTTCACGTATTTAATTGTACGTAATAAATTATAAATGGTTACATAATTGCATTATAAATTATCATGGTTTTATAAATTTTGGTGTCTTGGAATTTTTATATTACAAAATTGAAATTATATCAATTTAATTTTACAACATTTGAAAAGGTTCCAAAATCTTTTTAATGTTTTAATTTTTTTTACGATTTATAGTAGCATAAAACTATTGGTCATATGTTATATAATATATACGTCATGTGTTATGTTTTACATTTGCGTTACATTTAAAAAATTTTTCTTAGTGCATTTGTGACTTAATTTACACTTTCTTTTCTTACGTGCATGAAATCAATACGGAACACTCAAATTTATATTATTGTTACATTGTTACATAAATAAACTTGAGTAAGTAGTCTTTATAGTTTTTAAAAATCTATTGAACGCTTACCAAAATAATTGTATTATAATATTAGATTTGGATTTTTAATTATTATCGAAGTTGAAAACTGCATAGAAATAATGTTTTCGATTTTTATGACCACAAAGCATAAGTTCGGTTTCCATTTTGTTCTTTTTTTAGTTCTTGACGTATGCAATATCACTGTGCTGAGTGCAGATAACAAGTTAATATTTTATTCTTAATTTTTACAACTTATACTCAAAGGATTTTACTAAGTTAATGTTAATACTTATTATGTTTAAAGAGTAGACAGAATTTGCAATGAATAAAATGTTGCGTTATTCCACACCCGTATAGTGTAGAGCCAAACCACTTTTGGTACCTGTTCCATTACTGAGTTTGTAACAGAAAAGAGACCGTTCAAACGCTTTGCGCTGAAAGCTTTGTTAAATATTCGCTGCAGTAGGCCGTTGTTGACGCATCTTCAAATTGTTTTCTACCCTTTTGTTCGGCAGAGTTCTCTGTCCTTTGCAGATAGTGATGTTCGACCAATAGTGAAGTTAATGTGGAACACCCTGAAAACGGCGCTGAAATATTCCTTATAAATACAAAAAACATATTGCGTTCAGTATAATCCAAGATCTGTTATTACGTTCAATCTTTAACTAACGGGACTTTACAAAAATTATTCTTGAAGCGTCTATGTTTAACCAGTGTGTAAAATACGCTTTTGGCCTATTTTGACGATGTTTTATTGTATTTAATATGAGTTTGAACATTCAGTATTTGGACGTATCGGTTAATGGCATAGATAATGATAATTCGCATGTTTATAACAATAAAGACAGCGTCATAATATAAATATTTTTGCTAGAATTTACTTGTCGATTTTTTCAACTGAATCATAATTCAGAGTTTAGTATAATTTTAAATAATAGTTGTAGATCGTTTGATGAGATGATGTAGATAGTGCCACGGGGTGCCTACCTTCCAGGCTAAAGCGTATACATTTCTCCCCTTTCTCGGCTACAGAGCATTGCATTATCCCCGTCCGTGTGAAGATAAAGGAATGTCCCTACGGGCGGACAAATAGACTGCGTTTGCTTCTGACGGCTCGTCAATTTCTGGCGGAGAGGAGAGAGGAGGCCAGAGGAGAGACATTATTTTAAACCTCCGTGGGATTGGCAGCATTGTCTCCACTACCCTCTGCCCAAGACAGCGACCAACTGTAGGGAACGACGAAAATTCACCCAAAAGCAGAACCCAGAATCCCTACAATTTGTCTATACATAAAGCAATAAATAAAATTACTGAACCACATAATTAATTTAAAATATAATTGAATCTGTAATATATCAGCTATTATAGTGGTTCAACTTTTCACACCGACCGAAACTGTTTCCAACTTTTGCTAAAATATTTATTTTAGACAATTAATAATTAACTTAAAACCTTCCGACGTTAATGAATTCCGTTGAATAAAAAGTGGAATGTGAGAACAATTCAATTTATTAATTTATTAAGTATCAGATCAATAGCAGTTCATATTTAAAATAAATAATTAAAATATTAGTCAGAAAAATTTTAATTATTATAAATATCAAACACGACGTTTCGTCCATGGTTGGGACTTCTTCAGGTGTATAGATGGTGCATTCAATTATATAAACAAAAAATTACGATAATAATGGAAGTACAAATTTAATTATTTTATAGATCGCTCACAATAATAAAGAATAATAGATTTTATTAGTATTGTTTGTCATTTTTAACATTAATGTCCGAAATATTACATCTAATATGTAGCATTTCGCCCTTCAATCTGGGATAATATTTACATTTTGCATATAAATATATCAGCCAATCGAAATTATGCCGTTAGGGCAAACAAAACGATTTCAAAAACTAGAATCAATAATCAAACCATTAATTTGAAACTTGACGTCCAAAATTATTCAGTTGTGTCCAAACATTATTATTTTTAGAAAAACATACTTTCGATTGGTCCATTTTTTTCTTTTTAAACGTTTGTTACAGCATAACTCCTAATTATTATTTAACTGTAATGATTTATAATATAAAAAATTGATTTTTAATGTGAAAAATAATCGCTAAACAAATATTAATCAATAATAACTAATGGTTTTAACAGGAATTTATAACAATACATACTCCTATTCGGAAATAATATATTTACGTATATTTATATTATAATGTGCACTGTGCATGTAGAAAATTATGTAAAATACCTGTTTTTGTTTTCAATTTTGATGGCTTGTGGGAAAAAGTGTCCCTGATTTCGTCCAATAAAATTACACAATTCCTTCTGTAAGAACTTAATTATCATATAAATTGCCAAAGTTGTTGTTCTCAGATGTCTCAATGAAGTTCTTCACACCTAAATATCTATGTGATTCAACAAAAATCTAAATAGCCTCATATCTCTTTTTCAATGGAGACAAAACTACATATCTACATTTCTTAAGCCCTTAGCTATAATAAATAATTTACTTGAAACTTTTTTCAATATCGCTTTTTCTGTAATCTTCCGTATTTTTGCAGAACAGCCTCAATGATCAGGATTTAAAACGTTGCAATTGTCTATGCGCGTTATTATATTTTTAACTAGAAAAAATTTCCAAATAGTATTTTTAATAACTTTACTGAAACAGTTATATTTAATCATATCGACATATTAACATTAGGTACTCAAACGTTTAAATCTGACAGAAAGGAATATTGAAATATTTAACAATTGAATTAGTATAACGGAAGCAATCATATTTAAATACTATAATGTAAATAAGATTTCAAATATTCCGTTTTATTTAATGTGCAAGAAGCAACCGTGTATGATTGGTACAGAAAATGTTACAATGTAGTGTTATAGATCCTGGAATTTTTTAGATAACTATGTGGAGCACAGGTACTGGACAGTATTGGTCATCTCCCGGCTCGTCGTCAGTGGTGAACGGGAATTTGATCATAAAAGCATATACGGAGAACAAATCCTTTCACAGTGGTATCTCGGTGCTTAAGGATCGTCTCGTGAAAACTAAAGTATTTTGATTTCGGCGAAGTAGATACTTTTCTAGCTCCTTCACTTTTAGGAGATGCAACGTGGCCCATTTTGCATTTATTTATTACCCATAAATGTACGACTTCTCTAGTGGGATTAAAAATTAAAATTTCTCAGCTTTATCAGCATTAACTTCAAATCAAGAGTCTCCGAAAAATTCTCCTGTGAATTCTGTTACCTATATATATAAACTCTCAACTCGAAAACAGCCTTTCAGAGACCCATTCAAGTTTTGATACTTGGAATCTGGCCCACTCGTAAGACATCTTTAGATTTCAGCGAACTCCTGCCAAAATAAACACACCACAATATGTTTTTCTCTGCCATCTGGTGTTTGTGTTAAATTAATTATTTATAAATTGCTGTGAATCTAAGATAGATACAATTTAATATTTAAATTAAACAGTGTTTGTGCGTTGTAATCTGAGAACTCACAACTTTTCTACGACATTCTCTTTATTAAAAATGGATCTTACCTTACAATTAACAAATCAATTTATTTATTCCCAGAGCAACAGAGTTGCTCTTTTATCCGAAAATATCCTTAATGCATCTAATATTCAGTTTTTCTTTTACTGATGACATACTATTAAAATTTTTAATATCGACTGACTCTTGTGGAGTTCGCCGACGCAACGTCAAAACAATGACCCGAGAACTATATGTAGGTCATATGGTTTGCCGGATTTCAAATAAAAGTGGGTTTATAATCGAAGACAAAACACATTCAAATTATTCGATACAGATTATTTCATTATATTTTATTAATATAATATTAATATTCTTTAGAAATATCGAAGTTACTCCTTTGTTAACGAAATAATGAAATATAATACAACATATAAATAATATATATATATATAACAAAAATAATAAAATGAAATAACGAAATAAAGACGTTCTTCGTTACATAAAGGACTCTTAAAGACGGATATTATGCGTGTGGACGTATGAACATGAAGTGAAGGAGAATTTTAAGAAAATAGTATTAACGGCAGTGAATTTTATAAGATGCTGAGTTCCCGGGTATTTATTTAAATTCGTTTGGAGAAGGAATTCAGTCTTCACTAACCTCTTGGTAAACATCTCATTTAACAAACAACTGTTTGGAACATTTACCCATTTACGTTCCCTCCCCGACCTACGCCTCGACATCTCACTTCATATAAACTAAGATGATGACATACCTTAATATAGGAACTCCTAAATTCTCCCACTACATAAAATACGAGTGTCTAAAAATCACACCGAATTAAAAGAGTGGTAAATACTCGCTAACATAATAAAGTCCAAAAACACTCCTGGTTCCTTAAGGGAGTAAAATAATACCTATAACTAAATAAAGCCCAAAAATATACCTGGTACCCTAAGAAAATGAAAAATACACCCAGTAACTTAGGAGTGTCAAAACTACTCAGGGTAACCTTTTGTCAAGCTCCGCGTTGAGGAACATAAAATATCCTTACCCACAATGGTTAATGCGAAAATTAAACTCAGCGACTCCTCAAAACCGCAATCGACACCTCTCTTGCTATTTTTACATTATTTTTTAAAACCCCTTCCACCCGAACCGCACTCCCAATTTAAGGTTTAAATTAAACACTTAAAACTTCTAGAATGACAATATAATATTCAGCAAACTTATAAACGTTTTACTCGACACTAATAATGGCCGTTTACGTTTTTTTATAAACGGCAGCTTATCTACGCCCACCCCTAGAGGTGATAGGTTTGTCTAACTACTCGGTGTTTCTTCCTGGAACGTAAATAACATGTGTATAAAGTTTGATTTCTCTACGTGTCTAAGATTGTACGCGGAAATTTGTATCGCCCCCTTCCACTCCCACTCGAACTACATCTTAACCAGTATGATAAATGTCAGAATTAAACTGAATGACTTCCATAACCTCAGGTTCAACACATGTCTCGGTTGTTTACTCGTTACTTTCATGTAAGGCCTTTCACCTGATTTCTTCTCCCCTACACTTGTACCTAAGGGATACTCATTGGCTTCCATAACACATGATTTCGTTTTTTTTGGTAATTTTTATGTAACGCACCTTAGTGGTGCTGCCTTAATACCTGTAAGGGGTTAAAATTATTTACTGAAACATTCAAGAGAAACTATTAATATCATAGATAGAAATAATTATTTGACGCTAATATTCGCCGTTTTAGCATGTTTTATAATTTCGCCCACGTCCACCGCTTGGGCAATCCTAACTCTTCGAAAGGCCGACTAAAACCTTCGCGGACGTACGCACAACAGCTCACCAAAGTTTCACCGCAATCGGGCGAATGATGATGGTATAGGAACGCATAAGTGACACAAGGACAGATTCATATATGTATATAGAGAGATTCAGAAGTCTATATAGGATAGTTTACCCTATTATAGGAAGAAGAAATTACAAAATATGTAACAGAAAAGGGATCACCCTGATGAACAGGTTGGTATTACAGGATTTTTATTGTTGAGCTTATATTTGGTGGCCACTCTCAAAATAAGTTACAACGACCTGGGGTCGTTAGTTTTTGGTTCTTGAAGTGAGGTTAGAGATGCGTTATTACGTTCAACGTCAGTGATGGAGGAAAGTAAATAATAACCGCGAGATGTAGATAATGTTTTGTCTGCTGAAGGAGTATAAGACGGCGAAGACCATCGTCGCATGTCTGCTGTTTACTACGAACACAGAATGACATGTTCGCGGGTGCTGGAACGCCACAAGAGATTCCGCGAACAATGGATAGCGGATTAATTCCGTTAATTCAGTTTCATAGCCTTTAGAGCTGACCTTTAAAATAATTTGTTCTTGATTAATTAATGATTTTAGAAAGTATCAAATAACTGTAACGTGTAGAAAATTATTAGAAATAATGATAAACGTATACCTAAAATATCGTCAGGTTTTTTTAAATACTTTTATCAGTGAGAATTGGAAATAGAGAAGAAATGATGATGGAACCTACTTGAGACGACGGAGATAACCGTAAATGACACACCACAGAGAAAGCAGGTGAATTACAACCTTGCGACCAATTAAGTCCTTCAGTCAGCCTAGGAGATTTGCGTCATAGTGTGTATCACCTATTCAGAGCTTTATTATGATGATTTTACTGACAATTAAATTCTTGTAAATTTGGTTAGTGTGTATATTATAATTCTTCTATAAATATTAATTTTGTTTACGTTATATATATTTCAAAGCTGAAATGCTAAAATGCGTGGCAGGAAAAATTATTCCATATAGTTTGTGGGATTGATCAAGTTGAATCATATATTTAATATATGTGAAACAAACCAACAATGAAGTGTTGATAACTTGCAATTAATTTTTGTATTTTTAAATTACATCAATTCTTTATACAATGTATTGTACCTAACTATCCATTATGATTCTTATATAACGTTTAATTCTTTTATTTACATAGTTCGTATAATATATAAAAATATTTTTGTCTGTGCTGGAGTAACTACTCACTCTTGCATAAACGAAGATTAAAGTCAACGTTTGTGCGACAAATTAGCCGGTAAAAGTTTCCACATTCATAAATCAACTATAAATTAAAATTAACACTCGGTTTCTGTTGAATGAATGAATTTAATGTGTGATGCACATGATTCTATGAGACAAAAAGCATCATAATCAATAGATTTAGATTTATTTATTGATTAAATAAATATTCTACTGAGGAAATAGGACAATGAAGCACGTAACTTGAAAATACACAACTGAGGAACAAAGACATGATACACAGAGACAAACAAAATTAAGAACAACACACAATAATTATGACTAATTAATATGAAACAAAACCCAAATAATTAATACGCAAATAATATATAATTATAGTCAATTTGTAAATGAGAAAACAAATTAAAATAGTTAAATTATTAAGTGAAAAGGATTTATACATATAAAAGAAGGGGAAATCGCTACATCAATGTTAACTTTAAAAAATTCCGTAACGTTTTTCTATTAATATTTACTTTGGTGATCAAGGCTCTAGTCACAAATGAACGTCCTACAAAGTTAGATCGACCAATGGTGAATTAAAGTAAACAGCGGAAAATATCTACTACTATTACCAATAAACACACGGAATGCCCTCGAGTCATCCCATCCAGTAAAAATGAGGAATACCTAGGCATTCACCTGGATGCTTGGAAAGCCCATATAAAAGACAAGAAATAACAGTTCAGTCTACTTGCACGTAAATTGCAGCTCACTTTCGAAAACAAACTACTGCTATAGAAATCCATCTTATTACCTGTATGGTCTTACAGAATCGAACTATGGTGATTCAGTAAGCCTTGCAGTCTTTCTAATCAAAGATATTGCGTACTCTATCCAACACACCTTGGTTCAGCAGTAACCGAACTCCTCATCCGTACCTTAGAATCACATTCATCACAGAAGTCATCAAGACTCAAAGTAAGAAACGAACCCTAATAATGTCAACGAACTCATCGCCGAAATATTCAATTTATTTGAGATGTTAACAGCAGGTACTATTCCAGATTTAACTCAAAAGTGCTTCGTATTAAATATAACATCACTGAAATTAACGTACAAACTGATGTTATGAAACTGAACGATATGATCCCTTGTCACGGTAAAGCCTCATTGCCTTTACGTTTAACGTGTTTTTTTTTCGTTATTTTTTATAAATTCATCACCTGGTTGGTTCTGTTGTGTCGTTCTTACAGTTCTTCCGATTTTGAATCACTTGACGAAAGCAACAGTGATTTCAGAAACGTTTTGTGGTATTTTATTTTGCACTTATTTTTGCCTATTATTTTCCAATTTAATTTTCTAATTACTATACTTTTAACACAAACGTTTTATAACTTGGGAACTGTGAATTTTTGGTGTGGCATTATGCATTAAATGATGGATTATAGTTAACGTTTACTTACACGCCCTCGAACAGTTCATAGTACCTAAGTGAAAAAATTGTCAACCAGGTATTTTCTGGCAGCTGATTGAAAAGGACGGACCATGGTCTTCTCGATCGCCTGATATTACTCCGTTTTATTTTTTGTTTCAAGGGTACATCAAGGACAGGATCGTTGGTACACCATGTATAGAAACACAGAAGACTAGAATAAAATATTCTGTGTAGTGTTTACAGAATAAATTATATACAACACTTGGCTGGGCACACAATTGGGTGCACGTCAAAATTCGCCGACATAAATGGTCTTTTAAAAACGGTCTGTAGTATTCACATCGGATGAGAAAAAAACATTTATCTAATAAAATCTTTGGACAGTAAAATTTTGTAATCAGGTACGTTAGAGAAGTATGGACGGTTCCGAGTTGGGGTGTGGACGGATCGCGCACAAAATCTATGTTTGTATGTGAGTTGATAATACACAGAAGTTTAGACCATATACTGTAGGTGATGCTACTTGTCAAGTCAGGCAGTAATCCCTGCGTGTCACTTTAACTGCCGCACGTGACTACGCAGGAAGGAACTGGCCACGATTTGCGTCACTGCACAGACGCTGTTTGTTGTCCTTCGAACATCTCTCCATACCTTTGAGCATTGTAAACAGTCCTCGCAGAAATAGGAGGAGGATTCATATGTACGGATAACTTTGCTCTGTTTCAATTTAGGATGTTCCTCTATCTATATACACACCTAATTCCCGTATCTTTAATTGGATATTATCCATACACTCATTGTAGAATTAATTATCAATTCTACTCCTCAGTACCATGTCTTTAAACTATGACTAAGTAAACATCTATTCACATATTATTAATGAAGTTTAATCGATTTTTCACTTTTACTTTGTTTTATAAATTCTGAATGTTTGTAGAAGGATCACGTATCTTTACCGTCAATAAACATAATTTTTCAACACAATCTAGATTTAAGTAAATAAACGTTATAAATAAATAGTCTAAGAATTTATCACCAATAAACTCACACATACTAATTTTTATTATTATGTTCCAGAGGGCATTTTTGGTCTGTTACAATTAAAAAGCAAAATATGTTACAAAAACACGAATGTTTAAAAAATGAAAGAGAAGATAATAAAATCTTATTTATGAATACTAGACCTGTGGGGTCAGCGTGACTGCCTCACATCACAGAGTGCGTGAGAGAAATCTCGTCAAATTAGTCCCCCGACAAGAAAAAAATGCTCAGAGCGTACTGAGTCGCTAATAACCACAGCTGTTTATGCTACTGTAATTAAATCTATATAAGAAAAGTAAATACTACTTGTATTACCCCTACAATATAACTGTACATGACGCCTAGCATTAAATAATTAATTTTTCTATAAATATCTATAATTTCATAAATAATAAATAGATTAAATAAATTATTTAATGTATTTATTAAAATGTATTTTTTGAAAAATCTCATTATAATTGAATTTAAATATCCAGCATCTCTTTGATATTTAAATATTTGGAAAATTTGAATTGAAAAGTTAACCTTTTATTATTATGATTATTATTAATATTAAATAGGAATTTATTTTAATAAATAGGAAAATGATTAAATGAAAGATATTCAAACACTTTTATTTTCTCTTTTCAAAAGTAAAACACCACAATCGTTACACTTGAAACTTCTCATCTCGCAAATAATGTCTTAACATTTTTCTTGCATATAAAGTTCCTTATCAGGTTACTCAAAATTATGAATTGAATTACAAAAAGAAAGTGTTCTTTTGCCTACCTACTCAATATATAGGCCAAAGACCACTTTCTCATCAGTGGGGGATTCAAATATTTCTAGAAATTGAATTCTACTGCAGTAAAACTTCGTCATAAAGCTACACCCGATTATAAAAATTGACACTCTTACTTTTTATTACTATCTTCAGGCTTTCTGGTTTCAAGCGATATCCATAGCTGGTCAAGCAAGTGTAGGCGTACAGGCTGTTGGAATTACCTGGGCTGGCGAAGTAAATAGCTAGTAGAGGTGTCCCGCTGTAGCGATGAAAGGCAGGTCTCCTGCAAGGCGTCGGTCTCCAGTCAGGCGACATCAATGGAGCGGCGTCGCAATATCGCGTTCATGTCCGTAGAAATTTCCCCGAAATTTGGTCCTGGTGGCGTCAACGGCTCGTTCCTTTGGGGTTCCTCAGCAGTCCGCTGCCTGGTAATCTGTCGTAATTTTTTTTAAAAAAATCTTGCATAATAAACCGTATTGTTTCTAAGTGCTGAAAGTATCGCAAAGTCCAGACAACTTGAAATATTTCAAAGTCCAGAAAAGTATTGGTATTTTTTAAGTCCAAAATATCGGAGATCACAGTCACGTGAAGGTGCTTCGATGAAAAACACTCCCAGACTCTCTGCTGCCATTTTTATATCACCTTTTAGAGGTTTTTTTAAGTACGTTCCAGAAGGTTATCTCTGCAGTCTACAATCATAATTCATATTCAAAGTTACTTCAAATGTAGCTTCTTTTCATTATTCTTTTATTAGAAGACTACTTTTATATTTTTTTTCTATTATTAAGAAATTGCGTCACATTTTACATTTTATTGCATTTATGATCAATTTTCTAGCGTCTACAATGAATCATAATAATTAAAGTAGTGAATTCAATTATAACAGATAAATTTAATACTTATTATTGATGTTTTTAAGTTACAATCACAACTGTTTAGTGGTAAACTAATTATTCAAAATTGTTAGGAGTTGAGACGTAAATAACTGTTTATAATTACTTAACATGGCTCGGAAATTAACTTTCTTCAATCTTATAAATTAAACCACAAGTAAAATATTCAATACTAAGTATAGGCAAAGAAAACATTGTTGAGGAGTCGAGAAGGTTCTACGCGCTCAAAAACTTAGGAGACGAACGAACATTCAGGAAATGTACAGTCGGGCAGTAAGCAGCAAGGAGAAAAGACCAAAATTCCAAGTCATGAAAATTTGAACAGTACAGTCGGGCAGCAGACAGCGAATAGACCAGACGAAAAGTTTTACAGTCGGCAGTCAGAACGAAAGAATGTTGTCCAGTCACAAACATGCTTTCAAATATTAAAAAGTAAAGCAATATTCAGTCGGGAAGGAGACAGAGCAACTAGTTGCAGTAAAGCATCGAGAACCAACCAATTTGTGTTAAACCAATTAACAAACTACACCAATTAGAGCCTGTGAACATTTAGAGTCTGTGAGAATTTAGAATCAGTGATGTCCCCAATATTGTGCACGAAAAACTAAAAATGAGACCTGGGCAGCCGTAAGTAGAGAAAAACTTTAAAATCATTTGTAAACCGTGTTTAAAAGATAAAAGTCAGATCGTTCTTTAATTATTTAATTATCGATAAAATGAGATTGTTAATTCTTGATAAAATTGAAATTGTTAAATTCAATCTTTAGTATTATTTCTTCCGCAACAAATTTCGTCTATGTTCAGACGCATTGATTTCCCATATAAAGTAAATTTGTGTTTTTTTTTTCATTTGTTAAATTCAGTCATTATTATTGTTAATTATTACAATATATATATATATTAATAGTCGTATCCACTGCGAGGATCATTACTAACTTTTATACTCTGTTACATTTAACTCGTCCGGGAAATGATATGTGAGAGTTTCTCAGTAAAGAAACACGTGCACACACACAACATCCATGCCCTCACCGAGATCGCAACGTGGACCTCTGTGATGCAATGCAGCGACGCTGACAACTACATCCCAGGAGGTGGCGTTAATATATTGTTTGCCTCATTTTATATTTTACAGCTTTTATTTTAATTTGAACAACCGATTATACTCTAAAAATATTTATTTCGTAACTTTCAAAACTTAAAACAAATATTAATACAACGTTTGTTTCAAATTAATATAATTTATAAATATATATTTTATTTAAATTAGATTTTCTCAAATTTTTGTTGTGATCAATCATATTTACTCCAACAATTTAATTGGACTTTCTGTAAAAGAACATTATAAAAATCCTGTTACTGACAGAAATATATCTTGTATCGAATTTTATTTTATTAATATGCCAATTAATTGGTTTTATAACATTTTTTCTTCTATCGTTGATTTGCATGGTTTGTTTTATTTAACTTTATCTCACATTTACTATTATTGTTCTCACTTCCATCGACTGCTGCAGTTTTGCATTCGAATAAATCCCAAAGAAGTGTAAAACTTTCTTGGTGTAACTTTGTCTCCAAGTGCCAGTTTACGTCATTATTATGGGTTCCGCTTACGACTCCGCCAAGCGACAAACTTTTGCCTTTTTCAAACAACTTTGCTAATTTAAAAGCATCAATATTTTCGTAAATATTTATTTTAATTCTTTCGAAGTTTTGTCTGAGGAAATAAAAGCTTTTCACCTAACAAATAGGTATTATTTCGTAGTTTAACTCATATGGATGATAATTGTGCGTGAAATAGTATTGCAATGCTAAACATTAATTATTTTGAATAAGTCATGATATATTGTTGTGTCAAAATTTCATACATTTTGGGTCCGTAAACGAGTATTTGCACTGAAAGTAATATAGCCAAAAAAATGATAACAAATATTAAAAGCTAATTTTACCAGGAGACATTTATTTTCTACCGAACTGTGTGTTTACGGCAAGTGATTTTATGGGTTAATGGAATAACAGGGAGATTAACAGCTACTATATTTTTTATAAAACATGTTGAATATTAAAAAAGGAAACTAAAATTTATATTTTAAATAATAACTAATAACTATTTATTAAACATATTGTGTTAATAAAGTATAAAAAACCTTTTCTTACTCATCAGAGGTTAATAGGCTGGGAAATGACGACATAATTGCCAAATTTTTATAACTGTTCGGTACTGAACTTATTCTGTGGTTTCCTGCAATCTGGGGTGGGGGAGGGGGTCGTGCGGCGATTCTTCGATAGTGAATCTGTATCCATCTGCTGCTCGAAGTAAGTTGCGGATAACTCCTCTCACAGCTCAAAACAAAAAATCATTTTCTTTTTCTCAAATCCCACTACTACTCTCATTTTCCCCAACGTCCGAGCTGTACTCTTCTCTCGCGAGGCAGAAAACCACAGCTTCTCCTTCAACGTCCAATCTATACTACTACTCTCTCGCGACGCAGAAAAACAAACGTCCATACGTCTAGAGTTACCACCTTAGAAATCTCCGCTTTCGCCTCCCAACACCCCCCCCCCCACCCTCTACCTTTCTGTTTCCCAGACATTATGGTAACGGTCGAGACAAAGAGATGACCAGCCGCTTCATTTTTTCCGAATATTACTGAGCCAAGTTTCACTTTCGGCTCTGCGAAATAACGGGACCTACTCCATAAACTCGGGCCCTTTAGAAAAAATTTAAATTGACTTCAAATGCATATGAGATCATTTTTTCCCTATCAACAATTAAGTTTTTCATCATTTTTCATCAATTTGCGATAGTTTTTTCAATTTTTAAATATACTATACGACATAAATTATTAACACTTAACCAACATATGAACTATTTGGAAATTTCTTTCCCTATAATAAATGTATTAGATATTTCATTAATTTGTATAGTTCTTGGCAATGCTATTTCTGATAAAAAGCAATTGATAATTTTCTTTTTAAACTATATTTATTTTCACGCCTATAGAATCAAAAACTTTTTATCTTTCCATCAATATTAACACCATAATATTTCTAACATTTCTATTATCTATCACAGTATAACATGATAAAATCATCAGCATGAAGAAATAATAAATGTTACTGGCAGATTAGTCGTTAAACGTATACCAAGAAATCTTTGGAACTATAACATCACTTTTCATGCCTAGAATTGGAGAAAGCGATTCTCCACCTTAGATGTGTGAATGATCGAGAAATCTGACATTTACCGAAATATCCATCCGTCAGTATAGATCTCGGATGATCACGCTGCTCTCGTGATGATGATCATTGACTCCAAAGCTGCGTCAGTTGATTAATTTGCAACACAATTTTTTTCGTCTCTCCGCTCACTGGAAGTTACATGATTACCAAAAAGTTAGTAGATATGTAGAGTTTAGCAATTTAGTTTTAGCTTTAATTCCTACACTCAGCATCCGTCTGATTTTATGACACAGCTGTTTCACAGTTTCGCCCTACATCCAGGCGCCAACGAAAACAAGCATTAATTCGACATTTCTACAATTAATTAAAAAAATAAAATATATACTCAAATCCCCAATTGAACGGATTCCTCCATCTATCGCCCTACAGATTTTCGGAAAATGATTGTTTTTAATTAAATATTTTGTTACTGTTTCGATTTACTTAGATAATTAATTACGAATTTTCGTTTGCGGCATTGCAACTGTTTGTAATCTAAATTTTTGTAAGTAATTTGAAGTATGAAGTTCAGCAATATTTTGATAGGTTTATTTTGTTTCATTCGAGATATCCGTTTGAAGTGTTTCTGTGTGCTTTGGGATTCCTATTTAACCGGGCGCGCGTCCTTCGGGGACTGAAAAGCCTATCAAGGCTGCGTAGAACTTGGAGTCCATTTCAAAGTTGATTAAAAGAGGTCTGTGCTGCGACCCTTTGGCTTGCGGAGCGCGCAGTCAACGGTTTAATTAGCGGCGGGCAATCCCTCCTCTATGCCCCTGCCCGTGCACGCCGTATTACGGCTCATTTTGGCCCTGATTGATGAGCTCCGGATAACACAGATGTGCCGATTGTTTCTTACCCTGTCCACTGAGCCTCTAAACAAAAGGCGCATTTATAGGATTAAATTGTCACATTTAGGAATTTTATCTTCGTAATCCTAAGGCTGACCGGCTACTGGTATTT
Source organism: Zhengitettix transpicula (assembly GCA_037074705.1). NCBI lineage: Eukaryota > Metazoa > Arthropoda > Insecta > Orthoptera > Tetrigidae > Zhengitettix > Zhengitettix transpicula. Next base: position 208,096,401 of record CM073591.1, read on the forward strand.
GATTTAATGATGCTAAGTTATCAAATTAAGCAAATTCGGAAATTTTATTAAAGAATTTAGAAATATTTTCGTTTCTAATGTAAGCAATTATAAAAGTTATATAAATATTTTATCATATTTTCTTAAATAATGAAATAAAAAAAAATCCGAATCCAGCATAACGTGAACGTGGTAGAAATACTTAAAAAATGAAACGTACTATCCCCGTTTCATCCAAAAGCAATCTGCTTCATAGAACCAAGTCTTTATATTTGGACTTATTTCGTTTCCCGCAGTAGCTGTAATAATTTCAAAATTTCGATCAAAGGAAATCATCTTCCTATATAATCGTCTACCACATAATTTGCCATTAAAAGCTCAGAAAAATCTTTTTCTATGAATTCGCTTACGTATTTAGGTTCAAAGGACATAATTTTTCTCTGAATGAATCACCCAGAAAACAATTTTATTTACTGTTAGAACCCTAACTATTTAATTTTCTTGTCTTTTTCATTGTTTCATTTATACTTACTAGTGTTCCCACTTCGAAATTCATCCCTTAAGCCATTGTACAAATTCACTAACCAGAAAATTAAAAACCAAATAACTGTAATTTTCTCCTGGAAAGTGTAAGAAAGAAAAAAAAACACGAAACAAATTCTTCGAAATCCCGATTAATTTATTGTCACGATGGATTTGTTTTTTTCACAATTAAACATTTTTAAGCCAGGAAAACTTTATTATGTTCATAACAGTTTTAACTGTGGTAAAAAAATCCAATGCAAGCTGCTTTTCCTAAAAGTGGATGACACGCTAATTCTTATTTCTCATAACTGCAATAAACCATCATCTTCATATATTGTAATACCAATTAAAGAGGCCATTAATTGTTTTAATATAATTGGATTGTTCGCGACACGAGTTTTGAAAGTAAGAATCACGACTCTTTGTCGGCTAATGTTGCCGGGAAATGCGCGCGAGGAGGAAGTTAGTCTGCGTCGAGAACTGAAACGTTAAAGGAGTTCGGCTAACGTTACGGGAGAATGTGGATGTTTTTTTTTTTAGGGCAACAGGCTACATGAGGGTGATCCACATTGGGCAACTCCCCTTTAATAGCATAGGAAGGGATTTGAAAGGGGGGATGTGGAAGGGTAGAGGAAGGTAGCCAAGGGTTACTAGGGCCCCACGGCAATGGTTTAAGGATCCTACCCGGCATTCGCCTAAAGAAATGCAGGGAAAACCCTAGAAAAACCTGCATCGGGTAGGTCGGGCATTGGGTACTTGTCCCACGCCCTTCCGATAGCGGGAGAGGAGATTGCTGTGGGGACGCAGCATTCACTTCTCCGTGCCTCGACCAGTTTAGGAGGCAGCTGGCCGACTATTCCAATAGGAATAGCGGACAACTCTTGCCGTATGCCCAAGGTCTGCGACCCCGGAACATACACCTCTCAAAACAGACCGAGGTGCCTCGGCATGTGGGAACCTTAGTTCAAAAAAACCAGAGAGATGTGAGAGCATCCCCAAAGGTAGCCCCCGCCAGATCTCTCTGGGAACTTCCCCCATGACCTCTCGCAGTGCTAAATAATTGTTTTGTACTCACGAATGTCTTTCTGGTACCAGATCTGATTCTTGGAGCTTGAGGACAACTCTCACTGATTCTACACATTAAATTTTTAATACACACGGTCGATGTTCTCGTTCTCTGCCACCTGGAACTTTGGATCAGCCACCCCTCAGTCAGCCCTCGGACATAGGTCTCCTTGATGCCTCTATGCGAAATTTAGTTCAGTCTGTGTGAAGCAAAACCTTTTACTTCGAACTTTGCGATTATTATTTGAGTCCCTCCGTCAAAACTCTTTACTCGCGTTTTATGTAAACTAATAGATCTCGCAGTTGGACTTCTTGGGCCGCGCTATTCATACTTTTAGATCCTCTCGCAGTGCTGATCCAAGAATCAGATCTGGTACCAGAAAGACATTCGTGAGTACAAAACAATTATTTAACATCTGTAAACGAGGATTAAAGGTAGAAGTCAGATTTCGTACGTTTTCTTTTCATTTAGTTTATTTCATTTCGTTTATTTTCATATTATATTAAGTTAGCTTCAATGAGTTTGAATTGTTAATGTTAGTTTATTAAATTGGATTGTAATGACCCTGATTTAAATAGACTTTCGACGTATTTGATTGTAAAATATAAAGTTGTATTTTTCCTAGGACGCCATGAATTGCAGAAATGAAATAAAATATTTGTTTGCTAACTTGATGAAATTCGGCGTATAAAGTAATATAAAATATTACAATTTGTACTTTTAAAGAATAAAATTTTAAATCTTAATAATTTTGTTAATTAATTCTTTTAATTAAGACCACCTTATAATTATTACAATATACTTGTAAATACATAAGCTTCGACGTTGAATTATTTGCTAGAAGAATGACTTAATCCATGTTCATTGCCTAACTCTCCAGAATTAATAATTTTCTTCGAATTAGATTCCGATTTTCTTACTTACGCTAATTTAATCTTATAGGTTGTGACATTCTAACATCATTTGTTTTTAAATTACTATTCAACATTATTTTGATAAATTATGCGGTGTAAGTAATGAATAGAAATGCATATGAATTTTCGTGTTTTAGTATTTAAGATTTACTATTAGAAATGCTGATGATTTCCCCTCAATTTACAAAGAGAAATAAATTTTCATTAATTTTAAAATATTTTATTTATTTATTTACAGTGCTTATGAATGTTTGTTAACATCAATTTTATTGAAATACGTTTATAAAACATTCCGTTTTATGAGTAATATACCGCCGACCACCATTAATATTCAGAAATATATCAGCCACGGCAATTTATACATGCACGTATATTATTTCCGTATTGAACGGAAATATTTACCACTTTAAATGTACTTTCATTATTTATTTACTAATTTGTTCGGAATGGTCGACCAATCAGCCGAATAGTAGCTACTTAGATTATCTATGTAAATAATTCTGCTTGTAAATTATATTAATTACTCTATGAAGAATTTTACGTAGACAACTTCAATGTCTCGTTTTTTATATAATATGTCACTTAATTAATGATTCTGAGAAATCGCCAAATTGCTAATGATAAAGCGTTTCCACAAATTCATTTTGTTTTATTCCCATTTGTATAGAATATATTGGGTACTTTATGACACACAAGATGACGCGAATAAATAATACAAGTGTATCAGAAAACTTCCTTCCAGGTATTTCCAGAAATTATATAATCATATTTGTCAGCATTCATGCTTATAGTTGCTTCAATGTAGAGACCCTTACATATTTGGTATATAGTTATCTATATACCACCTGCACTAGGATAAAACATAGCAGGTAACGTACTTGAAGATAAAAAATGCGCAAAGAAGTATATAACTGAATATACTACAAATTAATTCAGCTCTTGACAATTCACTTGATATACTTTGTGAATTTATTAACATTTTAATTGTTTTTCTGCTAGTTTGTTATAATAATTTGGATAGTACCTGAAGAGATACAAACATGTATCGAAACATCGTTACGATATAAATAAAAAATCAAGTGTCTGTATAAGGTCAATAATTGATTTATTAATTAATATCTTTAATATATTTACGTAAACTTCATCTGTATTCCGGAGATCCTTAAAAATGAAAATAACATAACTATGCAAAAGTTGCGCGGTATTTTGTCCCTCAAGGACTTGGTTGGAGCATTTCAAATTTTAATTATAAACCGAGTATTTAAAAACACACCAAAATAAAAATTTTGTCAGATATAATTATGAATTAAAACATTTCAGTAACATTTGTTGATAAAAATAACTGTTTTAGTTATGATTTTTTCTCTTCTATAAAAAAGTAATAGTTTTGTCTGTGCATTGCATAGAATAAAGATATTTGTAGCGTTTCAGAATTCAAGGAACACTAAACTCGTATAATCTGCATTCCCGTCTGTTTTTCATGCTGATTTTGGTTTATTTTCACAAGACAATTCACATCGTTGTTATTCAGACACGCGAGAACGTTCTTAGAGATATAAAAATACCATCCAACATCTTGAGAAAACAATTACGAACATTGAAAAATATTAAAGATTTATAATAAAACAGTCGAACTGATTTCAAATAAATTTTATTTTTTATGTAGAAGTGAAACAAGTTTTCAAGTAATAAAAATTTGACATTCACCATATTTCATCTAAACTGAAAAATCTTATTATAGCTGATTGTACAGGAATTTTTTTAGTCACGGCCACCATTCAATTTGACCGAATATTATATCACCAGCGCCAAATGTTCAGTTTATTTGAATTATTTCGAAATGCCCAATAATGTTTATCTCCAAGCTTTCTCCTTTTCTCTCAGACGATCGTTGATTAAATCCTTCCACAAAGTCAGTAAACCAACATTTAGCTATACTTCAGCATCTATTTTCTATTTTCCACTGCTCCAGCCTCCACGTCCTCCTCTTTTGAGATCTACAGTCCAACTAACTTTTCTATCCACTTCCCCCTCTCCAGAATATTCCTTTTTTTCCCACAGTTTTTGAGTTCCCACGTTCGGACCTCATCTGGCTTTCTCATGCTCAGAGAGCTACTCAATATTGTTAAATAAACATTGCCTTATCATATAATTGGATGTCCACAAAAAGCTTTTGTCATTATTCCTTTAGGGTTTTGTTCCGATGTCTGTCAAAAACATTAGCTCTAAGAGCCGCTAAAACGTCCAATTATAGTCCTCCCTTTGGTGAGCTTTTCCGCTGTCAATCATCATTTTATTATTATTTTTTTATACAAGTCACCCAACAATCCACAAATCTTATGAAATATGAACAAAATTTATGTCCTTCTTAACTGGGTATTACAATATATATGTATACATATGTATAGCATGGATCACTGTGCATAGAGGAATTTCTGTTTTTTTTTAATGTTTTTAATGTTTTAAATCGTGAGTTTTTTATAACTGTTCTTTTTTAAAAAAAATTAACCTGCCATTGTAAATGGGATGAAAATATGACATTTTTTAAAATTAATGTTTATAACGGTTGCGTCGACATCGTGGTCATTGGCGACCCGTATGTTATTTACCATAGATTACATAGCGTTAGTGTTTACATACATTCTTAACATTAATTGCAATCGGGTTTCTATATTTGTTCACTTATGTTTGCTTCTTAGGTAAATTTGATGATGTCCAAGGCAGTTGTCGTTGAAGTACAGAGGTCTGTGATGTGATGTTTTGCTATTGTATTTCTTCTGATGTCATTGTACCTGCTGTAATAAAATAGTATATGAGGAATAGTTAGTGGTTGACTGCATTATTCACAGGTTGGTTGGGTAGATCTGGAAAATAAGAACGCATGAGTACAAACTGAGTGGAGGGTACTTACTCTAGATAGTTTATGGTTTTGGTAATTGTTATGTCTTTGTTCGCTGTCAATTATTCCGTTGTTCTTCCTTCTCCTTTTTTCGTTCCTCCTGTTTTCGAGTTTTTCTTTACAGAACTTCCACGTTTCCTTGCTGTTGCACTGGAAGTCGTTTTCTCTGTTGTGTATGGTTCTTGATGCTACTTTTGCCAACTTGTCGGCTCTGAGGTTTCCAGGAATTCCTCTATGCGCAGGGATCCTTGCTAGACAGATGTTTTCATTCCTATTCCTTATCTTCGTGATATTGTCCCTAATGTGGTTCAATGTTTTGTTACTTTTTTGGGGGTTTATGATATCTTTGATTGCTTCGGATGAGTCTGTTCGAATCAGGTTATTGTTACCCGAGATGTTTATGCAGAGTTTAGTGGTCACTTCAGCCGCCAGGGCCGATGACTGCTTAAAATATGGCTTAATTAATACAAATATGTAATAAAAAATTATTTCATGCCTGTTTAACTATCGTTAATTCAAAGAATATTTGAAAATAAATGAATATTGAAATTCTAAAGTGAATCTTTGCGAATACAAAGTATCTAATCATAGTTACTTCTGCACGAGAAAATATATGGTGTGAAGTTCCCAATAATGTACAGGTACTTCGTTGACAATTTCCGTATCCTCGCATCACAGAGGTCTCGGGTTGAATCAGCGCTATTATTTAACCATAACATTAATGTCAGTTATAACAAATTTTTTCTTCTATTTCTAGCACAATCTCAGTAACTGACAAAAGATGCTTTGTTTTCAACTAAGTAATAAAATTTGATTTTCAGTGTTCATCCAATAACTTATTAATGAATTATAATATTTTATTTCACCTTCTTCTTCAATGCTGAATATATTAAAAATAAACGAAGGTCTGTTGTAAATAAAATACGTGTGTTAAGCTTAAGAACTGACTGAAATTCAAGTAATGTCAGTGCCTGAATTAAAAATTGGGTTTCTGATATCATAGTATATACACCAAGCGTGAACAACGTGCAACTTTAGGTGCCCAGGAGTTATGGCTATAAAGGGAGAGAGAATATGCTCATAATGATATATAGAGACAATAAAAACTTATGTAAGTTTATTGTGTGTTAGGAAGACTGCGTCCTCCTGACTGCCTGCTTCTCCTTCAAGCAATAAAAAATTAATATTGAATGTCACGTTTAATGTTATCATAATTAGATCACAGTTAAAAACATCAGCGAGAGCGCCATCTGTCAACCTATAATTGCAAATACATGAAAGCAAAGGCAAATAAACTTCTCAATCACTACATTTTATGTTTTTTTAATATTTTATTTTTTTAATTTTTTTAGGGCAACAGGCTACATGAGGGTAATCCACGTTGGGCAACTCCACTTTAATAGCATAGAAAGGGATTTGAAATGGGGGATGCGGAATGGTAGAGGAAGGTAGCGAAGGGTTAACTAGGGCCCCCGGGCTATGGTTTAAGGATCCTACCTGGCATTCGCCTAAGGAAATGCAGGGAAAACCCTAGAAAAACCTGCATCAGGTAGGTCGGGCATTGGGTACTTGTCCCACACCCTTCCGATAGCGGAAGAGGAGTTTTCTGTGGGGACGCAGCATTCCCTTCTCCGTGCCTCGACCAGTTTAGGAGGCAGCTGGCCGACTATTCCAATGGGAATAGCGGACATCTCTTACCGTATGCCCAAGGTCTGCGACCCCGGAACATGCACCTCTCAAAACAGGCCGAGGTGCCTCGGCTTGTGGGAACCTTAGTTCAAAAACGGAGAGGAAAAGGCATCCCCAAAGGTAGCCCCTTCGTATCTCTCCTACAAGGTTCTGTCTGCGAGAGAACATCCCTCGCAGGTACTGCCTGCGAGAGAATAGCCCTCGCAGTAACCTTTTTTTAATATTAATTTCAAAACCGAATATAAAGTGAGAATGTAATGAATCACATAAAAGAAAATATGAATGGTACCAAACATAGAGATGTAGCTTTTAAAGTAGTCCTTATTTAATGCGTTAATTCAAAGCACATTGTATAGAGATATATATTTAAATCTGGTTATTTGGTAATAATGGAATTAGGATATTTAATTTTTTCTGTATGATCTAATTGCATGTTCATTTCCACTAAATTAGTTACCTTTTCTCAAGTAAAGAGTTAAATATCAAGTTTATTTAATTAAAGAAATATTTCTTATTCAAAATTATTTGTTTATTCGTTTGTGGTGGTAAACGAAAATACAATAGGTAAGTGATAAATGAGAATGATGAATACTCGTACTTTCTATTGACAATACTCAAATAGTTCCACCTCTTGGTTCCGTGCATGCTAATGTCATAATGTCTGGAGTAGAAGCAATTGAAAATAATATAGTATACCGCATTAACTGAAATATGTGGAAAAGTAATGACACAGGGTTATATACATATGATACACTATTTTAGAGTATTAATTCGATTCAGACTCACGAACTATATTCTTAGGATCTGTATTTTGCAGTGTAATTCACATTTTCTGAGAGTATGAAATCTACTGTCACTTTTTTGTAATTAAAATAAATTATACAAGTTGTTTCAAAATTTAAGCTACGAATAAATAATGTCGTTGGCGGATAAATCTGTATTTTACTTGAAATCGTAATAATTATAAGAAAATCACAATTAAAATATAGTTTGACTTTATTCTCGAGTTATATATTGTGTAAATATGCAAATGAAATATTTTACTTATTTATCTGTCGCTGATACTTTTCGTGGATTGTAAGTGTAAGGTTTCTAAGCGGTGCTTTCCCTGTGAGAGTGTTGGAGGACCTTGAGGACCTGGGAGACAGTTAAGATTAGGTGGCAGAGCCGCGAGAGCTGAGCAGGAAGCGGTCCATCTTGCGGAGAGCTCGAGGATGTGGCGAATTAAGTGCATGGGAGCGTGTCCCAAGGGGTGGGAACGTCTACACGTCACACGTCTACACTTATGCATCTTTGTCTGAGAAATATGCTCCCCCCAACAATGATACGTCTCAGCGGTTATACTTGCAAAAGCTTCGGTACCAATCATCCAGTAAATTGTGGATTTTAAAGAATGTGCCAAAGCTGCTTCTTGTATATTTTTATATATTACTCAGATAAATTTTGTCAAATACTGTAAAATTAGAGTGACCGGTTCGAGAATTGTGCGAGCCCTCAATTTTTAGTTTACATAGATACGACTTTCAGAACCAACAAGTATTAAACATCAGCAAATTGTTTGCGATATTTGCAGTTTCCTAGCACAACCGACCTGGAGTTTGAGAATAGAACACGTCATCCCAGGAGATCCTGGCCCTCGCTAATTCCATAATGTGTTCTGTCCCATAAAACGGAATACATGAATGAAAATCATCACTTTCCTTGAAAGCCAATTTTATAATCGTCACGTCTCATGGGGAATTTGCGACAGGTAAATATACATGCATACAATCCTTAAATATGTACGTAAAGTACTTAAATCGGCTTATTCTTAGTAATCTACTTTTAGATGTTTTCGATGTTAAGAATTAATGAGACATTCTACAAAAAATATTTTATTTATTATTAACGCATAGGCTTCCAAAGGTTTCAAACATATTATGAACAAAATAATTCGTAAATATTTTCTTATTCTGTTTAGATTCAGATTTGTACTGGTCAATTAATAATTTTTAATTTAATTTATTCTTTACTTATATACATTTTATTAGTGTATGGGCAAAAGATTAAGACATTGTTTCTTATTTTTTATCTTTCTGGTCCAGATGATGCCGAACATTTTCACGCAGAACTTTGCTATTTGCTCACAGGATCAAAAATTATGTCGCCAATTTTCATCAGCAGTAATAATTTTGAAAATAAACTATTCAATTTCTTTGCAGTACGCGAAACATATCTGTTTTAACTCGCCGGACTGCACTGAATACTTGAGTTAAATCGCCATGACTTTTGCGGAAACGCAAAATATATTAAATTAATAAAATAACTTAAAACTAATGTTGAAATTAATTTTTTTATACTGCAATGGTAGATTACCATTTCAACTGCTGAGAAAGAAAACTGCAGCCGCAGATTTAAAATAACATTACATATTTATCTCTCTGGCAGTCCACTTACTAAAATAGGAAACGAAAGTCCGACGTGCCTGATGCAGGTTTATTTATAGTTTTTTTTCCCTCCATGACACTTTGACGAATTGTGGAGTAGTTTTCGTACATAGCCCGGGGACACTTATCCTTTGGTATCACCCTTTTCATACCTTCTTATGGTATTATAGAGGAGTAGCACAACGTGCATTCCCATCATGCATCCAGTCTATATAAGATTACTTCTTACTTTATTTCTTATTATCTTATTATCGCTTTGTATCCTTAAATTCTCACTGTATCTGGGAAAAACTGTAATAGGCATATTACACCAAACATTAAATTTTACGCACATAAAAATATGTTCAGAATAAATTATGCGAAAAAAATTATTCTTATCCTTATTGTGTATCTCATGATGACCTTGTTATTATTCGTACCTTTGCACCCCGTTTTGAAGTCTTTCTACGGAGCAAGCACATTCCCCTTCTACCCTCCATATATCGTTTACACATACCAATGCTTCAATCGTGAAATTGAGAAAATCAACCCTTTAAAGGACTGTTTAGTGAATTTCGTAACGTTGACTTTTTTATATTTCTGTATGCCTATTCCGTCTTATATATATCTTAAGGTAGTCCTGAGACCAGGAATTTATAAGGCAGTTTTATTTTACCTTCTACTATGCCAACGGTGAGCAAATGCGGCGCTTCGATGAAACAAGTGCGGCTCCAACTAAAATTTTATTTTTATTTTTTTCTCCTATGCCTGAATCAAAATATATAGATTGTCGTTAGATGTTATTATACATTATATTAATAAAAATATTTTCATTATATTTGAATTTCATTACTAAAATTATGAAACAATTTTTATCTTTTTCATAATAATATTTATTTATGTGTGTACTTATGTTTTTATGTGTGACTTGTGAAAATATGCAAATGCATTAAATAAAAAAATTGTATTTGTGTTTTTACTTGTTGCTCTTTATAATACTATCCCGGGGATATATTTATATAAGCCCGAAAAGCTATTTAATTCCACATTAATCCATTCGTCAAGAAGTTATTTAAACTTTAACCTACCTATAGAGAAGGAATGCTAATTTCATCAGAACCCATCAGTGTCTTTAGAAATGCATAAATATCCCGGATAACAAATATCAAAAATACTCTTGAGAAAATATAGTCGGTACGTAATTCAGTCAAAAATACACACACTATTATTTATCCTCCCATTGCCCTATACGAGTTAAATTTTCTTCATGTAACTAAATAGTGAAAATATACTTCCGGTAACATTGGGAGTTAGAAACACTCCCGGTATGCTAAGAGGATAAAAAAATTCTCACTTAAGAAAGGCAAAAATAGTTCCTGTACGTTAGAAAGTTCAAAACGAATCTCCGTATCCTAATACAGTAAAAAGTACTACCAGTAACTTATGGAAGTCTGAGCTACTTCCATTAAGAGACTTGGTAAAATAGTCCCAGCAGAGAGACAATAATAGTGGTAAAAATACTCCCTGTAATTTAAAATGTCTTTAATATCCCACCCGTTCTTCCCCCACCTCTATATGTGAAAGTGTTTGTACCGTAATGTAACTATTATATGTTCCCAAATATGATAGAATTCGCAGCACGTTTTTAAGATTGTACACGGAAAATTGTTTTCCCCTTCCACACCCGCTCCTACATAAAAGTAATTTCAGTCATCAATCTTACAAATTATATGATACGGTTCTCCATCTTTAACCAGCTTTATAGTACAATGATGGCTGAATTAAATAGGACTAATTATCAGAGTGCTGTGATCTCCGTCTTTCCCTATAACTCTTCCTGCCCACGATGTCTCGTAACAGTATTTAGCATATTAATATTTTCTCCTTTAAAGAGTACTTCTCTAATATTTTCTCATGTATTCCATTTTTGACAAAGATTACAGCTTGTGAAACTGTGGCAGGAGCGAACTGAAGCGTTCATATTCTTGGTTACAGAACTGTTTGCTCTAGACATTTATACTGCCAGTGAAAATTCCGCATTTCCATAAAGACTGGTTCATTCTTTCAGTTTACTGATCTCTATACAACTGGAAGGGCGTCAAAGTTGTGTGGTCACAAATTAGCAAATCTTAAATTCGTGCACGTAATTAGCCAAGTGCGTCTTTGTTTGCCTTTCTGAATGTTTCATTGTGAGCAGGCATTCAGGCTTCAATATTGGGGACGCGGCGCCGGAAATGACGTAGGGAGCACCTGTATTCCCACTAATAATGCGCATTAGGCTTGCTCGCCGCGTACAACCGACACTTCATGCAGGCTCCGCTCCGGCTGCCACTCACCCGCCCGCCCGCGTGACTGGAGTCGTGAGCGCCCTCTTGCGTCAGCGACATCGAGGACAGATCCGACACCTAACCAGGTGATACCGTCGCATTCACACTTCCGCTAATTGTTGAGACATTACAAAGGAATGGTTACAATAGAATTTTACGTTCTGAATGTTCTGTAATTTGGTTGCTGGAGAAAGGTAAACATGCAGTTAAAGAGCGTGCGGCGTAGTATAGAAACGGAAGAATGCACCAAAATAACATAAATACAAATGGCATTTATGAAACCTCAGAAATATTTTCAACGTCTTAAAACAATGTTCAAATGAAGTTCCGAGATTTAGTGGACAATTTCTGCTACCGAGTGCCTTGTATGAAAGTTAATAATAAGAAGAAACACAATCTTTCGGAAGGGTGGCAGACCTTTTTGGAATTTGGAGACTTGATGGAAGTAGAAGTGACTATGAATTTTCAAAAGATTTTTTAAATTGACTTCCAGTGGTGCAGGGGTCAGCGTGACTGCCTCACTTCACAGAGGTCCCGGGTTCGAATTCCGGCGTGAGAATCAGCTCCCCTAAAAGGAAAAATGAGTTCCCATACTGAGTCGCTAATAACCAGAACTGTTGATGCGAACTGTAAATAAATCAATATATATATATATATATATATATATATATATATATATATTTTAATCAGTGAATGAATGTACTGCTAGTTGATATATGTTGATAAAAGTAGGAAGATAAAAATAGTTATTTACGGAATAAAAATGTAATGAAGATAAACACGTAGAATCTATCGTTCACGATTACCTTAAATTGGCAAATATTACTTTATTTTGTGTTGAAGTACGGCTATTAAAAGGATTCATTAAACAGAAATCGAAATATTTGGAATTTTGCGCTGGTAAAAACGAATAAGTACAAAGATACATGAGATTAATCATCTAAAACAAAGACAAAATGTTACTGTTAAGTTATCATGTGTCGGCCCTGTTCAATAGAATCCCTTTAAGGACCTCTCTCGTAAGAAAACAATGAGAAATTATGTACTGAGAGTTCTGTGCTCACAATTTCTTATTTTTAGTGAGGTCGCAGTATTGTGCTATTAAAATTCTTTGTTTCCCTTACATATATATATATATATATATATATATCTTGTAATACGTAATCTTATTCCTAAATTTACGCATTCTACCTTCTCACTTGTTGTATTATATTGTATATATACTAGCGTGAACGAAACTAAATAAAAATATGTATGGTAGTAAATGGTAACACAAAATATTTAGAAAGTGAAGTAGGGCATATTGAAGTCTGCAACGAATATAAATACTTTGAAGTGACGATGGGCATGGAAGGAGAGTGTAAAATAGAAATAACGGGAATAATATACCAAACCAAAAATATCATCAGTAAATTAAACAGAATAGTAAAAATATTGGAAGGAAAGGTTGCATGAAATATATCAAACGATTATCAAAGATCGAAGGCTTTCACGGTGTATTTGTTGAAGAAAAAGTTATCAGGTTTCCACCAGGGTAAAAAAGGCCTTCTTCGCCTAGAAAATGACGCCAGTGCAATTGGTCGTCGAAACGTCGCGTTACAATCGCTGTTTTACCCGGGTGGAAACTCGAGAACTATTTCCTTATATCAAAAGATTATTCAAAGAATAATTTTTATGAAGTAGACATGGGAAATAACAAAATTAGATAGAAAGTTGCAGCTGTTGAAATAGACTTCTTAACTTCTAAGCTAGAAAAAGATGACCGAACACCACTTCCTATTCGGCATTTTCCTCATTCTTAATCTTGAGCCGGAATCTCAAATTAAGGTTCCCATAAGCGGCGACACCTTGACTGGGTTTGAGGGGTGTATGTTCCGGGGTCACAGACGTTGGACATCCTGATCCTATTGGACCAGTCGGCCAGCTGCCCTTCAAATTCGGTCGAGGCATGGAGTTCGGTACGCTGCGATTCCACAGACCATATCGGAAAGGTGTAGGACAAGAACCTACATGATGCAGGTTTTTCTAGGAATTTCCTTGTATTATTTTTAGTCGAATGACTGGAAGGATCCTTAAAATATAGCCCGGGGGACCTAGTAAACCCTTGGCTACCTTGCTCTACCTTCCGCATCTCCCCTTTTCTATCCCTTCCTATGATATTAAAGGGGGGTAGCCATCAAAGCGGATAACCCTCTTGTAGTCTGTGACTCTAAAAAAACGTTATGAACGAAGAAATAAAAAGAAAATTGAAGGTAGAGAGTAAAGAAACTGAAAAAAAATGGAGGAACGACAATTCAAATGGTATGGACATGCAAAAAGGACGGCAGAATGGCGATGAAAATAATAATATGGCAATCACAGATAATGAAAAAATATTAAGATAACCGGAAGATTGCCTGAAACAAATCCAAATTATTATAGGAGAAAAGGGATTGGAAATTGAAAATGGAAAGATAGGGTAGCTTGGAGAAAAGGATACGAGAGACGATCACGAACTGTATAAATTTGGTTGCATATTTACTTAACTCTAAGAAAATAAAATTTAAGGAAATACATTTACGTATATATATATATATATATATATATATATATATATATATATATATATACACACGATTTTATATTTCATAATTGTGTTTTCTATAAATTTTATTTTCTGTGATATATATATATATATTGTAATGCCAATTAATTATGTCATTAATTGTTTGAACATAAAATTTAAATTGTTTGATAAATCCATTATAGCGGCAGGAGCTCCCAAAGCGACAATGTAGCCCAGGTCTGTTCCTTTGTCGAAAAGTCTAAAATGGCATATGCGCGCTAAAACTCAAGACGATAGTTCAGTTGGTGCCGGGACATTTCGGAGGACGGAACAAGTGATACTAGAGCAGAGACAAGCCGTCGTTTAATGTATTATTATTATTAGACAAAGTTGTGAGTTGAAGACAAAGTAAAACATTCACGGAAGCATTATATCGAAACTTGCTAAGTAAAAGCAGTTTTACGTTTGTAGTCAGCCAGGAAAGGAAGGCAGCAGTTTACGTCCATAGCCAGCCAGAAATAGTAAAGTTGCAGTTTAAGTCCAAAGCGGTAAAAGACTACCAAATTTACAAACCACAGAATTCATATAAGGCAAGCAGTCAACAGATAGCTGACAAAAAAAAAGGAGGGTCATCCGAGTTCCTCACATCCTATCAATTTTGACTAGAATCAGTGTAAAATCTGTGAATCTTAGAATCAGTGTAAAATCTTGCAATAGTGTATTTTCGAAACCAAAGGAATGCTGGAATAAACTGGGCATATGTGAGTAACAAAATACAAAATAATGATTTATGTAAACGTAATTAAAAAATAATAGTCAGATTTCGTTCTATTTTAATTGTTAATCACAGTCAATTTCTTTCATTTTAGATTTCGTTCTATTTTAATTCTCAAGTTAATTTCTTTTCTTTTTAGTTTATTTCTATCGACGTATTGTTTAGGTAAATGTGTTTTTTTGTTAATAAGATTTTTAAATCAAATTGTTGTGTCCATTATCAAACCCAGTGAAGGTCCTGAGAATTTAATATTTTAAATTTGTAATTGTATTTAAATTATTGCCACAAAATAAATAAATATTGTTTGTAAATTTTATTAATTATTTTATTTAATTAACGCCTTCCATTTGATTATTACATTTTGGCTACCACAACGTGGGGAAAATTTTATTTAATTAAGCATAATTGTTGATCATTACAATATATATATATGCACAGGCTAGTACGTATTAATGTATTTAATTGATTTATATGACAAGTCCTATTTTCTCAATACAGATCTAACGAAATTGATGAACGCAAATCAAGAAAAAATATTGAGAAATAAACGATTAACACTGTTACTGTTTACTTTTACATATATTGGAAATTTAAACTTCTTAGGAAACCCATTTCTACAGCTATGAATTGAAGAAGAGTTCTCGACGGGAATAAAAATGAATTATAAATGAGTGCAGTTTAATGCTTTAAGGCTACGGAAAACGGAGGATGTACTGGGAGAGTCAGTGAAGGAAAATAGAGTATTACTAAACCAAATATTATATAGTAAAGGAAAAACCACTTTGTGAAGATTAGCATGTATTTACGTACCGGTATATTCTGACTCATAAACATGTCTAGTTGACAGTGCATTAGTTATTCATATAATATTCAATAACTTCATTTTTTCCCCGTTTAACTAACAAAATTCCAATTTCGAGAACCACTTCCTCAAAACGAAAAGTGTTATATATTTGAACCAACATCACTGAGGAAATTTCAAATGTGAAAGCTACAAATTTACTTGGTTTTGTATATATGAATATGTGTGGAAAATTATGTTTTTTTTGCGTTTGTTATTAATTTTGAACCTTTTCCTTAACATTAAATTATTTTTCGATTAAAATAAATTTATATTTTTTAAACCCAATTAATTTTGAATTTTTTTTTAATATTGAAGATATTTAAAGATACTTTCAATTTGTGGTCATCATATTTAAATGATGGCAGTTGTATATTACAGGGTTATGATAAATAAAAACCTAAGAGGTTGATCACTTTGTTGATATATGATGCTTCCATTGCCTTCCGCAGATGATTTTCGACGCTGCGTTGGACGGCTTCTTTGATTTGTCCCACAGTCGTCTCCGAAATGGAACGACGGCCAATGCTCTTTCCATAATAAAAAGAAGACAAATTTTTTTCCGCCTATTCTACCTTTCATATAACCGCGCTCGAAATGTAGCTGTCAGATGGGGATTCGGAATTCCATGTAAAAGAGTTCCAGTAAGAGCGAAGGATAATCCTACTCCATTGATCTTGAGGATTTATTTAAAGCGCACGAGCAAATGAACAAAGATTTAGAACTTTTATTTTAAATTAACGGTCGAAACAAAACGTTAATCGCATAATATTTAAGTCTTCAGTTTAAGCTTTATTTAAATTGTTTCTTAGTTACTAATTTACGAATAATATAAATGTTACTGATTAAAGTGAGAAATCGAAATGAGAATGTTACAACTTACAGAAATACAAATTCCTAAGCATATAATCAAATAAGTTGCAAAATATTCTTAGATATTAACGTGATGACCGTATTAGATTTTGGATAAGTTGTTCTTGGGTTTCAACCCAGATCAAAGGAAGCTTAATCCATGACGTTTCGATTGCCGCCTCTTCCATATTTTCCAAGAATAAAAGATGCCAGAGACCGATATCGGAACGTCTCGGCGTAATCTTCATTTGACCCGGGTTGAAACTCATGAACCAATTATTCAGAATATACACTGGGAAAATATTCTATTTGAGAATAGATATTGGTAATTATAAAATTTAAGATATTATAGTTATTTTTTGTATATAAATCTCAATAACTTCACAAATTTAGTAAATAACAATGTGTTTAAATTATTATTAATACATTTATTCTTTCAGTAAGACGAAAAGTTTTAATAAGTCAAAAACTTAACACTTTTGTGTTAAATTAGTTGAACTGAAAGAGATTTGCCAATAAAGAACAAATAAAGAACACTAAATTAATCCACAACGCACAAAAAACAAAAAAATTATATCATTAATTTTATGTACGTCTATTACCAAAGTGATTTATGCTATAACGCTTATATTGTCCCAAGTATTTTTAATAATAATAAAACTTTGCATTCAATTCCTCATTTGGATTAGATATTTTTAATATTGAAGGGAACAGTATCAAGAACATAACTGTTGCAGCATTACACAAAGCAAAAGTTTTTCTTGAAACAAAAATTAAAACGTTTAAACATAAAAATTCAATCTTTAACGAGTATTTCATGCATATAAAATAAAAACTGTGGGCTCTTAAATTTTGTCAAATTTTTGACAATGTAAATAAATATTGCTTTTAGATTTTTAGGGTTGCAAAAATGATTTTATAAAACTGGTCTATCAGAAATTAATAACTAAACTCATTTTTAACACAAATTGAGGAAACTGTTCTTTTTTACAATTGAATTAAGATTGTGGATATAGATTTAGTCTTATTTAGTGTACGAATATATTAGTAAGGTGACCTTTTACGGAATTGTAATCTGAACCTGCAACCAACTTCGTTTCTGAGGAAACGTTTGCGGTAAGAAAAGTAAAACACTGTTTTTAGTAATTTTAACCTTAGCGGGGCGACATCTGTCTTCTCGTATGGGAACTTTAGCGTAGAATTACCATCACATGTCGTGTCGAGAACTCATGATTTCGTGTATCGTGACGGTTTTCAAGTAAAACAATTTTTCTCGACACACTCCCGGTCTAACGCATATTCATGTTACCATAAGCCATTAACCAAACTTACATACATATGATAATACAAGTTGATATATATAGTAAACGATTAACATAAATGATTAATTTCTAATATGCTACATATTTAGACCAATAACTCTGTAAATATCTAATTGCACACTAAAGAATTTCATATTGATTATGACTGTCTTTCAAGTTATTTGAACCTGTATTATTTTTTTCAGTCACAAATATACTTCAACGGGTCACGTTAAAACCCTTATATTGTCCTCAAATCCAATAAAGCGGCAAAAACATTTGAAAAGAGGGGAATATTTTTAAAAATAAAACTTTTAATTTCTCGTTTTACACTACCTGAGTGCCCAGCATTACCAGGATATTTATTTAAATTAACCCGGGGAGTAGGATTGGTTCTTCACTCTTGATAAAAATTTCATTTAACAAACATCAATAGCGCAGTGTTTCGAACATTTACGCCGCCCCCCCCCCGCCTCCCCCCCCCCCACCGACCTAACCTTCGCGGGGGTGCGCTCAACTCCCCAAAGTTTCATTGCAATCTGATGAATGGTTTAGGAGTGTTTCGGGGACACACATTCACAGACAGACATTTTTTTTTATATTTTGAGAATCAATAAATGTAAAAAGTGTCAAAACTTATAAGTTTATACTTTTACGAAAGCTGTTTAAACATTAAAGATCTAAATTTCGCATACTTTTAAACTGCTTGACATTGTGTATATCATTGTGTATTATTATTAAAGTATTTCAGATTTTTATGGTTACCTCTGTGGTATTCCTGCTAATCATTGGTAACTTTATAATTATAATGATAAAATATATAATTAACTTGCACCAGTACAGAAAAATTGATAGTTATGTGTTAATCTAACCGTTAAAGATTTATTTCGGGCGTTAAAATTTTCTCATAATATGCGTGCGTGTATGTGCTTACAAAAGGATTTGCGCCATAAAATTACCAAAAACGAATTATATAAACTTTTCAGCCAAACTAATCAGAAAATTCATAAAATAATATTTTAGATTTCCAAATATTTTACGTCCCACAGCAACGGTAATATTTGATTCTAAACCAGACACAGATTTACATAAAGTTTGTCAATTCCCACAAAAGTAACAATTTATATTAATTCCTTAATTGATATTGTGGAATGGAACTAAGTGGTGGAAGTAATCAGATTATACGAGATCGAACATGCTCTTATAAGAAGCACTCAAGAAAACTTTTCTACTTTTGCGCTGTTTCTTTCCTAATGAGGAAATTGAATTACTCTCACATTGCTTCGGAAATTTGCGCAGGAAATTTATGAGGTAACTTTTCAAGAGATTTCTTGCTGATATAATTCGTCAAGGGTCTTCGTTTATCTCCGAATTTAATTTAAAATTGTAAGTTATATAACTCTTTCCTCCTATCTATATAAATAAAGCGCTAAAGTTTTGAAAGTTTCAACGTGATACACTTAAAATTGCAGAATAGGTTTCAACTAATTTTTATATTTCTATTTATAGTTTCTCAAAGAACAAAACAAGTTATTCAGTTTGCCGAATTTCAAGACAAGAGAAGCTTTTTAGGGAACAGGTAAAATACAAAGTGGTAAAATCGTAGTAGAATGTTCAACGTGATCAAGCCGAGTAACTACGTTACATTCAGCCACATCACATACCGAGCAAGCACCAATCAAAAACTCACACGTCAACTGTTTGTTATGTGCTATGTTAAGCTACAATTTTAAGTATTAAATAGCCCTAAAACGGAATACTAAACAATTTCTCCAACAAGATTACTAAGAATAATAAGTTATTTATCTCTATATGATTAAAAACGCAAACTTGTTTTTTGCCGAATCGTTTAAACCAGATGAACTCCAATAATTTTTACATTTCAATTTTTTTACTCTTTGAAGTTAAAGTGTAAGTTTTATAGTTTGCCAAATTTTGCCAAAGTCCATTGAGGGATTTGAAGGAGAGTTACATTTAAATTTAATGAAACATTCTTGATTTACAACCGAGAATTTGTTTTTGTAAACTCAACGTTTCCACGATTATCACCTTCGCCGCCATCAGGTGGACCGGTATTTCGAGACATTTCCGCTCCATTTATACACATCGGTCGGTGCCGTTCAAACAGGGTGCCAAAGATACCTACTTATGTGATGATTGGCTTGGTGTTTCACGGCAGTTTTTATGTTCTGATATGGGGACAACCTGGTGTGATGACCAGTATATAATCAGATCTCATTATGTAGGAAGTTTGAACTCGAAATCCCTGTTAATAAGGATATGTCTCTTAATTGCGCTGAATTCCATCAGAATACTATCTACCCAACCTCTTGTGTGGTTCCGAAACTTCATATTTTCAAAATCCATCGGCCACTGCAGATTCATTTGACTGTTTAAAATGAGTATTCCATTGGTGTTCAATACAGAGCTGTTCAACGGTCCACACCTTTTGACCGATATATTCCTGACCGAAAAAATTTGATAAACGAAGTATCAATCATTAAGTCGTTTTACCGGGAAAGGCTATGTTCAATAGTGAGTTTATTCCATCCCAATTTATTTATGTATGGGGCGGTAAGACAAGTTTATTATAATACGAGTGTACAGTTCTCAGTAAGGCAGTAAGAAAGAAGATATATGAAGACAGTAGTAGTCATGACGAGAAATTAGTGTCTGATATAATGAGAAACACGAGAATTTACCGGAAGGAGAGATTGATTATGGTAATAACCTAGTAAATGCTCTTAAAGCACGAAAAAAACTTATTCCTTTTAAATAGTTCTCAGAAATATAAAAAGAAGGAGAGGTCATACGTACCTGATAAATAGTAATCGGCAAATCTCGTGGACTTGTTCCAGCGACAGCATCTATGTTTACTGGTAAGACCACAAAAATCTAGAAGACAACATTGGATAGACTCTAGTCGTTTAGTATATAGTTTAAGATTTTTAGAAGTAAATTAATGGCTAGTCTTAAAAGTTTAGTTTTAATGGCAGGCACACAGTTGCAGATTAAAAAATAAATGGAAATGATTTGTCGGAAATTTTTCAGAAGTCCATAATAATACTAATCTAAACTATAATTTCAGTGTGTATTAAACAAGAAATTACGAAAAGTTATTCAGATTTGGATCTGTTTTTTTTTTAGAATGACATGCTACATGATGGTAATCTACGTGGTGGCAACTCCCAAAGATTTGGATCAAAAACGTGAATAATAATTTGTACGATATACTCGTTACAACAAGGAGAACGGTGTATGAACAACAAGAGTAGAAGTGTTACACGTGAGTTGAATTGTCACACGTGAGTTGAATTGTCTGGAAGAAAGGATAACGTTGGTTGAAATCTGAATTGGAACCAACGATATCACGAGCGGCAAAGAAAATTAGATTTAATATGAATACAATGTTATGATAATGTCGAATGCTTATAATATCTTTTATACTTTCTGCATGTTACCGATTCTGTACTTTATTCGTTTTGCTTCATATCTTGTATATGGAACTACTTCCATGCTGTGACGTGAAAGTGCTCCGATGAACGCACGCCCAGACTGAATATTTTCTAAGTACAAATTATTAAATATCAGAGTATGGTGGAGATGCTCCGATGAAACACACACCTAGACAGAATATTTGTAGAGTAACAGGGTAATCCACGTGGTGGCAATTCCTCTTTAATAGCTTAGGAAGGGATTTGAAACGGGGGCCATCGGGCTATAGTTTAAGGATCCTACCCAAAGTAACTAAGACAACTATCATTTCAATAAAAGAGTAAAATTGGCCTTGGCAACAGCTTGCGCTTTTTCATAAGATGTGATTTTGAACGTTGACTAGCTCTCAAAATTAACCTTACATAAATGTCACTTTCAAGTTACTTTTTAAAGAGGAATCTACAAAATACTGCGAGCGTACTACGTATTAACAATTTCATTGGAATTTCCCTTTTCGTTGAGTATTCAGTAATCCAAGATGATTCTAGCACCTATACTCAATTCTTAGATAAAATTTTTGCCACTTTTGTATTGTTATTTGTAATTTTGCTGTTGGTTTTTTTATTATTATCTATTAATTCTCAAAAATCATTGATATGGATGGTAGTCATTGAACAAAAACAAACATTACATTTAATTATATATTACAATTACATACAATAAAAATTCAAACACTTAAATCAAACAATATATAAAGAAACATGACAGCCTCAGGGTTTCTTGGGCCTTCTCATCGAGCAGTATATTTTATAGAATACCGAACGGTGTCATAACCGAGAATTGGCAGCTTCGAGGCAAATTGGACATGGCTTACAAATTTTACAATACCGTAATATGTTGTATTGTCCAAGGCGCGCTGCCATCGATGTCCCACTCCTCTACTTATGCGTTCCATTGTTGGACCAATTTTTACTGGAAGTCACTTTTTCGAGTTCAGTCTCCCGCTCCTCTGTCAAACTCTCTGTGTCAGGAACCACCAGCCAGGCAGTAACTTTCCACGGCAAAAAACTATTTCATGCTAAACTTTAGGCATCAGAAACCAGTCTACATTGAATGCAAAATTCCTCTCTCACCCTCCACTGTGTCCAACCGTCATCCGTCGCCCCTTGGCCCCACCAATTTACCTACATAAAATAATAACTTTGTTGTTTTCGCTTTATATAGTATAGTGTTATTTTTTTTCCTTCCCTAGAATTCTTTCTATTTTGTCAAGTATTTCCTTTTTATTTTATCCCTATTTAGTTCAGCGTAAACTTGCTCGTTTATTTCGGCACACATCGGCCTGTCAGTTTCCGTACATAAACATGAGCCCACATGCGGTATTTTGTACAGTCCCTTCAGCAGCAACACTTTCGGAATGTCTTATGACGAGCACAATTTTCGCATTTTATTGATATTGAATTGCTTTACTTTCGTTTCATACATTTTAACATTTAAATTGTCTTTTATTCGGCTTCTAAATGAAGTGAAGACTTTTTTTTATCGTAAACATGTAACATACTTTTATAATTCATAAGCCCTTCCAACAATTACGTATTCATGATGTACTTGGCTACAAATTCTTGCTGCTTTGCTAACTCCATCTCATGTCAGTCATATCAGAGACTTCTTAATATTCTGCGACCTTGCGAATCGCGTCGTGATTAAATTGTACGGAAAGTTCCGCCTAAGGATTGGGGAGGGGGCGTTGGAGTTAACTGTCAATTCTTCGAGTAGGAGTTGCGTCGGCCTGTAAACTTGTGCAACACAGTAACACACAGAAAGCGGTCAAAGTTTGAGGAGAGGTGCGGGGAACAGCACTTCTCTTTGAGGTGCTGCCACTCTGAGGGCCTGATTAAAGCCCACGGTACTCACGTAAGTACGTTACGAAGGTTCCCGAGTTCAGTTCCGCTTCCGGCCATTACTTCTATTTCATGCAGATCTCTACGGGGACCAGGACAATCACTCGCTTCAGGTACACAGTGTTCCATTGGCAGTATTCGATTAGGAATGTCGTCTGGGAATTCAGATCCTTGTTCCCATAAAATGTCACAACTTCAACAGATTGAAACATTGAATTCACCTGTAATTTGCTGTTAAATGAATGTTAACATAGCATATAACGTGTTAGTGATTTGATTTATTTATCGTATTACTCCTTTACTCTTTAAAAGAAAATAATAAATACAAAAATTAAAAATACATAAAATAAACAAGTTTAAAATGATGACATAAAATAAATAGCATATAATGGCCAAGCAGTCCGTTAATATTTAATTTAAACAATGATACTTACCAAAATTAATGCAGTACGTTTCTTTCACAATCCATGGAACTTATCAGGTGTGCATTACAAGTAAACAGAAACACCGATACAACAAAGATATTCACATGAGGAGACAAAAGAGTTTTTTTAGAATATAACCTATTTTGCATATATTATTTGTATTGGTTTTAACATTAATGAATGGACAATTGAATTTAATATGTAGTATGTCACACATTAAATTTGCATAATATTTTATTTCAGAAACTAAAACTTATTCCGATAAAAACTGTGGTTATTTAAGTTGTCATATTTAATGTTTGTCAAAAGGTTGTTTCAAATTAAAAATATAATTATTCGGGTGAGTTTTTAATATCCTCTTTGTTAATGACAAGCAAAACAGACATAAAAACTTCACCATTATATGTTAATTATTATTGTCAGTAACAACAATGTAAATTAAAATAAAATTAACGATTAATAAGTAAAAAAGTTATATAAATTTTAAAAACTCAAAAAATTATTACTTCTATGAGAGAGAGAGAGAAACTTGTTGCCAGAATAATGTCTTAAAATTCTTGTTATTATTATTAACATATTAGTCACAGAAGCAACATTACTAACAAAAATTTAGCATTTGAAATTTGGTAGAAAACTTAGTTGGAAAAATTGGTTAATAACATCGAGTTTTGACTAGAGAATGTAAATAAACTCATAAATGTGAATAACTCATGAATAACAATCTAAAATATTTTTTGATAATTCAATGCCTTATGGAATTAGGTATACAACGTTTCAATGATGCCATTCTCTAAAAATGTGACGTCCCGTCGTTACATTAGTTGTCATATTGATGATAAAATTCAATAATAATTGAATATCTCAGCTCAGGGTCTTGCGATAGTGTGTGTACATGTTAAACAAAACATTGGAAATGTATTACTTGAAACTAGTTTTTCTTTATCAGGATCTTGTTTAGTTTGAAACTAATCTCAGGAGGAAGATGTCAAAGAACAAAGCACATTTCACCTTTAACAATAGTTTATTACTTCTTATCTTTTATGAGTACTATATCAAATATTTGGTTTGGTTTTTTTAAGGATACTTGTAATAATACTGTTTACACTGTTTCAATCGTTTTGGTATTGGAACGTTTAATATGATAAATTATATTCATGAAACAAAATCAGTTATCTTTCTATTTGTGTTCTGAGTCTATTGAATGGATTGATCCGGATCTCCATCATATTCCAATTTCTTCACATTACAGTGTTTCCTATATCCTACAACCTTATTTACTTAAACTAAATCAAGTAATCGCTGCCTTCCAGTACAATTCTTGACCTCTACTATACCTTTCATCACTAAGCTGACCAAACTGCGTCATTATGTGCCTTTCCATCTGTGCTGGTTTTCTTGTCACCGTGCTCCAAAAACCTCTTACCTCTATGATGTACTGTGCCATTACATTTTAAAGCTTCCAGTCTACCACTTTCTTCTCTTACATTTATCCGTGTTTCATGTCTATTCTGTCCTGTTCTCCACAAATATAATTTCCAAAACGTTTTCGTCAATCCAATTAAAATTTAAGTCAGAAGTAGGTTTGTATTCGTGAAAAATTCTTATCCTGTCGTATTATGCTGATGTCTTCTTTGTATCGTCCATTCTAGCTAACCATTTTCACCAAATAACAAAATTCCTTCACCAACTCAATCTCATAAATGAGTTTTTAATTTTTTCAGTTTGCTTCAGATATTTCTAAATTTTTGTTTACTTCGATTTTACCTTGAAGTAAGCTGTCCTTCTCTGGTAATATATTTTCCAAATATTATATTTTATCTAACAACAAAAATTATCTTCTGAAAATCTTATTGATGAAAAGTTTTCTCCTTGTAATTTTATTCCTGTTGCAAGTTAATTGCTTCTTCAACAAGCCCTCTCTAAAATCAACTTGGTTTTCATATCAGCAATTATTCGTCAACAAACTTTGCTTCTATTTCCTTGATATATATTCGATATCATTCTATTTCCTTGATATATCAGAACACTCCAATTTAAATTGTAAAAGGCTTTCTCCGAAGTATACTTGAATATTTGAAACGAAATTTTATCTCCTGCATTATACACTAAATAACATTCCTAGGCTTTAATTAAGATTCACTTATGAATGAACTGCGTCCACTCAATTTTCTGAGTGTTTAATATTGATTAAATAATGCATCGGGTAAGTATTATTCTTATATAAGATTTTTTTTTCATTTGTGTTGACATAGGGTATTTTTTCTTATTTGGGGGCGATTGTGGTGGAGGTGGTGGGGGTAGGTCAGTGAACCATTTGACTGTTTCAATAATTCCCTATATATCGCAGAGTTATAATTGTTTCTTTAGTTTTATATACGTTCAGTTCTTGTTCAATTGAAATCCACTTGTATTGAATTAGATATTCAGAAGTCAATAAATTGGGAAATGTAAGTAAGTATTTACTACGTAATTCTACTTTTCTATGTGAATTAGTACGGTGTAACAATAATTCTAATTATCTACATAGTTTCTGAAAAACCAATATTTACACATTCTGGTGCCGATGTGAT
Source organism: Zhengitettix transpicula (assembly GCA_037074705.1). NCBI lineage: Eukaryota > Metazoa > Arthropoda > Insecta > Orthoptera > Tetrigidae > Zhengitettix > Zhengitettix transpicula. Next base: position 208,122,850 of record CM073591.1, read on the forward strand.
TGACAGTATCACAACTGTTTGTTTAGGTGACGATGATTCAAACATATTTAATATATATTTTGTTTTCGTATATATACATTTCTGTGTCATAATTAGACGAAATAGACATATATAGACTAAATTAAGTGATGATATAAATACCACACAATTTTTCTGGGATGTTTGTTCCTTTCTTCAGGTGATTGGAAAAACACGAGAGCCAGGAGCGACAAAACCGTACAATTACAGTTTACACACTCATAAACATTTTTATCATCACTTAATTTTGTCTGTATTTGGCTATTTCATCTAATTATTATATTTTATACAGACGTATTATTTTATTACTTTTATTACTTTTCTATGACATTCCACTTTACTCCCACGTGGTCTCGGGGATCAATACTGAACGAGGAAAATTAAAACTTTTTGTAGAAAAATTATATAAAACTAATTGGAGTAGTCTTCATGGATTGGTAAGTAATCGAACGTAATATTAACAATACATGAAGATAGTATCAAAATTCTACTCGCACGAAGATTTGACTTCATAGTCACACTCTTCCTAATGAAGACAATCGGGATTTTTCTACTTATCGTTTCTTTCTGTTTTCCCTAAACAACCGCAATATATATCAGGATCCTTTCTTCATTATTTTTCTCAACATCCAAGTTGAAATTGGCCCAGAAGCAACAATCATTCCGTAACATCCAGGGAGCAAGTGTCTGTAACTGCTATGACTGTTCCCTTGTTACCATGGCGACGCTCCCCAAATAGAGTCCATAAAGAACAATTAACGCGCTAGGTGCTGTGAATGATACAAATGGCAATGGACGGCGCTATTTCCTCCGCAACAAGAGCATTCTCTTTAGCGCGCTATTTACGTCTGCCTCCTAACAGTCAAAAAGAAAAATGGAAAAATATACAAAACCATTCACTTCATGCACCATACATCCGTTATCTGCACGAAATATCTGCTCCGGCTACTCTTTTGTTCATGTCCGTGCGTGTTCGCAACCGTATTTCACTACGTAAAAACCACACCCAAACCCGAAGACAACATGATCCTGCATTCGAAATAGGTCCACTCATTTAATATGACTCTGAAATCTCGTTTGAACATTTTGATTAATTAAGAAACTATTCTACTATACATACGGTTAGGTTAAGCTTTTTATTTACTAAAATGTTATTCGAGTGTAAAATTATAAAATGAGAGGAGAAATGTTGAACAAAATGGCGAAACTAACGATGAAACATAAATGTAATCGTTTTCCATCAGGCTAAGCGGAAGGATATTGTCACGTAGTAATTTAGACAGGAGTACGATAAACAAGTTTATTGAAACTAAATACAATTCAAAATGTACACTACATTATCACATGGATTGACAAAGAAAAACATAAAACTAAGAGTTCCGTAGGGAAGGAAAAACGGCACGGCTATCGATTCTTATCATTACATATGCAGCGTAATGTCGCAGAATGTTCGTTCAACTGCGGATTTCATTGCACTTTGAGAGAAGCTGACCTACAATTGCTGGCTGGAAACCGTGTCATTATCGATGAAGTTCTTCAGTCTGAACAGTTTTGCAGGCTTGAACTGCTTACTTATTGTATTATTATATTAATTATTGAATAACCTATGACAGCCTTTTCTGGTTTTGTTCTTCCTTTTTAACCATTATGGGACCACTCATCACAATTTCACCCCGACAATGATGAATCTATGTCAGTCTCAGGTTCAGAACATCGTTGCCCTAAGCTTCAGAAATGGTTTTAGTATGTATGTATGTAGTAGTATATTGTAATGCCAATAAATTAAGACAGTAAATTTGTGAATTTGAAAATGTAAATTATTTGAGAAATCTATTCTTACGGCGGTACAGAACATAGCAACAATAGAAAAGCCAAGCACTGTTCCTTTGTCGGAAGACGTATGCGCGCTCAAAATTGCGAGACGGGAAGTTAGTTGGCAGGAGGGTTTTGTCAGTGCAGGTCGCATTAAAAATATTCAGGAGTTAGCAGGAAAGCTTGGTTAGATGCAGGTCGCAGGAAGATATTGAGAAGTTTGAGTTGGCAGTCAGACACGGCAGAAATTAGTCGTGTTGAAATAGACAAGACCATTTCAAATATGTAAAGTATAGTTGCAGAGAAATATCGAGAATTACTCGAGTAGAACTACGAAACCTGCTAAGCACAAACAGTCTTGTGAACATAGACGGGCAGAATTAGCAGTCAACCGAGAGAGAGACGAAAGGAGATTCATCCTGGCTCCTGAGTTTTGATCTAAAAATATTAATTTAGAATCTGTGCGTATTAGAAGAAGTACAAAAACCCGTCATAGTGCTTCGACAATTAAAGGTATCCCGGAATGCTGGGCAGCCGTGAGTACAATTTACAAACAACTATGTAAATCTGATTAAAAGATAGCCGTCAGATTTCGTTTTCTTCTTTTGATTAAAATTTGTTAATTAGAATCCATCTTTTTATCTTAACTTCGCTGACAAGTAAATTTCGTCCTAGTTAATTGACGAGTAAATCTTTTCTCTTTTAAATTGGAATTTGTGTTTAAGTTTGGAAATAAAATGATTCGCCATTATCAAACCCAATAGAGACCCTGAGATATATTTTTAAATTGTGTAATTGTTTTAAAGTATTGAAAATAAATCTATTGTTTGTTAAAGTTTATAATCTTTCATTCATTTAAAAGTCAATCTTCTTTGATTATTACAATATATATTGTAGAAATTACAAATATGTAATTAATTAAAAATTTGTTTCTTTCATTATTGGCGGCGTAACTCTGAGGCTATGGCATTGTGAAGAAAAAAAACCTTCTTTTAGTGACAACAACTGAATATGTTGAAGCTATCCGGAATCGTTCAGTCTATGTGTGAACCTAGACCAACCTTTATTAATCTGGTTACTTTAATCCCTACTTTCCTACGATGTACTGTTTCACGTAACAGTAGTGAATATCACATGGCATACCGTAGTCGAGTAGATTTCTATTTAGTTAATAGTACACATTGATCTTACATGTACAAATACCTTTATAAAATACTGTCAAGTAGACCGTAGATGAATAGATAGTGTAATTAACTAATCGCTCTGAGATAAACGGAAGCGGCGAGTTTAGAAAGTGCCTGGAAGATATGGCGATTTACTGACAACTCAAAGCAGCAAATTAATTAAACTGAATATTGGCTCCGAAGGCTTCAAAGGGTTGCCAGACACAAAGTTGGAAAATTTGATCGCCTGAAGCCATTTTATATAACAAGGCTTGTATTATATTTACTATGAGTCTACAAACCATATGAATTCGTAAAATGATTTATAAATAATTAAACCGGATGGATCTTTTACGTTTTATTAACCAATTTCACGACGCATTCTATTATTCACTAATAAATTTTAATATTTTGTATACGCTACGTTTTGAAAAATATAATTATAATTTATATTTAAAACAAAGTTTTTAAACTATTCATTAAGTAAATGACGAATTATATATGTATATATATATTGTTCCATCCTGTAGTCTTTCCGTCTCTTTCTTCAATTTTGCTCACAGAAAATCACATTCCAGTCATCGGAAGGGCTCGGGATAAATACCAGATAGACGAGTGCCAGGTAGTATCCAGGATGGTGTAGTTAGCCCTTGTCTACCTTGTTTCTCTTCCGCATCACCCGTTTGCTATTAAAGGGAGAGGTCGCAACGTGGATGACACTCAGCTGATCTATTTTCCAAAAAATCTCTTAAATGTTGATACTCTGTGTCTTTTTGGAAATGGTTACAAATGAAATAGGTAACTACTGACGACTGGCAATGATGAAATTTCTAACCTACCCGGCATTCGCTTAAAAATGATGCAGGACAAACCCTAGAAAACCTGCATCAGGTTGCTCGGGCGCTTCGTACTTGACCCACTCCCTTCCGATCGCGGGAGAGGGGTTTGCTATGAGGACGCAACATTCCCTTCGTGCCTCGACCAGTTTAGGAGGCAGCGGGTTGACTGTTTCAATGGAAACAGCGAACAACTCTAACCGTATGCCCAAGGTCTACAACCCCGGAACATACTCTTCTCAAAACTGAGCGTGGTGCCTCGGCTCGTGGGAACCTTAATTCAAAAGCGAGAGAGAGAAGAAGGCATACCCAAAGCTAGCCCTCTCCGTCTCTCCAGAAAGATTATGCCTGCGAGAGAACAGCTCTCACAGGTTATTTAGTTGGAGAAGTATCCAATAAATAATATGATCATGAATGAAAGCCTCTCTGGTTTCTAATCGGGTAAAATCGTCGATGGCCTGCGACGTTTCGCGGCAATCCTCGTCATCATCTTCTGGCTACACATTCTTTCTTCTACATACGTTTTAACTATAAGCAGACAGCAGATGTCCCGTAGATTAAGTTAATAATCAGAGGAATCAGATTATTGTAGTCAATAGCGAATCCTGAGTGCACGGCTGAAATGAAGATGTTTTTAATCATGTTTGGGTTCATCGTAACATGTGAAATAAATATATTTTTATTTTGTTGCAGCTGAAGTTGACGGACGAGGGCGTCTGGTCGGCTGCTAGCCGGTGCCCATGAAGGGTAGGGGGTGGCGCGCATGGAGGCCGTCTGTGCCGCCCCCGACGCCGCTGCAAGTCCGGGGGAGGAGCGATGCCACCAGAATCACCAGAGCCGGAGAACCAGCTCGAACAGCATCAACAACAACAGCAATAGTAGCCGAGAACGCGTCGTGTACCTCAGACTTGGCTCCTCGCAGAAGATTGAGTCTGCGTCGTTCCGCAGCGACACCGCTCCAGACGAGCTCAAGGGTGAGTCCTACAAGTTAACGCTATAGTTATTAATGTGTTAGCGAGGTCTCCATTTCGGACTGTTTTGTTGAGATATGATTTGAGGTGATAAAATCCGTCATTCGTGTTGTTCAGTTAAATATTAGATATGAAAGCCGGTTTTGTGAGTTATTAGAATTATAAACCACCTCAAATGCTGTGCTTCAGTTAATGGTTTTATCTCGACACTTTAAGAATGAAATAAATATTCAAATTTATTTCTGCTCTTGTGTTACGTTCAACCTTGTAAATTAATGCTCTATAAGTTCCTGGTTTGCATAGAATCAAATAAAAATTGTACGTTAATCGTAAACTTGCTCTTATATATGATAAACATTTATATTACAGTCCACAAAATTATCACGTTAGGGCTTACACAATAACCTAACTAAATTAAGTGGTTCATAATTCTCGAATTTTATTTTCAATAGTCTGCTTAATTCCAGTTACTGTCCCATATACTAATAAAATATATCATTTTGTATTTGGAATGTTTTATTACAAGTGTTAGCTAGTTTATTATCATCAGTTTGTCAACTAGAAGTTTATATATTCGCGGCAGTTCCGCATTCACGAACATTGTAAATGTACACATATACATGGAACTTACTAATCCATCTGCGTTGGATTCTTTGAAACTATACCCAGCCCGTAGAAATTTACACTCCGTATTAATTCGTAAAAAGAGGCAAAAATTCCTTATTTGGTTTTATCATCATCCATTAGGCGTTTAATGAGGAAATAGGACGCGTCAATTAAATCTATCTTATTCTTCTATATAATAAAAAGGATGTATGTTTGTATGTATTTATGTATGTATTTACGTTAATCTCTATACAAATATTAACGCATGGACAAAATTCAACAAAAATTGGTAAACGTATTCTTCAAAACACGAGAACCGGTACTGTTGGGGTGATAAACCCCTAGCATAAAGGTGGTAATAATTGTAGTAGAAATATTTTTACGAATTTGCCCATAGCAGTTAGTTATAATTTAGTATTAAATTACTGCCCGCCAAGAGACCGTTACGTCACATATTACGTTAGCGCCTTAGACAAACCAGACATTCATAAAAATATACTTCCTTTTTTAGTAATGAAATAAAGCAGAAATATTTTGATTCAATAAAAAATAAAATTTTATCCAGAAATACTCCATCGAATGATAATAAAAAACAATATGAAATTCTTTACTATCCTTGCAGAAAATGTAAGTTAAATTTCGCGGTCATATTTATTTTTCAAATATGGCGGCTGTTCGTTTACATTATAAGGATTAAATTCGAAATATGAATGCCGGTGTGATTCATTAATTTTCTACGTATAGAGCTGGCCATAAAGTACTATTGTATCCTGTATAATATTTCAGGAGTTAATAAGGTACGCTGGTGAGTTATGTGTATTTAAATCTCCAAGTATTAATAATAACGTACGAAGCCGAATTAGAATTAATATTTTTGACGTTGTTCAATTAATGATTTGTCCGTCAAAAGTTTGTACAGAACTATAAACATTTACATTGCATTAAAAGTACAATTAATGTACTTTATGCAACGAATTCACTAAATTGGTATAAATATAAAAAATAAATGTATAATTTGTTTGTGAATGACAATAAATCATCTAATTTATATTTCATGTTTGGGAAGAACGTTTTAAGTGTACAATTTCTGAGCTATTAATCATAAAAACTGGCGAATTATTTCAAACGATATTCGTGAAAAAAATTGTTGTGTGTTTATTATTATAATTTCACATATTTGAATACCAATGTGTAAAGATTAAGGGAGAATATTTCAATTTCGGAGCTACTTTCAGTATTTCTTTTCAGTAAAAAAATTAATATATATATATATATATATATATCCAAATTGGGAATAATCTATCTATTTTTGGCTCTACAGCCCTGTGATAATATAAATATCTATGTTAACTCTGAACCAAATTTTGAGGTTAGTTTAATAGAATTGACTGCACAATTATTTAAAAAACTTCTCAAATTTTGTATCAAAATCAGATGATTTTTTACAATCAAACCTATTTTTGTCCAAATTACAGAAAAAATAGGTAAATAGTAATGATGAATCAAGAATCTTCAGTACATACATATATGTTCTTAGATATAGGAGAAGTCAACTTAAACTAAATCTATAAGTGTAATTAGATACATTGAGTCACACAGAAATTATATACATGATCATGAAGAATGAACAAATGATGATAAGAAAAAAAATAGTCGTATACAGACAAGGGAATGATAATATAAATGAATGAACAATTATATTTTGTTACTAATGCTGAAATCATATCAATATTAGAGATCACATTTAAAAAATTCATTTATTCAATAATAACAGTTCTTCACTAAGAATATTTTAACTTATTTTTGAATATATTGAAATCAGAATACTGTTTTAGCTGAAAATTGTCTACATAGTAGCTCTTAAATGGGAAAATATTATATATGTAAATTTAACCAGCTCCTCCAAAATTTGGAATCTAAATTAAAGTGCACTATGTCAAAAGTTCATCTGATTAATATTTGTTCTGCCTTTTATATCAAATTTTGAATATAAATCAGATAACATTTTTACAAATAGACCTGTCACCGATACAGATAAAAATTGGTGCATAGTCATCATTAATCTATGAATAATAAGTCCTGAAGAAATGGTATTATGATCTCCAAAATTTTAATTACCATTTTATCACTTTTAAAGTATAACAACTTTTGAGATTAGGTAAGTTAAATCCAATTAATAAATGCTTACTGAAGAGGAACAACATCATTTATCCATACGTATAGAATCAAATTGTGAAAATTTAGTTTTCTGAAATGTGGCATAGTAAAAAAAATTAGCTCATTTGGATAGGAAATAGAGTCAGGAGTAGTTGACTCACGCTAAATCAATAATTTGTGTAGCATAATTGAGAAGAAATTGTATTTCAAATTTTTGAGGGCTTGAGTACCCTTCTTGAGAACAGCAAATCAAATTGTCAAACATTAATCTAATTTAGATTAAAATTTGTGAAATCTTTTAAATTATATTTTCAGTTAACTGTAATTAATAAAGCTGATAAATGCTTACTGAACAATCTATACATATAGATTCAAATTGTGAAAATTTTGTTTTCTCAGATGTGACATAGTCAAAATAATTAAGTCATTTGGATAGGAAATAGAGACAGATTAATTAATTTTACATTTTTTGAGGATGAACGCCCGTATTCAGGATTTATCCGGATTTAAATTGACAGTTATCTGCTATCGGCTTATGTTGGGTTTTATCCATCGAGGGGTTAATTGTAAAGAATGTAATGGTCTTTATACCAGTTTAATCACGTGTTAACTAAGCAAATACTATATAATTAATTTATTTGCCGGGCAAATACAAATAAATACTCTGGCACTCAGCTGGCTATGTAAGAAAAAATAATGTATGTTTATACATTATTTATAAACATTTAAACGCGAGAATAAATTGCGAAAAACTGAGTAAACATATTCTTAAAAAACTGGAAAAACTTTGGGGTTAAGACATAACTACCTCCCCTATAGGCGAAGGTAGACGGGGGTTGTAAATTTTAAAAAAAACAGGTTAAAACAGTCGATATTTGCGTCTAGTTATTATTTGTCGGTGTCATTGGATTTGTTAGTGTTTTTCTGGACGCTGTTTGTGTTAAATTTAAACCCTTCGGAGTGGGAAAGGAGCACCCTCTAGGGTGGGGGTGGACGATGGTGGAAATATTCAAACTTGCTAAAACAATCAATATTTTCTTCGGATAAATATTTTTAGGGGTCAAAGAGACTGATAGTGTTTCTACAGATTTTATCTGTGTAAAATTCAATCCGTTACGGCATGGAAAGGAGCACCATTAGGGGTGGGGTTGGAGGGGCATTACAAGAAGGTGTCGAGAATCCAACCGAGATGAGAGTCAAATCCAGGGTTATGGATTTGGTTGAGTTTAATTACGCCATTCAATTGCCCATTTAACCCCTAATGTATGGAAATTTTAAAATTTTGAGTTATAAGTATCGTATTTAAGAAAACAGATAAAGTAAAACCCTTTACTATCAGTAGAATACATTTTAGACAAATATTTGTTCCAAACGTTAATCGTAACGTTAAGAACCGCGCACTATATTTTAATTCCTGTATGAAGGATGAACACCCAATAACTATTTCCTACAAATAATCAAGTACAGCTAAAAATAACAATAACTTCAATCGCCAACACATACGTAACAGTTTTTATAGCAACAATTTAGCCGTGGACTTGCGAAATTCTCTTTTACTATCTATCATTTCATTTCCTTCACACTTTCATAACTTCTCAGCTTTATCAACAAAACGCAAAAAAAATACTATATACAACATTTTAAACACTTACAAATGAATAATATTGACTCCAAAGCGGCAATAAGCCAAAGAAAATCGTCTAGCATATTTTCAAGCGGGTAATTAACTAGGAAATAATTACATAAGCTGGTCAATACAATTTAATCTATTAATATTACAACGTTTTACATATAGTTGTGATCTTCCCCCAGAACGACTTAGAGGCAGAAATAACAGGAACCCAACATACTTTTTAATGACGCTATAAGTTATACTCATAAATTATTCGTATAATTAAGTCTTCAACCTACAAAAAACGGAATAATAATTTAATTCTCAACGTTCTACAGTCGACTGCATATCGAAGAATATTATTCCATACAACTTATCAGATTAGTATTTATAATATAATTTTATTGAGTTTGCCGATGTTCTGACGAAGGTGAGACTTATGCAGACATTAAACGTGACTTATTCGTTGAGTGACGTCAAGGTTGTATGAAACACCGTAGGGAAGCATCGTTAATTATCAGCTCCGGCGTAATTTGTATTCTAAGTTAAGTGCCGTAAACTTAGAGAGTTAAGCGATAAAAAGATTAACAAGATCGGAATGCGCTCTTTTCTGAATACAGAAATACATTAAAACAATGATAAACAATTCTGATTATTTTAAGTTTTCCAATTTCAAATTTATATATAAATAACGTTCTTAAGGAAATCACTCATAAATGAGATGACGAGATTTGGTCAGATGCATATTAATTCGATCGCAGATAAAGTGTCGTTTTCTTTAAACGACACCTCTCCTATTCGGAAATATTTATCGAAAATAATAATGATGTTTAAATTAGGCTTACGGAGACACTTTTATCTGATTTATAATTTCCTCCAAGATAAAGTAGCTATGCATTTCCTGAATTTCTTTGCCTATTAGTAAACTTGTCAATAGCCTTGAACAGAGTAACATTTTTATCATTAAAATTTCTACTTATCGTGGAATTATAATTTCAGGAACTTTATTTTTCCATAACTAGTCTCTTATTATACCGGAAAATATTCTGTTTATCATCTTAAAACAAAGTGTAACATGGCCTGAGTTTAAATTAGCAGCAGCAACGTTGCGGTAGGTTAATTATGAAATCCATTTTCACATTACATCAAATTTGATGAACAGTTGTACTAATAAGCTTAAGGAATTATAATTTTCACTGCATTATGACGCTTTATTTATGTACTATTTACGGCTGAGGATGCAGGAAGCGTAAAATCGGATGAAAATAACGCCGCATTGAATCTCTGCGAACATCTGCATAATACAGATTTTGCAAAGTCCTGAATTCCATTTTGTGGTGGCTTCCGGTATCAATATACTTGCGTTTGTGGTCCTCAGTTGAATTTTTCCCATGTCATGTAAATAATTAGCAATTGCCTTGTTTAAGTACAATTATATTGATTTGTAGTCCACAAATATACGCGTTACTGTGTTGAAAACAATGTTTGCATTTTCAATTTGTCGTTCATGATTATAAAGTATAATATTAATCAAGGTACATTTTGAAATGGAATTATGTACATATACATATATTATTCTTGTCTTAAAAAGGAAAACGGTGGAATTATGCCTGAAACTAGAGAATAACTATATTAACATTTAATGAATAAGAAAGATGGCCAATTCAGACAAAAATGTGATAATATTAATACCAAAAAACGTTTCTGGGATCCTTATACCTTTCGTCAGGTGCGAGGAAGAGCCTAGAGCGACACAACTGCACTTGTCAGTAGACAAAACTCAAAAGCGACGAAAACGCAACGACAACGGTAGAGCGTAACAGTAAGGGAATAACGACTATGGAAAACAGAAGGTTTATCGTAACAATAATGGATCGTAGCAATTATTGAGTTTTATAGTGCATGTTCGTACAATAATAGCTGTGTTGTTTGATTTAATGTGAAGCATCTCTGAAATGAGTCTGGAATTGTACCTGGTGTCAATGTCTAAAATCTTAGCATTTTGCCTATCAAAGTTTAGAATTCATTATATGTTTGGATACTACAGATTGCTCGCAATGGGAACTTTGATATTATATATATGTCCCTTGATACGTGTATTAAGGGAACGTTTTGTTTGCCCGATGTAGCAGAGCAGGAATTACAATTAGAACAAGAGATTTTGTAAACAACACAATGTTTTCTGTATGTGTCAAGTGGGTCCTTCCTTCGTTCTTCTCCTGAATATGACTCTTGCCTTGTTATTCTCTAATTTTCCAGTGTAGGGCATCTCTCGTATCTATTTAACAGATGTTTATATTCTTGGTGCGTTTCTTTACAGTTTCTGTCACACCGCGGTTTACTGCTTACTACCTGGGTGCCCGGCGTTGCCCAAGATGTCATTTATCTACAACCCCCGATACGACTCCAATTTCTGTTGCTTTCTCGCTATTTTTATGTAACGCTCCTCGAATCCTATCCCTAAATGTGCTCCCCTCCCATGCCGAAGGGGGTTTGAAGTCATTGACCAAATATATCGGCCGTTTTTACATGTTAGAAGATGACCACCCCCACAAATGTGCGATAATCAAAAAGTATTTATTCCACGTAAAAATCGGCCGATTACATTGTCTGAAAATTTCTACCCCAGCCACAACCTCTCAAACCCGTCGCGTTACCCAGGTTGTCACAATTAGACTCAGCGACATTCATAGTCTCTGATTTGATTCGAATCTCGGTTGTTTTTGCGTTATTTTTATTTAACGTACCTCCACCCACTCTTAAGCTTGCTCCCCTCACAGGGGTATAAATTATCCACAAACAGCATCGGTATAAATACTATAATTATCGCAAATATCGACTCTTTAAGACGTTTGAAAATTTCCACCACTCCCACTTCGGGGACTTAAACGTCAAGTCGAATGTCGTAATTAAACCCAGTGACAACTATAACCCCGGATTCGACTCCGTTCTCGATAGTTTCTGCTTTCTTTTTATGTAATGCCACTTCACCCTTAAAGGTGCACCCCTCCAAAGCCCGAAAAGGGTTGAAATTATACACAGAGAACATGTAGATAAATTTTATGAATCTTATTGATGCTAAAATATATTTATTCGAAGCAAAAATCGGCTGTTTAACGTGTTTGAAAATATATTCCCACATCCAACTCCACCAAGACCCTCACACCGCCAACCCCTGTGCATTTCCCACGTTGTCGCAAATACATTCACCTATATCTCCAATCTGGGATTTATTCACGTTATTTTCTCTTCACCCAACCCCTAATTGTGATCTTTCACGTGTTTCAAGGGGTTGAAATTAAAAGCAAACTCGGTAGAAATCTCATCAATGACACTGTCCCCGACAAATAGTTATTCCCTACAAAAATCGACCGTTAAACATGTTTAAAAAAATTTTACACTCCCGCAACCCTTCCTAGGGGGAGCTAAACGGTTAGTTGAATAGAATAATTAAACGTCCATGACCGTGGATTCGACTCCAATGTCGATTGTTTTTGCATCATTATAATGTAATTCCATCCCACCCCCACCGTTAAGGGGAGCTCCATTCCAAATCTCGAAAGATGTTGAAATTATACACAGAGAACATGTAGAGAAATTTTATTAATCTAATTGATCCCGAAATATATTTAATGGGCGCAATAAACGCCCGGTCAACTTGATTTAAAATTTATATCCCCCGTACACCTCCGACCAACTCATTCCAACCCATCCCACCCCCGCGCGTAGCCCAGATTGTCATAAATAAATTCAGCGACATCAATTACATTCGATTTGACTCGAATCTCGGTTGTTTTCGCGTTATTATCTTGTAAATCCCCTCCACCCCCACCTCTATCACGCCCCCTCATATCATGCCTACTAACAACATCGGTAGAAATACTATCAACGTCAATGGCCTTGGCATTTATTTATTCCACGCTAATATCGATGAAAAATTTCACCCCATCCATTCCCGCCCCAGAGAATTTAAAGGGTAATTGAATATCATCTCAGATAACATCGGTTGAAACACTATCTTTTCGATCCTTTGATACTGAAATATATTTTATTTGACGTAAAAAATTGCCGGTTAACATATTTTTAAATATTCTAACCCCCGCCCACTTCCGCCCAACTCCTCCTACCCTACCCCACCCCTAGCGCGTTGTCCAGATTGTCATAAATAAATTCAGCCACATCCATTACCTTCGATTCGACTCGAATCTCAATTTTTTCACGTTTTCTTCTTGTAAGTCCCCTCAACCCCCAACCGTTACCATGCACCCGCCTCATGCCGCAAGAGGGGTTAAAATTTTACACACACTACTTAAGTAGAAATACTATAAATCTAATTCATCCAGAAAAATATTATTCAACTCTAATATCGGTCGTGATTTCTTGTTTCAATAATTCCACTCCCGTCCATCTCCACCCCTCTGAGTTAAATGACAAATTAAATGTCATAATTAAACTCAGAGAAATTCATAACCCTGTATTTGACTCTAAACTTGGTTTTAATCGCGTTATTTATTTTTAACTTCACCCACCACTAAATTGAGGTCCCTCCCAATCCCGAAATGATTTCAAATTAAACACGGAGAACGTGTAGTGACATTTAATTGTAATTGTTCCCGGAATATATTTATTTTAAAATTTCTACTCCTTACTAACCTCCGCCCAACTTCTCCCATCTCAGTCCACCCCCGCGGGCTGCTTAGATTGTCATAAATTAACTCTGCGACGTCCACAACCCTGGATTTGACTGTAATCTCGGATTTATTCGCGTTAATTATTTGTAAGGCCCGTAAACTCAGTGGCATCAATAACCTTCTATTTGACTCCAATTTCGGTTGTATTCGCGTTATTTTCCTGTAAAGCATCTCCACCCCAAACCCTAAGGGTGCCCTTTTCACAGGGAGTAGGAGATTAATATTATATTCAGATAACATCGGTAGAAACACTATCAATATCTTTGACCCCTAAAAATATTTATCCAAATGTAATACCGGCTGTTTTAGCATGTTTAAGTATTTCCACCACTGTCGCTTCTGGGGGTGGTAGACGCGTCTCACCCCGACAGTGTTTGTTTCCTGGTCGCAAAGAACATGTGTACGAAATTTGGTTAAATTTTATCCACCGGTGTAGATTTGTATAAGGAACATACAAATATATATAGAAACAAACAAACAAACGCTCTTTTTTATTTATTAGATTTACACTATTACTCGTTCTGTTGCTAAAATGATTGCCTTGAATCCCTAAAAATTATCTCTGTGCTCGAATCTACAACTTTGTCATTAACTTTTATCTTTTCTCTTACTGTATTTTTGATTGGTAACCAATCTTACGTTTCTTCTCTGTCTATTTGTCGCTCTAGCCAGATTGCTTTGGCTCAGACTTGGTTGTGTATCAATCCGTATCCAAATAGGGAAGTGATCACTGTTGTAAAACGATTCTTCTGTGGACCATTCGCAGCTGTCCGCGATACTTAAGAGAGCTGCACGTTTTGTCAATTACTTACCATTAATAAGTATAAATAAGTTTCATAATTTATGATAACTGGATGATTTCTTGAAAAATTCTTCCTCTTTTGTTTAATTCATTTTATCCCCAAATTTTATTTTTGGCGTTTATGTTCTCTAAGAGAATAAATTACGGCCAAACTGGTTTGTAAGGTCTGTTAGCTCTCCTTTGTTAGTAGGTCTGCATGCAGATCAACTGTTAATTATTGTGTATTTTAAACGCTACTGCCTCCAGATTTGTTTTAAGCGCTATACCTTCTGCGGGGATACTGTCCTGGACGTACATGGAAACCCTTCGCTGGGTATCGCCGCCGTAGTTTTTATCTTTTTTTCTTTAAAGTTAGTTTGTTGAATCGTTACCACACCCGGAGTTTTTGAGTCTATAATCTGCGTTAGAAATTTTTTCCCCTGAAGAAATCCATTCATATACACCACATCCTTTCGATTATTCCTAATTCGATGACTGTTTCCGATATCTCCGCCATTATCTGTTTCCTTATAGCTTTTTTCATCCTTGTTAGTTTACCTTTTCTACCTTTGTCCTTTATCAGAGGGTTGATATCCGCTATTATTTCAATCATATTATCTTGAGCGATATTGTATTCGTTTGTAATAACACTTCATGGGTGACCATTGCATTTGCTAGAAGTCCTTGCAATTATTGGAATGATAGTATGGACTTGTTTTCGCCCTCCTTATGTACTTTCCTTATTTCTTCCAATGGTGTGATCGTGTACCTCATTTCTAATTTTGGAGGAGAAAATTTTCCATATTTGTATTAACAACATATAAGGGAACAAGAATTTGCTTTTGTAAACAATGCATCGTGTTGCAGGAGGGACATTTTTGAGGAATTGAAAGGGCCAGCATATGTGCAGTTGCACAGGAAGGAAGCTGTTGGTAAAACGGACTAGACAATTGGAGAGGGAGGATTGAGTTTGGCAAGGTGCGTCTGGTATACTCATCCAGATGGTTGAGAATTGCAGAGCTTAAGATCAAATAAGCTCTGAAGGTGACGAATTGCAACGTGATTACAAATATATTACATACATACATACAAATAACTGACTGGACGACGGAGGATTTTCTGTAGGAGAGAAAAGACGAATGGACGCTACTCGCCATTTCCCGATGACACCGGCTGTACATTACGTAAGCAAATCTCGCGCTTCTTTTATTACATTTCTAAAATATCAATTATCATTTTCATTAAAGTTTGTTTTGCTTTCCTCTCTGAGATATTTCTTATTTTACAGTGCGCAGTTTGTACGTCTCGATGAATCGTTTGCCACCACTAATTTGTCAATCACATAAATTTTGTGTTACTAAATTCAAGTAAATCGTAGCAATCAAAATTAATATTTAATTAAAGTAATTATTTAATTAATTGAATTAATGAATTAAAAGTCTCATTAAATATCCTTACCACAAATGCTTCTTCGTAATTTGTAGGTTTCTGGATTTTCCCGGTTTTCTTTATATTTTTTGAAGGGTTAGTGCTTTGTGAATGTTGACTTGTCGGGGTTTCCTCCTCCTCTGTGTTTTCTGAGGTTGGGTTCGATGAGGATGAAGATGTCCTTTTCTTCGCAACTATTCGGCGACCATTTACTCTTTTTTCTAAGTCGTGCTTTTCAGTGTTGATCTTTGGTTTGTCATTTTCTTCTGCTATATTCGCCGTAGTTATCTGGAATGTTTATCTCTGGAGAAATGACCAATTTTTTGCATCCTTCACATTCAGGGGCTAAATTGATTCTAAAATTTGTGTTATTGTATACTATCAACATGGATTCTGGGAGCTTATGTATCAATTCCGGTTCCATGAAGAAGGTGCACCTGGATGACAAGATATGAGCGAACCTTTTGTTTGGCGTGTTGGCTCTCATTTCACTAACCTGACCCTCGTAGTTATACTATTTTGAATGGTCTGTATCCACAGACAAAATAACATATTTACACCTAACATTTTGTTTTAAATGCTAAATTATATTTATATTCCCATATGACTTATTTTCAGATCATAGTGATTTTATTTTTACATTATTTCAATAAAATACTTATTTTCTGGATAAATAATCAATTTTGTAGATATTATTGCCTAGTTTTCCATTTCCTAGATCGGTTTAAGTTAAGGAGGTTTACGAATAACAGAATTCGTAACGATTGAGAATATGTATTGTAATAAACATTTCGGCGATTAATTTGTCCCACGTGTTGGTAGGCATTTATGTAATGATCAATTAGATTTAATTCAAGTATAGGAATAATTAACAACAGTGATTGAGCTTTAAAATGAATTTATTATTAAATTTTACAAAACCTATTTTCATGCCGAATTTCGTCCATGTAAACAAATAATTTAATTTTCATTTATTAATTCGTCGAATCTCTTTTCTCAGGGCCATAACTGGGTTTGATAATTAGAACAAAATCAATGCTTAAACTGACAATTAACAATTCAAAATAAGCTGAACGAAATGAACTCTGAACGAAATCTGACTCTACCCTTTTAATTATCGTTTACAAATTTATATCAAAGTTTTGGTTACTCACGGACCGTCTGTCTGGTACCAGATCTCTACTTTGTATCTTGATAACTAATTCACTAAAAGGCCTTTTTTTTACACTGACTCTACTTCATTGCAATTTTAATACACACGCTTGAATTTTTCGTCCTCAGCTATCTGGAACCTCGGATGAGCCTCCCCTTTCTGGTCAGTTAGCGGATGCCGGATTCCTCAATGCGAAAATTGTTCCATCAGCGTGAAGCAACCTTTTGCTTCCCCGTTTGCAAATTGTAAAGGAAATCTCTCCGTACAACTATTTGCTTGCTTCCATACAGGAACTCCCGATTTGCAATTAATATTTGCAGACTTTATTGTTTGATGCTCTAAGAGAACTGAACTGTATTATATCTCTTGTACTCAGATTTTAGCCTCCTTCTCATATCATCGCCGATTCCAGACTGGCTTCCTTCTCATATCATTGCCGATTCCAGACTGGCTCTCCCAGCGCATACATTGTTGAACAAAGAAAAAACCCGCCTTCATTGGCACCTTTACGCATTCGTACCGCTAACAATTTAATTTAAAACAAAACAAATTAATGGCCTAATTAATTGGCATTACAGTATACTTCAATAAAATTATTCTGATAGGATTAATTTTTTCACATGTAATATAGAAACTTTATTATTTACATTTATTCAAGTTTATGTCTCGTGTTCCTTTTTACGTTTCAGTAGAGGTTAATATTTGATAGTTTCTCGAATAAAGGAATTGCAAATGTTCCTGGTAAACCTCTCGGATGCTCCTAGGATTACGTCGTGGTCGGCTGCATATTCAGCATTTCCCTTATCAAGTATGTTAAGCTTCGTTACAGAAACAGACACACTTTCAAGAACGAACACAAGCACGAGCGACTTGACTGTACTTTCGGGGAATCAGAACCTGTAGGTATATATTTGTCGAGGTTGGAATGGCCAAAGAAGTTGTGTCAGTGGTCCCTGCCTCACTTGATGTACTTCTGATGAAAGGACCTTAGTCCTAAAATTGGAAACAAGGAGACCAATAAAACTACATTGCTTCACACTCTTCTAATTACGGTTAACAGTGACTTTATTCACGTAGAACGCTTCCGTATAACGTTCAGGACCGACTTTTTGTGATTTAGGGGTTAGCGTGACAGCCTCGCATCACAAAAGTCCCGGGTTCGAATCCCGGCGAGAGCATGGATGTTTGTGTGCGTGAGAGAAACTCTCGTAAAATCAGTACCACGACAAGGAACAAATGAGTTCCCATACTGAGTCGTTAAATACAGCCGTTGATGCGACAGTAAAAAAATCAGTAATAAAAAAACATTCAGGACGGAAAAATGAATAACAGATTGTTTTTAAGTTTCTAATCACAATAAATATTATTTTTGGCTGAAAAATGTCTTTGAATAAAAGTATTCATATTATAATAGAAAAAAAATAATTAAAAACTACTAATGGACTTGAGTGTGGTGGTAGTTCAGTCAGTTAACAATGTACATTCTACATGATTTTTAAAGCAATTCTGTACAGAATTTTTGTTAATCGTAAGTAATTAATGAGTCCTCGATTCTTCTCTTACACATTTTAACTGTCACTGTACTTGTTTATATTAGTTCTGAACCTTGGTCCAGTAAGAGGAAATGCATAAAAAACTGTTGCAGGTAATTTATACCAATCTGATGTAGGGTACAGGAAGTCAGCCAGGGATTAACTAGGGCCCTCAGGCTATTGTTTAAGGACCCTACCCGACATTTGCCTAAAAGTGATAAAGGACAAACCCTAGAAAACCTGCATCAGGTAGGTCGGGCATTGGGTACTTGTCCCACGCCCTTCTAATGGCGGGAGAGGGCGTTTGCTGTGGGGACGCAACATTCTGTTCTCCGTGCCTCTACCAGTTTAGGAGGCAGTTGGCCGACTGTTCCATTGGGAACAGCCAACAAATCTTATCGTATACCCAAGATCTGTGACCCCGGAACATACACCTCTCCAAACAGACCGTGTGGCTTGTGGAAAACTGTTAAAAAAAAAGGTATCCCCAAAGGTAGCGTGTCCTAGAATGTTCTGCCTGCGAGAGAAGAGCCCTCACTTGAGCTGAATTCAATCGGCTAATAATCTTTGCCGATGACGCGAATATAAATGTATGTATGTATGTATATTACTAACTGCGATTGGAATCGTTCCCTGTGGCAGTCACAAACAAATATATAAACTGAAGTATAACAATTTTGAAAGAAGAAGAAAAAATGATAATAAAATAAGGCTCGGAAATTTGTCCTGAAAATTTGTTCATTCCCCCCACACTTCACTTCATTACACTAAAGAATAATATGGACATAAACTTACTTAAATTACAGAATAAAAAATAAATTTCACATTTAGGGCAACAGATTACATGAGGGTGATCCACATTGGGCAACTCCCCTTGAATAGCATAGGAAGGGATTTGAAAGGGGGGATGCGGAAGGGTAGATGAAGGTAGCCAAGGGTTACTAGGGCCCCCGGGCTATATTTTAAGGATCATACCCGGCATTCACCTAAAGAAATGCAGGGAAAACCTTAGCAAAACGTGCATCGGGTAGGTCGGGCATTGGGTACTTGTCCCACGCCCTTCCGATAGCGGGAGAGGAGTTTGCTGTGGGGACGCAGCATTCCCTTCTCCGTGCCTCGACCAGTTTAGGAGGCAGCTGGCCATCTATTCCAATGGGAATAGCGAACAACTCTTACCGTATGCGGAAGGTCTGTGACCCCGGAACATACACCTCTCAAAGCAGGCCGAGGTGCCTCGGCTTGTGGGAACCTTAGTTCAAAAACGGAGAGGAAAAGGCATCCCCAAAGGTAGCCCCTTCGTATCTCTCCTAAAAGTTTCTGCCTGCGAGAGAACATCACTCGCAGATTACCTGCGAGAGAATCCTCTCGCAGGCTCTTCCTTTATTTATATTATTCTTATATCTTCTTATTGGGCGAGAGGATTCTCTCGGAGGTAACCTGCGAGGGAGATTCTCTCGCAGGCAGAACCTTGTAGGAGAGATACGAAGGAGCTACCTTTGGGTATGCCTTTTCCTCTCCGTTTTGAACTAAGGTTCCCACAAGCCGACGCACCTCGGCCTGTTCTGACAGGTGTATATTCCGGGGTCACAGACCTTGGGCATACGGTAAGAGTTGTCCCCTATTCCCATTGGAATAGTCGGACATCTGCCTCCTAAACTGGTCGGCGCACGGAGAAGGGAATGCTGCGTCCCCACAGCAAACTCCTCTCCCGCTATCGGAAGGGCGTGGGACAAGTACCCAATGCCCGACCTACGTCATGCAGGTTTTTCTAAGGTTTTCCCTGCATTTCTTTAGGCGAATGCCTGATAGGATCCTTAAACCATAGCCCGTGGGCCCTAGTAACCCTTGGCTACCTTCCTCTACCCTTCCGAATCCCCCCTTTTAAATCCCTTCCTATGCTATTAAAGGGGAGTTGCCCAATGTGGATCACCCTCATGTAGCCTGTTGCCCTAAAAAAAAAATTGATTCTCCTCAAACACAGTTGCAGGTAAATTGCTCCAATCGTTTATCGATCTGTTTAGGAATGAGTATTTCCCTACGTCTGTTTTTTGTGTTCTGGTTTTGATTTTAAATTTGTGATCACCTCTGCCAATGTAAGTTAGTTTTTCGATCTTATCCGGTATGTTTCTTCCACGCTTTATTACTCGTATGTGATTTCAGAAGTGCGCAAAGTCTATCTTCCTTCCGGCTGGTTGCCGAAGATTCCCAGCCTAATTTCTCTATATTTTTTCTACATTGTGAGTAGGCACATTGCCGTGGATAGTATCGTGTCCGTAATATAAAACATTCATGTTAGCATAGTTGTTGCTTTTATGAGTGGGATCACACATTCAAGGGTGCGGTGATATTTATCAATTAAAAAAAACGATTCGTAGAATTAATAAGATTTTTAAATGGATGTGAACCGTTACTAGTTTTTATGTTTCGTTTTAGACAGTTCAGCAGCGCCAACGAAATAGGGACTGAAAATATTCGAGTGTGTAATTGGTCGAGCTAAGGATAATATTGACTCAGTCGGTGACATTTGTCCAGTTAGTTGGAGGGATGTGGCCCGTGTACGAATGTGTGTAGCTCTCGTTTAAATCGAGCCATTACACTCGTTTGTCTGATTGGCGTCAGGCTTTACGTCAATACCAGTAATTAATTTGCGGGATCGGATTTAAAATAAAAGTTTTTCTGTGGCTATTCGTTTCCAATCTCAAATAATCATGAGAGAAACATCTAAAATTGTGATTGTAATTTTAACACTAATTAAAAAAATTAAAGTTTACTAAATCGATTATAACATTGGATTAGAATTAATGTACTGATTTATGTTACATTTACTAATTGTTTCAATCGAACACGGGTAAGTAATAAATTTTCATTTCTGCACTAAATAATACGATTCATTAAAGTATTTCATAGACTCACGTGACACATCTGTATTGTTCTCTAATTAAGAAACAGTATACTACTAAATTATTTATGCTAGTTTATTGAAAATGGACTTTCATTTCCCTCTTTCCTCATGGATGCTCTTTAATTGCAAAATAATCAAAGGAAAATAAAAATTATTACTTCAAACCATCCGGTAAGTTTTAGCTCGTTCATCAATCTTGTGTTTTCCTTGCAAAATTATTTTCAATCTTTGATAGGATCTACAAGCACCTTCACGTCTCTTTTTTCACTTACGTAATTAGAGGTAAGATTTATTTGAGGTAACTAAAAATAGTTTATACTTAATTCCCTTTATTTTTCAAAATCTATAAAGATCAATTATATCTAAAGTCACATTGCAATCCTTATTTTCTTATCGCAATCCTTCCAAGTATATACGAAAAAGTGAGTGGCGCATGGTGAAAATAGTTATGAGAAGCCGAGGATATATAATAGTCTTCTATGTTTAAGATATTTAAAAAATTATATTATTTATTTGATTTGGAAATTGAGCTATATTTATCCATCTATTGCAAAAGTCACAAATACGCTTATATAATTCGAATTCGAATTTAAAAAATCTAAAACATTAATTATAAATTTATTATGTGGGTCTGTTTAATGCGTTAATTTGTCAGATATTCATTATATATCATGGTATATTCATTATATATAAGCGTTAGCAATATTCATGACGTTTTACTCAAAATTTTAAATTATGCTTGATAAATAAGATAATAGTTTAGTCTGTAAATGAGTTACATTTCAGTAAGTTCATTTATATTTATGTTTAAGCAATGGATGATCCAAAATAGATATTATATTGTAGTAATTGGTAAGTAAGGCATTGTTCTAATTGAAAAGTTGAATTGTAGAGGACTCGTTATTAGTGGATATAGTGCGGACGCCGCAACAAACCGGCAAGGCAAAGAAAACATTGTTGATCAGTCGAGAGGATTTTTACGCGCTCAAAATTTACGAGACAAACAGTCCAGTCGGGCAGCAGACAGCGAATAGATCAGACGAAAAGTTTTACAGTCGGCAGTCAGTACGAAAGAATGTGGTCCAGTCACAAACATGCTTTCAAATATTAAAAAGTAAAGCAATATTCAGTCGGGAAGGAGACAGAGCAACTAGTGTGTATTCGGTGGTCGAGCGTAGATTCATCATGCTGGCCATAGACAAACCAATGAAGTCCATTTTCAACTAAAGTCATGAGATCTACAAATCCAGGTTGCAGTAAAGCATCGAGAACCAACCAATTTGTGTTAAACCAACTAACAAACAACGCCAATTAGAGCCTGTGAACATTTAGAGTCTGTGAGTACTTAGAATCAGTGATGTCCCCAAAATGGTGCACGAAAAGCTAAAAAGAGACCTGGGCGGCCGTAAGTAGAGAAAAACTTTAAAATCATTTGTAAACCGTGTTTAAAAGATAAAAGTCAGATCGTTCTTTAATTATTTAATTATCGATAAAATGAGATCCTTAATTCTTGATAAAATTAAAATTGTTTTAGTATTATTTCTTCCGCAACAAATTTCGTCTATGTTCAGACGCATTGATTTCCATAAAAAGTAAATGTAATTTTGATTATATAAATTCTGCCATTTATCAAACCCAGATCAAGGGCCTGAGATCCCAATTATTTTGTGTATTTTATACTTGTTTTAAAATTGTTAATAAATCTTGTTTAATAGTTTTCACTTACGTTCTTTCATTTAGAAACGCCACATTCATATTATATATTTAATTATTACAATATTTGTGTCGTATTTACTTAATCTGACTTTCTGTATTATCTTGTTTTTTGGAGTTACAGTGTGCATGAGCCACGTGGTGGCAACTCCCCTTTAATAGCATAGGAAGGGATTTGAATGGGGGAATGCGGAAGGGTACAGGAAAGAATCCAAGGGTTAACTAGGGCCCCCGGGCTGCAGTTTAATAATCCTAAAAGTGATGCAGGACAAACCTTCGAAAAACCTGCTTCAAATAGGGGAGGCAGTAGGTCCTTGTCTCACGTCCTTCCGAAGGCACAAGAGGGGTTTTCTGTGGGGACGCAGTTCAAGTTGTTTGGCATTCAGAAGACTAAACTTAGCCGTAGATAATGCGATTCTTTACTGCACCCATTCAAGTTATCAGTGGTAATAAAGATTAAGTGAATCCAAAACAAGTTAAGGTTTGCATGTTAAAAAATAATCAGTACTGGATATTAAATAATTAAATCTCTATATCATATTTACTACACATCAATTTTCCTATTCTCAATACCATAAATCTGTTTTAACCCTGCTGTCTTTTTCAGATTTTAAGACTGAAACTAATGAATTAAATATGCAAGTTACGGAGGGAATAAAGATTTGTGAGCGGTTTTTCACGTAACACTAGAGTTATCGATTTGCACGATTGTATGGTTGGTCCGTGAAAGCTATCTGAGCAAATATTTGATTGGTCAGTTTGTCGTACCTCCAATCCAATTAACTTCCACGCTGCACTGTGCCTAGAGATATCTTGTCTTTAATTAAAAACAGCCTTGAAATGGGTCGTTTGTTTTGGTGTCGGAATGAAGTCGGTAACCGGAGCAACAAAACACTTCGGAAACAATTTCACTCAGACTGTTCCGATGTGCAATTCCCGCTGGCAAATTTATTCAACGCCATCGTCTGTCAAGACTATTTCTGCTCGATCTTAATATTTTATTTATTGTGGGGAATAAAGCTAAAAAAACATATATTCAAGAAACATACCGTAATATGTACGTAGACACAATATATATGCGTGTGTCATGAAAAATTTGAACTCATACCGTTCGTGTAAATGTTACTATTTCATTGACCCAAAAACCAAATACGAATGAAAATAAGTTCACAATTTCAACTGTTCCACTAGAAAAAATTTTCAATTTCTGTGATGGATCATTAAAATTGTAAATATAACCACTTTTGATTATTCATTTTTGAGTAAACGGGTACATGAGGGTACTCCACGTGGTGCCAGCTCCCCTTTAATACCATTGGAAGAGGGGATGCGGAAGGGTAGAGGAAGGTAGCCAAGGGTTAACTAGGGCCCCCGGGCTATAGTTTAAGGATCCAACCCGGCATTTACCTAAAAGTGACGCAGGAAAAATCCTAGACAACTGCATCATGTAGATCGGGAACTAGATACTTGTCGCACGCCCTTCCGATGGCGTGAGATGGGTTTGCTGTGGGGACGTAGCATTCTCATCTACGTGCTTCGACCAGTTTAGGAGGCAGCTGACCGTCTATTCCAATGGCAATAGCGGACAACTCATCCTCATTTAATTTCACTATTTCCAGAATAGCTTAAGAGTAATAAGAATACACTTACAACTCATCCTCATTTAATTTCACTATTTCCAGAATAGCTTAAGAGTAATAAGAATACACTTTCTTAAATATTACAATATTATTTAATTATAGGCTAGTGGAAGTATTATTCGACATAAATATAAACATTATGCGTTAAAGCTCCGTAAAAATAAAAAATATTGCAATAAAATTCATTAAGGAGTTTTCTAGGCTCAATATGTGTTTTGTATTTAATTTCGTCAAAATATGATTTATCGTTACGAAGGTAATTATATCCAAAAATTATCAACTTTAATAATGTTAAAAAAATCTGACAATTATAATCTAATAGTATAAATAAATATGAAGACGGTCATAAAAAGAATTTTTAATTAAATAGTCAAAATTTCTCAGTTATGTCCAAACACGTGTACCTCCAAAATACATATTTGATTGGAAGAAGTAATAATTTTAGACGAAGAATTAAGATATTTCCTATATTGTTGAGTGTAATGTTCCACATCCGTTACATTCCAACAGCTTTAAATATAACCGAAATTTGAACAAATTAAGCATGACACAGAAAGTCTCAACAAGTTATATGATGTTTTATTTAAAGTTCTTTGGTTCTTATTTTTTATCTTTGATTTAAGTTGTTTGTCCAATTTCCAGTCTTAAGTTATTCGCCGTTAGAAAAAGACGCTTATCCGCGTGGAATCCCCCGCATTTATAAATTCAAATTTACTTAGCCTAGAAGATGACTACAGTGCTTTTAGTCGTCGAAACGTTGCGTTCTACTATAATTATGCAAAACCCGGTTGAACTCCGAGAACAATATTTTGGATTTACTTAGTTTAAGTAAATCTTTTATAAGTTTGTCTGTATAAAGGTCGTTTTTAGCATTATTAAAAAATTTATTAAGATATATAGACAACAATACATTGTTTTCGGCTACTCTTCATTGTCACCTGTGAGTTACATTTACTTTTGGAGCAAACCTCGTTTTTAAATTTGTTTGCATGATTTATAAAAAAAGGGTAAATAAAATTATATCAATTAAAATATTTTTCATTCCAAAAACGTAGATAAACAGAAAAAGGTCCTAAAATCTGACTAAACGTCGTTTATTTTATATTTTCTTATTAAATATGGTTTTTCAATACTTTTATCACCACAGCTGATTGTTATCAATGTCGGTCTTCTGTCAACAGTTATTGTAATTTTATGCAAATAGTTTTTATTCGTATATTGCAAAATACATTAGTGAACTTCAATATAATAATTATTTCTGTAATTACCGTAAAGAAAGAACAAAGTAAGTTATCAGAACTTGTATTAAAATACATAAGATTAATTTAATAATTAGGACATAAATTTTGACAATAAGAGATGCATTGTTAGAATACATCAACGAAGATACACCAGATAAACCTAACACATTGACTTGTTCAATAAGTGGAAAACCGTCTGAAGTAGTGAGAATAAATCATTTTGGCGGAATGAGAGCAAAGTCATTATTTAATAAAAACTTCGAAAAGTCGAAAATAGAGTTAATAACGACATATGTAGTCTTTTAGAGACCATCCGAATTTTTTGCTAATAGTAAAATTATTTTCAAAGCAACATAATTATCTGTTTACCATTAATTTATGGTCAGCTAAATCATTATCCAAGCTTATCATAAATTAACGGTTCGTTTCTGTTTTTATCTTCTCTGGCGTAACCTTTAACAGGTCTAAAATCTGGGAACTGCTATGTCTTTATACAATTTTAATTGTGTTACTTTCATTCTTCTTGCATTAATGTTCTTCTTATTGTGCCACATATATGTTTATAATTGTTCATTTTTGTTTGTATATCCTTGTCTTGTTCATGTATTACATGGAAACGGTGTATCTCTTATAGCGACTTATTATTGAGGGTTATTTTTGTTCATATTTGGTAACAGCCTACAAAATGGTATGGTTTTAGCTTTCTTCGATAATATTTTCAGATTACACCTTTATTATATATATTTAACCTATAAAATGCATTTTGTAGTTTAACTTCACTATCTTGCAAGAATCCCAATACTTATTCCCAGTGAAGTTTTGATTCATATGTATCAATCACCTGATGAAGTCCAAAATTAGGAACGGAACTTAGTGTTTTTCTATTCTCATATGACCGTTTTCCATGTAAATATAATCATAGTACTGAAAAATACATTTATTCTACATGTTATGACTTGTTGTTGAATATTTTAATATTGTTATTATTAAATGTCAGATAAAATATCAGTAATTCTAATATGTCTTCTTGCAATTAAAATATTTCCATCCTATGAGAGCAGTTTGCCTACACGGAAATTCCGTGTCACATATTCTAGAGGAAATAAGCAAAATTAATCATTTCCTGTTCTGGAATCTTCTAGCTGAATAATTGTTTTAAGAGTTACTAACAAAATGTAGATTTATGAGCTGTTGCACTTATATTTGTAATCGATCTATAGTGCTAGGAAAAACTTAAAATCTGAAAGGTATCTGTTTCAATTTAATTATTTTCTGAAGTAAAGTGAACCAACTTGATCTTTTGTGAGTTACGAGTTGTGTTCAATAATTTGGAACAGCTTTGGACAAACGGTACGAATTTAACACGCCAAGAACGTTTGAACGATAAAATTAGTTTCACTTGTCCTCGGACCTTTTAAATTATTTGTAGGAACTCGTACTTATTTATGGGAATTGGAGCGTATCTCTGACGGGACCGACCGCGCAGTGAAGCCAGCCAGACCTAGCCTTCCCCGGCCCCCGCCCCCCCCCCCCCCCACCCCAACACCTCTCCAGCGAGGTGACTTCAACCCCCGCCCCTCCACCCCACCTGCCCCACTACAATGTTCTGATCAATATCTGTACTCCTGGCGTTCTATTTATAAGTGCGAAGCGCAGGCAGAACGGCGGAGTCGCCGGGCACAACCCTTAAAAGCGCCCCTCGCACGCCAACTTAACGAACGTTTACAATTTTACGTCGGCCGATGCGATTGCGGGGTGACTTCGGAATCCCGCCAACAAGGCCAATTTTCTTGTTTCGATTGGTCAGTACCTTATATAAAGATACTTTGACGAGTATCTGTTACAAATATCCTCCCGACTTTCCTAAATCTCGATTGCCCTAGTTTGAAATAATTACTGGTTTCACTGAAAATCACAGCCCTAACTGAATTTCTTTCTATGCAATGAGACACCAATTGTCCCATAGAGACTTCATGTGACTTCATCCAAAACGAAATTTCATGTTACGTTTCTCTGCTTCGGCGAAAGAAATATAATCTGTATTATTTATTCAAAATAAACTTTCAACCACGCAATCCTAATACGCTTATTAAATCAAAATTGTTGTGCTTACACGTCGTCCACTACGTGAAACTATATGAATAAATAATAATGATTCCTGATGAGAATGCAGTTGCCAATAATTAAAAATTTAGTTTTGACTTTCCTCCAACCCTCAGCCCGTCCTCACTTAAAATTTGGCAAACTATTACTTTAAAAAATACAAAATCGTTGGAGACTTATCTCTTGAAATGGTTCAACGGGTAATATGCTTGCATGTTATTGATATACATCAACAGTTTAGCACAAATGTGCAAAATCATGCCACAATTTTAATCGCAACTTTTTCCTTAAATTCGTGACTAATTGTTTCTGACAATAATTACGTGCTCTGGTTAATTACTATTAATTTTATTTCAAGTAATTTTGCTCGACACACTTCGTTGATTAAATAATGTATGTTTCGCAATATAGCTTATATATAATTATTTTCCACACATATAGAACGAATCGTTTTATTCCGCAAAGTCCCTACATTATTTCATTACTGTTAATTTTGTGATAGTGAACTGTCGTTGCGGAAATATAGGATTATCAAAGATTCATTAATTTAATATAATTCAATAAATTAAGTTTTAAGCTTTAATGGACAATACACGTCACTTATTTTCTTAAGATTAGTCCATTTTTACTTCTTGAAATATCATCACGCTTTCACTACAATAGTGCTTATTAGTAAAGCAAGGAAACTAGTTCAAGTAAATTTACACATTTTAAGCTTTATCTCTTTATTACACTTTTTAGTCGACAATAGTATGCCAAAGTATATATCGAAAAAACCATAAACTTCGAATTTTAATCAATAAGATGTTCTGTTTCTTGTCATAAATCAATTTATAGGATAAGGAAATAGATCATTTCCTACCATTAAGACTGAAGAATAATTTATTTATGAAAAATACATCGAAATTTCTTGAATAAACATTCTAAAGTACTAACAAACGAAATTCTTTGATGTAATTTGGAATTAAACTTTGAAACTCAATTAAAGCATCTGGATTGAAAAATGTCGACCGTACTGGGAATAAAACCCAGGACCTCTAATTGATACTTGTCCTCTTAACATCTGAGCTACCCTGATCAACTGTATCCATTGTATAAACCTGAAGATTCCTATCTACAACTTACTGAATCACATTTTTCACTGCTTAATTTTAGGACTTAGCAAAGTGACTTTAGTAAATTGTTCATACGTACAATGATTGAATTCAAGAACAGAAGAAATGCTTTCAATCGAAGCTCAATACTTAATGCTATTAAAAGAATGTGATTTAGTAAATGTAGGCAAGCCTGTGTTCCGGTCTGTACATTGGATGTACTAAGCTCGTACCTAACAGAGTAGCTCAGATGGTAAGAGCAATACATAACTAAGGGAGGTCCTGCATTCGAATCCCTGTCCGGTCACCATTTTTCCATTTTGATCCTTTAATTTATTTTAATGCTGATTTAATCTAATACGGGCAGGTCTGATCTTCTCAATTCCGGATTATCACCTTAGTTAATTTATCATATTTTCTGTTTTACTTTTCCTCAAAACTTTATTCTAATACTGATAGTTCAATAATAAACACAATCAGTAACAAATTGCAAGACCACCGATTTTTCAAACCTCAGAATATGCTTTCCAAAAAAATTAAAAAACACAATTCTTTCTACTACTGAATAATTTATTCACAAACAAATTGAAAAATACTTTAACTCCAACAACTCCATTTAAAAGTCTGAAAGTGTTACAAATTAGCCTCATACAGCAAGTTTAATTTTTGAAGCGAACAAATTTGAGTAAGTCAACAACGTAACAAAGCAGAAATACATACATACATATATATATATATATATATATATATATATATATATATATTGTCTTCACATATCTTATAATCGAGTTATTTTAGGAAATCTTTACCTTTCCTGAATTAGGGTATCCAAAACGAATGACATCCTTCTTCATGTCTGTCTGTCACTCTGCGATCCTAATTTTGTTCTCTGTTCTCTGTTCTCTGTTGAACTGACTTTAAGAAACATTTATCGTTACTATGTACAGTCGTATTAATTTTTTTAAGAACATCAACTCCTATCTTTTTTAAAATTTTATTTTTTAGAGCAACAGGCTACTTGTGGGTAATCCACATGTTGGCAACTCTCCTTTAATAGCATAGGAAGGAATTTGAAAGGGTAGAGGAAGGTAGTCAGGTGTTAACTAGGGCCCCCGGGCTATAGTTTAAGGACCCTACCAGACATTTGCCTAAAAGCGATGAAAGACAAACCTTAGAAAACCTGCATCAGGTAGGTCGGGATATTGGTACTTCTCCCACGCCCTTTCGATGGCGGGAGAGGAGTTTGCTGTGGGGACTCAGTATTCCGTTCTCCTTGCCTCGGCCAGTATAGGAGTCATCTGGCCGACTATTCAATTAGGAATAGCGGACACCTCTTATCGTATGACCAAGGTTTGCGACCCCGGAACATACACCTCGAAAAACTTTGTTCCGAGACGTCCTTCCGCTAGCAGAATAATAAGTATATATGCTATGTACAGAGTAATCAACATATAGCATAGGAAAGGGATTGATTGGGGGGATGCGGAAACGTAGAGCAAGATAGCCAAGGGTTAACTAGGCACCCCGGGAAATAATTAAGAATGCTACCCGGCAATTCACCTAAAAGTGATGCAGGGAAACCCCTAGAAAAATCTGCATCAGGTAAGTTGAGCATTTGGTACTTGTCCCAAGACCTTCCATGGCGGGAGAGGGGTTTTTGGATTTCAACTGCTGGGATAATTATTTTATCTCAACTACAGTAATCATACTGAAGCAATGAATAGCTTTGATCTTAGGCCTATCTGCAATTTGAGAATTAGATTTACGATTAGTTCCTTTCGTCCTTGTTTTGGGCAATAGGATACATTATATGATATTACAAATAATTAATTAATTAAAAGTGTCTTATGTTAATCTAACTTAATTGTTATTAGAAGTTTGGAATTTGTCAACTGAAATGAGGAACACTAACATTTTACAGTATAACATAACTATATAGTCCTAGAGTACAATATAACATTTACAGTCTGTGCTTACAATTCAGATAATTAAAATGTATCCCTTAATTACTCGTATCCAACTGATTGTTACACATTCATAAATGCAAAAGATAAACATGACACGGGCAACACAAACGACGAACAAGTCATTTCTCGAGTTGAAAGATGATAAATCTGACTATCTATATAAACTCCAGGCCGTATATGAAACAACCTAAATAGAACTATTTTTTCAACATTATTGCGTTAAAATATTTTCTCATATTAGGTAACGACTAAGAAACACTTGTATTGAGTAAAATGCGTTATTCGATAAAATATTCTTACAGTGATTTACTAACTCATGTAGTTATCGTTCTTTACCTCTGGATGAAGAAAATTATATAAAATTATCCCTGTTTGACGAATAATTCTCTGGTAGAGAGCGAGGCAAATTTTGTCTGATCTTAGACCTGAGAGATTTCTAGTCTCATATTTAGGAACTTCGCAATTCGTTTGAAATAGTTTGTTTTGTTTTACAAAATTTCATGAATTTATTTCGTGGATTTATTATATATATATACTTTTGATCTACAGTTCATACTGAAATGTATTGTAGTGGCACGCTTTTTTCAAATTGAATATGTCAATGTTCATGGAGCAAAGCGATACCATAAATTATTATCCACCATTTGAAAATGTTAAAATCTCCAACTGAGTATTCACAATTTAATATTCTTTTTAAGGGACGTGTATTGGTAAGAAAAAATGTTTTTGCTGTCAAGAGTGAGCGTGAAATTAGCCTACAATAATCTAAATTTGTTGCCTGAATGACTAAATTTTGGAACTGTTGTTGCAATTTCTTCCCTACAACATAACATGGCTTCAGCTGGCTATGTCGCAGCAAACCGCTACACGTTTGTTTGATTCACATCTAAACGAATAACCAACGACAATGAATATTGATACGTACCAAACGCGATAATGTCATTAAACGCGCCACTCAATCAACGGTCGGAGTATAGCTTTCACAGAATCAGTAATGAACATTAAATGGAGAGAGCGTCATGGACGCAGAAATGATAAAATTACTATTTTCATTTTTTGTACCATTCTAAATTAGTCCACCGTGTCAACTCATATTTATTACAAGAGCCTTAATTACATTCCCGAATGTTTTGTTCGAAACCAATTTTGCACTTCAATACTTCCATAATTGTAAAAGATTTGTTTCCGAGCACGAGAGGCATTTGCAATTAATCCTCCATTTCAGAATCGGCGGCGCCAAAGCCGGGTAATGACATTGTGCACGTGGAGGTTGGTCTGTGACTGGCCAATATTTCACGTGGCATTGGATTTCGAGTTCCGCTGAAAACCGTGAACCCCCAGCGCGTCGGATTACCTTGCCAAAACGCGCATTCACTCATCAATACGAAAGCGCTTGCGTCACACAGTCCATATTCACAGCCGCGCCTGACCAAGGGTTCCACTCTTTAATCAGGACCACAAAAACTCATACAGTCGCAGCCTGCTCAAAAAGACTGAAATTGATCGCTCTATGGGAATGTCCCACAAAAAGAAAAAATTTCTATACCACGCTTGGATTTTCTGATTCCATTAGTCCCTTACGGGTCAGATAAAGTTTAACTACAACTAATAAGTGTATTCGTTTATTCAAACATCATTTCATAAAATAAATGTGACACAAGTTCAATTTATAAAATAAATACAAATGTGAAATTTCAACTTCATTTAAATCTAAAGATATAAAACAAAACAGAACAATTTATAATCTTAAAATTTGTTAAATATAACTTCAAGATATTTTATGTAAAAAACAGAGTGGAATACATTCGTATTTATAGCGAACAATATGAATAGTTAACTATTTTCATATCGGATATATTACGTCAGATTAATAATAATAATAGTTTTGAAATTATGCTTAAGTAACAGATAAATTAAGGAAATAATCGCTCGAAACACAATATTTTTTCCGTAATTGCGGACATCATCAAGAGTAAAAAACTTATAAATTAACGAAATCAAAAGTTTGACAGGTGAATCGTTATGCAAAGTTGTCATGCATGATACTTATGTTCAATATCCAAAATTCTCACATCATCCCAATCAACGAAATATCTGATACCTAGAAAGGCAATGTTGAATGATAACCCGAAAGTCTAAGCTTTATACATTTGGAATTGAAATATCCCTTAGATTCTGTTGATACTCATTGTGTAGTCTGTAAACTTTCTTGTGCTTGCTGTGAAACCATTTACATAGGCGTATTTAAACGTGCCTTAATAATTCATCCTAAATAACATCAGAAAACATTAAATTTTCGGATGATAAACACTCGATCATCACTAAACATTGTATTTCTAGGCATCACATCTTTGATTGGTTGATTGAGATGATATTAAAATTTTTTATACTGAACACAAATGTCGTACTAGATTAATTTCTGAATTGACTAATATAAAATAGACCAATAACGCCTTATATATTCACAGTGATACAAGAACTTTGAAATATATCTATTTATTTTTATGACTTCTTTGCATTATGATTTTCCTATTAAACTTATGATTTTGTTAATTTATAATATTTGTACACCTGATGATATCCGCAATGTCGGAAGAAACACTTCCTTGATTGTCTATTAATTGACCATATTTTGTCATAATCATTCATTTCGCCGTTGTTACTTTTCTTTTCAATCTAGCGGCCGGACTCTTTCCATGCTCAGAGTAATCAGGTCAAAAAATATCCGGAATAGAAACAAAATTGAATGAGAAATTAATTATAAATTTTTTGACACATCAACGGTGCTTTAAGTACATTCGTAGCGAAAGTAGTCTAAATAAATTATTCACTGATTAATTAATAAAATAATTTTTAGTATTACGCAACACATTTAATATCAGAATATTTTTCTCTAAGGTAATTAATTCCTGCCAGCGTTATTATTGCAATAGATTTCAATATTAATTTTTGTAATTGATTGGCAGTTTCGGAGAATAGAGCATTCCCATTCCACAACAATATCAAAAACACTTCGTCAAGTTTTGCCATGAAGTACGTAATATCAAGCGAACCTGTCTGTATTGTATTTTTATTAGATTCTTACTATATGGCCTTTAACACCTTGACCTTAGATTGCAGTAAATACTGGTCATGGGATACTATTTTGAAATTTAGGTCTGCTAGTCGCTATCGGTATTTTTTGGCCCTCTTCATTATTTATCTCACTTCCTTGATATGCGTTTTGTGCTGCATAAATTTCTTAATCTGGTTGTCTGGTTTCAATAATGCCATGGCATAGAAATATCCTCTTTGAAGTTACGGCTCGAGTTACATCTGAAAACAAATCTCATTTGACTTTCTTCTACCGACTGGAATATTACATAATATAAAAAGATATTCTCCCTACTATGGAGTCAATTAATTTCATTCTACATTATAGTCGCGGCGAGTAAATTAGGGCGGTGATTAGTTTCGTGGTGTTTTCATTTATTGTTCAAGAAAAAAATTCAAGCCACTCCGCTAATTAATGAATTTGACTAATTCTAGATTTAACGCCCTCAGGTCTATGAAGTTCCGATACCGTAAACTCTCGACAGTCTCATATTTAAACGCCGGGTAGATTCTCTCACCCGCCTAATATCCTGGCCGGGACTAGGGTTTGCGTTTTCTGTGTATTAATAAGTCCCATGCATTGCATTTTGAACGTAATTGTTATAGTCATTTTAATTATTTACATTCAACACTAAAATAGGCGACAAATTTTAATATTTTTGAATGATATATGTAATGCCCATTCGTTCACAGCACTGTATTTAATTTCTCTTAGAGTAACAAATATTTTTGTTTTTTTTCAAAAGCAATTTTATTCATGTTTATTAAAGTGGAAAAATTTGTCCAATATTGAAAATACTTCAAAACTAAAGAACGCAAAATAAAAATATTTATATACAGGGTAACCCTACTTCATTGGAAAAACTTTTAGGAGTGGTATAGCTTAGTAAAACATACATTTTATGTAAAGGAATGTGTGGTCTGAAGAGACCCGTCGAGGGACGAACACAAAAAGTGAGACATATATATAAGTGATGCTATCTTGTTACAAAAATTTGTAAATATTGACTATTATAGTTATTTGCCATTTATGCAGCATCTTGGCTTGTGATGTAGGCAACCCGCTGGACAGTATTTCTGGTAGCCTTTCTCTGTCATTATCATCAGAGCTTTAATTTTATATTACGATTAATAATTTTTTGATAAAAAAAATTTATAATTCAGATATTATGTTTTAAATTATTGCAAATTCGTTAATTTAGAAACCAGTGAATTAATTCTTAACAATTCCTAAAATGTTTCCGTACAAGGTTATTCGTTCATTTGATAGATAACATGAAATAATTTGTATGATATCCATTTTAATAATCGCAGTTTTTAAAAAAGTGTTATTTAAAAAAACTGCCATGTTAATACGCTGCTAAATTATTACTTATGTAATTACGTTAATTTACATACAATAATTAACCCAAATACTGTAAAATACGTTGTGCTAAAATAGCATGTATCCAGTATGCCTATTTGTTTGATATTCTAAAAGTCGTGTATAATACCTTACAACTTATAATTCATTACATCCAATCTTAAGTAATGAACCAATGTTTTATATTCCAGCTTTTAAATATTCGTGAGATTTACGAGAATAAATTAATCCTTTTGAAATCGTGACTTCTTTGTCACTACAGCTGTGAGATAAGGGCCGGCTCCTATGAAATGGGATCTACTTCCAAAAGGCAACATTGCGACCCTTAAATCTGGCAGCGCCGAGCACTAATTAAGTCCCTCCACTTCATTAACTGTATTACGGCGCTACGACGCCGACATAAGACCGCACAGAAAATCAGTGCGAGGATCTCTCGTTGTAGGACAAAAATTTAAATTCATAGATATAAAACGTAAGATTATTTTATAATAAATAATATAAATTTATTACTAAAATCCTATTAAAGCGAGATCTCTGACCAAAATTAGTTTTTAGTATGGTCTTACATTTTCTCATATAAATTCCATTCAGAGTCTTAGAATTCTTTAAAATTCTTATTTAATGAAGCCTGATTTATTTTTTCCTGAAATATTTTAACCGTACTTGAATTTATCTTTGTTACTGAAATTTTTTTACACTCACAATTTCAATTAAAATACTGGACTTTATGTCTTAAATAAATTTAAGTTCTCAAAATAAAAAGTTAGAAATTTGGAGTACTATTATGAGAGCATTAACTCTATGTTATTGTAGATTGTTGTAATATGAATTTTTATAAATTTTGAATTGGCTTTGCTTTCAAAATGATGTTATAGATGTTGCTTATTTCTTGAAATAACAAAACTATAGTAATTGAATTAAAATATTACTATTCAGATAATCATTTTTTTTCTTACTAGAGGGTTTTATTCAGAGATCAGATGAATGAAAAACGGAAATGTTATGCTGCCAAATAATAGAAAAAGAAAAAAAATAGGGAAAGGAAATTATGGCCACTTTTAAAATAATAAATTGAAAATTATGTTGATGTTGAGAACGAATAATTCAAAGCACTAGGAGAATTTTTTGCTAAACATAACAGTGAAATTTGCAGATGATCATCCCTTATGAACGCCGTATTGAGAGTTCATGGGATTAGTTTTGTGGAGGGTATTTTCTCTTAGACAATGGAAACGCCAATTAACTTCTAAATATGTGTCAAATATTAAATTTATTGAATAATATATTTTATGTTCATATACATTTCTATACAAATAAAACAATTTTAACGGTTGTATTAAAAATAAAAATATTATTTCCTTAGGTTTGTAACAGTACAATACCAGATTATTAAATTTAGTGTTCTCTCTAAAACTGCATATCAAAATGAAAAATATGAGTTACGTACACAGAGAACGTATACCTATCAATCGAATACACATATTTAACTCTACATCCCGTTGTTAATAAATAAAAATTATGTGATAATCTCATGTCGCAATAATATATCAAATAAATTGCATGTTAACACCGATGAGGGACTTATCGTATCTTAAATAACAAATTTTCGTAATAACACTATATCAAATGCGTAGACCTAAATTCATGTAATTCCAAAAAATAAGTGATAGTGGCATCCAAAAACACTCAAAATAGAATCTTTATGAATGTTTTTGAATATACTTTGGTATTTAAGATACAATATGAATTATATATTTGTTTCAAACTTAAGTTAAAATTATTTAGACTATAAAATTATTCATAAAAATTTACCGCAATGCCCATAAATCAGTTTGCAGCATTTACTTATATTTCGTATCATTTTGACAGCATTTCCTGTGGTGTTTACGTGTATGTTATCAGAGATATTAAAAATTGTATGACTATGGTAAATATCAACTTTACTACATTTACACAATGACTCCTTGATGAACATGGCTCAGCCAATAGTCGATGAGTTATAAGGCATTATGATCAAAGGCATCGACTCATCCTCTACAATAAGCCCCTAGGTCAATAATGATCAATTCTACAGATGGCTGCAGGAAAATGCTGGTGTTCCACTTCCAATAGGATATTCTTTATACGATTCACAATAACATTTATCAAAATCTACAAAATCAGTTTCTACAAATAAATTAAATACGTAAACATTTTAATAGTATTTTATTTTAACATGTGTTTTAATAATATATAATTAACGACCATTAATAGATTATTTTTTATAATTCAAAAATAATTATACCAAAAACAATATTTTACAAAACATATTTTATGTACTTATCTTCAGACCAACTGAAAGATAGGTATGTTTTGACATTATAAACTTTTCCTCTGAATGGTTATGAATATTACTTATTGTGTCCACGTTTACCAACCTATCAAATATCATAGAAATACTGAGGAAGTGTTTATAACGGCAAGAAAACTTTTTGGTCAGCCTGAAATATTTTGGTGTTAAATAATAAATTATGATTAATAAATAAAATGTGAATTATAATAATTCTCTGTTACTGGTGGTTAAATATATATTATGTTAGTTCCGTTTCATGCGTAGTTCTGTTACAAATCAATGATATATTTACTATGAATGAGGAAATAGGAGAACAGACGCAATTAATAGCGATTCACGCACTTTCTTTACAACTAACAAAATTACGATAACACGTCGATATTCCCTCATTTATGAAAACCCAAAGCAAATACATTATCGAAAAGGTTATACTTATTATATTTTTTATTTTAAAAGTGATTATAGTTGTTGTAGAACATATTAATACCCTGGGGTAGCGAGATTATTTAAAAACTCGTGGAAAGAATAATAAGCGCCACAGATAGATAAACTTTTATAGTGTTTAAGAACACGGGATGGTCTAATATTTGTTGCACCAGTTTTAAATTGTTTGCCTGGTCATTTTAAACATTGTAAATAAACAACACTCAATTATGGCTCTGATTTCTTTTTTCGATATCAATCTCTAAGTTTTTTTGCGTTACTATCCGAAGCAACAAATAAAGTCGAATAATTTTGAGTAATCTCTCAAAATTTGACAAAGAGAATTAGGAAATCCGAGGATTAGAAATTAAATATAAGAGTTGAAATCACGAATTCAAAACGTAAAACATTGTATGATGGGTAGAGGCCTAAAGGTAAGGCTTGAGGGTTTTTATGCTCAAACAACTAAAGGTCTTTTAATTTAGTTCGACATAAGAGGATGGTATGGTCTTTTAATTACATATGAACAGCGTCAGAGTATGGAATTTCCTTTTTGTTCCATTGTGTTTCATATTTTCTTGAATTTTTACGTATATTCTTTATAAACGTTTAGTCACAACTATGAGATTTTGAGAAAGTACTGGAAATTTTTTTTTAATTTAATTTATGTTTGTATTACAGTCTCGAATATTATCCAAAACTTTTTTTGAATCGAATCACAACTAAATATAATGATAAGACAACATCCTACTGGCATATTACTCCCTAAAATATAATTCCCAATAGTGACATTTTTCACGTTATAATTATTCATTCTTTCAGGAAAAGTAGCTAATAGTAGAAACGGTAAATTTATCAACATTAAGGAACACACTTAGAAAAATGGGCGGTAATGTCAGGTAATAATATTATTTAACGGATCAGTAAATTGATAATTACATGGTTAGGCGCTTATTTTTCATCTAAAAATTATATTAAAGATATCTGAGCTCATGACAAAAATATTCAATAATTTCTCAACAAATGGAAAAAATTGTATTGAAAAACGTCGAGGTGTATTGAGCGTCACTGCTGCATATATATATATATATATATATATATATATATATATATTTGCCTAAGCGGTGTTGTCCGTTTTTTTCCCCCCAACTGTTGCTCAGAAAGAAACTCACTTCTTTTGCTTAATTTGTTACTCAAAATGCTCGTAGAGAAGACGATTTAGACGAAGCTATCAGTAAATGGCTTCCAAGCCAGAAGAGAATGGCAAAACAAGGGGACTACTTTTGGAAAAAAATTCAATGTTTAGAGGATCAGTTCATTATGTCTATCATTTGGCTATTTTATCTCATTATTAATAAAATATTTATTTATTTATTAATTTGTTACTGGCTATTGTTTATTTTATATTAATAAAATAGTCACACAAAATTAAATATCTGAAAATAAAATTACATTTATAATATTTACTCAAATATTATTATATAATCATTCTTAAATAAAAACGTTATCTTTAAGTAACATTAATACTTCTTAAAATTTTAAATCAAATAACTCAATATCCAAACACAATTTGAAATTCTTATTATAGAATTGTTTAAAGGATAATTTTCTCTTTATGCTTTAACGCAAACATATATTTCAATTTAGAGATTCTAGAAGGAACCCTAAAATTAAATATTTCAATTAAATCAACGCAATCATTATCGTTATTAACTAACTTAAAAATAATTTTTATTTCTTTATAGAAACGTTCAAATTTCAAAAATGAGATTTCCAACGCTGCAGAAATATTCTAAAAAATGTATGGGCATAGTTAGAATTTTCTTCATAAATTTATTTGTGAAGAGTGACCAAACTATAGAACCAAATTTTAGTATTGGTTACAGCAACGATGCATTTAAAATTTTGATTGTTAAAAGGGAATTGCATAAGCTTACATTTTCTTCTAATAAAACATACACTTTAAATACCTTTATTAATAGATCCATTAAAATGTGCTTAAAATGTTATTTTTGAAACCAAAATGATTTATAAGCATTTAATAACATCTCTTTCCAAGGCACAACCATCAATATTGTAAGGAGAATGACGTTTATAGCTGTTGACAATGTAATTGTTTTACATTTTAATAAATTTAATTTCATATCATTCTCTCTACACAATTTAGATATATCATTAAATCATTCTTATAAATCAATACAATCTGCATTATTTTTAACAGATTTATATATTTTAAGATTACAGTTATAAACTCCATATGAAACAAGTGAGTTAGTTGATCGTAAATTAAATTATTAACATTATAAGTGATTATAGAATCTTTTTATTATTCTCTCACAATCTACATCCGTCGTATGTTGTTTCTCTTCTTCTCTGTCTATCGAAACTTATCATTTCAAGTTATTTAACGCTAATGCTATTTTTAAATTATTTTATAAGTTGTAATTACTCAAATTTCATTCAATTACAAATGCTTATACTCAGGAAATGGAAAAGTTAACCACATGAGCGGTTTTCATCAGAATACTATGTGATAAAAGTTTACCGGAATGAGAGTGTATCGGACATTGTCTTTTGATTTCAATTAGCGATAGAGACCACTGTCAGGCCGTCACCTAACGTGACAAGATGGATTTGTAGTGACAGATGACCAGCGCACTGATTTCTCCCAGTCACATTTTTGTTCGGGATTTATTAACTTATCTGAGCTGAATAGGAGAAAAAAAATTCCAATTGTCTGCGAGGGCTATTCTCTCGCTGGCAATACCTGCGAGGGATGTTAACTCGCAGGCAGAACCTTTTAGGAGAGATACGAAGGGGCTACCTTTGGATATGCCTTTCCTCTCCGTTTTTAACTAAGGTTCCCACAAGCCGAGGCACCTCGGCCTGTTCTGAGAGGTGTATGTTCCGGGGTCACAGACTTTGGGCATACGGTAAGAGTTGTCTGCTATTCCCATTGGAATAGTCGGCCAGCTGCCTCTTAAACTGGTCGAGGCACGGAGAAGGGAAGGCTGCGTCCCCACAGCAAACTCCTCTACCGCTATCGGAAGGACAAGTACTCAATGCAGGACCTGATGCAGAGTTTTCCCTGCATTTCTTTAGGCGAATCCCGGGTAGGATCCTTAAAATATAGCCCGGGGGCCCTAGTAACCCTTGGCTACCTTCCTCTACCCTTCCGCATCACCCCTTTCAAATCCATTCCTATGTTATTAAAGGGGAGTTGCCACCATGTGGATTACCCTTATGTAGCCTGTTACCCTAAAAATCATTTACTTCAAAGACTAAGAAAACTCCACATTTAATGAAAGGGTATAATACCAAAGTCTTTCCGATTCCGACCATACATACCTCTTGGCATGACACAGTCTGGTTATAGCGTTGCCATCATTGGGTTCAAAGAATAATTCAATTACATACAGTGTAGATGCAAACAATATATGGAATCGTTATATAGCTATATTTCTAATAAATGCTTTTCAGTTTATTGACCGGTTTAAAATTTTTATCAAAACACAACGTATTCGCGATTATCAACATCAACATTTGTCTCTGCACATTACATGATTATCGGGGAAACATTGTATTTGAAGAAAAATTTGATCCGGTTGATAAGCCCAGAATCATGTATTAAATCAACACACTGGAAAAGCTTATGGTCTTTAACTGTATTTCTTTATAAAACTGTCTCATATTTAATATTATATAAATTAATCCTGTTTCCTTTTTATATTTCAAGAGGTAACATTACTCCAACTTGTTTCTCCTAGCGTTGAAAAATTTTGATTTTTCCCGGTTGACTTGTTCCTGAGCCCGTGATTCTTTTGATCGAGACGCCGTCAACAACCTTTAACCATAGACTGAAACAGGGATTCTTTCCCACGCTTCAGTTAATAATTTTCCCAAGCAATTTTAATAGCCCCTTTGAAGGGGAGGCTTGAGTTTCAGATTAACACCCACCGACGCAACGCCAGGAGATTGTTTCCCACAGATTGAAACATTATTAGGTCTGGCTTGCTAGAAGCAATATACTACACGCTCGGTTGCTTCTCCACAAGAAGCGACACTATATAAAAAGGCTTAAGCAGCATCACTTGGTCTCATTGTATCAGACGTAATATCTTGTGACTTTCGGAAAATGATAAAATTTCTTCGTCGAAATAAGCATAAGGCAACCTTTATCATTATTCTATTTAAAAATTTTACAAGTACCAGTGTCTACAATTATAGTTAACAGTAGTAACTTAAGTAAAATACGTATCTTTAAGTTAACTAAGTAGCGTACTTATCTTAAAGTTATACAAGTATGTTTGTTTTCATTATTTATCTCAGCTTGGTATCGATAGATTATTATACTAAATTATATAGCAACCTTCCTTACCCGCGAATGCAGTCTGTTTACACATAATATTTGTGTAATAATCGCATAAAACATCCCCGATGAACAAAATCAACTTCAAATACTACAATAAAAGGCAGCGAGAGTCGGAATACAAGGCACATTTAAAACAAAAAATACATGACGGAAATCAAAATTACACCAGAAGAACTTAAAATCGACAAAAAGATTTCTCGAGTGGAATAATTTAAATGTTGTACGGAATAGGTTGCAGAAAATAGCTACGAAAAGAAATATATCGAATCAAGACTCCATTAAATGGAGACCGTTTTTCAGTTGCCATAAAGTGCTTATAACATTATTCTTGTGACTGCAAAAACTGACACTATGCAACGATAATCAAACACGAAGCTCTCAAGGGATCAGAGACGCTTAATCTCTAACACAAAAGTGAAATTTAAAAGTCAAGAAACGTAAAATAGTGAGAAAAATCCTACGACGGAGAAACAAAGATGGAGTAAAATATCAAAAACATAATGTAGAAATATATCAAAAGACTCCTAATGCGTATGCGAAGAATCCAATTCATTGGGCACTTAGAAAGAATGAACTACTCACATTATTAA
Source organism: Zhengitettix transpicula (assembly GCA_037074705.1). NCBI lineage: Eukaryota > Metazoa > Arthropoda > Insecta > Orthoptera > Tetrigidae > Zhengitettix > Zhengitettix transpicula. Next base: position 208,166,443 of record CM073591.1, read on the forward strand.
AGAACAAGACCAAATTGATACAAACAGGCCTAAAAATATCAGAAAGAATTAGGATCACCGAATCTATAGCACAGTTATTAAATCACAAAAATCAGGAAGAAAAAATAAAGACTAGCCAACATACATGGTCATTGCAACTAAATCACACATTATTTGCATACGGAACTGAGCTTAAATAAAGGCGGAAAAAAAGTTGGATGACCCATTCCCGAAAAGGAGAAAAAGAATTGCATAACAATTGATTACTTCCTGAAAGGAGAAAGTAGGGATTCAGTGAAAGATATTCTTAAAACTGACTTACTACATGAATTACAGAACTTCGTGGCCTTGATACACTTTATAACATATTTATTTTGATTAATATTATGCAACTAAATTCCAAAGAGGGATCCCCTGAGATCGTTAATGTTCTGATTTTGTGTAAGACAAAAAATCATATATTTTTTTAAAAAAATAAAATACTTTTCCAAACAACCACTACACACTTTAATGAGAAAAATTTACAAATGTTGCGAAACATTAAGTGCAAGTGAGTCATAACATGGCCGTGGAACTGTGACGGAATATTATTGGTTCACCGCGAGGTAAATATTTATATCCCAAAAGGGCGTACGCGTAGAACGTCGGGTGACGTGTTCTTTAAAATGAAACACCAACGGGAGGGTGTACAAAGAGGCCGAACTACCTGATGCAGGTTTTCTAGGGTTCCTCCCGCATCACTTTTAGGCAACTGTCGGGGGTCCTAGTTAACCCTTTGCTGCCTTGCTCCATATACCGTATCTTCATTTCAAATTCCCACTACGTGGATTACTCTAATGTTGCCTGTATCCGTAACCAAAAAACCACAAATGTAGGACGCAAGTCTTTTTCATACATGATCGACAATTGTGGTTAACGTGCACGTGTTCTTGCCCGAGAGGCCAAAAGAAATCGCGGGTACAGGTCCCTTTTTTTTCATAGTTTGGGGGGGCGGAGTACGAATAAATACTCCGAACCCGGGTGAAAGTAGGTCAGACGCAGGCAGACCGACAGATAGAGGACGGAAAGTGGAGTGAGAGAGGCGAGAGGGTGAAAAATCCAGGCGAGCGGGAAGCAATAAAGGTTTTGGAGAGACATCCATCGCGGGGAGGCCGAAGAAGATGTGCTGCAGAATACAAGACGAGTGACCCACTGCAAGTCGGCTGACGCCACCAGTTAAAGTAAGGATCACCATTTCTGTAAAGTGCCTTCAAAAGTTGAATTTTTTTACACAGTGCGGAAATAGGCTCTGTTCTTGAATAGCTACCGAGCCGCCCACATTACCCTGTGAAGAAGGAGGATTTTTTATAACCAAGCCGGAGCTAATGTTAATTTTTTTGCAGACCAATGTATATCTGCTGGCGCCCAATAATATTTTTTTCAATGTATTTTTGTATTTTCATGTAATAAAGCTTATTTTATATTTAGTTACAATATATATATATATATATTTATATATAGTATAGCATGTACAAATATCACAACTATAAAATCTTTAGATTGTAAAGTTTCCTGAATAACAAAAAAACGAGAAAATCTTCCATTTTATATGTAAAATCATCATCGGAGTTCCATTTTTTTAAAAACTTTACTCCTATTACCACGAGGCCTTTTCGGGCATCAACGTTTGTAAATCTGTAAGCGTTGTAAAAGTAAACGTGCGCTTCCGGCGGAAAGGGTTAAGAATTTGTTTCATCATTCTTCAGCTCACTTTCAAATGCAGGACTTCATTACGGTTGCTTGTATTTTGTTCATTTACATGGGATGTCCGCTTTAACGCGACTTCTTTCAGAGTGACTTGAGACGGCGTTTCCTAACTTATATTTACATCAGCTCATAAAATTTTCTTCTGTGCATACTAAACGAGACCTCATGAATCGAGTTGTCGAATTTCTTCCTTTTGGGCAGATATTGGAAGCTGCATAGGATAACAGATTTTTCCACGCGCCGTCTTTTTGAAGAGGAGGATGGGTAATTTCATTAGACGCAAGTCGGCTGACGAATATTGTAATAAAAACTTTAGTAGCTGAGGCAGAACGTATCGAGCACCGAAGCGAAATTCGAATTTAAGGGAGGAAACTCGCCCGGGTTTAATAATGTTATTACGTGCACGCATTATTTGCCGTATTGGGTAAAATCGTAGGTTAGTGAATCGTAACTTTTCCGACAAGTGATTATCAATATCGCCTATTCAAAGTTTTGTATATTATGCAGAGAAGGTATATCCAAGCCACAACTCTTTACATTCATAAATATAAAAATACCACTGATAGTATTATACACTTCACTTTCCAAAAACTAAGAGTAACGGACGCCATCCACAATATCTATACGTCAAAAAACAACTTTGAAATTAATTCAAGACTGTAAATGTTTGCAAGAGGCAGACAGTGTCTATGTATATAACTACATACTACTTACTATCGGTTCTAACCCAGAATTAGAGTCGAATTCATCAACGATGGGCAGTATGCAAAAAGAATCTTGAGACACTCTCATATGTGATATCAGGTTTAATGAACTTCATTATAATATTTATATATAGTTGCAGACCATAATCATAACTCTCGCAACCTAAATTTCCTAGGTTCAAAAATATATATGTCTAAAATCGAGTTCTTCATAAACATAATCTTTAGACTTCATTAAGTAAAGTTTCACGATGTAGAGAGACTGAACGTTCATCGTGTCAAATACAAAATTACAAAAATCCTTTGATGTAGTTAAGTACAGGAACATTTTTAAATAATATAGATGGTAAGTTAATAATATTTTTGTGATTGGAGATAGAAAATTTATATATATTCTAATGATCAACTGATTGATTAAATTGAATTGCCCCACTATGTTGGGCCAAATGTAATGATTAACTGAAAGGCTTTAAAAATATTAATTAATTAAAACAACAAAGTTAATTCCTCAAAGATACAAATTATAATCCTCACTTTGCACATTTAATTTCCTCAAATTCACAATCCAAATTTTATATTATTTTTTTTATTTGTGGCTTTCTAGGAAAATACAACTTTATAATTTTACAACAATTTCATCTTATTACTCTTTCTCTCAGGGTCTTTACTGGGCTTGATAGTTAGAACCAAAAAAATTAATAAACTCATTAACAAATCAAAATTGAAATGAACGGAATATAAATTTTAAACACAATAAAGAAACGAAAACTAAACAAGATAACGATATCTGACTTATACCTTTTATCCTCGTTTACAGACTTTAAATAATTGTTTTTGTACTCACGAATGTCTTTCTGGTACCAGATCTGGTTCTTGAAGCTTGAGGTCACAACTCACTAAAACGGCCATTATTCTCTGATTCTACACATCATTTTTAATAAACACGGTCGTAGTTCTCGTTGTTATTCCACCTGGAATTTTGGGATCATCCGCTCCATCGGTCAGCCCTCGGACGTATGTCTCCTCGATGCCTTTATGCGAAATGTTATTTCGCATCTGTGTGGTGCAAATCTTTTGCTTCCACTTTGCGATTTTATATCATGAGTCTCTCCGTCAAGAACTATTTACTTGTGTTTTATAAAGTTTAATAGATCTCGCAGTTGAGCTTCCTGGACCATGCTATTCGTACATTTTTTAGGTCAGTCTCCTCTCTCTCTCTCGAAACGTTTGCCGGACTGGACTTCCGTACGAGCGTGCGGTTTCCAACAACTATCGCCGACAAAGAACCGTGATTGTTGCTTTCAAGAAATGTACCGCTAACAATCCAATTATATTAAAACAATAAATGGCCTCTAATTAGTATTACAATATATATATATACATATATATACAATTATATATATTATGGTGACCATCATTGTGTAATGAAATGTTTTTTTCATAATTTCTTTAATATTTGTATTGTCGGCATAATAATTATGGCCCAGGTATTGTAAACAACAGTCAGCGTGACATAAGAATGTGGTGTGCTGTCGGCGATTTATGAGTTTGAAATCTTGGACGAGAAAACAAGCCACTCTGTTTTGGTGGCCTTCTTGAGAATGGCGAGTTCGTAAAGAAAGTCGGCCGAAGGTTGTCGCATTCATCCTAGGATATTTAGTGAAATAGTAAAGTGGAGAAGCAGCATTAATATTCAGAACAGTAAAGTACAATAGTCAGTTTTTATTAATATCCAGGACAGTAAAGTAAAGCCAGCTGGTAGATGTAGGATGAAAAAGTTCTAGAACGAGTGATGGAGAGGTGTCCGGTGGTTAGTTGGCAGGAACTCTAACAACGTGAAAATTAGAGTTATTGAGTAAGATTTTGAAAAGTGGGTTTCTGGTTGTGAACAGTGAATACCATGGCCTGTAAAATAAAATAATTTTAAATAACCAGCGAAGTGTATAAGTAGTGTGTTATGTGAGCAGCTCTGATGATTTGGTACTTAAAAAAATTCCCATTGTAAACCTTACATAAAAATTGCGTATCGTCGATTTCTTTAGATTTTTTTATGTTAATATTTCTGTTGTAAATACAGTTCATTATTTTTGTTACATTTTGTTTTCATTTGATCTGGTTATAACTGCGAATTACTGTAACTATTACAGGCCCAATATGCGGCCCTGAAGAATTTCATTAAAAGCTGTGACAATTATTTAAAAGTTTATGTACTGAGTCCAAACTAAATACAAATTTGTATTAAATGTTTTATCTTTAAAAGTTACTTGTTGAAATTCATTTATAAGTCCTATTAATTGTCTACCATTACAGTTTTTGGAAACATTATTACATTAATTTGATGCCGCAATATGAGCTGACTTTATGTCATTAAATTACTACAATATATGTATTTACTTTAGGTTTGTTTGTTCGGTTCTGAAATAGGAAATTGTAAATTGTTTATAAGTTAAAAACGAACGCACTAATCATAAAACTGGAATTTTAACAGACTATAAAATTACATTTAACATTGGACCACGTCCGATACTATAAAATTGTCTGTATATGGGGCAATAGGATATGAGGGAACAAAATTTCGTAGCATTTATGGTCACATTTATTCATTCAGAATTTTATCCGTATCGGGTGCAGCTGCCCTCTGAAGAAAATATGTATGGTACTATTTTTTCCCTAACTTACCTGGACTGACGCCAGATAGACGGCATTCGAAACGTGGATTTAAAATGAAGATGGGAATTATGCGGAAAACATGTACGTGAGAGTACAGTGCCGTGTGTCCCATCGTGAAGAAAATCTAATTAGGACGGAAAATATGTTAAACTCTGACTTTTGCTTATCCGAGTTTTCAAAGGGGGATTCATAGAATGTATTGAAGCAGTTGAAGGTTAACGTTGAGTAAAGCGTTAGTAGGCAGCTGAAGGTGAGGTTGTGGAATGTGTTAATGTTGTTGAAGGTGAGATGGAGAAAAAGTGACGGGGACAGTTAAGTTGAATAATTGTAAGTGATATACGAGGGACTTGGAGTCATACGCCGCCAGAAACGCAGGAACCTGCGACGTAGAACCTCTAAATTCACCACAAGACAGGTTTTTCTTTGAAAATACCTCCTTTTCAGATCAGAATATGGCATCTGAATTGATACGTTTTGTTATTGAGGTCGAATAGATCGAATCCAAATATCTTGTGAGCTAAGAGTGAAATGCTAAGGAGAGATAATTCATGTGCAAATCAATAAACAATACATTTTAAATAGTTGATTTTATTATATTTTTATTAAAATTCAGACATTACATAATTTGGGCCCATCACTTTATTTATATCTTCTTTAAAATACCGCATTGAATTTCATAAAATTATTACTCATTGCAAAAGCGTTACATGCACCCTACATTCTGCATTCTTAATTGCAATTATTTGGTCTGTACTACCCTACGTGGGCCATAAAATAATAAGAGGGAATTTTAGTATTAAATTTGTATTTATAATGGTTCGGATGGGATAGAAGTTGACTATTTATAAAAATTCCAGCGTATCCAGTTTTTCTATTTTCCGGCTCTCCCTTTCGCCACATTACACCGAATAGTTAAAATTCTACTGTTATCGAAGAAAATACAATATATATATATATATATATATATATATATATATATCAACTATAAGTGAAGTAAAAATGAGAGAATAAATGTTGATTATAAAAAATCTATCAAACTCAAATTACTTGCTGAAATTTTGTATATTGATTTATTAAAATCTTGAAACTCAACTTTGAGAATCGTTCTTCTTCAATGAAGAAATTTCCTGTGGTTCTGTATCACCTTCTATCTCGTTAAATATTTTTGCCAAAAACATACAACTTTCATTAAACAGTGGATGTTTGAGTGTGTGTTTACAGACCAGCGGTTTTGTTTGCCCCTGAAGAATTTAACAAATGACTATTGTGTTCCTCTGAGAGACTGCCACAGACTTCTCGTCTGCTACTTTTATTTATTCTCTCCCTCTTTACAAGCACGTGATTCATTGTTCTCTTGTCCCTTGTGTCATTTTCCGTTGTGCGACACAAACATGAGCAGTCAGGCACAGAACTCTAGCGAGAAGTCTGGCCTCCGGCAGTATTAATAATGAATTCTTCGTATCCTACACTATAACACATAGTACTGAAAGTTGCTTTCTGATCGATTAATTTTACAACAATTTTAATGTATATTAATATTTAACGCATATATAATTCTATTAAACGCAATCAGACAATAAGTCCGTTTTTTTGACAGTACACATATATTTTCTTGCAAGGAGTATTCCTGGGAAGCCCACCTATTATACTTCCGATATTACTAAACTTTGCTTAAAAGCAATTTTCAATGATAATACTATGTTATGTGAATCTTTGCGGCACGTCTGTGACTTTAAATCTTTTTAAACGCCATAATTGTTGTGTAGTGGTACGTTTTTAAATGAAGTAACAGATAGTTTATAGAATTAATTAATTATCTAACTGAACTTGGACAATTAAAATAAAATAAAATACAGTGTTCAGTTAGCCTGACAAAACAATCTGATCCCTTAATCTCAGTTAAACATGGTCTACGGTAATTCCCCCTAGGCGCGTCAAGGATTGAGATACTTGGCAGTTACCTTCGTTGATGTCTGGCCGTTATCGTGTGGCACCCTCGATCTCTCCGGGTTCTCTCGAAACTGCAAGTGTCCTCTCGAAACTGCAAGTTGGGGCTGCACGTCCGTCGCTGGTGACGGTTTGTCCCTCTGTGTCAATACTTTCTTTTCAGCCCCCTCGCTGGATATCAAAAATCGATCGTCTGGATCATCTTTGGATCGATCTTTCCTGAACCAAAAAATGTCATTGGTTCAGGCAGTCACGTGTTAAGTCAAATTTCTGGGATTTTCAGAGAGACGTTTCCCACGGTGTGACAGTCCAGGTAACTTCCGAGGGTCAACATCATACCTGTCCAATTCCAGACTGACGGGATTATCTCCCCGCCTCGGCGGCGCCTGCTCAAATTCCAACTTATCAAGCTCTCAACCCTTGCTAAAATCTAATTATATTAAAATGAAACATATATATATATATATCAATAATAAAACTATCGCGCTACAGTTGTTTGTTTCATTAAACTGTCCAATAAGTCTTTATATTTTAAACTGTCTAAATATTTCGCTACTGTGGTTAATCTAGAGGCTGTGTATGTTAGATACAGCATAGTCCCCAGTAAACTTCCCCAGGGGACTCCATCAAATATGAGTTTTAATTCCGTGTACGGGTGTTGATATTTTATGTAGAATGGTCGGGTAGGACTTAAATAGTTGCGTCAATTCAGTTCGTTCAGTAGGTCATCATGTCAAAGACTTTTCGTATGTCTAGGAGCAGTTTCGTTGCGCTTATAGATCATTATTGCTTTTCTGGACTACGCGATGAATTCGTTCAATTGTTCCGTGGTTGTTTCCAGAAGACTGGGCAGTAGCTTAATCTTATAGCTTCAGTCGCATTCAATGCTAAATGTTTTTACTAATTGAATACTTCATAATTGTTATGTTTAAAATTTTGATAATATTTATCAAGAAGTCTATAAGTGTTGTAGCCTATGGAATCAATATTCATTGAATGTGTGTGTGTTTTATAACATACTAAACTTAGACCATAATTAAAAGAATTAAATGTAAATTAATAAGTTATCATTGTTATGGACAACCTAATGGTTGCAACCAACGGCATGTTAATACTTAATTGTTACTATCAGAACTGTAAAATCGCAAGATAAAAAGTTAACTGTATAATTTAAAAAACTTTAATATGCCAACTTTTCGCAGTAAACAGCTTATAATGAATCCTAAACTTCAATTTTTGTTGTTATTTTTAAAAATCATTACCTCTATTATCTTTTCTCTTCTTTATGTAAGTATTTTAAAAACATGTTGTAGTTATCGTATTCTCTGTACTTTTAATTTCGATCTTCTCTTAAATATAATCAAAATGCTGCACGAAGAAAAACATCGATCTGCTTGCTTGGCATGTTCTTCAGTTCAAGCCCTCTGTCCTCACCTTCTCATAACTTTAAATGTTTTTTTCCTCTAGAGCGTAGATAACCTAATTTAAATTTCCTTGAATCCGTCATTGTCCATAGGTCAAAGATTAGTGCACGTTTAATCCAGTTACTCCGACTTCAAACGCATAAAAACAACAATAATCCTTAATAATTCAACTTTTTATTTTATTTTCTTAAATGCACTTCATAAGCTTCTGAATACATGTTTTATGTCCTTAAACTATAATATTGCAGTATTACGTAATGAATTACTCTAATTATTACTACTAAAATATAGGGATTTTATTTTATCATAAAAAATATTTCATTTAACTTTATTATGGCTAAACAAGTGTATATGGACAGAATCGTCCAGAAAAATATCTTATATGCTTCACTAGACCTGTGTTTCTTCCCAAAATTTAATCATTTTCGGCACTGGACTGAAAATCAGGTTCTGACGCAACTGACTTAAAAGCGTGTGTCCTGAAATATTGAACAAATTATTAACAATACTTTAGACAACTATATCTTCCATTACAACATATTCTCCTCAAACTAAACGGGATTTACCACTCAAACTTAACTCATTATTGAAATTATGAAATATAAAACTTATATTTGAAAATATTCTAATTAGATAAGTAAATAGCCAAATATCAGACAAAATTAAATACTAGGCGTTTCTTCAATCCTTGTTTAATTTATCTCTTAATTTTGTCAGTTATTTGAAAATTTGTTTTTCTAATTATTATTTACCAACTATTCTACGTTCCCTATACTGATTTTGACAGTAGTAGCTCTATTTTTTAACTTTTTTTATTCGTATCAACAACTGGGTCTTTAGCGACTATACATTATCATCACATTGACTTAATATGCGTTTACGTGAGTAAGTTATTTACATGTTATATATTTACATATTTTTCCATTTACATGATTTATTTTGGTTATTTATATATTTCCATGTATAGATTTGTCTCTTTAAAGAATTTAAGAATGTTCGCCAGTTCACCGGTGTATTTATTATTTCGTTGATTTCCCGCTTTCCTATGATGTCTTTTCTATTCCGTACATACATTTTCCAATCCTGAATAATGTGCTCCACTCTTATTTGTACATTGCATATTTCGTAAAATGGTTCATAAGGTGGATGTGGGTATACTTGGTGTGTCCTTTTCTTGTTATAATTACTTCTTCCCTAGATTTAGTTTCCAGTTGATTTCTAAACTGAAGAAGTCGTTTGTGTTTTTATGGATTTTGCTTGCTTTTAGATGCATTCCTTCACAGTTTCATTACTTTTTGGATACATTACTTATTATCTTCCATTTGAGGTTTCTTCTCTTTTATAATTCTGTTTGCTTGATATTTAGTTCCTCAAGTGCTCTCCTGCTGTTGTATAGAAGGAAATGTAACGTGGATGATCGTTAATATTTTGAAATTTAAGGTATATATCATTGTATATAATAAGGTTATTGGATGGTACTGCTTTGAGGGTATATTTGATGATTAGGTTCTCCCTGCGATGTGCTGCACCCTGAAGATATTTTGAGTCCTTGGTTATGCATAACATTTAGTTGTTTGAGAAGCATTTCTTCCCTGATCTATATATTATAGACCCGTATTCTATTTTGGAGCGTACTAGTGCTTGATAGGTTAACAGTAGTAGTTGTCTGTCCGTTCCCAAATTAATATGGGATAAATATTTAAATATATTGTCTTTTTTTTACATTTGTTGGTTGTATATACTTTGTGCTTCTTCCACGTTTTTTTGGTGTCGAAGTACATTTCCAATATTTTAGTGGCATTAACAAATCTTAGAATTTGATTTCCGAGTTTGAGAGTGGGTTTGTTGATTATAATGAAAAATATACGTCTGTTATAAAAATTGACAATAAGAAAAATAACCACATTCAAACAAGAGAAGTGATGATATAAATACCACACAACGTTTAGATTTTGAGTTTGTCAACTGTATTGTGCGGTTGTGTCGCTCTGTGCTTTTATGTTTTTAGCACCTGAATAAAGGAACAAGTTTCCAGAAACGTTATGTGGATTTTTATCATCACTCCTCTTGTCTGTATTTGCCTGTGTTCCTTATTATTATACTGATTATGTTTGGAGAATAGTACACATTCACTTTTCAGTGGTGAAAATTTGAAGCCTGATTTAAATGGCCAGTCATAAATTCTGTTTAACGCGGTTTTCGACTTCCTGACTTGCGGTTATGTCTTTCTTTAAATAAGGTAATAATATCATCAACTCAATTTCTGGTGATGAATGGAGTATTAATCTCTTCGTCTGCATCAATAATAGCAAGAAGGAATAGTGTTACGCTTAGACTGGATCCTTGTGGAACTCATTATCTAATCTTTACTCGCCGGATACCGTTCCATTTGTCCTCACTTGAATTTACCTATCGTTTGTGAATTTAATTTAAAAACTAGCCCGTGTTGTCATAATTAAACTCAGCGACATCCATAACTTCAATAACATGCCCAAAGGAAAAAAATATCTGGAAAAACGCTATCAATCCCATTGAACCCCGAAATTTTTTTTCCCACGATATTATGTGCCTTTTTAACATGTTTGAAAATTTTAACCCGAGGGTGTGGTAGTCGTGTCTTACCCACACAGTATTTGTTACCGATTATAAAGTAACACGTGTAAAATTTGGTCGAATTTGCCCCACGGATGTAGATTTGTATGCGGAACATACATTGTTTTCCCCTTCCACCCCCACTCATATGGGTAAAAGTACAACTTAACCGGCAATTTGAATATTTTAATTAAACTCTGCGACATCCCTAATTCCGTTTTTTACTACAATCTAGGTTGTTTTTGCTTTAATTTATTTAACGCCACTCCACCACCACCCCTAAGGGTGATCCCCTCCTATGCCGAATGCAGTTGAAATTATTCTCAAACAACACCGGAAGAAATACTATCAATCTTACTGACCCGGATAAATAATTCTTGGACGCTAACATCGGCCGAAAATACTCCCAGTTTCTTATGGGATAAAAATTTCTCACCCTATCTTAAGATTGGAACATATTGTCTTTGACGCCAATTGTATTATAACACGACACACAAACCATGAAGTACCTACTCAATTTGTTGAATTATTAAATTACTTAGATTCTGTTTTTCAGATATGTTGGAAATACTGTATCAATAGTTTACTCATTATAAATATTTGAAGATTGCGTACTTCACACCTCCAAATAAATATTAGAAATTTAAATATGGAAACATTGTTACTTAGGGTTAAAAATTTTGTGCAATTTTCAGGGTTAGGTAACTTTTTTTAGAGTTTTGAGAATACGTGGTACTGTGCCGGCCTTCATGAGAAGATTTCTTGAATTTCTTTACCAGGCGGAGACTTACTCGCGTGGAAAAAGCTCTGTTTATCGTGGCTGTTATTACGTCACCCTGCAAGGAAAAAAGATGTCGCGGCGTCGCGTTGCCATAGCGACAGATTGCCGCTTAACTGCAAAGACGTGCAGAGGGAGAGTGCGGCCTACTCCACGGACAGATTTAAATCGCGCTAAGCTCCACTGACATCACAGACCTCCGACCTTATCAGTGTCGTTTCGGACCGAAGGAACATTTCAAAAGCTCGTAGGCGATTTATAATCCAAAAGCTTTGAGATTGTCTTTATCTTTTTGCAATACCAGCGCTGACTTTTCTCAAATATGTAGTATAAAATGTAATCTTTACGGCAGTATTGGTTTTTAAGCACTGACTAATGAAAGGATATATTATCATTTTAGAGTTAAAAATTTGCAAAAATAATATCCACTCTATCAAATGAAAGATAATCAATTATTTAAGATTGAATTGAGCTCATTAAACCCTAGTGAAAAAAGAGTTTAATTAAAAAACGATATATTTTATAAATACCTGCAGGTAAAAAATTCAGCTCCATGTTTCCGCAATTATGCCGAGGCACCTCGGTCTGTTTTGAGAGGTGTATGTTCCGGGGTCACAGACCTTGGGCATACGGTAAGAGTTGTCTGCGATTCCTATTGGAATAGTCGGCCAACTGCCTCCTAAACTAGTCTAGGCACGGCGAGAAGAAAGCTGCTAACCCACAGCAAACCCCTCTCTCGCCATCGGAAGAGCGTGGGACAAGTTCCAAATGCCCGACCGACCTGATGCAGGTTTTCCTAGTGTTTTCTCTGCATCACTTTTAGCCGAATTGCTGGGAAGGATCCTTAAAATTACAGACCACGGGTTCTAGATAAACCTTGATTACCTTGCCCTACCTTTACGCATCCCACCTATTAGTCCCTTTCTTATGCTATAAGAAAGGACACAATATGTAGCCTGTATACACCTTAGTCTCTTTGTATGTGTAACTTTGAAATTAAAGCAAAACAAAATCTTAATATTTAAGGTCGTTTATTACTTAAATTTCTTCCCTTGGAGAAAACACCCATTTGTTAATAATTTGGTTACATTTTTTTCCCAATAAAGAAGGTCTTACAATTATACAGTCGGAAGAAATATAAAGAACTTCCTTACAAAATACGACGAATTATGGATATATGGAAAATTATTTGAACGGCTGCATTGCATTTATTTGAGTAAATCTATGGATCTTCCTACTGATGGATTTCATTACTGTTCATAGTTGATACTATATCACGACGGAGAAAGAAGAATCTTGTCGAAGTGCCAAATAAAAAAATAGCAAGATATGAATATAGTGAACGTAATAGAATTCCTTGAGTGTCTTAAGCGATGATCAACATTCAAAGATATATGAGGAACACGTTAATAATTATGCAAATGTACAGTATATAAAAATATTGAGGACAAAATGAGGTAAGAAGCCAAGGTTTTTGTATTTCAATAAAAATTAATTAATCCGGATTAAGTTTTTGAATAAATGAATAAGAAAGATAGCCAATTCAGACAACAGAGTGATAATATAAATACCACACAGGATTACTTAATTTTTTTTAGAGTTTTGAGAATATATGGGACTGTGATGGTACTGTGTGGTATCTCATTGATCCCGCTAAATATTTAGTCGTTGCAAAAATCAGTAGATTAAATATGTTTGACAATTTCCACCCCCGCCCCTGGGAGGTTAATTGCTAGTTTAATGTCATAATTAAACTCAGCGTTATCCATAACTTTGGTTTTGACTCCGGTCTCGGTTGTATTCGAGTTATTTTCTTGTAACATTCTTCCACCCCCACCCCTAGAGTTTTCCTTTTCCATGCCGTAAATGAAATTTTACTGACATACATTGGTACAAACACTATTAATCACTTTTACTGGGAAAATATTTATCAGATTCAAATATCGGCCGTGTTTGCATGTTTGAAGATTTCCACCCCAACCACCCCCGCTTGGGGGACTTGAACGGCAACTTGAATGTCATAATTGAACTCACTGACAACCATAACTCTTAATTTAAGTCCAATCTCGATTGTCTTTGCGTTATTTTTATATAAATTCATTCCACCCCCAACCTTACAAGTTCTGCACTCCAAATCCCGAAAGAGGTTATATTAAATATATGGAACATGTAGTGAAATATAATAAATGTCAGTGAACTATAAATATATTTATTTGATGCCAATATCGACTGCTTAACATGTTTGAAAATTTCAATCCCCCTCCACCCCCGCTTGGGCAAGTTAAACTGTAAGTTAAATGTCATAATTAAACGCATTGACAAATATAACTCCGGATTCGACTCGAAACTCGAATGTATTTGCGTAATTTCATGTAATGCCACTCCACCCCAACCTTTAAGGGTGCGCCACTCCAATGCCTAAAAGAAGTTGAAATTATACACAGATAACATGTAGTGAAATTTTATGAATGCTATTTATCCCGAATTATACTGATTCGACGCAAATATCGGCCGGTTAGCATGTTTGAAAATTTCTTTCCCCACCCACCCTCTCTCGTCACCGCCAATACCCACCCACCCCCGTGCGTTTCTCAGTTTGTTGTAAATAGTCTCAGCGACATCCATAACCCCGATTGACTCGAATCTCGGTTGATTTGGCGTTAATTATGTGAAACGCCCCTCCATCCCCACACGTAAGGGTGCTCCCCTCTCATGCCGAAAAGGGTTAAAATTATACACAAACAACATCAGTAGAAATACAATCAATACAATTAATACTGAAAAATATTTATTCAACGCAAATATCTGCGTGTTTGCTTGTTCCAAAATTTCCACCCCGCTACCCTGCATCTGAGGGGTAAATGCCAACTTTAATGTCATAACTAAACTCAGTGACATCCATAACCTTCGATTTGACTCCAATCTAGGGTGTATTCGCGTTATTTTCCTGTAAAGCATCTCCACCCCAAACCCTAAGGGTGCCCTTTTCCCAGGGTGTAGGGGATGAAAATTATATTAAGATAACATTCGTAGAAACACTATCAATATCTTTTACCCCTAAAAATATTTATCTGACTCAAATATCGGCTGTTTTAGCATGTTTAAATATTTCCACCACCGACCACCCCCGCTTCTGGGTGTGGTAGACGCGTCTCACCCCGACAGTGTTTTTTTCCTGGTCGCCAAAACACGTGTACGAAATTTGGTGAAATTTGCTACATCGGTGTAGATTTGTATAAGGAACATACAAATATATATATACAAACAAACAAATAAACACTCTGCTTTATTTATTAGAAGACTAGATAGTGACGTAGCGATATTAAAAATATGCGCGAATTATGGAGTGTTTGAGAATTTAAGTCTCACGTAAGGGCAAACCTCTTTAGACTACGGAAGTTGTTTTACGTAAAAGTTCAGGTGAAAAACGTAACGAATAAATATTTTATTAAGTCTGTAAATGTAGAACACTTGGACGCTTGTCAGTGTTTGATCCATCTCCTTGAAGGCGGCGTCGCTGATAGGTGCCTCCATCTTTAAATGAGGGGCCGGGGGACATAATCGGAGGCAAACAAAGGAAACACAGGACACCGTCAAAGCCAGATACTGAAACAGGAAAACTGTGTTCAAAACACTTCGCTATGTGGATTGTCTATTAACAATATTCCCGTTCTGTAGTTGTTTATACGGTCGAAAAAACAATGTTCAACGCCAAGGACGGCTACGCTAACTATTGAAACGATTCGCAATAATATTAACTGAATTAAAAAATATACTTTTTTTAAAAAAGCACAGTGGAAATAAACTACGAAGTAATTGAGTATTTCTTAGCGTTATTTCCTTCTGCTGCTCGGTAATAAGAGCTTTATGTGCACGACAGAAATTGACAATGAACGAATCCTGTAACTTCAAAACATAACGAATAGTGAATTACCAGTAATCCAATAACATTTAAGACGACATCATCTTACTTTTGTGAAAAGTATTTTAATTCCTTGTGTTATCAGCTTCATATTAAGATTATTCCATTAAAAAATGTTTCAATGAGGAATATTAACTGCAACTTCTCATAAACACTTTAATACACTTTTTAAGAGCACAAAATTAACTTGAAAATACTTAATGAATGAATGAAGCAAAAAGAGTCACAACCTGGTTAAGTACAATTATGTACCGAAACATTTATCTTATTTTAAACGGAGTTTTTTTAATAAACTATCTGTTATTGAATTTAAACTAAATTTTGTTAGAATGATGTGTCTACACTTATTAATTTTATTAAGAAGCGACCATTTCCTTCATTCACATCAACACCAACTTGCAAATAAGATATTAATTTAAGATTATTGGCCTGTTTATATGATCATGCGAGGGTGACTTTTCGGTAAAACAGTTACTGTTAATGCAGTAAGAAAATGAAAAGTTAAAATTAACCTCTTTTCTGTAGAGTTACACATATTCCAAGATAATATCAAAAGGGGAATTAGTAAACTAAATGGTTCAATATCAATTAACTAAAGACAAAAATGATAAATATGACAACTTCACAGTAAACGGACTACGGTGCTGGTTCAAGTATAGCTCAGAGCTATGAAGAAAGCAGAAATCCTATAACAATTTATGTGACTGAAATAGAAGTTATTACCTTTTTTTAGGGTAACAGGCTACATGAGGGTAATCCACAAGGTGGCAACTCCCCTTTAATAGCATAGGAAGGGATCTGAAAGTGGGGGATGCGGAAGGGTAGAGGAAGATAGCC
This sequence comes from Zhengitettix transpicula, assembly GCA_037074705.1. Lineage (NCBI taxonomy): Eukaryota > Metazoa > Arthropoda > Insecta > Orthoptera > Tetrigidae > Zhengitettix > Zhengitettix transpicula. The sequence continues at coordinate 208,183,042 of CM073591.1, forward strand.
AAGGGTTAACTAGGGCCACCGGACTATAGTTTAAGGATCCTACCCGGCATTCGCCTAAAAGTAATGCAGGGAAAGCCCTAGAAAAACCTGCATCAGGTAGGTCGGGCATTGGGTACTTGTCCCACGCCCTTCCGATAGCGGGAGAAGAGTTTACTGTGGGGGACGCAGCATTCCCTTCTCCGTACCTCTACCAGTTTAGGAGGCAGCTGGCCGACTGTTCCAATGGGAACAGCGAACAACTCTTACCGTATGCCCAAGGTCTGTGACCCCGGAACATACACCTCTCAAAACAGGCCGAGGTGCCTCGGCTTGTGGGAATCTTAGTTCAAAAACGGAGAGGAAAAGACATCCCCAAAGGTAGCCCCTTCTTGTCTCTCCTACAAGGTTCTGCCTGCGAGAGAATAGCCCTCGCAGACATCTGTTAGAAAAAGTTATTACCCGTCTTTTAGAGTTCTTGTTCAATCGTGAACTTCTTGAGAAACCGAGAGATGCGGGAAATGTGCGCAAAGCAGCTGATTCTATCAGGAATTAGTCTATACATAATCTGAACAACAAGAAGTATTTACCACCCCAATGAAGTTCATTCGATGTTCATGTTGCATGCTGATTTCCTCAGTGAAAATCGACCGATAATAATTGCACACCAATTTATCTACACCATTCTTATATGGCTTCACCGTACTCTGATAATTAATTGTAATTGTGAATAAATCTGTCTGTGGTTCTGCTGCTCTGTTATTATTCTAGTATAATCCACACATTGACTGCTTGTTAATTCCATCCTGGTTCCTCGATTTACCTGTCAATAGCGAGTAATATTTGCTGTCTTATTAATTAACTGTGTAGCATCAGTTTGTTGATTTAAGCTCCGTTGTAACGTTAATATCCCAGGCAATGTCAGCGTAAAGAATCAATATCCGTCTTGTTGCTTTCCGACGCTCTGCAGAACAAATTTACCGCTGGTTTGTTGAAATATCTCCAGGCAGCATATGAACTGGTAAAACAATTGCTAATATTAGTCGTTGCACTCGTGTAACTCTATTACTCAGTAATCGCATCCAATAAACGAATTATTTTGTTTCGGTCGCAAATATTTTTCCGTCGTCGTTCTTTAACAAGGAAAAAATATTTCGAAAAAATTCAATCTTCCTGAATTCAGTAATATTCATTTTTATTGAAATATGGTTAATTATACCGAACTAGATTAGTTTTCTTTACATCTGATAATATTGTTGGTGTTCCAATTTTTTTATTTTAAAGTAAAATGTTTCCAGGCTATTTCAATATTAAAAATAAGAAAAAAGTTGCCAAATAGAGACAAAAGCGTTTCTGGAAACCTTGTTCATTAGCATTTTAATATTGTAAATTGTAATCTATTTGTAATATGATTTTTAAGCTAAATAAAATCTAATAATTTATAGCAAGTAAAAGTACACATATCAATCAGTTCGATGTTCCGCATACGTGAAAACAAATCAGTTTATTCATATTCACGCTGAGGAAACTTGTATAATTTAAACGTTTACTAATTTTACTACAAACATTTTTTTCAGCTAAAAGTCAATCTGAAAATGGTTGAAATATGTACCGAAACGTTTGTTTAAAAAAAAATTGAATATTTTGATTGAACTGTCTGTTATTGGTCATAAACTACTTTTATATTTACATAATTGGAAACAGACCTCAAATGGAAATATTTAACCATTTTATTTATTTATTGTCAAAATGAACGTTACTTATAGCCCTAAATCAAACATTATTTATAAGGCTTACATTTTTATAATTGATTAGATCTTAATCGTTACTGTGTTTAGTGGTAACATTAATTAGTAGAATTGTAGTCATTATTTAGGCCAATGCCTTTTATTTACCTTAATGTTTCATGAATATTTTTTTCCAAAACGAAGTCTGGTCGTTAGTTTTATGTCAATATTTTCTCAATTTAAGGGGTTATCTTGAGGTATATGCTTCTATATTGAAGACCTCGGGGGGAAAAGAAATGTGGTCTACAAAAGGCAAATTGGTTTATCTGCTTAAAAAAAGAAAGTAATTGTGAAGGAAGTAGAACCAAAAAGTTTGAAACCAACATCTCAAAACGTAAACACATGTTACGGTAGCTAATGTAAATATTGTGTAGTAAACGCGTCAGTAGCTACTTGGTATGGCCTCAGTATTACGTCTCCCTTGAAGCACTTTCAAAGGTTTCTCTTACCTCTTTCCACATACGTAGGTAAAATGAAAAACATATAAACAAAATGATCTGAATAATAAAGTATATTTACGATAAAATATAATCGAATCACTGACATATATTTTGTGTGTGTGTGTATGATAAAGAGAGAATTAAATAAATTAGAGGTTGAAATATTAAAAATAGAATTTAATATATGTAAGAATATTTCATATACTGATTATAGCGAAAATTTCTCAAATACGTCCCAGAATTTTAAATAAAAATTGGTCAATTTCAAATTAAAATAAATATTTAATAATAATATTTAAGTCATTACTTAAATATGTAGTTTTAAAAATCTATGGAGAGAAATGTATTGGATGGTTCAGAAAAAGTTAACATTTAAGGAAGAAATATATTTTATTGTCATAAAATTCCAAGTTTCAAGCAGCGATGGCATTGTGGAACACTAAAACCACAGATTGCGAACAGTCATAATCTTTATGAGAACGGCAGTTATTGCTCCCAATAAAACTGTTAACAGTCTACCTAAAGCTCTAAATAACAAACAATTATAACTAATTAAAACAGGCCTAGAACGTGTATTTTACTCTGTTCTAGAATTTATTAACTGCTTCTAGTCTAAATGGTGTACTTTCCTCGCAAAAGATTTAAAAGTACACTAAACTATTTATGTATTCAAGAATGCACCATTGAAAGTTATATTCTTGTAATATACGTTTCATCGGAAAGAGAAAGCAGAAAGGAACATTATAACAATTAAAATTTTAAAACTTATTTTTACGACTAATAAATATGTAAGAGCCCATGTTATGTAATATCATAATAGGACAACTTATATTTCATACTATATTATTTATTAAGTATTTAATAACCACACATTCTGGTGCCACATTGTAGCAATCCCTTTTTTATTTCAATACTAGCTGAGTTTCCCGGATATTTATTTATTTATCCCGGAGAAGACTTTGATTGGACACTAACTTCTTGGTATACATTTAATTTAACCAGCATCAATACCGTCACTGTTTGTAACATTTACCTATTTACGTTGCCCTCCCCGACCTAACCCTTCGGCATCCAACTTCAAATAAACCAGATTGATTACTGACGGTTCTCCTTGCTTTTCCTTGCCTGTAACATTAATAAGGGTAAACCAGGAAGAGATGAAGAGAATAGCAATACAAGAATTGTGCAAAAATAAGAGAAACCAGTGTTTTCGTGTTCGAACGCTTATAATGTAATATGCATTGTAGTAGCTGAAAAACGTCTCTACACATTACTGCATTGTGGATGAAGTATTTGGTTTGGGAGTAACAGGCTTCATGAGGTGGCAACTTCCCTTTAATAGTATAAGAAGGGATTTGAAAGAAGTGATACGGAAGGATAGAGGAAGGTAGCCAAGGGTTAACTAGGGCCCCCGGGCTGTAGTTTAAGGTTCCTACCCGGCAATCGCCGAAAAGTGATTCAGGACAAACCCTAGAAAACCTGAATCAGTTAGGTCGGGCAGTTGGTATTTCTCCCACGCCCTTCCGATGGCGGGAGAGGGGTTTGCTGTTGGGACGCAGCATTTCCTTCTCCGTGTCTCGACCAGTTTAGGAGTCAGCTGGCCGACTATTCCAATAGGAATAGTGGGCAACTCTTACCGTATGCCCAAGATCTGCGACTCCGGAAAATAACCTCTCAAAACTGACCGAGGTGCCTCGGCTTGTGGGAACCATAGTTCTTAAACCAGAGAGAAGGGGAGGCATCCCAGAAGATAGCGTCCTCCAGAGCTGTCTGAGAAGGTTCACCTGCTATAGAATATCCCTCGCAGACTTCCATGGATGAAGTATTTAATTTCATACTGCTTATAAACTTTTTTTGATAATAGGAAAGATAGTTAAATATAGACAAAAGAAGTCATAATATAAATACCACACAACGTTTCTGGAAACCTTGTTCCTTTCTTCATATATATTTTTATATTATCACTTCTTTTGTCTGCATTTGACTATCTTTCTTATTATTAATTTTCAATCAGACGTAAATTTTTCATTTCTACTCTTGTTTTGAATGAAAATCTATTACACGTCAAACATATCACATAACAATGTTAAATCTCGAACATACGTTTTATTAGTAAAAGTATTGTTTCTTAATTGCGAAATCATCATTTTTGTATGTTATCTATTTATTAGATATGATTTATTATTCGACGAAAAGAAAACTCGTTTTATTTATGGTTTTAGTCCATAGTCCTCTACTTATAAATTATTATACTATTGTTGTTAACGTGCCGAGAGCTGTTGATTTTAGTAGTCGGAATATCGATTGTTAGTGTTTTCGTGGTAAACTGCCTCGTATAAGTTAATTTTAACAAAGAAATATTCCAAAATATCAAATCTCGAAATTCAGTTTTGCAACTGTTAACGTACAAAAATTGAAATAGGGTCGGAATAAAAATATTCGGAAAACAACTGCTTATCGAAGTCATCGCTCTCAGCGATTTTCTCTTTGTGAAGGTAAAATGAACACCTCCGCATATAAGTTTTTAATGAGTAATCGCATCCGTTTCCTACACAGAATAGTCCTTTGAATCTTCACTAATTTATTTACTAGATTTATTTGGATAAAAATATAAGTTGATACAAATTATTAGTTTGGAAACTTTATTTGTAGTGAAATTCTCCTAGCACTCAATTAACCGTATGCTCAGTCTCTTTTAATTACTACATGAAAATGCACAGTAACTGCCAGGGTAAGTAATTATTTGCCTATGTTTGTGGAACTTTAACTGTTAATAGGAGTCGTGCAATAAAATACAGCGATTATCGCATTTCCGTTATAGTTTCTTCCGACGGTTTCATAATTGAATGTAATTCATATGACAAGAATGATCGGTTAATACGCTTAGGTTAAGTGGGGCTTAATGAAGCTTATTTGCGATATCCGCACGGCGTGACATAAATTACTCGGTAAATAGGAAGCAGAATTAGCCCAAGATGGGCGCGTGAATGAAATTAGCTCCTCTCGAGAGTCTTCCTTTTTGCCAGGAGCCACCAATAGGGCACCTGCTTGTAATTCCGTACGAGACGCTCTACGATTGCTCATTTTCTTCGTCTTACTTTCTCGCTCTTTCTTCATTAAAGATTCTCATATGCAATTTCTCTTAACTCTTAATAGTGTTTCTCGAATATTCAGATCGTATTTTGCTCAATTTAAGTAACTCATCGCAACGCAAAGTACAACTTCTTTTTTCTGGAATTCATGTTCAGAGAATTATGTTTAAGCCGAGAAATTATGGAAATATTCATGTTTGCAGGGACTTACAAATATTTATTCCGGATAGCTATAAAAGAAATATACTTGGCATGATAAAATTCTGAGGTTGCATATTTAGTAACTGTTCCTTTGCAGTTGATTTGCACCGGGATTGAATGAGATAAAATCGACCACGAACACCGGAATATATTTGATTGCAAAATTTCATCGGACGCTAAAATAACGAGTCGTATATACAGCCGAGAAATCTAAATCGAGACTCGAGCTTACGATTGCCACAATTCGGTGCCGAGTTCGATTCTCTGACATTACAACATGTTGCCTTTGCTCCTGATTTCGATAATAGATAATGTAGTAAATAATAGACTACGACGACTTTTGCTATTTATTTAAATCGCGGAACAACCTGATAGATAGTGTGTCGATCGATGATTTGTGCAGTGGGATTTTCGGCATGGTTGAATGTACGAGAGGAATTATTCACAACAATTTTTTTAATATTATATTTATCAACAATCAGATTACATTTTCATCTATAAGCTGTTGTGGTAGCTTTGACATGTTATTTATATATTATACATTATGGCATGATGCGATCCCCTCCAGCGAGAGAACTTCTAAATCTTGTCTAGAGATGTGCTTTTCAGTCTTCTTGTTACAGAATTTTCTAGTAGTGGTTGTAATAATGGATTTGAATGTGATTTAAGCTTTTCGTGATGACGAACACTCTTTTGATGCGCAGTTTCCATAACAGTTGGTATTTTTAAGTCATTGTGTATTTGTTCATTTGTTATGTACCAGGAAGCGTTAACGATGGCTCTTTGTATTTTAGACTGGTATCTTTGGATTATTGCAGTATTTGACTTAGTGGCACATCCCCATAATTCTATCCCGTAGATCCATTGGTATAATTATGGTTTTATATAGTAGTATATTTTCTACGGAGAGGTGTGATTTGCGTCCTAGTAACCAGTACATTTCTTTTTGTTTAATATCCATTTGTTTTATTTTCTTAGGTGTATTTTCCCATTGAGTTTGCAATCGAGATGTAGACCCAAATATTTGACAGAGGGTGATTTAGGTATCTCTGTGTTGTTTATAAAGATCGGTGGGCAATCTTTTTACATAATGTAAACGTCACATGAGACGACTTATTTTCATTTATTTTTATTCTCACTTTCTGAAGCCACACTGAAGTAAGTTCATATATTTTTGTATGACTGATGAAGCCTGGTTTATATCCGAATGTGAGGTTAGAATCACCGTATCATCTGCAAACGTTCCTAGGACAATATTTTCGACCGTTGGGAGATCAGAGGTGAACAACAATAATACAAAAATAGTGCTGTGATAGCCAGTGAGCAGATCTGTTGTTCGTTTTAACTGAAAAGAAACCGAGACCAAGCGTCTATCAAATGACGGAGCACGGATGGAAGTGGAAGGAAAAATAAGAAATAATATCTTACCGTTTGACTTTCTTTGTCATTAATGAGTTAGTAATCTATATTGGTACGTAGGGATCAAATTTACCGTTTCATTTCAATAAATTGTTTATTACCTTGGTTTAATATTAAGTTTTTTCTCACTTTAATCTGAGGAGAGATATATTAGTCTTCTTATCAAACAGTTAATTGTAGACAGGCCCAAACGCCACTTCATCGAATGCATTTATTTTACAACTAAATAAAAAACGACAGTGATATAATTTTCACCTTCAAACAAAATTACAGCGATTCAACGCTGTAACAATATCTTCCAGGATAAAAGACAAAAGTACAAGTGATCGTAATGTGTGACTGACTATTCAGTGGCATGTTTGCAATAAACGTTCCTATAATTCAGATTTCCCAATATGATTGAACGAACCATATTATGTTCTCCATTCTTCTTAAATTGACCTTATCTATAACGTTTAAGCGAAAATGGACCATTTTTTGCATTCCAAGCCCCAGAACGACGTCCGCTTGCTAAGTACAAGAATTTCACATATCGTGGGATTGTGTGTGCAGAACTGTTCTGATGGTAATGACTTCGCAGCGTTTTAATGAAATGTGCCGGCGTGATATTTTCGTAAAAGTTTAAAGGAGCAGAGGACGGTAATTATCCAAGTCCACGCACCGGGCGGTAATCCGTGAATTCGCAATGAACAAGCCTAGTGGTGGACCGGAAATTACCTACGACGCTTGCTTAACGAATGCATTTGCCTTTACGAGCCAATTTAAAACATTTTTAAACGGAACGATACGAAACTCACCGCTATAAACACGGCTTTACAGGTAAACTATATACAGATATTTCTTTACTCCGAATGGCTTTGAAGAGAGAAGTTTCGTTCACATAAAATGGTAATTGTGCTTGGAAAATAATAACTCGCCGTCATGAAACCAAAATGAACCTTGCCAAGGTGATACTACTCTTCGAAATAAACCGACAAAATAACATGGAATAATTTCAACGATTCTGCCAAAAATTCCTTATTTTTATCACTTTGACAATTACTCAAAATTATGGCATGAATGACTTGATGGTTTCTTTAAGAACCTTTATGAATAATAATTAAGAGTTACGCAGTGTCTATTTTTCATGATCATTGCCTATAGTTTAATTATACTAATTTATTAGTGAAGTACTATCGATTGTTAACTTCTCAATATTGAATTTATTCTATATTTGGTATAATTACATCAGTAACGAGATTCGTAGTTTCCTAAAACAAATAAGTATGTTTTCCAAACGTACTAGGCTGGAACCAGGATGCCACCACCAGAAGGTCGATTCCAGAATTAGAGGATAACACGTACCTATGCGATAAAAGCATTTTTTCTAATTAATCTAGAGCATTTATTAATTAGTTGCTTTGATGATTAAACTCACAGCTATTCTCTTTGTTAACAGTCTCATACAAAAATGTGCTTCACGACTTCCATCCTACAATCGTATCAACACTTCACTGTTGATGTGGACAATACTAACCGTTCTTCCACCACTAATCTTTTTTCACTTCCTTCATCTAACGTCGATGTTTGAGGAGCGACTCTCCTGCGCTGAAATCCTCGCCGATATACACAAGTTGCAGGTTGATCGGCAAACATCTTTCAAATTTGATGAAGATATAATTTCAGATATAATAATGATTTGATAATATGAAACGATTTGAAATATTATGGCAATGGTGAATACTACATAATTCTTTTTTCATTGAAATCTTATTGCCGTCACGAAGCCACGTAATTGAATACTGCGAATACGTAACTAACCCATACCTCTTACCCATCAATTTAGAGACTGAAACATATTGTACTTTATGTTTGCAATCTTGAAGAGAGTTTCGTGCCTGATTTTGTCAAACTGTCGAAAATATCATTGATTTCCACTGATAATATATCTCACATATACGTATGTAAGTTAATTTTCACTAAATCCAAGTTTTTCGTTTATTAAACTATATATGTCGATTTCATGCTTTGGCCCGATCTCATTCCTACACTTCGGTAAAATTATTCCCATATATCATTTTCCTATTGTAGTCTCTAAAAATATCACTAATCCCTTTTTCTCGTGACTTGGACTGTTCGTTCCATAACGCTACAAATTTTCTCCCGCGAGAAGCACATCAAATAGTGTCTTTCAACTGATCAATTTTCATGAATTGCCATCCGTCGCAAAATGTCGGCCATTTCTTGATCAAGCGCAATTCCCATTAAAGTATTATTCTAATATAACTGTAATATATTAATTCTCGGAAATCAGCATACAAATTTTTCATTAACCACTTTTCAGCCTTCAAATTTTTTTAATCGAATCCCCCCCCCCCCCGGTACGGTAGCACGTGAGTCGATTTCTAAATACTTGCAGTACGTAACTGTGAGAGCGAGTGACTCCCGGGGTATCAAGTGCCAACTGACGCTGTGGAGGATGGAAGACCGAAATTCCTAAGAGTGAAGAGTTTGCTTAAAAAGGAATAAACACATTAAATACAGAATAAGAGTTTAATTTTCTGAAGAAACAAATTAATATGGCATCAGAAGAAACAGTTTGATCAAAATTTAGTTTGAAACCAATGTATCAATGAAAACATAGTAAATATTAGATCCGAGCAGAAAATAGCAAACTACTCAAAATGAGAAAGAGAAGAAAGATGCAAATAGCTTAAGAATAAAATGTGCAAATCAAAGAAAAATGTGAATAAATTTTATAAAAATATGAAATTGGAAAAAATTTGAGTTGGCGTACAAAAAATAAAGCTAAAGTAAAGTAGGTAATATTAGGGTAACCGATGGAAAACACGTCTTACGTAAAAAGGGAAGGAATATATTGAGAATCCGCTAGAGGTAGTATCGTTGTTCACTAACTGCATAGCATTTGAGAAACCTGTAAGCATCGAAAAATAAATAGACCCATTACTGTAAGAAGAATTTTTTAAAAAGCAGTGAAATATTTGGCGACAAATAAGTAACAGAAGTGGATAACTAATGACTCAACGACTAAAATCCACAGAAGAAGCTGTTTAAAATGTATGATCCCATCAAACTTTAAGATTGCCGAATAATACAAAAACAGAAACATGATATTATATGAATTGATAATGTTAGAAATGCGAATCGTTTGTAAGACATAGCCGAGAAAAGTCTTTGGAGCACTCTGACAAGTTGACCAACTTGGTAGTGCACATTTTGAAACATCAGAATTTGGTTAATTTATTGATTGAGGCGAAAAATTCTATGGTATTACATACACAAAGTTATTAAGGATGTGAGATGTAGAAAATACTGTGATCTGAATTCGATGCCTCAGCAGAGAGCAAGATTAAAAGCCGCATCAAAACTGTCAATATCTGATCGGGTAAAAAATAATAAAACAACGTTTCCTACCATAAGAACCGTACTGATTCACCAACTATAATCGTTTCGATGGCGAGTAACAACATTCCTTTTGTGACGTTTTATTTCCAAAACTTTACTGATTCAGTTATTTTAATGATATTCGTTTTTTCTCTCTAAAAGCATGAACATTGGACTTACAGTATATTGTAGAAGGTGGCGGGGCGGGTCTTTGGTCCTTTGTGTTTTCATTGGCGACATTCAACATTCTAGGTCTGGGACTACGTGTCAATTACGAGAAATCCCATAAGTCGTATTCCGCTTCCAAAGGAACTAGTCTCCTGTCGCTGCTGACGTAATGGCGAACACTGAACTAACGTTACAGTGTGTTTAAATTACTACTATTTCGCCTGTCCTGATCTTGCTTAATTTGTTTAATAAAATTAAATTGATCGCTATTTTAGCACAAGTCTGATTATAGACCCTTATTTTTGTCATTTCATTAATATTCATAAACGTTAACTAGTAGAAATTATTAGTGAAAATTGGCAAAAAGTCATAATTTATTTATAAATATTATAATTTACAATTAACTAACATAAATAATTATATTTCCGATTGGTTAGGGACCTATTCAGATGTATATTATTAAACATAAACAGCACTTTCTTGCGTGCCAATCTAGGTCATGTCTCAATCAGCACCCGTTTAAAACGATCCAACAGAGCAGCATAATAGAGCCTAGTTATGGTTGTGCCCTTTTCCAAGAAATCTATGAATATTATACCCTTAGAATACCATAAGACTGCGGCCATCACCTTTCCAGCTGACAAAACGGTCTCCGCGTTTTTCGGTGCAGTCTCACCAGCTTTATTTTGATTGTTTTTTGGTCTCTGTATAGTAGTCATGGATCCAAGTTTCGTCGACGTTTACGAATCTGCGCAAAAAGTCTTGTGGGTTAAGCCTAAACATTGCTAGGTTCTGAGTTTTCATGGAGGATCAAATGCACTCGTTCAGTCGAGAAGTCTACGACATCAGGCACTTTTAGTCTGCGATCTTCCTTTAGGAAATTGTGAACTTTTTTGATGTTTGAGTGGTGACCTCAATTTGGCGGCCGGAGCGAGTTTCATCTTCTGTGCTTCTGCGACCTCGTTTAAATTCATTAACCCAAAAGAAAATGGTCTTCAATGCTGGTGCAGAGTCCGCATGAACTTCATCCAATTTGGTTTTGATTTGTGCATCTGTCCAACCCTTCAAATGAAAGTGTTAAACGACAGCGCGAAATATTATTTTTTTCCATTGTCTCCACCGGACTACACATCTTGCATCACAGAAGGCTGCCAACAATAAACTACGACTGGCATGTGTTTACAACTCAAAGGAATATCTTTGAAAGGATCATGTTTACCAACAATGGCGCAAAGTGAAAAATTTCCCGTTCTTTCATATAAATTTACCAGACTTATCGAACAACCCTCGTATGGCAATTTAAAGTTTGTCTGCATTAAGATCTTATTTATTATTATTAACAAATGTTAATTTCTGTGTTATAACTTACTTAAAGGCAAGTTTTCGAGTTTTGTCAACTGACAAGTGCAGTTGTGTTCCTCTAGGCTCTTCTTAGCACCTGACGAAAGAGACAAGGATCCCAGAAACGTTGTGTGGTATTTCTATTATCACTTTCTTTGTCTGAATTGACTATCTTTCTTATTCATTATTTTCAATCAGACGTAAATTGTTTTATCTCCTATACTTTGTTTAAGTTATTCGTATCATATTTAATATTAATATAATTAGTAATTGATCTAATGTACAACATTACAATATATTTATAAATAAATAAGTTTATAAATTTATCACCTGATGAAGTCGCAATGACGGGATAAACTTGTCTTTTTTGTTTGTATATACATACTTTTTGAAATGAAAATATAATAAGTTTGTTTTAAAATATAATAGTTAGATAAAATAGTTTAATCGGTTAATTTTGTCTGTCATTTGACTATTTCATCTAATTATCATACTTTTATTACATATTGGTATTTTATTTTTAAATTATTATTCATATTTCCTCGTCATCCTACCGCGCGTTTAGAATATGCATAACATACTTTCGTTATGAAAAATATGAGTAAAATTCACCGAAGACACATCTAGCTACGAATAACTATAAAGCCGTGTTAAATGCGATTTCATTGCCGGACTGGCGTAATAAACGCTCTAAGATAGAACGTAAACAGGACACACCATGAAAGATACAGCACGTAAAAGAAAAGTAATCTGCGTTAGAAAGCCGAATCATCTAAATTGCCAATGTCGGCGCAAACAACAGACCAGTTGATATCAACTAGATGATGTAAAAGTAACATTTTACAGCCCAACTACATATATTCGTACGTAGTACTGAGCCTTTCCTTGGTGGAGTTCTCAAGCAAAGAAAATAATGGAGTCACATCTAAATCTTGAATCACGAAAGCTTGAACAAAAATAAATATTAGCTGCAATTCAGTCAAATTTGATGGAAGCTTCGAAACAGTTCATACGAAAATGAGTAATTATTGTTAAACTATTGTAAACGAAAGGAACTTAAAAATAAAAATAAATGAATATTAATTCTTCTACATCACACATTGCAAAATAAATTAAACTATTGTTGCTCGCTGAATTCCCTCGCGTGAGGGAATTGTAGACAACAAAACATAACTATTATCTTGTTTCCTAGTAACAAGCATTGTTAAACTTAACATTATTCGTTAAGTTCATTTTTACGAAAAACTTCCAAAGGAGTTGAAAACTAAAATTTTTTTATCCTCCGAAATAAATTGCTCGTGTTTTGCTTCATTGAAATACCAGTATCTTCGGAAAGTTTCGCCCAGGTTGAACGTCAATTAGTATACATTGCCATCCATGGACTACCAATCTTTGGAAAAAAAAAATTAATATTCCTGCAATACATGTTCTGTTGTCATCTGAACTGAACAAGCTGAGAGCGAAGAGCGGGCAGAACTCTTATGATATATAATATAGTGATTAATATTTCGCACAAATGCTTATTCAAATTTCAGCTCAAATGATTAATGAAATTGAAGTAATTAAATGGCATTGATAATACTCGACAGAACCGGGTATCTAGCCAGAGACCTCTTATTATGACCACAGCAGTGGTCGACTCCCGGTGTCGATTGCTTTCTATCTGAATTCAATAATTTAATACTGCTGAAAGTTCCGAGGTTCATGAAGAATAGTTGTAGATTGTGAACGCAATTGACACGCAGAGGTCACGGTGTGTGCGCACCGATTGCAATGAGTCTCTATATTTGAAGGCTAACACTAGAGGTGCACGTCACCAAAGCCCTAGGCTACGACGGTCTTAAATAAGGGAGAAATTTCGCGCGAAAGATTACAAGTCTCACCGTTCGTTTATCGCAATTGCGTTGTGGCCGAACTGGAGCGCAGAGACTTACCAACCCTGAATTCCTGGTTCCAGTCACTTTCCGCTATATATTTTTTCCTAACAAAAAATGTTAATTTCATCAGATTTTAGGAATGCATACGAATTTATTTTTGAATTACTCATCATTCAGTTTTTCATGTGTTTGTAACTACATTCAACGCAATGAGCAAGCAATAAGGGTGGCAGAGCAAAGGGAAGGGAGAGGGGAAGGCATCGATTGAGCAGAAAGAAACAGATAGTTATTTACCGACTTCTGAACAGAAAGGCGTATAGTTGGTAAGCGATAATTTCAAAACTACTGGACAAGTGCATAAATTGGAACAATAATCTTCAGCGACCTCACGTCTCGCTCTGAATGAAGACTCCCAATTCGATTACTAATGAGAAAAAAACTCCTAAAAAAGTAGTTTTTGTTCATTACGAAAAGGTTTTGTTGGGGGAATGATGTTATTGTAGAGGAGACATCGGCATCCATTTCATCGATGGTAGCACTGATCGGAGTAAATATTCCAACGTAAGATGGAAATATGGGGTTCGAAAGCTATGTCGGAGGACGATGAATCAGTTCTTCCCTATGAACAGCTGTATAATCCAGTCAGAAAATACGAGGAGCCTGACTTACGATGAAGAGTACAAGCTACCTGGTGAAAAGAAAAAAAATGTAACATATTCCTCTACAAACAAAAATTAAAGCTTACAATTAGATAAATTAGAAACTCATTGTGCTTACAACGGGACTGCAAACATCTCTTGCATCCGATGTCAGCAAAATTTATGTTTTATATGATAATTATCACCCAAAAAATTGTACATCAGAACATGAACCTATGGAAGACAAATAAAAAATATTATTTCAGATGAATTTCTTAAAGTCTTACTTTTGAATTGAAATGTAATCGGAATTGACCGGATCCCTCAATCATATTTATAAATATCAAATTCTGATGAAATTACTATTTTCTGTTTGAAAAAAACGATATCTAAAGGATATTTGATCCAGGATCGGCAGATTGGTAAGGCAGCGCGCTATCGTTCGGCCACAACGCTATTGCGAAAAACTAACGTTGGGACTTTTTTATTTAACTTTATTTAGCTGGGTCTGCAAGTAATATGCAATTGATGGCTAGGATACATTAAGACATCATATGACTAAGAGTATATCAATTAGGAGAGAGGGTTATGTGAAAATATTTCTAACCTCTGGCTTATTACAATGGGTACAGGTATTTTAGAAGTTGACAATTATTTAAGTAAGTCTTGCGGTAGCTTGCGTTTAAGTCTTTTATCAGTGTTTTTTTTGTCCGAGGTTTAATTTCGTTACACTTGTACACTTCACTGTATTTTTGAAGAAGTTACTGCTTAGGCTGTGGATGTAGTTTGTTATAAGAGGAACCTTTAATTCTTGGTGTATTTGACCACGGACTGTTAATTGCGATACGTAGCACTTTATTCTGTATGGTTTGAAGTTTCTTGAGCGAACTTGTAGGTGCGTTGCTCCAAGCTGGGCAGGCGTATGTAAGAATGGGTCGGAGAATCGATTTATAAATTAGGAGCGAGGATTCAACTCGAATATGAGATCAGGGGGTAGAACAGAGAGAGTCTTGTGTAGCACTCATTTAGTTTGTTATGAATGTGGTATCTCCAGTTGAGTTTTGCATCTCGGTACTAGATACTTTGATATTTCATTATTGTGTAGTTGAGTGTGAACATCTTTGCTTGGGATTTAGTAGTGTTGATTTTTATTTTCCATTTTTTTATACCTTAACACGTTACACTAATTGCATTTTGAAGGTGTTGAACTGTTTACATTTTGGCACCTTGTGCTAGTATCGCGATGTCGTCGGCAAACATGGTCGGCCTTGAGTCGTTCACAGTGGGCACATCGTGTACGTAGAGGTTGAACAAGGTTGGTCCCAATAGGCTCCCTTGGGGAACTCCTGCTTTTGTTGTTTTGATGTTAAATAGTGATGTGTTGATTCTTTCTCTGAACGTCCTGTCGGTCAGGAAGGATTCTATGGTTATTATGTAATCCGGAATGATTAATTTCATCATTTTATAGAAGAGTCCTTCCAGCCAAACCTTGTCGAAGGATCTTTCCAGATCTAGAAAGACTGCTGTAGGGACTTTTATATATGTTGTGTCCAAAACTTTCGAGCGAAATTTTCACCAAGGGCTTTGGTGATGAACATCTCTAGTGGCATCCTTCAAATAGACTCATTGAAATCGGTGACGAACACACCGTTGTTAGTGACTTTAGGTGGCTTCTTCTTTCGACCGGCGTTCTTTGTGGTGGCCACGAGGGCTGTACTAAAATTTAAGTACCGAGCATAGCTCTTGCCTTTGGTGGATTGTTTATTTCATGGAATGGCTTGCCTAATTGTGTTGATCAGGCCCAGGCGTGCCCTAAGTAATCCTAATCTGAATTTAAAACCTAAACCTAATTATATTAATCCTAAACCTAAAACCTAGTGCATCTATCTCTAAGGTTGCTATCTCTAGTCGAAATTATATTTATGTTGTCAAATTTTGAATATTTTGCCCTATCGTAAAAAGTTCTACTCTTAGATGTTAAATAATCCCTAATCATATCTAATCCTAAAGTGTTATGAATATCTAACATTCTACTATATCTAGGTGCATCGGCGATTATTTTAACACATTTATTTTGCACTGCCTGAGCCTGATCAATGTGAGATTTGGCTGCAACACCCCAGACCTCACTACCGTACATAAGTACAGGACGTACCATAGTCTTGTAAAGCATGAGCTTAGTTTTTAGGCTAAGACCGCGGCTTTTAAACAACGGGTACAAGCTTCTTATTGCTAAGTGGCATTTCACTTTGGTCTGTTTGACATGCTCCCCAAAGGTCAGTCGCTTGTCCAGTCTTAGTCCTAAGTACTTTACAGACTTTGTCCATTGGACTTTGGTTCCCCCTGCCATTATATCAACAATGGGGAAGTTTCTTTTCCGCGTAAAAATTATGGCCTGGGTCTTCTCCCCATTGATTTGCATTCTCCAGCGGTTCGCCCAGGATTGAAAGCTCTTTACTGACCGCTGGAGCTTTTTAGCTACATAATTTTAATTGTGCCCAGAGGCGAAATAGGCTGCATCATCCGCATACAACGCTAATTCGGTTTCCGGACTCTTTGGAACGTCATTAATATTGAACAGAGTAGGGCCAAGGCAGCTGCCTTGCGGGACCCCACTCTGTATGCTCCTAGTAGGACTGGCCTGTCCGTCCCAGTAGACATAGAATTGTCTATCACTCAAATACGAGTGTAACAAATGAGTCATATAGTCCGGGCACCCTAACTGGTCTAGCTTGTAGAGCAATCCATCATGCCATAACCTATCGAACGCCTGTGTTTGGTCAAGGAGTACAGCGCCTGTAATATGTGTTCTATTTCCTTCGTAGGCATGATGTGCCAACCTAACTGCTTGATGGATTGTGCTATGACCATGCCTGAAGCCAAACTGTTCTGGTATGAGAACAGAGTTTTGCTCAAGAAAGTCATTGACGCGCGATAAAATTATCTTCTCGAAAGTTTTCGACAGAGTCGAGAGAAGCGAAATGGGACGATAATTTTGGGGGAAAAGTGGGTTTTTTCCGGGTTTTTTGAATACAATGACTTTCGCTGTTTTCCAGGACGTGGGGAAATAATTTAGCTTCAGGCAACTATTGAATATATTAGTGATGTAGGAGATCCCTGAAGGGGGGAGGCATTTAAGTGATTTTGGGGATATCCTATCATGGCCCGGTGTCTTTTTTGATTTCGTACACTTGACCTTACTCGCCACCTCTTGTTCAGAACAAAGAGGCGCTTCGGTGTTGGGAGCACGTGCCATTAATGACTGGACGTGTTGCTCTACATGTTCGTAGAACTCCTCCAGGTCATCTGTGTCGTCATCATCTATGGGATCTATTGGCTGAAACTAGCGCTCAAGGGTGTCTGCCATTGCATAAGCCTTGTCTTCAGCGTCATACACTATCCCATTGGGACCGTGTATTGGCTGTATTGCGCCTCGAGGGCAGCGGAGAGACTTGCTAAGAGCCCAGATTCTATCAGAATCTGGTTCAGAGTCTATATCTCTGAGTGCTCTATCCCAGCTGTCTTCCCTAAAGGTAATCAACCTTTGGCGGATCTCCGCAGATAGTCTCTCCCAGGTTCGTCTATCCACGTGATCTCGCCATTTCTGCCATCTCTTTCTGTAATGGTTTTTCTCCCTAATTAGGGCTCTGATATCGTCCGGTATTTCGTTGTTTCTGCTAGGAATCGTTTCCCTAACCGTGGCGTGACAGAGTGAAGCAGTGATTGCGTCGCTTATGTGACTGATTCCCAGCTCTATGTCCTGTTCAGAATTTAGTGGTGGGGATTGTTCAATAGTGCACATCTAGCTTGTAGAACTCGCAAAGACTTATTTTGTACTTACTCGACTTCTTTACTCAGCCGTAGTTAGTAATATTTTACGTTAGTTTCTTTGTATAAAACACCGTCACGAAACCCAGTGGTAACATTGAATAGCGATTCTAGGAAATAGGCAGAGTTCTCGGTGCAGAATCTTCAACTCAATACATAGTTCTATTAACGTGAACGTGGTCGTACTCACATATAGTAATCCACAGTATGCTCAAACCATCAGTCGCAAATCCGATTTACTAATTCTAGGGTTTCCAACCGGGTTAAATATTTAGTAATACACAACGTTTCGATGGCGTACTCTACGTTAAAATTATTTGCAGTTGCAGAATTTAATTAACTAACCGCAATCCGTCTGACGAAGATGGCCGACGGCCGCCTCATCATTGAAACTTAGCGGATTAATAAAAAGTTAACCCGTTTGGTAACCGTCAATGTTTTATTTATAATTAACATTATGAAAGTCCTCGCTCTCTTACACTTATTACTTTTTGTATGATATTTTTATTTATCTTCCTGTTGCTGACGTTTTCAGCGCGTTGCTTTGGGTTATGTAATGCTTCGTTAATTCTATAGTATTTAGGAAAGGCTTTACCATCCAAATAACTCAATTTCTGGTAGATATAGCACAGATAAATCACACTTACACTACAGTTCTGGAGAAGTTGCGAGTGAGGTAGACAGGCCTATGGGACAAGACGTTAAGCCGGAAGTTTCTCATCAAATGTACAATCGTATTTTACCGTTGTCGCCTTCGACAGATTGACGACCATCGTTGAAATGCTTCATCAAAAGCCAGTCAGTTAGCTTTACATTGCCTGAGTTAAAAACAAAATTCAAGACAATTTTTTGATGACAGACACTGCTAGAAATTACCGAAAGCGTAGTGTCAACAAAATACCTAGGACTTACTTATATATGAGTTGAATGATTGATGTGACTGTGTCCCACTATATGTTGTTGTGCATTTGTTGCAGAGTTGTTCCGGTCGGCTGCGGAGGCTGGCCCGCTGGACATCGTGAAGCTGTACGGCGCCGACGGCCGCCTCATCAACATCTCCCCCGCGCTGCAGAGCAACGCCGCGGACAAGCCGTATCGCCTCGAAGTCGTCGCAGCTCACTGCAACGGTACAC
Source organism: Zhengitettix transpicula (assembly GCA_037074705.1). Classification (NCBI taxonomy): domain Eukaryota; kingdom Metazoa; phylum Arthropoda; class Insecta; order Orthoptera; family Tetrigidae; genus Zhengitettix; species Zhengitettix transpicula. Next base: position 208,202,326 of record CM073591.1, read on the forward strand.
ATACATTATTATGTTCAGTTTTCAGTCTCCCAAGCTACTCGCCGCGATATAATTGTGTAGGAATGCATCCAAATGACTAATATTCCAATGCAAATAATCAAAAAAAATTGTACACATTTTAAATTTAAAATGAATCGACTGAAATTGGTTTCCAAAATCATTATTATACAAATATATATTCTTTTACATATTATGAAACTAAGCACTATTCAACGTTAGCGCAATTTAAATATTTCTATGTTTACTTACTTAATAGGTACATATAAATATCATACTTTTCCATTAGTTTAAATTCCATAACCGGCTTACTTTCGTTATTAATGTCACAGTTTAAATTATAGTAGACTGTTGTTCTCCAGAAAAAGTCGAATTTTTGTTGTTATTGCCATGTCTACAAGCTATGTAATAATTATCCCTAAACGAGATATGGATATCCATATGGATATATGGCTTCTATCAAGTGTCAGGTCCATTAAACAATTTCCATTCAATTCAGTTCTAATTTATACACAAATAACATACAATCACAAAACAAACGTTTTTAATATCACTACTTTTTAATTTCTTCCATATATCATCTATCATAGCATTCATATCTGCACTACTCATTGCAATTTGCAATTATTACAGGCAATGAACAGTCCAAGGCTGAAATAGCTGAAATGTGGTGTAGCACTTGTATTATTTTAAACTACTGCATCCCTAACTACAATATTTTTAATTTACTTAAGTAAATTGTATTACTCAACTGTTTTTATAAAATTCTAAGTATGTTTCGTGTGTTCTGAATCAATTTGAACTTCAACACCACAAAAGTATTTTGGATATTTATTTATGTCTCGATTCTAATTAACGTTTTACCTGTTCAGGTCCCAAAGTTCGGACGAAACATATTTCTCATTTTGTAATTTCATGAGATGTAACTCTCTAATTTAGTTGTAATAAGTATCCTATTTTTCTGAATTTATTCGCTAATTTAATTAATAGATAACCAGACCGTTGTAAATATCCAATGTTCATGGTTAAAATAAAAAGTGTGTATTGATTCTTGAATATGATCCTCAAATAATAAAGTTGTTATTTTGTGTTTATTTTTCTTAATCTAATGTATTATAAATTTACGGATTAATATGAAACAATTGTACGATAACATCATAAAAGAATTAATTAATTTTATTGAGACTGTAAATAAAGAGGTTTTAAGTCAGAGTATTAATTATTTTATTTTAAAATTTAATATAAATGGTAGTTTTAAAAATGGGATAATGTTGTTCGGGTATTATATTGAAAGATTTGGAGAAGAAAACTTCAGATTAGGCAGTGGAACTGAATAATTGCGAACAATGTTGTCTCAATATTAAGGACGTTTTCTCGTATGTATTAACAATATTCTATTACCGTTGTATAACTTTTGTTGTATTTATGTTAATAATTATTTTATTACCAATATTCTTCTCCAGCTACGAGAGTAACCACAGAAGTACCCGACCTAACAAAGAAAATATAAAAAAATTGAAAAAAGTATATCTATTTCTCAACGTAATCTCCTTTTAGCTCGACACACTTTTCCCTGCAATGTTCAACAGTTTAGATACCCTGTTTAAAGTGAGAGACAAAGAACTCCTCAAAATAACCATCAACTGCAAACTATATTTCTTCATTGTTGGCAAATCTTTTACCGCCGAAGCAATTTTGTATGTTTGGAAAGAGAAAATAATCCGAGTGAGCTAAATATGGCTAACAGAGTTAAATCATTTGATTTTGACCATCGCGATAATGTGTTTACTGATGCATTGTCGAGATGAAACAACACTTTCTTTTTTGATTCCATCACTCAAACGCTCAAATAAGTAGTTCTCATAATACTCGCCGTTTATTGTTTTTCCTTATTGAAGATGAATGAAAATTATTACACGCGCATCACGCCATGACCTTGGTAGCAGATGGAACTGTATTGGCCTTCTTTGGAGCCGATTCTTCCCTTTCAATGCATTGTTTTGATTGTTCCTTAGTCTCAGATGTGAAGTGATGGACCCACGTTTCCTCAAGCCACTGTTTTTGTTGCATTGTAAGCAAGCGCGACACTCATATTGCACACAGATTTCCCATGTACAAATTTTCAGTCAGTATGCGATGTACAGCACTTTTTGAACAGCTTACCTTATCTGCTAACTCGATGCTCGTCCAATACCAATTTGTGGATATTCGTCACACTTTCTGGCGTGTCACTTCATTTGGTCGACGCCGCGATGTTCACTTGGTCGTTCGTTCACACTACCACACAATGGTTTATTAATGTAAATGAATGAGCAGATTCCGCCAGAGTACAATCTAGCTCGACTTTGATATTGGTTGGACTGAAACCTTTCATATTTTTCAATTTTTACAAAGTCACTGAGAACGATCACTATTGTTGGCTGTCAAAGTACCGTGATTATTGTAACTCAATAAATAGCGTGAAATGTAACCGCATGAATAAAATTTTATAAGCCCTCCAGTAAACATAAGTTTCGTAGTGACGAAAACTAGCGATAATACACACAAGAATCTATTTTCCTTTCCAAGTATATATCATCTACGGCGTAAAGGCTTTACGTATTAACTAAAATGGGCGGATGATACAACTCACCGTCTTTACGTCAGGTCCCGTATTTCTGGGACTACCCCTGTATACATTTATCATCACGCCAATGTTGTTAATTTTCTTAGCTCACTCACAGCATTTCAGTTGTACTTAATTTCGGTAGTTTCCATTATAATAAAGATAGATTTGATACACAATTTGAGTAGTCCTTAGACAAACTACAAATATATTATTCCATAATCACTATCAGATAATTAATTTATCGTCAGTGGATAGCGTACTTGAAAAAAATTGATTTCCGTCCCATACAGATTTCTATTTTTAATTATTTGATGAAGGTTTTCGTTTAGTACAATTTGCCTACGCCGACGTCTTATTCAGTAACAGGAACAAAGTACCTTTTATATAAGTATACTTTTAATTATACTTTTTTGTATTTACGGCCTTAAACATACAAAAAAGAATTTTGATATAAATATTAATCAATTAATATAATTCAATAAATAGTTCTCGGTATTCACATGGGATTTGCATATTTATATTTAACCGCAACGTTTCGAGGACTAAAAGCTCTGTCGTCATCTTATAGGCGAAGTGTCGGAACCTTTTTATTATTATTATTTTTTTAGGTCAACAGGCTACATGAGGGTAATCCACGTTGGGTAACTTCCCTTTAATAGCATAGGAAGGGATTTGAAAGGGGGGATGCGGAAGAGTAGAGGAAGGTAGCCAAGGGTTAACTAAGGCCCCTGGGCTATGGTTTAAGGATCCTACTCGGAAATTCGTCTAAAAGTAATGCAGGGAAAACCCTAGAAAAACCTGCATCAGGTAGATCGGTCATTTGGTACTTGTCCCACGCTCTTCCGATAGCGGGAGAGAAGATTGCTGAGGGGACGCAGATTTCCTTTCTCCGTGCCTCAACCAGTTTAGGAGACAGCTGGCCGACTGTTCCAATGGGAACAGCGAACAACTCTTACCGTATGCCCAAGGTCTGTGACCCCGGAACATACACCTCTCAGAACAGGCCGAGGTGCTTCCATTTCATGTTATATACATCCTCAACCGGATCATCACGCTGTGAGAGCCAATCAGCGCTCAGTCAACAGTCCGCCTCAGCCATGTCAGCATCAGGCAAAAGACCGGCCACTCGCCGAGGTACATTACCCGCAGCAGCCCCGGACCCCTCGTTTTATCAATGTTATTGCTGGGTCCCAAGTCTTGCTCAATTGAAACCCGGTGTCCCGGTTTAGCAGGTTGTCTTGTGTCGTAATATTTATGGCCTCTTTGATGATGCTGCTCCAGAAACCATTGACACGATCCAAGATTTTGGTTCCATTCAAATTTATGTCATGGCCGGTTTCTATGGCATGCTCTGCCACCGCTGACTTATTTGGCTGTTTGAGTTTGAGATGCCTTTGATGTTCTGTGCATCTGGCCATTACCGTGCGAATAGTTTGGCCGATGTACTTCTTGCCACGTTCACACGGTATGCTGTAGACCCCAGGAGTACGAAGTCCTATACTGTCTTTAAGCGAGCCAAGCATTTCTTTAATTTTCTTTTGTGGAAAGAACACCGTGTCAATGTTATGCTTGGCCAGTAGGATACAATACCGGCCAGATAAAGAGGGCACTTGCGCTCCGAAGGGAGAAAACAGTAGAGGAAAAGGGAATTGCAGTCAACCATACATTCCTTTCGCCGGCAACATCAGCAACCGAATAGGACGCCTACTGGCCAAGCATAACATTGGCACGGAAACAAACACAATGGGGTAAGACACTATTACCACCCTTAGGGATGGGGGTGAAAATTTTCAAACATGGTAAAATTTCCGTCGAATAAATATTTTTCGTGCTCATTGAGATTGATAGTATTTCTTCCGATGTTACTTATGTATAATTTCAACCCCTTTTGGCATGTTCCATAAAAACAACCGATATTGGTGTCAAATCCGGGGTTATGGAAGTCGCTGAGTTTAATTATGACACTCAACTTCCCGATTAATGATCACTTAATATTTACATTTAATTACAATTTAATACACAAAAAAGGGATTATACAGTGAATTCCAAAAAGCTCAGCCACGACTTCTCAAACGTTGAATGTTTGGATACACACTCTCACATTCATACTACTTAAAACTAGCATTATATCTAACAAAATAATAATAATAAATTCATGTAATTTATTACAATTTGACCAGTAAATTGATCGTGTGAGCCCATCCTTGAGGAGGACTGTCTGTTATTGTACAAAATTGAACAGTCTCAAATTTCACAGGTGCGTTACTAGCGTATCACACAGCAGATATATACGGAGGGGAAGGACTTACTATTTGTATATCTCGGCCCGACGTACCAGTAGGTGTCTAGACCCAGGTTCAAATGCTGTATCCTGTCGGCTCTCTAGATGTTCGCCACCAGTCTCTTACCCTAGAGAAGCAACTAAAACTCATAGACGCGTCTGTCTGGCATTACTTCCACAACTATCTCCTTCGCCAAACCTCAGACCCGTCCGACTGTCCAAACCGCGCGCGTCTTTCCGCACTTCATCCAAAATCTCCTCCACCTCGAGAGGTTATTGAAATTGTGTATATAAAATTCAGTCCGCACATCTGTGTCGGTCCCACGGCCAGAGCGTCGACGGTCACTATTGTTAACCCTTAGGAACACAGACGAGTATTCACCCTTACGGTCAGACATGGACCTGCCGACCCATCCCTCATAAAGACACTTCCAGTCTCCTTCACAAGCTTTGTCCAAACGTCCACGGCCGGACAGCAGTTTCAACTCATATTTCATAAAATAAAATAAAATAATATTAATAGATTTTTCTGTAATTACAATATAGTTACTGATATGTCGGTAGTCTAAAAAGTTCATTTAAACACTCATACGTTATCTTTTCAACTTCACTATTCCAGAGTGAGTTTGACCTTTGTACTTCCTGTAGTAGTTGTGAATCCCGCAATAAAATAATTCTACCTCATCAGCTTTCCTTACAACTAATGTGGTTTTAATTACAGATAAAACAGTGTATTTAGCGGCTATACAATTCTGTTCTCACCAGTTATTTTTATTGAAATTAGAAAAAATTAACGGAATATAATTAATGTGTTTATACCTGGCAGAAATTCCATATTTGAAATAAAAATCATTCTTGTTGCAGGAATGCTGTTGGACGAGGTTGGAATTGATCTACGAGCTTTAGAGGAACGGTTAGTAACCATATATTAAACTATTTAGAGGATTACTTAAGAAACCTCTAGTAATCTACACACACTATCAGAATACACCAATACCTCGCCATAGTCACACTTCGGTAGCACAACTAGTATTCGGTTTGAAAATTTCAAAGCAAAGTAAATTAGGCAAAATAATAAACTCTTCTAAATTATTGGAACACAAATTTAGTTTCATGTATTAGTCCTGGTTGTTTTCTTTTTGTCAGTTATGTTCAATTTATTCAGTAATTTCATGCTGTTTTAAAGTTATTCCATTGTTTTACGTCATGTGAGTGGTGTTACTTGAATATAATTACTCTAACTTTTCATTTACACATAGGAAAGCATTAAGGTTTACAGTACTGTTGTTTGATATTACTTTTCACCTTATATTGTCACTTTATCTACTTCTATATGTTTTTGTTATTTTCTTATCTAATACAGACATTTAAATTTTCAAAGTCATATTAAATTATGCAGTCATGCATATAAAAATTTTATGGCACAAAGGGTAAAAAATGGAAAGCATTCATTTAAAAATTGAAACATAATATAAGAATCTGAATTTAAGAATCAACTTTTTATTTTTAAATAATGTAAAAAGAACTGTTAAAACTACTTTATCATTTTTATTTATTTTTTGAAGTGTAAGAACTCAGATTTCTTTGAATAGTTTCGTTCAAACAGGTTTTAAACTGTTAGAACCATATTGTCACAATGATGCATTGACCTGGAAAAAGAAGACAATCACGCATACAATGCTCTTCTATACCTCTTTTCATCATAAATTTAACTAATAATTTAAAAGTATATAAATTGGTTCTTAACAATAAGCATTCAATTATTTCAATACATATTTATTTAAATAATCATAACTTCAACTGGACGGATGTCAGGATCCTTGATGTTAAAACCAACTATTTTTCCAGACTGATAACTGAAATGTTCAATATTAGAATTAATAACAACAATTATATTAATGTCCAGAATTATACTGAAGCGCTTAGTAAAATTTATGATCTTTTACTCAGTGATGTCTTTTTGTTCTTTGGTTGGCTTGAATACATGGGATGCTTGGTTAACAGTACTCAGTATCTTTATTTTGCTGCACTTGAAAAGGTCCACCAATTGGTGGAGGTAACGTTCTGTTTTTTTTTTTAAAGTCAACTGTCTGTTAAATTGTTATTGTTATTTCTTTCTTATCCCAAATTACAAATAACTTCACAGCTTGAAGTTAATCGATCTCTGGTTTTCTTGACTTACTAATTCGACCTTTCTTATTTCTACCTGGTATAAGAGGGGCCTCAATTATTTCTCAAATCACTCCATAATCAAAAGAAAGCTATGATTTTAACTTAGTTTACACAACGTTTTTGACCCTCAATTTCAATTCGACAATTTAAATATTGTGTTTAATATTTTAAATCTTTGTTCATACCCAACTCAGTTAATTTACACCAACATTTTAAAAGGTTAAACAAATCTAAATTTTCAGACAGGAATAATTTAAAGTTGAACCAAAATGATCTTTTGTGCTTTATTCTACGAACAGCAATCTACTTACACACTTTAATATGAATATTATATTCAAATCTTCTAATGCTTTATCAAGGTTCATAAATAATTGTAAAGATCCTGTGGATCAAAGTGCTGTACATTGAGTAGTTTACAAGGTTCTTTGGAATGATTGTGAGACCATTTATATTGGTCAAACAAAACGAGCCTTGCTAAAAGCATCAAAACAACTTCAACCTCCCAGTAAAATAGCGTTCTGCTATCACTAGATATAGCAAAAACCATATTTAAATAACAAAACAATTAATTGTGAAAACAAATACCTTGTAAGATATCTCAGATTAAATTACTTTAAAAGTACAAAATGGCACAAACCATGAGGAGAATTTATGATGCATATTTATTTTTAATATTTTTTTGTATCAGTTAAAAGTATAGTCTGTCTCTTCATTGGTTAGTTTAATGTAAAGCTTTCAACTGTTGAGATCTATAAATTGATAGAGGATACATTTTATTTTTAATATTGGTAAAATTATCAACGTTCAAGGTTTTTCCTGGTGAACTGAATGAATGAATTTCTCTCGGGTTGCCAACTGAGTTGTACACGTAATTCTAATGTCTGATGTAGATGACAGTATCAGTTGTCGATATGTCACTGATTGCATTTACAACCTGGTAGGAAACCAAAGTCAAATTCATTCAGTCTTGGTAAAATTATCTGTATTAACTAATTTCAATATTACAATAACAGTTAAGAGACATAAATATAATAGTCCCTACTTCTGTTCATAAAGCATAAGAGTCTGTCAGCAGACTGCTTTCACTTCTTTGGAGAATGTGTGTAGGTTTTTTAATGATTTGAAAATGACATTGTGTGACTTCATCATTTTGTCTTATGGTTTGCTGGACACCAATGAACAGCACTTTCCAATGATGATCTGGCACAGTTATCATTATTGATAAAATGAGAAAAACACCAATTGCAGCCTTTTCAATCACTATAAGATAAAGGAACCAAAGTTGCAGCAAATAGCTTCAAGAAAATGAAACAATTATTACTCCATATTGCCAACACATTATGCTTTGTAGTTAGGAGTTGGAGTAATTAGTAGTCATCCAGACTAGAACTGGGCAATCCATTCAAGAACTGATTCCCTCCATGGAGTAAGCTTGGTCTGCCTGGGCTGAAAATTGCGGTAGTTCTTCTGATCCCAACTGATGCACTCAGTTAAAAAGTGGGCGAGTGTGAGCGGAGCAACTGCCCGCGTGACCCCCACACTCTCAAACTGAATCAGTTGTTTCAAAAAATCTTTATCGTTAAATAATATATCAAAGATTTAATTAAAAGAATTAAATTTGTAAGAACAAATAATTAAATTTTGCTTAAACAATTTAAAAAATATTGATCCTTTCTGTCTGGGTAAATTATTGCAGGGCGTTTATTTTGGAAAAATTAAAGTTAGTGGCATACAAACAAGATCTAATATCTGAAAGTTATTATAATTTTATCTTATCTGAGTGTCATAGAAATCTCTTCTGTAATCACCCTCTTGCTCGAGAACGTTATCCATGTCTTCTTGCTAAAAGTACTTTCCACTTTAACCTCTCAAGGTCACTTCACTCTTTCTTCAATTCAAAACCCTGCACTCTGTTTTTAGATCAGTACAATAAATTATTGAGAGCAAATAAATATTCAACGAGATTCAGTCAATTATAATTTTTAAATTGTGAAGCTTCAAGGCTGAGGAAGAAGTCCTTGACAACACTGCATGTATCTTAAACATTGCTACATTATATATAGTTTTTGGGGTAATTCATGTGCTGGCAACTCTCCTTTAATTGAATAGGAAAAGATTTGACAGGAGTAATGCATAATGGAGGGCAAGGTAGCCATGGGTGAACTAGGGCACCTGGGATATATTTTAAAACTCCTACCTGGCATTCGCATGAAATTAACGTTATGGAAAACCCTAGAAAATCTGCATCAAGTGGGTTGCACACTTACTACTTGTTCACACCCTTCTGATAGCTGTACATAACTATAGAAATGCCATGAAAAATCTTGCCTATTGTGAGATACAGTCACTATTTAAATATTATCAATAATCACAGAGTAGAAAAATTTATTGGAAATAAAATTGATGGGCAATTTATTTAATGCAAACGTAAGTATAAAGAAACTCCCGAACTTCCAGAAAAATTATTATATAACTCATATAGAGTACTACTAGGCCTACACAACTAAAGCTCTCATTGGCATAATTTCAAAGTATGTTTAAGAAATGAAAAGTATACAATTTAATGAATTTTATGTTTTCTTCTTAAAATGAAAAGTATACATCTGTCTTGAAAATTAACAATTGGAAAAATAGGCAAATGCAGACAAAAGGTGACTGTAGCAGTACATCTAGTACAATGGAAGAAATCTATATTTCCATTCAGCTTGCTTGTAATCTTGATTTTATTTCACTACTGTATTTTAACTTTATTATTTGGTGATATGTCTAGCATTTAATTAAATTTAGTACACAACCAATTTATTTATACTGCTTGTATTCAGTATTAATTTAAAATCCATATTTATCAGAAAGGATACTATTTAAAACTGTTTCATGCAGTTATATTTATTTGTTCCACAGAGTAGCTCTTCTTGAGAAACAAATACAAATGGACTTTGAAGAACTACCTCCTTCTTTTCAAGAACTTAAAACTCAAGTTGATAAATTTCGTACAAAACTTGAGACAACAGAACATCTGAGTTGGCTTGGTAAGTTGTAAAGAATATTTTAAGAGATGCAAAAATAATGTGTTTAATCTAAGCATAAAAGGTAATAACCATGTTTGGGAGAAAGTAGTGTTGTCAGTGTTTTACTTCTGGATCAGTAAATTAAAAAATGTCTCTCTTTTATGAATTAACTGTTCTGTAGTTTCAACCCACTAAGCAGTTTGAAATATGTTTGATGTTTCAATTGCCATCATCATCAGTTTAGCATTTTAAGTTCCCCTTTGTTTCCTTCAAATGTCCTTTTCATTTTTATCTCAGTACCATTGAAAGTATTGCAGATGGGGTTGTCAGAGATAATTATTCATCGTTTCTGTAAATTGGCATGTATAACTCAGGTTTGACTATATCTGATATTATATGTTTCATATTACATAAACAATTAACGGGTCATCAATAATGTAATATTAAAAAACTTTAATTTATGAAATTTGAGTTGAAAAAGTTAAAAAGAAATTGCTATGATCACTCAGAATTTTCAAGTACTAAATTTCTAGGTAAAACATATTTTTTTGTAGTCTGAAGTTCATAATTTTTGTTTAAAATGTGGGTTTTCTTAATTTTAATAGTAAAATACTATTATTTTATACTGTAATAATTTACAATTAATGTATAAATTATCTCTAATTTACTTTATAAGGTTTACATATGATTTTAAAGAAAAATAACCTCATTCAAATATAGTTAATCACCTATAAATTATCACAAGACAGTATTTCAGAGAAATTATTGAAAAACAACTTACACACAAATTTTCTGATATACCATGCTGATTGTAACAAATTCTGATGGAAAGTAATTACAGGTTTTTACAAGGATCTTCCCCCGCCATTGTCTACTGAAGCCTGTCGAAGACTTCAATATAGACGTAAGAGTGATTCTGTACGCAGAAGAGTACGTGACAAATTTTACAAAATATGGTAAGTTTTTTGCATTTAATTGGCAGTAAATTGATTCCATTCTTTTGATAAAGTTATTTAAATAAAAAGATAAAATAAGTAACATTATTTTGTCAATAATTTCTTTAGATTATGTAGGCTATGTATTATCATCTGATTCATCATAGAAGAAGTTTTCAAACTTTTTTGTTATTTATATTGTAATGAACAAAATAGAAATGATTAATTTATTAAATTGCCCCACGTTGTGGAACCAAAAATGAAATGATTAAAAGGGAATGATTAATTATATGAATTATTTAACTAAATGATTACAAAAAAACTTTTAATTTAATTTAACAGGTGTTTTTAGTTTTATAAATAAATTTCCCTAGGTTGGCACGCCGAATTCAATAATTTCAACATTAACAAACAAATATTTTTATTTATAACTAGCTGGGTGCCCGGCGTCACCCGAGATGTCATTTATCTATAACCCCCGATATGACTCCAATTTCGGTTGCTTTTGCGCTATTTTTATGTAACGTTCCTCGAACCCTATGCCTAATGTGCTCACCTCCCATGCCGAAGGGGGTTCAAGTCATTGAGAAAATATACATATCAGAAGATGACCACCCCCACAAATGTGCGATAATAAAAAAGAATGTATTTCACGCAAAAATCGGCCAATTACATTGTCTGAAAATTTCTACCCCAGCCCACCACCTCCCAAACTCGTCGCGTTTCCCAGGTTGTCACAATTAGATTCAGGAACATTCATAGTCTCTGAATTGATTCGAATCTCGGTTGTTCTTGCGTTTTTTTTTTTACTTAACGTACCTCCACTCCACCCCTAAGCTTGCTCCCCTCACAGGGGTTGAAATTATCCACAAACAGCATCGATATACATAAAATCAAAGTAATTAACTCCAGGAAATAATTATCGCAAATATCGACCGTTTAACATATTGAAAATTTCCACCCCCGACCACTCCCGCTTCGGGGACTTAAACGGAAAGTTGAATGACGTAATTAAACTCAGTGACAAGTATAACCCCGGATTCAACTCCAATCTATAGTTTCTGCTTTCTTTTTATGTAATTCCACTTCACGCCCACCCTTAAGGGTGCACCCCTCCAAAGCCCTAAAGGGGTTGAAATTATACACACAGAACATGTAGAGAAATTTATGAATCTCATTGATGCCGAAATATATTTATTCGAAGCAAAAATCAGCCGGTTAACATGTTTGAAAATTTATTCCCCCGCCCAACTGCGCCAATCCCCTCACACCCCCGCAGACCACCGCCAACCAATTGAATATCCCACGTTGTCATAAACACATTCACCTATATCTGCAATCTGGGAATTATTCACGTTTCGACCGTTTAACATAATTAATAAATTTACACCCTGCCAACCCTTCCTTGGGGGAATTAAATGGTTAGTTGAATATATTAATTTAACTCATTGGCATCCATTACTGTTTTAGCATGTTTGTAGGATTCCACCCACTCCCGTAAAGGTGCTTCCCTCTCATGCCGAAAGGGGTTAAATTTTACAAACAACATCGGTAGATTTATTATCAATGTCACTGACCTCAACAATTAATTATGTTACAATTAAATGTATTTATCCTTTAAAAATATTTACTTCACGCAAATATCGATCGTTTAACATGTTAGAAAAATTAAATCCCTGTCCACCCCATCAACTTCCGCCCCTTGGGGTAAAATGGCCAATTGAATGCTTTAATTGAACTCGGCGACATCCATAACCTCGGATTTGACTCCAATCTCGGTTGTATTCGCGTTATTTTATTGCAGCGTTCCTCCACCCAACCTCTAAAAGTGCTCTACTGATAAGTCAGAAAGGGGTTGAAGTTATACTCAGAGAACATGTAGAGAAATTGTATGAATCACATTGATCCCGATAAATATATCGTCGTTGCAAAAATCGGTAGATTAACTTGTTTGACAATTTCCACCCCCGACCACCCCCGTCTCTGGGAGGTTAATTGCTAGCTTAATGTCATAATTAAACTCAGCGTTATCCATAACTTTGGTTTGGACTCCAGTCTCGGTTGTATTCGAGTTATTTTATTGTAACATTCATCCACCCCCGCCCCTAGGGTGCTCCTTTCCCATGCCTAAAGAAGTTGAAATTATACACAGATAACATGTAGTGAAATTTAATGAATGCTATTGATCCCGAATTATATTGATTCGACGTTAAAATCGGCCGGTTAGCTTGTTTGAAAAATTCTATCCCCGCCCACCGCCTCTCATCATCGACAATTCCCACCCACCCCTTTGAGTTTCTCAGTTTGTTATAAATAGTCTCAGTGACATCCATATCCCCGATTTTACTCGAATCTCGGTTGATTTGGCGTTAATTATATGAAACGCCCCTCCACCCCCACACATAAGGGTGCTCCCATCGCATGCCGAAAGGGGTTGAAATTATACACAAACAACATCAGTACAAATACAATTAATATAATTAACATTAAAAAATATTTATATAACGCAAATATCTGCCGTGTTTGCATGTTCCAAAATTCCATCCCGCTACCCCTGCCACTGAGGGGTAAATGCTAAGTTGAATGTTATAACTAAACTAAGTGGCATCCATAATCTACGATTTGACTCCAATCTTGGTTGTATTCGCGTTATTTTCCTGTAAAGCATCTCCATCCCAAACCCTAAGGGTGCCCTTTTCCCAGGGTGTAGGGGATGATAATTATATTCAGATAACATCGGTAGAAACACTATCAATACCTTTGACCCATAAAAATGTTTATCCAACCGAAATATCGACTGTTTTAGCATGTTTAAATATTTCCACCCCGTCCACCCCCGCTTCTGGGGGTAGTAGACGCGTCTCATCCCAAAAGTCGGTAGAAACTATCAATATCTGTGACCCCTAAAAATATTTATCTGAATGAAATATCGACTGGATTAACATGTTTAAATATTTCCACCCCCGTCCACCCCCGCTTCTGGGGGTGGTAGACGCGTCTCACCCCGACAGTGTTTTTTTCCTGGTCGCAAAGAACACGTGTACCAAATTTGGTGAAATTTGATACACCAGTATAGATTTGTATTCTCCACCCCAAACCCTAAGGGTGTCTTTTTCCCAGGGTGTAGGGGATGAAAATTATATTCAGATAACATCGGTAGAAACACCATCAATGTCTTGGACCCCTAAAAATTATTATCCGACTAAAATATCGGCTGTTTTAGCATGTTTAAAGTTTCCAATCTCCGTGCACTCCCGCTTCTGGGGGTGGTAGACACGTCTCACCCCGACAGTGTTTGTTTCCTGGTCGTAAAGAACACGTGTACGAAATTTGGTGAAATTTGCTCTACCGGTGTAGATTAGTATAACGAACATACAAACATACAAACATACATTCACTCTTTTTTATTTATAAGACTAGCTGGGTGCCCGGCGTTGCCCGGAATGTCGTATATCCATAACCTCCTGATATGACTCCAATTTCGGTTGCTTTTGCGGTATTTTTATGTAACTCTTCTCGAACCCTTTAAATCTGCTACAATCTCTTAAAGTAGTTATTTCACTTATGGACATTTATTAATATATTATAGTGATGTGGCTGTGTCTGATGAGGTGCGTCTTCGACTTCGACAGCCTACCTTCGATGGCTGCCAATGGGAAGATGAAGAAGTACTCTTACTGCTGCAACAGATGTATATAGATTTGGATTTGACATCAAAATTTTGTATTGAAATGCCTGTTCTTAGGCGATTTCTATACGAAGTATATAATAATTACAATGAGGTGCCATTCCATAATTTTCGACATTCCTTCTGTGTAGCTCAAATGGTGAGTTTCATTATTTTCACCTGTTACGACAATAAATACTACTATTTTGTAGGAATATTTACAATTTATTCATATATTTTTCATGTTTTAAATAAATCTACTTACAATTTAGTTTTGAAAAGTGCAAGATCTTTCAACAAATTTATTTTCTTTGTACTAAGTTGTTCATTTCTTGTGATCAATGTTTACATTATTATGTTGAATAAATTATTAAAGGTTGAATGAAATAATAACTGAGTAAACCTTTTGGAATGCTTTGTTCAACATTATAATACCAACATTGACTATATGTATTATCGTAGACATTGGAACAACTTTTAATGCCAGAAAAACTAAACATCGATCCTGTATCGACAAACGCCGCCAAGAAATAAAATGACTGGTACCTACCTACCTTACAAAATTTTATTACTTAGTCTGGAGAAAACTTTCGGGACAACCTCATGCTATTAATTAACCATGTGTAGGCCAATGTGTATGATTATGTAAGTGAATACGGAACACATAATGAAGCGATCAGAGTTTTGAAAGGACCGTATGTAAAACCTGATGTGTTTGGCAGACATAAATTACAACCACGAGAAAAGAGGCAGGGGAAACTATTACAATATATGTCGAGTGTCTCAAATAATTGAGCAAAGAATGTGTCTTTAAAACTGTAACGGAGGAAATGAACGTCTATAATTGCGTAAGAGACGCATTTATCGTGGGCTTGTCAGAATTTCAGGTTCGCCAGCAATTACTTCAAAGTCCTAATCCAGTTGCTTCACTAGGCAAGTTTGATTCTGAAGAAAAAGTTTTATATGGAGCATCACGTCAAAGTCGCCTGTCCAATAATGAAACTATTTTACGTAAAGAACTGACAGCTTCAGCTAGTCGTAATTAGCGGTGTTACTTTTATGGAGGATTGAAACATGGAAGGAGCCGATCTCCTGCAAGGGAGGCTGCCTGACATGGTTGCGGAAAACTGGGTCACTTCAAAAAGGTATGTCGTCAGGAATCGCCGAAGAGGAAGTGAGGTTCAAAGGTCTTTCATTCTACTGTCTCGTGTAGCATCGCAAAAGCTTCTCTTCCTGTCAAGGTGAATGAGACCCATGCTTTAACAGATACGTACAGGCAGTTTTATAGCAGATTTTTTTTCGAATCTACACATTATTATAATAAATGGAAAGAGAATGGAGGTAACAATGGCCAATTCTGCTTCGATCAATGACCCTGGGAAATGCTCCGTTAATCAAAATATTAAAGGAAGTAGCGGCCGGTGAAGCAAAGCAATAGTGGTGCCGACAAATACCAATTTTACTGGAAATATATTAAAATTTTGGGTACTTCGCACACTTCAAATAAAGCCGACTGAAAGCGAAACTCACTTAACTGTTTAAAAAAGAATTCCTCCCGCGTCTAGTTGACACTACATAGGTATATAAGACTATGGGAAGGTCCGGTGCACCTAGATATAGTAGAATGATAGACATTCATAACACTTTAGGATTAGATATGATTAGGGATTATTTAACATCTAAGAGTAGAATTTTTTACGATAGGGCAAAATTTTCAAAATTTGACAACATAAACATAATTTCGACTAGAGATAGGAACCTTAGGGATAGATGCATTAGGTTTTAGGTTTAGGATTAGGATTAATATAATTAGGTTTAGGTTAAATTCAGATTAGGATTACTTAGGGCACGCCTGGGCCTGATCAATACAATTAGGCAAGCCATCTTTAAAAACATAACTTCCACCAGAGGTAGGAGCTATGCTCGGACTCGAGTTTTATTACAGCCCTCGTGGCCACCACAAAGAACGTCGGTCGTGCGCAAGTAATTAAATTTCACTAGTATTTCTGTCGAACTATAATCATTTATATTGGAATAAATAACCAGCGCAGATTTAATAATGTTGTATAGCATATACATATATACATATGACAAGCTGTGCGGAAACAATATCTGCACTCTAGCGGTAAACTAGAAACTACTGTCATAAGGAGCGTGAATCTAGGCTTCCCCATCCTGAACGTGGCTATATAGATGTAACCGGTGCCGTTCTGACGTGGCTCAGTAGAACGCAAAAATGTAAATGAGATCATGCCAACTCGCGCGCTACTTCAAATTGATCACAATACAATCAGTAAAATATATATTATTTTTAAGCGTTAATGAAATTTTCAATTAATGAAAATGGCAAAAAGGCTCTGATTAAAGCGTACATACGTAAAACTCATCTGAATGTTCTGTTCAAATAATAAAAATTGGCCATGATATTTTAGGATAATTTTCTAACGAAAATATCAATTTCGGTGGGCCTAAGGAGTCACTTGATATCTGCGCTCAAGCGATGGCCAAAGTTAAGACACTATCGTTAAACCTGAAGTGTAAAATATTAAGTCAATTTCTGAAAAATCTGGAAGCCACTCGGAAACGGACACGAAATTCATCGAGTTGGAGAACGGACGTGTATTGCGAGAAGACATCACCGAAGAGAGCCGTCCATCCTGGAGGGCTGAAGTCCTTGTAGTTTCTAATGACAACCATAAGAAACGAATCGTTGTGGATTATTCATGTTTCAATACGGAAAGATTATCGGCCTTTCACTACTTTTGAATCCCGCGGAAAATTGTGGTAAATAGGCGTATTCTAATGGGAATTATGAATGGTCACTTTGAGAATTTGAAGAAGTTTTTGGATGCCACTCACAAATACAATTGAACCAAAATGAAGACATACCCTTTTTCATTGCGTACTATTTATTACGAGAATTGCCTGTTCCTAAGGATCTTCTATCCCTTCGCAGGGCGCATTGTATGTATTTTCCGAGTTTTGTCCAAACTTTCCGGAGAAAATTCAAGTGCTTACAAGACGTGGATTCCAGCTAATTTCAGAAGCTGTGAACGTCTTTAATTTTCCAAAAAAGATATTGAAAACGCTGTGATGTCGTCCATTGAACCGGAAGCTGTTTTCTCTGTGAAAACAGATGGATCAAATTGGGCTATACACTCTCACAGAATTACTATCAAGCTGTAGAAAGAAATACCTCTTAATAGTTGAGGACTAAAAATATGGAGTTGCGTCACTGGGAGCTTCTTATGTTCTAAATTCAACCCGTTCCTTGCTGTGCACATCAACTAATGATACGCCACACGAAATATGTTCAAATATAGTCGTCGGTCAGATTGCGGATCCTCTTCACCTTCCTGACTAATGAGTTAAGGTCCCATAATGCTGAAACGCTTTGTAAGGAACCCCAAATATCAGCCTCTGATTAATGAGGTAACATTACTCGAGGGAAATCCAGAATACGCACTTATCCGTTGCCTTGCGGGATGCTATAGTCTCGACAAGATACATGGTCGCGGCGAGAGAGAGAGTAAAGGTGATGTCATCAGCGAATCTTGTGAAATAATTGGGGAGGATACACACTACGTCAACGAGATGCTTCACAACCCTACAGTGAACTAAAGCCTGTCACCTCTATGAGAAATTCCAGAATTGGGACACACACCAACACCAGCTGTCCACTGCAGTTCAGATTACCTCACTTCATATGTGGGGGTGAACGTTATAGTATATAAAAGTGTAATATATTTCAACACATGTCTCTTCTTTGTACTAAGTTCTTTAGTTTCTGTGATCAATGTTGTTTATTATGTTGAATAAAGCCTTTTTAAAGGTTTACTCGGATATTATTTCATTCAAACTTGCTGAATTTGGAAACTTCACTGTGTTCTATCCATCTAATTGTTTGTATAAGTCATTAACTCTTCTTATTTGAATTTTACTTTCTTCCCTCATTGTTGTTGTCCATGTTCCATCTGTATACGTCAATATCGGATACTAACACAATGAATACAGGAAGTTTTAACATTCTTCTTTACATTCGGGATGTCAAAAAAATGCAACCACTGATAATAACATTGCTCAAGTTCACCAAATGGTGCTAGACAACCATCAAATTAAAGTGGAACAAGTAGCACTGGCTATGAATATGTCCATATAACGTGTTTGGTCACATATTGAATCAAGACTTAGGTATGAGAAAGCTGTCCAGTGACACATTTGTTCACATTAGACCTTAAATGTGTTCGAACAAACATTTCAGCTATTCTATTGGTGCAATAAATCAGTTTTGGCACTGATTAATTACGGTAAATGAAACTTTGATACTCCATTATTCTACAGAAACAAAAATACAGTCAAAACAGTGGGAACTGGCTCCAAAAAAACACTGTAATTATTAATAACCAATAGGAGAACCATTTTGTAGCTGGAACAGGAACAGAAGGTGATGGAAGGAAGTAAAATGATGAAATTGTAATTAAAAAGTAATACAAAATGTAACTTGTTATATACGCATGAAAAGGTAAGTAAACTAGGATACTACTGCATGAGGACTGCCACCTTATTATGGTGGGTAGATTTGTGTGCTTCAATAAACTCAAGCTTAAGCTCCTGGTAGGGCCTTAAAAGCCAGACAGGTAAAAGGGTAGGCAACAGACAAAGAGCAGTCCATCAAAATCCATCTTGCAGCATTGGAACAACATATTAGGGGTATCTGCAGGGAGCATTGGATAGTCAGTGTTAGGGGCAGCCTGGAGAGAAACCTGGCAGTAGGTATAAAATTCTTCTGGGTCTGTTGAACCCATCGTAATAATAGCCTAAAAATTACTGAGTGTTAGTCAAGGCCTGGGAAATGTTTGGTGCATAAACTTGAGGTGGACATTCTTTCTCAATTACTGATGCAGTTTTGAGTTATTTTGACTGGCTCATAACCCATTGCTCTATTTTGGGCTCTTCGTGAAGTTTTTCTACTGATTGTGCTCCCCTGTATATATAGAATGGTTAAGTAATTTGCTTTTTCATTCAAATTTCAGATGTATGCTATGATGTGGGCCGTAGACCTACCAAGCAAATTAGGTGATCTGGAAACTCTAATATTGCTGACTTCATGCATTTGTCATGATCTTGATCATCCAGGATACAACAATATATACCAGGTAATACAGTACAATAAATTCTATAAAATAAAAGGGATGTATAAAAAGTCACTAAACCATAACTATTTGTTTCTGTACTGGAAATGTAAACTTTTTCCCTTGATCTCAGTCTATATCTCTGCTTTTTCTCCTATGTCAGGCTAACTACTATACTGCTTCATAGCATGTCATTAAGAAAGCCATTTATCTTGATTAATATCTCTTTGTACATAATAGTATTTAATTCCAACTGGTCTGTTTAATCTCATAAGTGCTATTATTAGACATGTTCAGACTGTCTTGTTGATATACTTTATTTCAAATCTGTATTTGAGGGCATTATTTAAACCAAGGTATCAAAATGTTTCAATTACTTGTGAATAATCTGATGTTCTGTGTATGTTAGTTATAATTATAGATATGTCATTATATGACTGTATATGTTAGTTATAATTATAGATATGACATTATATGACCTGAAAATACCTCAGTACAACCATAAAATATAATCATTTATATTGGTTGGATATGAGATATCAACAGTATAGATGTACTATGATTCAATTTTATGTATATTTTTTAATTGCAGGTGCTAATTATGTTATGAAAATTATAAATTAAGTAATATCTTTTTAATATTCATTAGAGCTTAAAACTCTAATACAAATAAACAACGAAATAATCAAGTATTTTCTTTCTAGATCAATGCCAAGACAGAGTTGGCACTACGTTATAATGATATTTCTCCATTGGAGAATCATCATTGCTCAGTGGCCTTTCGTCTGTTGGAACGATCTGATTGCAATATTTTAAAATCATTAAATCCAGAAAATTTCAGGCGTGTCAGAGAAGGAATTATCAGATGCATTCTTGCAACAGATATGGCACGCCATAATGAAATTTTGGCACAATTTCGTGAAATCATTCCAACTTTTGATTTTAATGATCGGGCTCATACAAACCTGGTATGTTATGAGAATTAATTATTACAGAAATGAAAGTTATTTAATAAGATGTGAACATAAATTGATTTAATTTGAGAATATTTTAAGACTTATTATGTAGACAAGGTAAGATCTGTCTAAAGGAAACAGTATAGTGCTTCGTTTAAATCTATTTTTCTGTGGTTAAATCAAACCAGATTTAGAATAAGGAAATCTTGTTCTAAATTTAAATTGAGATTAGAAGCACCTTTTAAAATCAGGATGAATGAAAAACTTGGCAACTAATATATTGACTAATATTATAAGTTTTTCTGTCTGTTATAATAGGTTAGTTAATATGAAACAAACTTGTATACAATTACATTTAATTGTGTATTTGTTATCCGTGGTTTTCTCCAATCTAAATAACTGGGAGAGTCGACATAAAGCCCATCCTAATGGCATTATACGCCATATACTTAGCCATAAAAACCCTGATGTATTCAGACAATAGGATATTTCCTCGATCATACATGAAACTGAAGAACTGGTATCAATAGAGCTTCAATAGAGCCTTCCACATAGAAATTTAATTTGATGATTAGTATGCATCCTCCTTTACTTTCCCCCTTCGTGGTCAGTTTTCAGGCCCTTGTCTTTCCGCTGAATTCATCCATGGGATGGGATTGGAGTTCTTCCGATCCTGATTTTCATTAAGTGCACTCCTGCCTTCATGGGGTGGATGATACATTAAAGATGTCTTCAATGTCCAATTCCATCATTCTCCCAGCTCATTAGCTGCTGGATGATATGGTGATGTACGATTTCGACAACTAGGTTGACTACAGACTTAAATATTGTTAACTTTTATCTGTTGTAACCAACAAAGGCGCACTGAATCTGGCAATCAAACCTCAAATAAATGTGTCTGAAATAGAATCAGACGTAATATCCCATAATGGGAACACTTCCAACCTTCCAATCCTATTGTGTTGTATCTGGAGTTGTTTAAGGGATTGGGAAATGTCCAAGTTCCATATAAGATTAAACTTAAAAGTGAAGCTATTCCATATGCTGTAAAGAAACCGAGACGTGTTTCTTTGCCGTGGATGGATAAAATTAAGTGTAATTTAGAAGAGATGAAGAAAACTTATCGGTGTGCAGGACTTGTTTCGGTTCTGAAACACAATGGGAAAATTCGCATTTGTGTAGACTGCGTTCAATTAAATCGATATGTGTGTCATGAAGTTCATCCGATGCCAGTTACCAATACTATCTTGGCACTACTTTGCAAAGTAAAATATTTTTTAAAGATGGACACAAATCATGGGTTTTGGCAATGTATTTTGGATGAGGAGTCATGGGATTTAACAATAATCCTTACCCCATTTGGTTAGTTTAAATATAAAAGACTGCCATTTGGTATTAATGCTGCACCTGAGGTTTTTCAGAAGAGAATGAGTCGGATTGAGAGGCATCAGAGTTAATTTGGATGATATTCTCATCTATGTGAAGAGTCGAACAGAACATGAAATTTGTCTAAAAGTGGTATTGGAACGACTGTGAGATGCTAAGGTCACATTAAATAGGGATAAATTTTAGTTTAGTGTTTCGAAAATTAAGTTATTGGGACAATTTATTGATGAAAAGGGAGTTTAGTGACGAGGACAGAATTGAGACGATTCTGAAGATAGAACAATTAGAGAATTGAGCTAAATTGCACAGTTTGATGGGATCCATTAATTATTTTTCTAAATTTATACCAAAATTAGCTTCGATTGCAGATCCTCTGAATGAACTGTTAAGCCCAAAGAAGGAATTCTTATGGGTAGAGAAACAGAAATGGGCATTCAGCATAGTTTGTGAAGCTTTGTAATTATGACAGAAAATGTATCGGCATGTGGAGTCAGAGCCATTTTAAAGCAGAAGCAGTGTGATGGATCCTTGCATCCCGTTTAATTTGCATCGAAAACACTAACTAAATATCAGAGTGGTTGGGCGCAAATTGAAAAAGAAGAATTTTCCTTAGTTTTGGCATGTGAACAGTTTAAAAACTTTATTATCAGATTATCTGTTACACTGGAAATGGATCATAAGCCACTCATTTAGATTTTTACAACTAAAAGCTTGGATGATCTTTCTCCAAAATTACAGAGAATGTGGATTTGCTTAGCTTCTAATGCACATACAATTCTTCATATGCCTGGAAAGGGGTTGGGGATTGCGGATGTTTTGTCTCATCAACATTTATGTCAAGCTGAAGAAGAAGAATTTGAGGACGAAATTGCAGCCTATGTCCATAGTATAATTAATGATTTTCCGGCAACTAGATTCGAAGAGCTCAAGAGACTCTGTGTGTGCCTTTTTTCGAACCTTCCAGAAGAAGGGAACAGAGATGCCTGGCTTACTATATCTCAA
This sequence comes from Zhengitettix transpicula, assembly GCA_037074705.1. NCBI lineage: Eukaryota > Metazoa > Arthropoda > Insecta > Orthoptera > Tetrigidae > Zhengitettix > Zhengitettix transpicula. Next base: position 208,225,470 of record CM073591.1, read on the forward strand.
GTGGGCTGGACCCAGCACCAAGGGAAAGTCAGAAGAAGATTTTTCCCATGAAACCACATACCCCCTCAAGTCCAGCTCCAGTGTGCATTGCACTGGGACATGCCATAACACCCACCCAGCTGCGCTTTAGGAACCCACACACACTGAGTTACCCAAAGAACGGCTTTGGCTGGCCGTGCACATAGTTGCATTAGCATGAGTGCCCAGGGTCACCCCGCAGGGCCTTTGAAACTTGGCGGCACACCCCAGTTGCCCACAGTGGCTCTCAAGTTAGGGCTATCTCCCTCAAATAGCAACAGGCTATTGCTATGAGGAGAATTAGAATTATGGCTAAGCAGTTTCGTCATCGGATAACTAAGAAGAAGAGACAAGTTCCCACAACACGACACCTTAGCCTCCTGGAGAATGGTTAACGCTGGGATCGCCAGCACCTTTCACCCCCCAAGAGACTGGACAACTCCTTGAGTCAGTCTCCACCACCACCTGCCAGGACAGGGTGTTAGCTTATCAGAAAGACCCCCAGATGAACCACGTGCCCTCCCTTCCTCCCTACTTTCCCATGTGCTGCAACCGCAGAAAGACCTCTCCTCTACCAGAGTTCTTTTGTCAGCAGGATTCCTCCCACTACTAAGAATAGTCATGGTTCTAGGGTGCTTCCACAGCCTCTCCCACACATGAAGTCTGACTGCACTGAGTCCGTTACCCATTTGCTTAGGATTGGAAGCAGAGCAGACAGTTTTACGAGTGAACGCTGTGTGGTCTGCCCCTGGGCTCGACATCGGATACTATCCGAGGAGCGTCCCAGACAACACCTCAAATGTCTGTTATCCAGACATCTACCTGAGACTGTTGAGGACAGTAAAATTTAAAAGGAATACTGTAAAAATGGATGGCTTGAAAAACATATAATACATTCCAATTTGAGATTATATTGGTCACACAGAGGTGAAATTGCACTTGAAGACTGCCTTCTTCTTAAAGGGAATCAGATAATTATTGCAAACAAATTGAGGAGAGAAATTCTTCAGCAGTTACATGAGGGACATTTAGGAATCGGAAAGTGTAGATGGTGTGCTCAACAGTCAGTGTGGTGGCTGGGTTTATCAAAATAAATTGAACTAATGACAAAAAATGTAATCAATGTGTTGAAGAGACCATAAATCGACGTGATTTTTTCAGAATTTCATTTAGGAAAAAAATGGTATTTAGTTGTTGTTGATTATTACTCCATATATCCAGAAGTTGCTCTACTTATAAACTTAAGGTTGAAGAAATAATTCATCACCAGATTACAATTTTTGCCCGCCATGGTATTCGTGAGAAACTAACAAGTGATAATGATTTTGCCCCATCTGCTGTTTCGAAATTTGGACACTTTGCTCAAATGTGGGGATTTTCCCATATTACATTAAGTTCTCACTTTTCTTAGAGTCATGGCTTAGCAGAGGTGATAGTTAAAATCATAAAGAATATTTTTAAGAAAAGTACAGATCAATATTTAGCTTTACAAAGTTATCAAGCAACACCGATCAGTACTGGATTCTCGCCAGCTGAGTTGTTGATGGGTCATCAGCTGCAAACATTAGTGCAACTCAGCCATCTGAACTCAAGCCAAAATTACTGAATTTGTGGCAACTTCGGAAGGATGAAAGTAATTACAGAAAGCGTCAATAAGATAATTTTAATCGGCTACATGGAGTTCATGAACTGTCAAAGTTTCAGCCCCGAGATAAAGTCTAGATTACAGACTTGAGATGATATGGAGTGTCAAAGACTCCTCGATCTTACATTATAAATACAGAGAAGGTTACTGTTCAGAGAAATTGATTCCATTTGGTACCCAGTGGGAACGACTCTATTTCAAACATTATACAAAACCAAAGAGAGTTGACACAGACCAACACTGAAGGAGTACTTCAGGTAGAGGGAAGAGAAGAGGAGATGGAGTGTCATAAAGAAGATTTGGCAGATTCCAAACAAATTGGACAAACTTCCCAATATGGACGTCAGATTAGAAAACCCGATAGACTTATTTATCATGTTTAAAGTTTTACTTGTGTTTTTATGATTTTGTGTAATGATGATTATTAATAAAATAGTTGACTAATCAAACAAAATAATATTTTTTGGGAAACTCTCCTCATACCCTGGAAGCATTTAAGATGAAAAATAAGGACAATATGCATTATTCATAGCATTAAACCTAAAATATCATAAGCCTCCACAGTTTCTTTATATATTACACAATTATTTTTACTGTAGAGTTTTTAAGAAAAAGTATTAAAACCAATAATGATATTCACCCCTATAACACCCGATAGTCTACAGATCGATACATGAATACTATCAGCGAACAATCACTAAAAAGTGTATTAAACTCTATCATAAACTTCCAATTATAATAAAAATCTGTTAATGGAAAGTGTTCAGAGTTCAGCTTAGATTGATCTGATATGTTTTATATGCACTTCCATTTTAAGTTATATTATATCCAAACTCCATGGAATTTTGTTTCACTTACATAATTTAGTGTTTTATCATTAAGATTTATTTGTAAATTAGCTTACCACTTTTGAGGTGATTGGGCTCAAACCAATTTGTAATCTGTAAAAATCAATGTTTTTTTTTAAGGGTTTGGGGTCAATATGGTATGAATAAAAAGCTAGTATTGTCAGTAATAGAAAATTTTCACCTTTTATTTTTTCATTATCTAGTTCATCTATATAGATAATGAAAAGTATTGGGCCAATTTCCATGATTTATAGATGCCTCTTCAGAAAAAAAGTTGAAAATATGGGTACTTGCAGTGAGAAGCTTTCATAATTTATGTATACCCTCTATTTGTGATTTTTCGAATATTTAATCCACTTATTTGCAATACCACTAATTCTCTTATTTTCAAGTTTTTCTTAAAGAGGATATAGTGATTTAATACATCAAATGCTTTTGATAGATCTAGAAAAATACCAGAGGCATATTCTCTAGTTGCTTCAAGCTATTCAAAAATTTCTGCGCTGATTGGCACACTTTTTTAAAAATGGGTTGATCTTTTGACAGAAGGAATATTTATTTAAAAAATCAAAAGTTGGTCAAAATTACTTTTTTCACTAATTTTTGAAAATCCACTAAGATTTGAGATTCATCTGTTATTGTTTATGTGATTTGTAGCACTTGTTTTTAATATAGAGGTAATACAAGCAGTTTTGAGCATATCTGAAAATATATCTGAATTTAGTGAGCAGTTATGGATGACTAAGCCATTATAAGTTTAATGATTTCATTCAATTTGTTTTACTAATTTTATGAAACATTAATTTTGACTGTCTTGGGATTTATTTTTCCTAGCTGTGCATGGTGTTAATCAAGGTTGCTGACATTTCTAATGAAGCTCGCCCTATGGATGTTGCTGAGCCATGGCTAGATAGGCTATTACAGGTTTGTTAAAAATTTAATTTTACAACATACTGGCATATAAGTACAATATTAAATAGGTTTTTAGTTAACAAATTATTAATTTAATAAGTTAAATATCTCACATATTGTTAGAAATGACTAAATGATTTCAGTTTTCCATTATCTCCTTATGCAATTATACTTATAATTTGTGTCATTAATGCAAGTGTAATATTAAGTGTTTATATAGGCGTTTTCTTATCATCATATTTCCTTTCTGCTGTTTCTAATGGATCAGATTAACCCAATGTATTCTTAAAAAGTTGTATTCTGTGCTTAATTAACAACCATGCCTGTGATGACATTCCCCATTGTTTTGGATCTTTAGCTGTCTGTAAAACAGATTTGTAATAGAGTTTGATAATTACTGGAATAATATATAAATCATTTTTAAAACTTTTGTAGCTGTAAATTTTGTCATTAGGAGGTTAAGTTTCTAATATCATACTTGTGATACAACCTGATATTCCCTATTCTTTGCAAAAAAAAAAATAGTATTGTTTAGTTACCCAAGAAGTTCACATAATTTTAGACTGTTATTATATTCAGCTTAGATTATTGTATTGTTGACATAAATGATACACTCGACAACATTGTGAATGTAACAGTAATTTTTGCTGCAATGTGTGTGTAAAGTGCACATGTTTAGAAATTTCTCCAAAACTTTTTAGTCACTTATTTATATCTTGAGAAGTAAATTGTTAGTAATGATCAATGAATTTTAACTGAATTTATATATATATATATATATATATATATATTGCAATAATTAATCGGGACATTTTTAATTTGCCCCACGTTGTGGTAACCAAAATGTAATAATCAAACAGGTGTCTAATTAAAAGATTAATATTTATAAACAACAAACCATTTATTTAACAAAATTTAGCAATTTATACCATTTAAAATTATAAAAAGGATCTCAATCTCTCATGGGTCTTTACTGGGTTTGATAACGGACAGAACATTTAAATAATCAAAGAACCCAACATTTATCTTTAAATTAAAAAGAAATATTTATTTGTCTAGACATAGACTTAATTATTGACAAACATATTATACCAGATTGATTTTAAATTTAAAGAGTTTATTTTATTAACACAAAAGAAAAGAATGATATCTGACTGTATCTTTTAATTCTGTTTACACATATTAATACCATGAAATTTCAACATACGATTTGGCTCGTTCGAACACACACACTTTATATACTGGACGTTTTAAACAGTGACTCTAACACACACTGTTGGTTTGACGTAGGCTGGTTCTCCGTTCGTGAAGGACATCTCACTTGCTCGTGGTGAAACTACTTGACGCTGGATGCAGTGTCCTGGTCTCCTACCATCGAAGACAGTGGTCTAATTTTGATATTACAACAGATTAGACTTCAGCATACAAAAATGTTTATCGTTGAATATTTTGCTATTTCTCTCGCAGACTGCAAAATTTCTCCATTCTCGGTGCGCGCCATACGCCTCCACAACTCTAACTCCAACACTCAACTAACTTCAGTCTCGGCGCTCACAGCCCCCTCTCCCACTCTAACTAGCCTCCAAAAATCTTATCTTTCCTTAATATATCCCAGTCCCTTCCTTTTTCCTTTGTTCCAAAACTACGTCAACTGCCCGATGACAGTTTCCTCCATTATCCCGAGATTTACATTCTGCACTTGCAGTTCCTTAGCTAGCAAATATCTAGCCACTCTGTCTTGTCCCAAAGCCGACAATCCACACAGGTCTAATTTGTCTTTGCACCCTCAATTACTTTGGACTTGTCTTCTCACCCTGCACTCACACGTGCGTGGTTCTAAATTCTCCAGACCGCCCAAACTGCATCCTCAATCCTAAGTCAACATTACAAATTGTTCTTTGAACTGTCCAGGCCATTAATCAGAAAAAATGCCTGCCTTAACAGATTTATCTTGCGACAGGCCAGCCGCATGTGCCTTGCCCTGACTCCTCAATACCAATCCTAAGTACACAACATTACAACTTCCTCTGATGGCCAAGACCATTAATCCTTCAAGGCATTACAATATATATATAGATATATAATGCATGTTTATAAAATCTTGTTCTCTCTCAATTTGCAGATTGTCCAATTTTATTATATATACACTTGAATAGGTTCCAAAAAAGAACAATATGTCTTGCTGATTTTTATTAATATTCTTTTAATTTTTAATATTATTGAAATAAATTACTGATGGATTTGGTTAATTTACTCATGAATATTCCAATGAAGTCAAATAAATATGATTATTAATTCTATTTACATTTATGAAATCCGTTAACTTAAATTTAGAAGCATAGTCTCTCTAACCAATACATTTGAGCCAAGACAAGATGCAATTTTCTAGAAATTATGATGGATGAATACAATTGAAACCATAAAATGGTTAATGTTAACACGTGTTTCTGATTGTTTAAATGCTCAGTTTAAAGTTTTATTTTTATCTTTTGATAGGAGTTTTTCAAACAGAGTGATGCAGAAAAGTTAGAGGGTCTTCCAGTTACTCCTTTTATGGACCGAGATAAAATTACCAAACCATCATCTCAGTGCAGCTTTATTGGGTTTGTTTTGCTTCCATTATTTGAAGCACTAGGGGAACTTTTTCCTCAGCTCCAGGTAAGCGTTTGTATTCAATAATAGCTTGAAATACATTTAAAATTATACTTGACATTATAATCCTAATGAAATTTTAAAAAATACAAGAAATGACTTATGAATACAATAATTTAACAAAGAAAATGATCAAAATGTTGTTTTCAGATAATTTTATCTGGTAGTTATCTGAGAGATTTATTATAGCAGAATTACTTCACTATTTAATAGCTATTTGTATTTTATCTATTACTTTTTTTCAATCTCAGAGTATCCTATGTTTTAGGAATCAGTATATCATCATATAAATGATATTTTTCTTATAATAGAATGAAACAATGTCTCAGGCTACTACCAGGTAAAATTATCAGTTGCATTGGTGTAATTTGTAGTTCAAATTATAATATTGACAGAAAATTGTAATTAACAGTACACTTTTAAATAGGATTTGATTGTTCAACCTGTTCGAGATGCCTTGGATTATTATCGGCGACTAAATGAAGCAGCAAAGGATGAACACAGAGCACACAGGAAAAGTGTAGCAGAGGCATCAGGAACTGGAACAGATGGAGATATTGGTAGCAGTGGAGGGCCAATGGTTAAATCTAATAGTGGTCAATCTGTCAAATCCAGGCGAACATTTGGATCTCTTGGAAGTGGAAATTTGCTTTTGCAAGTGAGATATACATTTTTTTAGACACTTTGTACTTGAATTTAGCCATAAGTGATAAACATATTCTCATAAAAATTAACCTAATAAGTATATTATGACAAAATTATAAATTATCTCTTGTTAATAGTAGGTTTTACTAAATATTGGTTTTGGTAATAAAAAACAAAATTTCAAAAAGTTGGGTTAAACATATACATTTCTGAATTTGATGAATTTTTTAATATAATACTAATAAAAATTTAATAGTTTTTAGAAAAATATGCTTTTATGTCCTAAATTTCCAAAATTATTTATGTTAATTATCTCAATGTAATGAAACCTGATTTTATAGTTTCCAGTTTTCTTTTAATAAATGTTTTGTCAATTATTAGACCTTCATTATTGTAACATAAACCTGATTTGAGTGAGATGAAATAAATAAATAAACTTCTTGTTTGATAATAAAATACCTGAACTTGGGCGGAGAAGAAGATGGTGAAGAAATCTGTGGAAAGCGCAAGGTGTGTTGGTATATGTTATATCCTGACAATAGCGACAATGCAAAAGATGAGGAACTGTGACTGCAAAGCAACACTGGACGACATGGACATGGTGATTGATCACCTATTATGTGTAGTGTTGGATGAAAATATTACCTATTGACTTTTGGCTAAAACCAACTTGGACTTGAAGATGGCGTTGATGAGCACAAATAACTTGAAGATGGCTGAAATGGAAGGTACCGCTGGCAAGACAGCACAGAGACTATCCAATGTCATTAAGGCAACAGTGACAGCAGAAACTTATGTGGTACAGTCAAATAAATCCTGGCAACAGCATCGTCATACAAATCAGAAGAATATGGTGCCAAGCTGTGCTATCACTACAGATGATCTAATCATGTTCGTGGCCATTTTTTTTTAAAGATGCTAAGTGTTCACATTGTAAAAGGAAAGGACACATCGAGCAAGCCTGAAAAATTAAGCAGAGACAGAAACAATCTCCATGCTGAGCTTCAACTTCAAAACGTGACAACAATACCAACACGTTGCACATGGTAAGCTGGGGGGAAGGAGATTTCAACATCAGACCTGGAAAACCCAGATACTGGGCCAATGTAGAGTTCAGTGGCATTCTGCATAAGATGGAAGTAGATTCTGGAGTTGCGGTAACCATTATGTCAGAGTCAACTTATCAGAAATTGTGGGCTGTCTCTCCACCACCACTACAGAACGATCCCAGAGTCTGAAGACTTGGAGTCAGGTGTATTTACAACTGTGCAGAAGTGCACTGATAAATATGAGGTTCAACAGACACTTAGAAAAACTGCCATAAGTCATCACCAAATTTAGGAGTGGAACGCTTTTCGTAAGAAATTGGTTCAACGTGTTAGGAACCAATATGATTGGCATCAACCAGGTCCACATGGAAACCATTCAAGAAATTTTAAAACAGTTTAATGAAGTATTCAAAGGGGCCTTAGGACAACATAATGGACCTCCAATAACAGTGGCATTATAGTCAGGTGCCGCACCTGTATTCTTGAAAAGCCGACCAGTGCCATACGCCATCCAAACGGAGGACTGCGGAATAGGACTGATTAGTCACACAAGGGGTTCTGGAACTGGTACTTCATTCAACTTGGGCTACACCAGTTTTATAGAAAAATCTATCAATTCAACGTTGTGGGGACTATAAGAGTAGGTCAATAGACAAATTCATACCCTCTACCTCACATCAATGATCTTCTTGTGTCACTGTCGAAAGGTACAACATTTTTAAACCTGGTCCTCGTGGAAGCTAATCAACAACTGAAAGTAGATTGTGCTATGGCCGAAATACAAATCATCAATACTACTAAGGGGCTATTTCAAACTAAAAGATTACAATTTGGAATCTCAGTGGCACCAAGCATCTTCCAAACATTCATGGATACCCTCTTGGCTTGAATAGATGGCGTGATAGCATATGCATGACACAAAAATGAACTATCAGTGCATGGAAAATGTTTACTTTTGGGTACACTAGTCATTGTTCCACAGGGATTGCATGGCGAAATGTTAATACTTCTCCATTAATTGCATCCTGGCATGGTCAGGATGAAGACACTGGCGCGTCACTATATGTGGTGCCCTAATATAGACTGCGACATAGCCTGCACAGCATGTCAAAATAATCAATGGGCACCAGTGAAGGCATCTGTTCATCGTTGGGAAACAACTGATGGACGATGTCTCGTATGCACATCGAATTTGCCAGACCATTTCAAGGAAATACTTTCATTGTTGTGAACTCGTAGTCAAAATGGCTAGAAGTAGCATGTGTGCCATCAACAGCATCAGCCGCAACCATAATAAGTTCTGTGGAAATTGTTTGCAACACATGGACTCCCAGATGCTATATTCTCTGATAATAGTACGGCTTTTACATCATCGGAATATAAGGATTTCTCATCTCGTAATAAAATAAGGTTAATCCAAGTAACACCATACCATCTGTCTTCAAATGGACAAGCAGAGCAAAAGGTCCAAAAAATAAAGTCAACATTAAAGAAAATGGCAGGAGGGGATGTTGACACTAAAATTGCTCGCTTCCTACTCCATCGGCACAATACCCCCAGCACAACCACAGGAAGATCACCGGTGGAGCTCTTAATTATTCATATGATTCTTGATCATGCTCATCCTGATTTGGCTAAAAATGGGGTAGAGAGAAAAGAAAAAGCTGTGTACTTTCCAACAGAAGGAGACCATTAGTGTTCGTAACTATGAAACTGGTCAATCTTGGATGCCAGCAACTGTTGTGGAAGCAACTGGTCCATTATCCTATGCCATCCAGACACCTGATGCACAAATCCTAAGGTGTCATAGTGACCAACTGATATGACTGACTGCCGCATGGCTAAGAAGGAGCAAAATGGTTCGTCACCACCAGTGCTGGGAGTAGTTCTGGAAGATCACCTGGCTAATCCATTTGAACCACCCGGCAAAATCTACCTAAAGCCAGGCCTTCAACACCAAGAACACCTATGTGCCCTGTTAGGCGTGAGCAACCACAGAAGTTTGCAAAAACTAATCCCTCTCATAAAGGACTATCATACTATTCTGACAATAGTGACAATGTAACATATGAGATGTGTGTGCTGCTCTCTGGTGGCAGCTGCATAAACCAATAGTACTAACTATTCAAGCTTAAGTTGTAACATGCATTATTAGATGTGTCATCTAATAAAGCATTAAAGATGTTTAGAAATCAATTGTGTCAACAACTTCACTATCCACAACCATGACATAACAGTATAACAACAGTAGATAAAAGAGCAATATCAAGTATTAAAGGGGTTGTGTGGTTCTGTGAAAAATGTAGAGAAATGAGTCCAGAAAATAGATTTATGGGCAAGGTTGTTAAAGATTATATTACTTATTTACTCCTTGACTCGACAACCCATGAAGGGCCTTAGCCTACCAAGATGGCTGCCAGATTATATTATATTATATTATATTAGTGAAATTAAAAAAGAGCTAGCAGAATTAAATAAAAGGATGAGTATAGTGTCATAGAAAATAAAACAAATAATATGGATGTAGTAAAACTAAAAGTTGGAGTCTCAAAACTGAATGAAATTTCAAATGGTGCTATTTTGATAAGATGTGACACAGAAGAAAGCAGAGAATTTTTTTTAAAAAAAAGACTGTTGACATTTTTGGAGATGTTTATCACGTAGTTTCATTGAAACAAAATCACCCTAAAATTAATTATTGCACATAGATTTGGATATAAATAAGGTATCTAATGAACATAATAGAAAATACCAGCATACAAAATGAGTTGAATTATAATAAAAAGGGATTTAATATGAAGTTAATTAGATGAGAGAAGAAAGCAAGATATAAAGATATGACAATTGTTCTAGAAGTTTATCCAAAAACTTAAAATAAATTAATGGGAATAGAGAGAATTCGATGTGGGATACAACTGGTGAGAGTTAAAGACCATGTATGCAGGTGCTACAATGTTTATGGTTTTTCACATGTGGCCAAACAATGTAAAGAAAAGATTAAATGTGCAAAATGTTACACAGATGAACATGTTAAAAAGGATTTACAAGTGATAAATTTAGATGTGACAATTTTAGAGAAGCAATTGGGAAATATAATTTGAAAATGGATATTGGGCATTTGGTTTTTGATATAAACTGTCACTGTATTTTACAAGTGAGGAGAAATACTGCTAAAATGGAGATATAACAATCACTAAAGAAGGGGCTTGAATGGGAACGAAGTATGAGGAACACAAACATAGCAGTTTAATTATGATAAATGTGGATAATGTACTTAACAAATTAATTGATCTAAAATATATGATGAGGGAAAAAAAGAGTTCAGTATCATGTGTTTGACTGAAACTCATGTTTTAAGTGACAATTTGTACTCATTTTTGGTGGTAGAAGGGTTCCAAATGCACATATGTGACTCAGACTCTAAGGACACTGGAGGTGTATTGATTTATGTGCATTGTTCCTTGTACAGTAAACTAATTAGTTGTGTGTTGCAGTATAAAGAATCTTGGTTGTTGGCCCTCAAAATTGGTAGTGGAAAGAAGAGTAGAATTGTTGGGTGTATATATATAGATCACCAATTAAGAGCAAAGTTACGTTCATGACTCTTTACAGCATGGATAGAATAATTAAGCAGAAGGGGACAACATAATGATCACTGGAATTTTAATATGGACTGGTTTAATTTAGAAAACAATTATTATATAAGAACATTAAACAAAGTGACTATGCCATTGGGTTTTTCTTTGCATAGATGGGATTGTAGTAAAATTAAAAAAATGTTCGAAATGAAGGGATCCTAAATGCCAAACTGTTAAAAGAAATTTGGGATGTGGTAGACTGTGAAGTGTAAATGAATCACTTGTTAACTGTATTGTACCAGATTCAATGAAAGTCTCATGTATTACACCAATTCTTAAAGTTCCAAATCTGTGGCTAATTTTCTTACCTACTATTGATAAAATTCTTGAGTATAATTTAAAATAAATTGATAGAACATGTAAATAAAAATAAAATTCTTGCTGTGTATCAGGCAGGGTTTAGGCATAAGCATTCAACAGAAAATGCTGTACACGGCAGAATCTTCTTCCGTCAGTTGGGTCTTTTTTCCTTCTCCGTGTTGTACATTCAAACTATCTTTGTTGCTACATTTTTTCCCTTTCCAGACTTCCTTGTTCTCCGGATTATAGATAGGAACTGTCCTCTCCAAGATGGAGATTTGAACTGTTCTCTCCAATATGTAGATTTGAACTGTCCTGGTTCCTTGCATGTCCACCTTCCATCTCAACTCTCTTTGTTCACCAACAGAGAGTTGAAACCTCTTCACTTGTTTGATTTCTGCCAATCTGCATCGATTTTACATTTTTGCGAGCTTACTCTCGCCTGTTGGAAGTGTTGACCTTTGGGGAGACCTGAGACAGAGTTCTCCGCCGCCTTTGTCTGAAGGCACTGTTCCTCCTCAACACCAAACTTTATGGCCATAATTTCCAGCAAGTCAGAGATGCATTTTTATCCAAATATTAAAAATTAATCTTGAATTAATTTGGGGGAGACAGGGTGTGTTCTTCGGCGCTACATAACGGATTACTTAATGTATAGAAAACAATATGTTAAAATTAATTAAGCATGTTCTTAACTTAAAAAAGTTGATTTCAGGGTGCCTCTAGACAGTAAATTTAGGCCACTGTTATTCATTTTGTACATTAATGAATTACCAAAGTAGTGAAGGAAGTAAAAAATATCTGTTTCCTGATGGCACCCTGATTTTCTTATGTGAAAAATTTTTTAAAGGCAATGTAAATAAAATTAATATTGAGCTTGTAAATATTATAAATTGGTTATGTGTCAATAAGTTAAGTTTGAATACTAAGAAAACCAAATGTATGTATATAGGGAATAAATTGTAAGACTGTGATATAGTTGTAGAAAATAAGGTGATAGAGTGGGTTAAACATTTTAAATAGCTAGGAGTTATTATTGTCTGTTTAAAAATTAATAAATATGCAGAGTATATTGAAAAGAAATTGACAAAAAATAGGAGTAGTCTGTAGGTTAAGAGATTTTGTCCCTTAAAGCTAAAAAAAAGTATTTACATCAATAGTAGTTACTCAAATATGTTATTGTAATACATTATAGTTTCATGTAAGTAGTAATGTTATTAATAAATTATAGGTAATATGGAATAGAGGATTAAGGGTTATCTTGAATAAAAATTAATATAGTAAGATTCATTATATGTTAAATAAATTAGAATTGTTAAATGTTAGAGACCAAATTTTGTTTGATGTGTTAATTTTTATTTATAGAATGGATAAGGGGAAAATTCCTGAGTATTTAAATATTTTAAAAAAACTAAATTAGTTGTCCATAATGATAACACCAGGGGTAGGGAAATTTTTATTTATTGAACATCTAAGAAGTACTAAAAACTCAATGTTTGATAGAGGGTTAATATTATATAAGGAGTTGCCTGTAGCAGTAAATAATACAAGTAGTTTAAATGAATTAAAAAAAATATATTATAGAGATAAAAAATAGTGATAGGTAAATAGTTGTATTGAAGCATATGTAATTAGCTTTAAGCTAAATTGTCAAAACAATTAAAATAAAATGTTCATTGTATTTCATTTCATTCTTGGCACAATATTACTGTATTTTAAGAAATTCAGAATGTAAAAAAGCAATTGGGACTGGGCAGATGAAAATTTTTGGAGTATATCCAAAAATCAAACCAGATGAACTGATTGTAAATTAATGGGTATTTAGCTCACTTTCTGCGCATCTGTTTTATTATTCAGATGCACCTAATTTATTGCTTTATTAAAAACATTTTAATTAGTTTTGTTAGCCATTACTTGCAAATTATTTCTTAAATCATTATATTATCTATTAACAATGAAAATTTACTATGTATTGGTTTTCAGTCAATTAAATAAAAACATTTTATATTTTAGTCTAAATCACGGTCTCGTTCAGCTGAAGAAGAAACTGTTCCTGAGGGTGAGACATACCAGACTGATATTTTACCAGCAAATGCTGATGCAACTTCCACTGACAATATGTCTGATGTAGCAGAAGAAGATAACTTAAATTCTGATGAAATAGAAGAAGAAGATGAAACTGTAACAGAAGTAGGTTACTTGAACATTTTATGATGAAAATATATATTCTAGCATGAATATGACATTTTTTCACTACAATATATATGTATATAAATTTTCGAAGGCTCTCAGCCTCCTTCTTCCGGAAGGGGGTGATACACAATTCTGTGCACCGGCCACAGACTACGGAGTCAGGCCACTAACTTTCTCTTTCTACGGAAGGTTGTGGCATAGGAAAGGTTCTGATTGTGATCATTCATATATAGCATTTCATACATACATATACATACACACATGCACCCACATACAACCACATATGTATGCAAACACATAAATACATACATACATGCATAAGCATACTCATATGGACTCATGCAAGTTGGGGTGGTGGGTAGGAAGGGCACTATTTAAAGGATGTTGAGTCCAGGGCTTTGTCTGGACTGTAAGACATGTTGGAAGGAGAGTTCAGCCTCTGATGAATTTGGGGGGAGGGGGGGGGGTGTAGAGCTTTAAGGATGGTGAGTGTAAAACATTGGTCAAAATTGTTTGTATTGTGGCTATTAGTGTGAGCACCTACTGGGAATTGAATTTTGGAAAGTTTGACAGTGCTGCAGCGGTTAACTATTTTGTTCAGGGTGGTGCCTTTTGTTTGGCCAGAGTCTACAGTTAATTTGGTAGATTGTGTGGGAGGGGAGGTAGGTGATGTTTTCATTGATTTTATATGTCTTTGTGAGGTTCTGGAAGATTGTGGTGGGCTGTAAGATAGGACAGACATGGCATCTGTTCTTACCACAAGGTTTGCAACCCAGCATAGGTGGGTGGGTGGAGGTGTAGGTTTTGCAGGGACAAGTAAATTGTGGAGGGTGTGTGTCTGAAGGCAACCCTTCTGCAGATGCCCCTGCAAAACCCACACACCCACCAACCTATGTCAGGTTGCAAACCTTGTGATAGGAACAGATGCCTTGCGTGCCCTATCTTACACCGCACCACAATCATTCAGAACAACACAATGACATACAAAATCAAAGAAAACATTACATGCCTAGCCTCCCACACAATCTACAAAATATACTGCCCTGCATTTTATATAGGCCAAACAAAAAGACCTTTCCCTGAACAAATAGCCAACCACAGCAGCACTGTCAAACTTTCCAAAATTCAGTGAATAAGAAAGATAGCCAATACAGACAAAAAAGGTAATATAAATACCACACATTTCTGGGATCCTTGTCCCTTTTGTCAGGTGCTAAGAAGAGCCTAGAGAAACATAACTGGACTGGTCAGTTGACAACACTCAAAAGCTTTTGAGTGTTGTTATATATACTTGCATAAGTTCATGTATGCATGAGCATGCTTATGCATCCATGTATTTGTATGAATACATATGTGTTTGTATGTAGGTGCATGTGTGTGTATGTGCATGTTTTATGTATATATGTGTGTACACATATGTATGTATGAAATTCTATGTATGAAAATTTGAAGAACTTCCTTCGGTTCCATATGGTTACACCGTACTTTTATTTTCAGGTAAACCACAAGCTATATATATATAGTAGTAATCAAAATAAAAAATTTTTAATGAAGTTAGTAAAATTACAAACTCCATGTTGGAGTGCCAAGTATGTAGTATACAAAATGAATCAAGATTGGAATATGCTACCACATTGGTGCCAATTAATGTATTAATCACTTTTTATTAAGGGAAAAAAATGAAAGACAGTTGAAATTGAACAAAAGTTTTAAAGAAAGAACAATTTTGTCTTTGTTGAAATTTACAATTTATTAATATGCCTTGGCTTACATGAGAAACCAATTTCAGGGCCGCCTATATTACACAGAAATGAAATTTAATTTACAACAATAAAAAAAGTATTCTGAATCTGATAGTCATATAATTTTAATTAAGTTATCGAAATCTGACTAGATATTTACATATAAAGTTTACAGATGAGAAATTTTGTTTATATTACATACCATTGTCTTCTGCGGTTTATGCACATAACTTTTTTTTAACACTTTTCACTGACAGGCCATTTGCACTGATTCTATTTTATGATTGTTTGCGAACACATTAAAATACTGCTGACATCTTTCTGATTTTGAATTATATAATTGTTTGTAGATTTAAGCATCACTCACTGGCCAATTGCTGTTTACTCGCTACATTCTGCTCCGTATACTGGTGGCCACTGACACATAATTATCCTTCTCCGAAAACACACTCATCGTTCTCTTCAGAGTAACTCTCTCTGTATACTCATGACCACTGAACTGCTAAAGTAATACACGTCTATTTCTGCCTTAGCCAACAATGCCCTTGGTAGCAAGCATTATCGGCTCCACATTCTCGTCAAAAATACAGTCACGCCAATAATAAATGATAAATTCTTAATTACATATTTGTAATTACTATATATATATATTGTAATGATCACAACTGTCTCTAATTAAATCAATTTCTAAATTATTGGATTATTGTATTAGTAGTGCAATATTGTGGCCAAGCTATTGTAAGTAACAGCCAGCATAGCATAAGAATATGGAGATTGGCGTGTTTACAGTCTGTATTGTTGTCAAATGAAAGACAGACTCTAATCATGCTGGTGTGTGATATTAAAAGCTGTGATGAAATTAACACTCTATTAGTGATGTTCATCAAGTAAAGATCAATTGACTAGTCAACCTGTAGACTCTGTTGGTGGAGGTATGCAAGTAAAGATCAATTGACTAGGTTCTGCTTGTGGAGTCTTGTTGGAGATCAGCGTGTAGAGGTTGGTTTGTAAAGGCTCTCATGTAATCAATGGAAAAGTTTGCTTCGATTCTCCTCTCAAGACGAGTTGTAAGGAAAACAATTCTGAAGTAACTGTGGATAAACCACACAAAACAGATCGTCCGTGGTGCCAAAAAGAGTTTATTGTATATGTTGACTGAAGTGTGGTGTATAAATTATGTGTGCAACTTAATGCACATTATGGTCATTTTAATAAATTTCATGGTTTAGTTAACAAGAAAATATTTAAATTTTGTGAAGTGGAAGACTTGTAGCGGTACAAGGACTGTTCCCACATTTGGTATGTAAAATAATTATATTGATAAAATATGTTGTTAACATTTGTATAATTTTGTAAAATTCCATTTTGTTATTGTTAGTATTTTAGGAAAAGTTAAATAAAACTTGTAAATTCATTTCAAAATTTTTGTATTTTTCTATAATTTATATTCATTGTAAGTACCTATATCTGTTTTGAGGCCTGATAAAGTGACCCTAGAGATATTAAGAATCTTATAAATAAGCTGTGGTATCAATGTATAAAAATATTATGGAAAAATTGTGTATAAAAAAATATAAATTTAATTTGTAATAAATTTCAGAATTTCAAATTGATGAATACATTGATAATCATTTACTTTACCAAAACTATCCATAGATTAAAGTTTCCATTTAAAGAGTTGTTAAAATAAAATTTGAAAATTAAATTAAAAGCTATGCAACAATGTATATTTGAGATCATTGGTAAGGAATGGTGGCTTACCTGAAATTGTCCTCCAAAATCTTCCACAAATGGCCACCTAGAAAATCAAAGAAAACATTACCTGCTTCTCCTCTCACTTCATCTACCAAATTAATAGCAAACTCTGTCCTGTTAGTGTAGGTGGCGAGATTGTTCCAGGTAGATCAAATTTGTGAAATTGTTGGCATCTTTGGAACTTTTTGCCAATCACTCATTTGATGCTAGCAAGCATGTATTTCTGTATATATAATTGATATGGAAAGGAAAGAGAGATAGTCCGTGGCTTATCAAAAAATTGAATTTCAGCATCGCCATTCAGGGAGGAGAATATTCTTCAAATTTTTGGAGGATGAAGCATATCCCATGTGCTGGCGAGCAGGCACAAGTTGTTGAGTTTGTTACCTGGTTTGTGTGTTGTTCTTACAGCTCTTCCTTTACTTGAATCAGCTGACAAAACTAATAGAAACATTGCTATTTATTTATCTAATTATGTATTTCATGGTGGATATAACTGTTACAACTTAGTACACCTTTCCAGTGATGACCTCGGTAGTATACCAAGAAACTTTTTATTTGTTCAACCCATTCCAAGAAAACCTTCATTTACTAATATTATAATGCTGAACATCCCTTCATTGTAATTGCCATTATTGTGTTGTTATTATTATGATTTGTTTTATGACTGTTATTTTAATTAAGGTATTTAAGATTATTTTATTATTTCTGTAAGAATAATAACCCTTTTAACTATTTATTTTTTTATTGTACAATTTTATGTTCTAGGTGGAAGTTAGTGAAAAAACTTTGAAGTTCAAAATTGCCACTTCAGAGGGACGCCGTAGCTATCCTGGAAGCAGAAAAGGCAGTAGAGATGGTGATGCCTCAAGTTATGCTTATGGTGGTCGTAAGAGGAGTGTTGCTTCACCAGCAACAAGTAGTGGTGGTGTGGGTGGTAGCCTTGAATTGTGTAATGGAGGAGGCAGAGGCAGCAGTCCTAGAAGCTCATCAGACAGTCGTCCTGGAGATAAAGAAACTTGTAGCCCTGGAGATGCATTTTGTTCATCCAAAATAACTACAGTTAATGATGTTCAATTAGTGTCAGCAAGTGCTAAACCATCATTTCTTTCAAGAATTAGAAATTTTACAGAACGTTTTACATTTGGTTCTGGCTCAGCTTCAGGTGGCAGTCAAGAAGTTACTCCTACTAAACAGAAAGCTGTAACATCAGCTGCAAGTTCTTTACCATCACTCAATCGTGGTACATCAACAAGCACAGAAACAGATGGAAGAGCTATGACTCTTCCTAAGACCCGTAAGCCAAATCGCCCACGAGGATGGAGAGCTCTTCTGAGTAGTGGAGGAAGAGCTGAGACTGTGTCATCATTGGAAGTAATACCATCAACTGCCAGCCCATCCAAGAAACAAAAAAATCTTCCTGTAGATTCACAAGAGTCGGAAACAAAATTAGTTGTAGATAAAAATAATGTTAATCAGCATAATCGTAAGGGTCAAGAATTGGAAACGCCAGGAACAAACAGTGCACCACAGAATAGTCGTGGAAATAGTTCCAGTAGTGGTGGATGGATGTCATCATTTGCAGAAAATTTAAGAAGTGGAGGTGGAAGCCGCCATAGAGGAAATAAAGGGGCATCTGGAAGTGGAGATTGACATCAACTTAGAGTAGCAGCAGCAGGGAATGTTGTGGCTGAACCACCAGAGGATCAGATATCAGCAGCTGCTGCTCTTTGTTGTTGTTATCCTCAAACGAAATAGTTTAATCAGATCCACAGTATGGCAGTGTTCTTGTAAATAGTTCTGAATATAAATGTAGAAGAGTTATATTCTGTTAAAGTATAATGTGTTATTAATTTATCAGTGAGAAAAACATTATTTTGGCATGTAAAGAAGACACAGCTTGACCTTTTAGTTACATATTTCAGAATATTGTAGAGAAACACGAAGTAAAATAGATTATTAGTGTTTTTACTTATAGTTATTCTATGTTATGCTTCTACATACATACATGTGAGTGACCAGTAAAATGTATTTACTGTTATGTGTGTACAGACCTTGTCAGTTTTTCATTATGAGCACACTAAAAGAATTCTGTGTGCAGTACTCTACACTGTTATCCTAAGACATTATTGTATGTGAATGAGTTTATTGTAATCAAAGTGAAGAAAAAAATGTATACAAATCAGAGAAATGGAATATGGTTTATCAGAATAAGAAAGTTGTAGTACACAATTGAAGAGAGCTTAGAGAATTTTTCTGCCATGATAAGATAAACCATATTTATTTCCTTGACATATCTTATTCAAATGACACACTGATTATTTATGTGAAAAAAGTCCACCAAAGAGCATCAACTACTTCTTATATTATCTTTAGTTTAAATAGATCATATTTTTATAACCACCAATATCACAAAGATTATTTTCTTTTGGATACTTCTTTCATTTTTTCAAACTATCAAATTTTTATTGAAGTTAACAATTGCAACAAAAGTATACAGTAAGATGTACAACCTAAAGTATAAAATAATTGAATTTCAAACATATTTAGTCTAAATTTCAAAATAGTTTTGCAAGTTTTAAATTTAATCAGCAATTAAATATTTGATTCTTCAAAGCCATATTTAATAAATCTTGTGAAATAATATTTAATAATTTTATAGATTTTGATAACATTTAATAAATTCTAAGTTACTTTTAAACATTAATTTGATGACAATCATTGGATATACTAGTCAAAATATTTCTTATGAGAGTTAATAGTACCATTATTCTTGAAATTAAATGTTATTTTCTGTGTAATTAAATGTCAATTGCCATTTTCCAAATATTTTGAATTAATGAAATCTTGAATTTCAAGATACCATTAGACATGTTGTGTATAATATGAAACTTTACCTTCAATGTAATGGAGCCAAAACTGCTTGATTAATCAGGAAATATTCAAGTACATAAATCTTAATAGTTAACAAGGAAATTTATGAAGAAAATAATATTTTCAAAATCATAACTGCTTCCTAAATTATTACAAACATCTTCAAAATTACATACCATTGAAAAGTGCTTTTTGAGAATGTGTTTAATTGAATTTGTATCATTGGGTTAAAGCCTTCTGGTATAGCAATTCTCATAATTGTTGCTTACTCTTTTCAATCAGTTTTGGGATTTTTAATAAAAACATTGTTGGGATGCAACTTGATGATCTGTGAATTTATGTTGGTTATATAAATTGTGTGGTCAATCAACATGGCTTTAAATGGTTTTTATGTATTTAAATGTGCGCTTGTATGTATGGATGCATGTTAATTATCATAGAAACCTTCTTTATGGAATGCTTGAAGCAAAAGTTTAATAAATGCCAAAAACAATAATGATCTTGCAGATTGGCATTGGTACTACAAGCAGTTGATTAAATATTATATATTTTGAACATAGATATTATTAGTTTAAATTTAAAAATAATATTTTAAATAAAAAATGTAATTCAAAACTTAAAAACAGTTATTGAATAACTACCTATTACATATTCAAAATGAAATTTTACTTTTCTCTGTACTCACATTTATTAAGTTTTCATGATAAATCTCGGGTAGATAAACTCACAAGTAATATTAACAATTGGCTTATTAATATTTTAAATCCTGGATTTGTAAGCAGATAGGAGTATATGTGGTACTAGGCATTTAATATTTTTTTCACATCTTAAAATCACATTAATTCTTCTTGCTCTTGGCATTCCTAGAAGAACATATGAATATTTGGTGTTAATATTTTTCATGTAAATCATGTTATATTAAGAACATCTTACTGGACAGTAAGTTAAACATGTATATTGCACTAGTAGAAAAATTGTATTTTTGTGTTTTGTTGATTCTTACCCATAAGTCTGAATTTTGTTA
The DNA here is from genome assembly GCA_037074705.1 of Zhengitettix transpicula. Classification (NCBI taxonomy): domain Eukaryota; kingdom Metazoa; phylum Arthropoda; class Insecta; order Orthoptera; family Tetrigidae; genus Zhengitettix; species Zhengitettix transpicula. The sequence continues at coordinate 208,246,765 of CM073591.1, forward strand.
GATTAAAGTGAATAGTATAACTTTGCCAAAAAATAAGTTGCAGGACAACTTTAATGTATATAAAATTGTTGTGGTTACAAGAAAGAAATGTTTCAAGTGACGTAATTGCACAAATGTTAAATGTCAAATTAAACTTTCAACATTCCATTGGAAAAGTCCTTTTTCCTAGGATGGATTATTAAATACAAACAAGAAGTTGAATATTTAGGGTCTATAGACAAATGAATGGACAGTTGAACTCACCTTCCAATGTGGGCAACCCAAAGGTTCCATATCATGTGAAAGTGGTTTCTGAGCTAGGAAAGATGATTTTGAAATATATAAATCGATGCTAGTCCTTTTTTAAATGTACTATAAGATGAAGCTGCTTGAAAAATGATAGTATTGGAGATATGTATCTTTGTTAAACACTGATTCTTCATATTACATGACAATATATGTTAAGAAAAGGAAAGTTCAATGTAAAATATTTTAGGAAAATCTATTTTTCTGTCCTTCCGCACAGTCAGTGCCCTGAAATAATTGTTTAAACTGTATAAACTGTGCATCTCCTAGTAATGTGTATGATAATATATGACATAATTCCTCTTACCCAGTTGAAAGTAGAAATATGTATATTTTTGGTGGAAGAATATCAGTATTTGAACTATCCATACTTTAAAAAATGACAATCCTTTTTACAAATACTCTTTCATATTGTAATTTATTATTGTTTGTGACAATAATTCATGATCTGTATTGTATTACCTCATTTCTAATAAATGTATACCCTTGTTTGTTTTATCTTCAGAGACATTGCTTTCAAATTGATTCTGTTCTTTAAGATGATTTCTCACATAAAATCACATTAATAGAGCTAATTATTTGATTATGTCTTAAAATGGTACAATATTTATTTTTGTCTTAAACAAAACTTTAAATTATAAGACAGATAAATTGCACAAATGCTATAGCTTTAAATCTCAGATCTGTACATCTTCATTAAATCTAAAACAAGCCTGAATATTTTTTATTAATTATTAATTGTTTAATTAAATGTTTACTTTAGACTGATTCCATTAAGCATTTTTGTTTTTATGAAACATAATAAATTATCAAGTTATACCGTTTAATTACATTTGCATGTATTATTAAGTGAATAATAAAAATTTGAATAATCCATAGTTTTGCTTAAAATCATAAATGTAGAATTTCATTTGAGAAGCATTCTATTAAGATTATAGTAACTTTAAGTAAAAAATTACCAAAGGAACACAAAAAATTGGTTTCAATTGTGTCCAAATTATATAAAATGTAATAATTCACTAGACAATGTTCATGATTAATTTCTTAGTGAGCATTATGGATGATGTTATCAAGTAAAATAAGGATTTACCCTTCATTGAATAAAAATTGCACATTTAATTTTTTACAATTGAATTGAAATAATTCTTAACTGAAAAAACTTGAAGTTCTTACCAAATTAATTAAATATTTTAATTTTTTTAATTACAATGATTTACAGTTCAAAAATATTTTAGCTTTTCTATGTATCATACATAATATTACTAATTAACATATTGCATTTACAATTGATTCAAATGGATCACTAGAATAATGAAATGTAATGATTAACAAAGTGATAATGAATAAAATAGTAAATAGTTAGTTTTTTTTGTTTATATATAATGAGTTATTTGTCTAGATTTATCTTTGAGCTAATCTTATTCATCATTTACTTCTTCCAAGACATTTATTTACATACACATTACTTAAGTATCTCCCATGGGCCTTATTTGGATTAATCTTTCACTCTTTAATAATTCACCTTTAGAAGTATTTGTGTATATAAAAACTTGATCAGATCTCTCCATTAATTGAGGTGGTGTTGTTGGAAACCTTGGGGTTAGATTAATATAGAAAATATAGAATTTGAAAAAAAATTGGAAGTTATCGTCCTATTGAATGTTCTCGAGGGTCTATATCTTTAATGCCATGGATTGTATATGCCTTTCCTATCCCAAAAGGTCATTGAGTATGTGCCTGTAATTCAGATTTGGTTTAGTCTTATTTTATAAATTTCTAGATCATATATGAATACAAAAGTTGGTTTCTACAGTTTGAACATTTCAATAGTTATTCACCTAATTCATGCCCCATCTAGTGCCTGCTGTCAAATGAAGAAAATGTTGTAATCCATCCATTAACACCAAAATTTTTATAAGTTTTCTCTAAATGTTAACACAAACTTTCATATTTAGGTAAGCCATGGTATTCTGTTTGGTTGTACCACAACCTTATCACTCATTGCTTTGTAAGTGCTTGTTGAAAGCATTAAACTAACATTTACAAATTCACTTTGACATCTGAAAATGAATAATGTCTTAATTAATAACTTTTTAAAATTCTCTTTTTAAAGTTAATTTTATATTTTATTCTGAGATTTGTATGAGATGTACATAATTTGAGATGGCCAGCTTCCAAATTAATATTTTAATATAATAACTTTCAACATTCATGTTAATTGCATCTTTATAGACTTCTCAAGGGTATAAAATTTCTGAGGTTTCAATATGTACGAGCAAATATAATCAATTTTACTATAATAAATCCCAATGATTTTTCTGTTTATGTGAAAATGGGATGTTTTACATGTAGTCAGGAATAAAAAATGAATGATTATCATAAGGCTTTCTTTCTATCTCAATCAGAAATTGAAAATCTAGTGCAATATATTTGACTACAGTCCATCCCATTTACATATTACAAAATTTTATATTTTTGTTATTATTATTTAGTTAATCTAAAAAAATTTTTTACGTTTTTTGATTATTTATTGTGTAAAAAACACTGAAAATCTTATTTTCTAATAAATTGCCCCATTAACAAAAAACACCCATATTTTCTAGAATCAACTTATAAACGGATATAATTATTGTTCTTTTCTTTCAAATGTATATAGTATTCTTATTAACAATGCAATGTAAATAGGTTTATTAACAGCAATACAAAGTAGATCTTTATATTTCCCTTTAAAGTTCTCTCTCAAATGTGTGCCTTGCAATTCACTTACATATAAATTGAGACTTCTCAGTTTTGTCTGCATCCATGAAACCTTAACACTGGGAACAAAACACTATTTTTATTAGTCATTATTTTTTTCCCCTGTAACATGATCTTATTTTGAGAATATCAGTAATGTAAATTGTAATATTAAGAAGCACATTTTTCTTATAAATTATTGGTATCTTTAATAAGAATGTATTCTGTTTTTTAAAAAAAACCTTCAATGAAGGTTATTATTTAAGAGCACTTATTGCTCTCACATATACTCATACTTCAAATGGTATTGCTAAACAACCATTACATTACTTCTCTTAAAGTATGTTACCCATTAGAAATGCATATATATGAACTCAAATTTTGTTTACACTTACTGAAAATGTATTTTCCTAAAATGTGTGTAAACTTGTGAAATAAATTGTACTCAAAATATACATAAGTGTTTATTATTAATCTGCCAAAGCAAAATATTGCATTTTTATTCTCAAATTATTTTAGGATAAATTGTTTATTAGTAAGTGAAATGGGTTATCATAATATAATTTACAAAAGATACAGTGGAGGGTAGAAATACTTCCTTATAGTGGATAGAACAAGATGAAGAACTCAAAAGCCAACACCAGATGTCATGAAGACTCCAAGACCAACTAAATTAAAGTAGTGCAGTCTACTGAAATGAGGAAAATAGTCATCATTACTACAATATGATAAGCATTTTGATTTGATTAGATTAGATTATTAGTAAAACTTGATTATGCTATGTAGTTCATATTTTACATTTGTGAATTTTGCCTTACCTTGTGGTATTAAATATCAGATTCTCCATTGAATAATTGCAATTATTAAAAGTGTATAGATATATAATATTTAAGGAAAATGTGATGAGGTCAAATTAAATAACACAATTAGATAAGAAAGAAGGTGAAGTTGACTAACCCCTGAAATCAACAGTTGGTCAGACTGAGTCAGGACTTCATCAGGAAGGAAGATCTAAACTGCATGCCAGCCGGGCATGAAATCATGTATATGTATGATGTAAAAAATGTAAGGAAAATGTGACGGGGTCAGATTAAATAACACATTTAGATATTTACAACAATTTTCTATCGAAACATATATATGCCTGATAATTGATACAGTAATGCAAGTTATTTGCAGGCGGAAGCTGTAGCTTGGTCAGCTGGCTGGACTCGGGGTGGTGGCCAGCATCAAAAATGTTGAGCGTGTCTAGCCAGACTAATCTTTGGACTGACTTTAAATCTGAATTGTTGTGTATATTAGCTTTTTTACCAGTTATTTTAATAATTTTCTCCCTCATGGTCTCAAGATTTTAGCACACTCACACAAGATGCTCGACCAGATTGGCGCCATCACTACCATGTCTTCCCCTGCCCCTTATTTTGGCCACGTGAAACCCTGTAGGTGGTGTGGCTAATTAAGAAATTGAGATTAGTGTGGGCCAAATCTAATTCCTATTGAGAAAAATTTTAGAATCATAGACCCTGTGGGGAAATATTTCGAAAAAACAAGGTGTAAAGTGAGCTGGCAGATCAAGATAGAGTTAGACTTAAGTTTTCAAGAAGTTAGATGTAAGTTTTGGAGAAGTGTATTTTGTTTGGAGAAGCTGGTTTTTAGTTTATATAGAGTTAGATTTTAATTTTGTGTTTTGGAGCAGAAGTCTGTTTTTGAGGAAGTTACTGATTGCGGTTTGGAGAACTAGTTCTTAAGGAGATTATGAAACTGTCCTACTGACAACTCCTGTAGACCAGATGGGTGACCCGTTTTCCAGGAATTAATTTAAAAATGCAGCATCCGCTCGAGCCATCTGTGAAGTCTTGATCTGGGCAGATCTGCAAGTGGTCATGTACCGGAAATAATAGCCATCAAAGTCAATTCATGACCACTGTATTTTGATTGGTTCAGTTGTCTTGTCTCCATAAGAAATAAAAAAAGAGGGGGAAGGGAGGGAGAGGGGGAGAGAGACGCATGTGCGTCTGGAAGTTTTCCAGGAAAATCCTAGGGTTAGAAGGTAGATCCTATTGCAGGAAAAATTCCCCCGATAGCAATTCAGTGGGGCATCAACCAATTTCCTCCAGAAGGGGCCTGTAAACGAGCAATACTAGCCGGGCAATATTGCTCTAAATCCAGCAACATTTTCGACAATACATACATATTTCAGTACTGGCCGGGCAATATCGCTCTAAATCCAGCAACATTTCATATTTCAGTACTGGCCGGCGTGTTGCCGGTGACATCGGCCCTGTGTCGAAAATACGGAAACATTGCCGGGCAACAATAGTTCCCAGACCACACCAAGAGGACTCTGTAGTCAATCATCTGTGTTATCAATTAATATTACACTTTGTTCTCTGGGTAAAATTATTCAGTATTATTCAGTATTCCACTTATGAATTGGTTCAACGCGAAAACTATTGAATTTATCGATGAAATACATCATTATGGGACGTGAATCCGATGGACTATAGATGGAGATCGCCAAGTGAAGAAAGATGGTTGGCAAACAATAACCAACAAATTTTGCTTCAGTTATGACGTACGCGAAAAATTAAAAGAAGAAGAAAAGTTAATTTTTTATTTTTGAATTTAATATTTAACATATAAAGAGGCCTCGCCTATATATACTTTAATAAATTCATTTAATTCTTCTATTAAACCTACGCATACTTCTCGAACGATGTGAGAAATTGAACAATCGTATACGCTGATTATACGAGGGTGAATCAAATATGAACAAGACTTATTTTTTTAAATATTTATTTTGATTTTAAACGCACAAACAATCATAGTTTATTTTTCTACATAATCTCCTGATTTATAAACACATTTTTCCCAGCGTATAGGTAATTTTTTAATTTCTTCCACGTAAAAAGAGTCAGGTCGTGTTTGTAGCCAATTGCGCACATATGCTTCAACCTCATTATCGCTGTGGAATTTTTGCCCTCCCAAAGCTTCCTTGAGAGGACCAAAGACACGGAAGTCCCAGGGAGACAGGTCTGGACTTTATGGAGGGTGTTCCAGTGTCTCCCAACCCAGTTGCTCCAATTTTTGTACGGTCAGGGCTGCTGTATGGGGGCGAGCATTGTCATGGAGGAGAATCACTTTTCTCATCAGAAGGTCTCGTCTTTTGCGGCGATATGCAAGTCTGACCTCAGTCAAAATTTGGCAGTAGTATGCCGCATTAATTGTTCTGCGCTCATGCAAAAAATCAAGGTGCAGCAGGCCACGCTGGTAAAAAAAAACGGTAGCCAAAACCTTGCCAGCCGATAATTGTGACTTGGCTTTCACTGGTCCGGTTTCTCCTTTCTTCCTCCACTCCATACTCGCTTTTTTCGTCTTAGGGGTGTAGTGATGCACCCACGTTTCATCACAGATGACAATGTGAGAAAGAAATGGGTCTCCTTTTTCCCGAAATTGTGCAAGAAGACGCTCACACACTTGAAAACGATTCAGTTTCTGGTCAACTGTGAGAAGGCGAGGAACCCACCTGGCACACACCTTGCGATACCCTAGCTCCTCTGAGAGTATAGAGTAAGTGCTCCCATAACTTATTCCAACCTCAATTGCAATATCCGAAGTTGTTAGACGCCTATCACCTTCAACAAGTTGACGAACACTGTCGATGTTGCCCGCTGTAATGCTGGTGCGGGGTCTGCGGTCATGGCTCTCATTTTCAACACGTTCACGGCCCTCTACGAACTGTTTATGCCAAGCAAACACTCTAGCTCGTGACAGCGTCTCTTCCCCGAACTGTGCAGTCAATCTTCTCAAGATTTCGGCCGGTTTTACACCTTCTGCAGTTAAAAACTTTATAACAATACGTTGCGCAATAGAGGGAGGTACCTCCTGCTTGGACATCGTAACGATGGACACTGAGCGAGTCTATGATGATGAGTCACGTGCTTCCCCCACTCCTGACAAACCAACCTAACAGCCAATAACAGCGGAACGTTCTTCCATCACTATTGCGCGCGCAGGTCCAAAAGTCTTGTTTATATTTGATTCACCCTCGTATATTAATACATCAAAGATTTAGTCTCCTGTCGCCAAGAATCTAAGGGTGATCGGTATTGTTTTCCTCATCACCGTGTCATTTTTCTCAATCATAGGTCCAATTTTTTAAGCAAATATTTACGAACCCCTTAACAAAACGATGGGAAATACATCCTGCCAAACACGTGGACTGTGGCACTTCAAAGATGATTTCAGCGGTCGATACCACCGCTAAGCAGTAGTCCTCTGGCGAACAGATCACACTGAATCCATAAGGGTGTGAAAGAGGAAGGACTTAAACTGGGAACCCTGGTCAGTAGTGACGACGGAAGGTGCTCCGAATCGAGATATCCAGCCGCTATAAAAGACATCATTGATGCTCTCTGCCGTAATGTTGAGCTGCGGAATAGCCTCAGGCCACCGAGTGAATCGATCAATCATCGACAGGATGTATGAAAATCCACATATAGACGGTAACGGGCCAACGAATTCAACATGGAACCTTGAAGATGGTAAAGGAAAACTGTTAGTTGATAAAAATACTTATTGTAATGAGATGCAATAACTGACACTAGATGGCATTGATAAATGTTAACATAGTGTTAGTTACTGCTACTAGAGTGTGTTAAGGTTTTAAACAATATGGCTGTATGTTAATCAAAATAAAAAAATGTATTTTGTGCTTCTACAAGTGTGATGTTCCTCAGAAGTCATAGCCATCCAGTTCCACTAATTACAACCGAATAACAAAAGCAACTAATAGGTGCCTTAGTGAGACGTTGAAGTGCAGACGGAATGAACGGTCGAATATCAGTCGTAGACGTATCGCACCATACTACAATGTCTGAGTCATCAAGTCGCAGCGGGTGAAGTGTAAGTGAAGTCACATCTCGCCGTAATCGCCCCAGTTCCTCATCATTTTGTTGATAAGTGACCAGCTCAATCGTAGAGAGGACAGCGGAGGCATTTGAAACAGAGACGCAAGAAAGTACGTCGGCAACCGTATTCGCGAATCCTGTCCGTGGTGTATTTACCGATGAAATCTAGTTGGCGGAGCTGGCGAGGATAGATGTCTAAAAGATTCCTATCGTAGGTGCTATAATTGTATTCAGTCGGGGACTGCTTCTTAGAAAAAATCCTAAAGGCACACATTTGCTCCAGAACTGTGCCAACACCGATCTGCGAAGCGTCTGTGTTTAAAGCGATTTGTGTATTATAATCTGTAAAATGCAGTAATGCAGCAGAACCGAGAAACTGCTTAGCATTGTCGAACGCTGTCTCTAATTCTTAAATCCAAACAACTGGTGGCCTCCTGCAGACAATGGTTAAGGGATAAAAAAAACGTCAGCAGCATGCGGTAAACCTCGGTGATAGAAATTCGACATGCCTAAGAAACGCCGAAGATCGTAAATAGACTTAGGCAGCGGAAAATTAGTTACGGCTCGGACCTTGTCGGTTGGAGCTCGTCAGCGCTGACTTGGTACCCTTAAAACGTGACATTATTTGTCCCAAAAACGCACTTAGCGTTATTTAGTGACAGACCAGAGTCGATTAACCTCTGGAAAACTGTATTTATGAACTTTTGAACGTTGAAACTGTAGGCTCCACCATATATATCGTGTTCTTCGGCTGATTTAGACACAACACGAATATCTTCATTGTAAGAGTACACGAAATCGAGGTCTCGCAACCCTGAGTCGATATAGCGTCGGAATGTCTGGACGGCGTTCCGAAGGCCGAAGGTCAAACAGTGAATTCATATAGCCCAAATGGAGATATGACAGCGGTCTTGGGGATGTCCTCCGGCGCCATAGGGATCTGGTGGTAATCTAGAGCTAAATCCAGCGTGTAAAAGTTAGTACATCCATGCAGACGGTAAGAAAAATCATGGAGATGAGGAATCTGATAACGATCCGGAGTCGTAACGGCGTTGAGACCACGATAATCCCAACATGTTCTCCAACTATTATCTTCTTGCGTCGAATGCGTAGCGGGCTCGCATATGGGCTGGACGACGGACGGAAGATTCCTTGTTATATCATGCGCTAAAAGTCTCGTTTGGCGTCACATCATTTTTCAGGAGGTAGACTGAATACGGACGGGCCCACTGTAAGTAAGTGGTGATACACCTCGTGTTTCCTAGTCTGCAACGGGAATGTGGGGGAAATTATATCCGGAAATTTGCAAAGTACCGCCTCGAACCGCTGGAGGCGATCGTGCTTACTGTAGACGGGACAGACGTAGCAAGGTGACTTTATCGAGAAGACGCTTCTCGCGTAAATCCACGACGAGGTTGAAATGATGTAGCAAGTAGACGCCTATGATAGGCTGCGACACATCGGCTCCCAAAAATGTCAATAACACGCGTCTCAAACCCAGGCTCAAATGAAGTAATTTTTTACCGAACGTTCGGATTTTCGCACCGTTGGCTACATGTAGAGTCATATTGGTTTCCAAAGCATTTGATTTCACTATCCTACATGGTAGGGCCGAAACGTCTGCTCCTGTGTCTATTAGGAAGCGGAGGCTACTATTGCGGTCTAAATGGCTCAAGCGGTTTTCACAATTGCTATTGTCCCCCACAGCCGAAACTGAGGACGAGCAGTTTTTTGATGAGGTTCGAGCCACTTACACGGGGACATGTACTACAGAGCCTTGGCAAGAATCGGCGATGATACCAGAAAAGGTCGGTTTCCTCCGGACCTATAGGTTGCCGGGAATGAGATCGACCACGGGTAGCGCCGCGATTTCGGTTCACAGAACGCCTTCGCCGGTCACGGGACGACACAGCTAATACTATCCGTCGCAAACCCGCAGTTCCTCAGCTAAAGGTAAAGCGGCGTAGTGACATTACTGGAGACCACGTCAATATGCGGTTTCAAGATATCGAAATCACGATCAGCGATGGCAGCCAACGAATCAAGACTGACTCGCTGGCAGCGAAAGTGCTTCGGATGTAGCAAATATTCCGAGAACAGCGTACACAATATTTGATTCGTACACTGTCCGCCGGCCATGTAGCGAATATTTTGTAATATGAGAGAAGGCCTCTTCTCCGCTATGGTAATGTCCGCGCAAGAAACAATGAAGCCGCTTCTTCGATAACTCGCCAAAAGCATTGATAATGCGGTTTTTAATGACAACGCACTTATCTGTTGCTGGCGGATCGTCCACCAGATAGCTGACGGCGTCCAAAGTGGTCTCGTCCAGATTCACAAGGACGAAACGGTAACTCGAGGTGTCCGACTAAATCTTTCGTAAGACAAAGGCGGCCTCAAGGACGAGGAACCATCGGCGCGGGTTGGAACGCCAGAAAGGTGGTGATATCCGTACTGATTCAATCACATTGACGTTAGAGGCATCCGGCGTAGCTGTAGACGGGGTTGACGACGCCAGGTGTTGTCTTCGACTTCCGCCGACGACCTGGCAGAGAATTGCGCCATAACTCGTGAGCGGGGAGTACTTTCTTGGGTCTTGCGGAAAACGGGTACGGCAAGAAAATCAGCGTCATAAATTTAAGTAGACGTTGGAAGACTGCACAACGTCTAATTCGGGGTCACCATTTATGTGGGGACACTATTTATACTCATTAAAAATGTACCGATGTGCCTCCACATAAAATGTTGTATTTGTTTATTAGAAAATTAACAATCAGAACTATATAATACATGTTCCATTAGTTAATGTAATGACACAATAATACAATAACGTTAGCGGATACCCATCCAATGACGTTATCCGGATTGTAAACTTATACTGCTTTCAGGTCATTCGGCCATTTCTTGTTCTGGAGTCTTCTGTAGGGAGGGTCGTGTTGCAGGGTGGACGCTAGTTCGTTGGGTGAAGTTGGAGACGCAGGAAGTGGCTGGCACTCCGGTTGGTGCATTCTTCTTGAACGGTTGGCATTCCGAGGTGCGTATGTAAAGTTCGATTGCTGACGTACCAAGGTGCATTTACAAGCATTCTGAGTGTTTTAAATTGAAATCGTTGGATGATGTTGACGTTGGATTTGCAAGAGAAGCCCCATAGCTCAATGCCATATGTCCAAATTGGCTTTATTATTGCTTTGTAGAGTAAGATTTTGTTTTCAAGCGATAAACACGATTTTCTCCCCAGTGTCCAGTACATTTTTCTCAGTCGCAGGTCGGATTCCTTCATTTTTCTTAATATATGTTTTTTCCACGTTAGTTTTTTTGTCCAAATGTTGACCCAGATAGCGAAATTCGTTTGATTGTGGGATTTCTACATTGTTTAGGGACACTGATGGACATTCTAAACGGTTTAGTGTGAAGTTGACTTGAGTACTTTTCGCTTCATTGACTTTGATCCGCCATTTATTGAGCCATACTTGAAGGCGGGATAAATGGGTTTGAAGGTTTATGGAGGCCATGTGTGGGTCGGTATGTTGAGATAGGAGGACGGTGTCGTCAGCAAAAGCGCCTATATATGTGTCCACTGTTGTGGGGATGTCGGCTGTATATAATTGATAGAGTGTAGGTCCCAGCACACTTCCCTGGGGTACACCGGAAGTAATTGGATGGATTATAGAATAGCATTGACCATATTTTATTTTGAAGAATCTGTCGGACAGGTATGGCTTCATAAGAAGGTAAATTTCGCTTGACAGAGATGACTTTAAATTGAGTAGGAGCCCATCGTGCCAGACCTTGTCAAAAACCTGCTGTATATCTATAAAAACTGATGCTTTGTTTTCAAAGGTCGTGGAGATTATTTTTACTACTCGATGGCATTGTTGAATTGTGGAGTGGTACTTTCTGAATCCAAATTGGTGATTCGGGATCCACTTCTCTAGTAGATCAGTTTCATTTAATCTTTTTAGTAAAAGTTTCTCCAATAATTTAGAAATGTGTGACAATAAACTGATCGTGCGATAGGATGAGACTTCTTCGGCACGTTTATTAGTATTAGTATTACCTGCGCAAATTTTAGTGGTGCAGGCCAGTATTTAAAACGTAAGATTGAGTTGAATAGATTTCTTAGGAAGATTATTGCTGTTTTCGGTAACTCGGCGAGAACCTTTCCTGTTATTAGATCATAACCTGGCGCTTTCTTTTGATTAAGATGTTGAATTTCAGTGTCTATCTCTACAGTGGAAAAAATTTTAATAGGTAGTGACAGCAGCAGAGGTGCATCTAGCAGGCGTTTTACTTCGTCGTTTTGTTCGACGGAGTGTGGTGTGAAGACTTTGGCGAAATGTTGAGCAAATAGTTCTGCCTTTTCTTGGTCAGTTCTGGCCGAGTCATTACTTGATTTTCTTAATGGAGGATTTGTTGTTTGTGGTCTCCTGTTTGTTTTTGCTATCTTCCAGATACTGTGGTCCGTACGTGAGAGTGTTGTTAAATAGTGGTTAAAAGAATCTTGTTTTAGCGTTTTTAATCTATTCTTTATAATTTTTGCTAATCTATTAAATATTGTTTTGTCTATTGGGTTTCGGGATCGATGCCATTTTGCTCTTGCTCTGCGTTTTTGTCGTAATAGAGTCAGAATTTCGTTGGGGATATTTATATCATCCCGTACTTGTTAGGTGATCTCAGGTGTAGCATTCCATGCTGCGTTTTGAACGGTAGTAATGAAGTGAGCGACAGCTTCTTCCAACTCATGATAGTTACTTAGGCTAATATTATTCTGTAGATTTTTTCAACCACTGTCCTAAATGTATCCCAGTCTGTTTTTTGGTTATATAGCGACGGTCTAGGTGACTTTTTGATTATTGTTGTACTAATTGTAGCTGTAACTGCTGTATGATCGGATGACAGATCATAGTTGTTGACGATGTCAAAATAATTGGAGGACATTCCTTTAGTGACGAAAAAGTCTAGTAAAAATGGTATTTTCGCCAAATCCGTGGGCCAATATGTGGGTTCGCCAGTAGAGAGGTATCCGTAGCATTGTTCACGTATCAAGTTGTATAATGCACTACCCCTTGTCGAGATGAGTCTAGAACCCCAGTAGGTATGCTTGAAATTGAAGTCTCTACCACAAATTAAAGTATTACCAAGCGATTGGAAGAATGGTCGAAGAATGTCCTTGCTAAGTCTGTGCCGAGGTGGACAGTACACAGAAGATATTGTTATTGGATTTGGTAGTTTCTCAATTTGGATTACAGTTGCTTGAAGAAACGGTTCAGCATAGTGATGCAATTCTTGGTGGACAATTGAACTTTTAATTAATATAGCCGTGCCTCCATGGGCCGTCCCATTTTGGTGTTCGGTATGATAACACGTATAGTGTGGTATTCTAAGGTATGATCTGTCCGTAAAGTGCGTTTCGGATATCAGTAATATATCAATGTTATTTAATTTTAGGAACAATTCAGTTTCATATATTTTGGTCAGGATTCCGTTAGCGTTCCATAAGCTGATACGTGTGGTTTTAGCCATTAATGTATGAGTTTATTGAGGACCGTGGATAGCATGTTAATTATCATGCTATTTTGTTGCATAAGTTGGGAAAACATGCTTTTAAATTCTTTTAGGAAATTGTGTGAGGTTAGGTCTTGCGTATGATTTTGTTCGATGCCTCGTTGTGCTACTTGGTTGATGTCATTGTTAGTTCGACCAGCTACAATTTGAGAATAGCTAGGAGTGGTTTGGGGGAGATTATAACAGGGTTGGTGGGTGATTGGTTTTCCTGGCACAGGGTTGGTATTATGGATATATGATTTTTTATTTGATGCTTTTGGTGTATTCCTATTTTTTAAGTCTCTGTATATTGTGCAACCTTTATAATTCGCGGGACGATTACCACTACACAAGGCGCATGTAGCGGGAGTATTTTTTGACTTTTTGCATGTTTTGCTGTCGTGGGGTCCTCCACATTTGGCGCATTGATATGGCTTAGTGCAGTAGGTCTTCGAGTGACCATATGCCCGGCAACGAATGCACTGAATAATGTTGTTCTTAATTCGGGGTGCTTCAATTCTGATTTTGGTGTTTAGAATGAATTCTAATTTATAGATTTCTTTGTTGTTAGCTTGAAGTTCAAGGTCTATAAAAAACATTGGCAGGGGTTCCTTGGTTATTCTATGTCGAATGTTAATCAGGTTTCTAACGGGGTGTCCAAGTCTACTTAGTTCGGCCTTAATGTCTTCAGGAGGAATTGAGTGATGAAGATCGCGAATCCGGTAGGCTCTTTCTTGCTTGATCTAATAAGTATGGTCGACAATATTTTCTTGACGAAAGTGTTTTATCAGTTTCCTGAAGGCTTCTATGGTTTTGATGTTTATTTTTACCGTGTTGTTGGCTAATGATTAAAAGTACAATCTTTCATGGCTGATTGCTTCGTTTAATTCTTCGGTCATTGCTTTGAAATCAGTTACACCATAGATAAATACAGGCGGAAGGCTCTGGTCTGAATGTAATAAGTTATTTTTAGTGGCATTATTTATAGTTTGGGGGGGTGGTCTCAGTTTCTGCAAAGTATCTTGAATCTGTTGGTTGAATTAAGTACAGTCATGTCGTCACTTAACTTTGATATGCTTGTAGTTTTTCGCTTTTTATTCATATATTGCCAGGGATGTTCGTCATTGTTAGCTTCGATTTCAGATTCAGTTTTTGGATCTGTGCTCATAATGTCGCTATTTTGACAATTTTGTGCGGGTTGGAAGAAAGCTGGAGTGATATTACTAGCGGTTGGTGTGTATTGAGTCATGGTATGAGGTACATTTAACAATGGTGCATAAGTTGGATTGTGTTGGTTTTTTTTAGGGCAATTACATGAGGGTAATCCATGTTGGGTAACTCCCCTTTAATAGCATAGGAAGGGATTTTTGAAAGGGGAGATGCGGCAGGGTAGAGGAAGTTAGCCAAGGGTTAACTAAGGCCCCCGGGCTATATTTTAAGGATCCTACCCGGGATTCACCTAAAGAAATGTAGGAAAAACCCTAGAAAATCCTGCATCAGGTAGGTCGGGCATTAGAGACTTGTCCCACGCCCTTCCGATAGCGGGAGAGGAGTTTGCTGTGGGGACGCAGCATTCCCTTCTCCGTGCCTCGAGCAGGGCGAAACAGAGGAATATGGTTCGTTTTGATTTAGCTGCTGCGAGAGACTACGTTTTGTTGACGGTAGGCTCTGCATTTTTGTATTGTCGTCCGAAGGTTTCTTGGCGAGTTGACTTTTCTTGGTTTTCTTGATTGTTGAATGAGGGGTTACTTGTTGAGAGAGCGCCGCCAGGAGGGAATCATCCATTTGGACACCGATGTTAAAACACTGAATTCGCAATAGCACGGGAAAGCACGTGCACGCAGCTTTTACACTCGTTGCACTTTAATACTGCTGGATAATTGATAAATTAATCTAGTCTGCGGATTTTTGTGGCCACGCTGGCTCGGGGCATTTGATTCTGAGGTCCGCCGAATGCTCGAACACTACAGTGAATAAATGTTGTATGTCATTTCATAATGAAATGATTATTTGAATTTAAGGTCTAACCAATGTCTCTGGTCCTCCACTGTAATATACAATTTGAAGGTATTAATTAATGTCAATAGAATATGGGTTTTTAATATTTATGATTTAAGACAGGTTTAAAATGATAAATAAATATATTCAATAAAATGATATAAATTGTGCCACAGTTATATTTACAAATGAGAATCTTAGCTCAGGGCACTTTATCTGGCCTCGTTACAAGTATTGGATGCAATTTACTTTGGATAATTAAAATATTTAGAATTTATTATAATGAAACATGAAAATTAAGAAAACATTTAATCCACCAATGATTATCTTATAAATAAAAATGAGTGTATGTGTGTATGTATGTATGTATTTTCCTTATAGAAATCTACACCTGTTGAGCAAATTTCGCCAAATAAATATTTTTTCGTGTCAAAGACATTCATAGTATTTGTAACGATGTAATGTGTGTATAATTTCATCCTCTAACCGCATGGGAAAGGAGCTCCCTTAGCGTTGGGGGTGGAGATGCTTTACAGGTAATTAACACGAATACATCCGAGATTGGTGTCAAATCCAACATTATGGATGTCACTGAATTTAATTATGACATTCAACTTGGAATTTAACCCCCAGAGGCGGGGGTGGGCGGGGTGAAAATTTTGGAGCATTCAAACACAACAGATATATGCGTTGAATAAAATTTTTCCTGGTTTAATTATATTGATTGTATTTTTACTGATGTTGTTTGTGTATAATGTCAACCCCTTTCGGCATGGGAGTAGTACACCCGTAAGGGTTGGGGTGGAGTGACATTAAATGAAAATAACGCAAACACATTTTAGTTTGGACTCGAATCCGGGGTTATATTTATCACTGTGTTTAATTATGACATTCAACTTACAGTTTAACTCCCCAAAGCGGGGGTGGACGGGGGTTAACTTTTCAAAATCTTAAGCAGTCGATATTTGCGTCGAATAAATATTTTTCTGGTTCACTGAGATTTATAAACTTTCTCTACATGTTAGTTGCATATATTTAATATTGAACTCTTTCGGGATTTGGAGTGGAGCACCCTTAAGGGTAGGGGTGGAGTGGATTTCTTTAAAAATAACGCAAACACAATCGAGATTGGACTCGAATCCAGCGTTATGGTTGTCAGTGAGTTTAATTATGATATTAAAGTTGCCGTTTAAGTCCACCAAGCGAGTGTGGTTAGGGGTGGAAATTTTCGAACATGCTAACGCGGCCAATATTTAAGTCAGATAAAATTTTTCTGGGAGAAAGTAATTTATAGTGTTTGTACCAATGAATGTGACTAAAATTATAACCTTTTACGGAATGGGAAAAGAGCTCCGATAGGGGTGGGAGTTGATTTCCTTTACAAAAAATAAATAACTGGAATACAACCGAGACTGGAGTCAAACCTAAAGTTATTGATAACGTTGAATTTAATTATGACATTCAAATAGACATAAACCTCCCAGGGACGGGGGTGGTCGGGGGATGGAAATTGTCAAACATGTTAATCAACCGATTTTTGAGACGACTAAAATTTTTTGGGATAAATGAGATTCCTAAAATTTCTCTACGTGTTCTCTGAGTATAATTTCAACCCCTTTCGAGCTTAGCACTAGAGCAGCCTTAGGGTTGGGGGTTTGCGGAGCGCTACAATAAAATAACGCAAATACAACCGAGATTGGAGTCAAATTAAAGGTTATGGATGCCGCCGAGTTTATTTATGAAATCTCAATAGTTGATTTAACCCCTAGGGGCGAGGGTGGACGGGGTTGTTGGGGGTGGAATTTTTCTAACATGTTAAACGGACGATATTTGCGTTTAATAATTAATTATCGACGTCAATAAAATTGATAATATATCTACCGATGTTTTTTGTAAAATTTCAACCGTTTTTGGGAAGCACACTTATAGGAGAGGATGGAAACATTCAAACATGCTAAAACAGCCGACATGTAGACAGATAAATATTTTTTGGGATGGAAGAGATACATATTGTTTCACCTGAAGTTATATGAGTATAATTGCAACCCCTTTCTGCATGGGAAAGGAGAATTCTTAGATGGACGGTGGACAGTAGTTACAAATAAATAACGCGAATAAAACCGAGATTACAGTCAAATCCAGGGTTATGGATGTCACTGAGTTTGATTATGAGATTCAATCGGCCGTTTAATCCCAGGGGCGGGGATGGTACGGGATGGAATTTTTAAACATGTAAAATCGTCGATATTAGCGTGGAATAAATAACTGCCAGGGACATTGACTATGATGGTAATTCTATCGATGTTGGGGTAGGGATTGAAACATTCTAATCTTAAGACCACCGATATTTGAGTCGGATAATAATTTTTAGTGGTCAAAGGGATTGATAGTGTTTCTATCGATGTTATTTAAGTATAATTTCAACCCCTTACATCATGAGAAAGGAGAACCCTTAGAAAGGGGTTAGAGAGGAGGGAGTGACTACAAACGTTGTATATGCTTACCGGCCGATTTTGCTTCGAATCAATTGAATTCGGGATCTAAGGCATTCGTCAAATTTCACTACTCTGTGGATAATTTGCACCTCTTTCAGGATTAGAAGTTGTGCACCCTTAAGGGTTGGGGGTGGAGAGGTATTACAAATAACGCAAACACATTCATGTTTGGAGTCGAATCAGGTGATATGGAATTCACCTATTTAAATTATGATATTCAACTTAGCGTTAAACCCCCATTGGCGGGGGTTAACGGGGGTTGAAATTATTCAAATACTTTAATCTCCCGATGTTTTCGCCTAATATTATTCGCAGTCAATTCAATTCGGAATATTTGTCTTTGTGTTGTTTGTGCATAATATCAACCCCTTTCTGGCTTAAGAGACGATCACGTTTAGGGGTGATGTTTGGTGGTTGCGTTACAGCAAAATAATGCCCATACGACCGAGATTGGAATCAAATCCAGGGATATGGAAGTCGCTGATTTTATTTATGACAATCTGGTCAACGCGCGTCGATGGGAGTTGGGCTTGGGCGCTGGTGGGTGGTGTTGGGCGGCGGTAAAAAATTTCAAACATTTCAAACAACCGATTTTTGCGTCTAATAAATATATTTCGGAATCAATGAGCCTTATAATATCTCTTTCCATGTTATCCGTGTATAATTTCAACCCCTTTCGTGTTTGGGAGGGAAGCTTCCTTAAGGGTGGGGCATTACTTAAAATTATGCAAAACAATCGAGATTCGAGTGGAATCACTGAATTTAATTATTGCATTCAACTTGCCGTTTAACTCTCCCAAGCGTGGGAGGTATTTTTAAAACATGTTAATTGGCCGATTTTAGCGTCGCATTAATAGTTTTCGGGGTAAATTAAATTCATAATATTTCTCTAGAAGCTCTCCGTGTAAAATTTTAATTCCATTCGGCAAGGAGGGGAGCAAGAGGGTGGGGGGGAGCACATGAAAATAACGCTAATACGATTGCGGTATCGATATCTCTGAACTTAATTATGACTTTTTGTTTAACCCAAAGTAGACTGGGGACGTGGGTGGAAATTTTGTAAAATGTTGAAACGGACGATATGAAATAAACTTTTTCGAGGTCAACCCCTTTCGTCGTGGGAGGTGAGCACATGGATAGAGGGCGAAGTGCATTACATAAAAATAACGCAATAGCAACCGAGATTGGAGTCAAATTGGGGGTTATGGATATACGACATTCCGGGAAACGCCGGGCACCCAGCTAATAGAGAGAATAAATAAGAGCAACAGTTCTATTCCCATTTGGTTTAGTGTAATATTTATCTTAAGCTAAAGTTGAATGCCAAAGTTTCTGGAGACAATCTTATTCTGAAGCCAGCAACTTGGAAAATCTGAAAGAACGTTTTGTTGATTTAATGAAACTCACTCATGAAGTAGCTTCTATAAAATCACAGAAATAAAAATGTTCAGAATACTACTCACTGCTTGCTGACTGTGACTCTGATCTCACAGAAAAGGATATAAAGGATATATTTCCCAAGATTGGCAAATATTTTTAGCGAAAATGTAGATAAATTAATCGAAAAGCAGAAGAAGGATAAGATTACTAATGTACAAAAAGTTGCTACACAAAAGCATATTTAACTTGGTTCTTCATGTTTACAGAAAATTGGCGTTGCACTACATGAGGTTTGTAGATCTTATCACCACCCTATAGATTTTGACGAATCTGATTTTTGTTGAAGTTTGTTTTCAATTTTACGGTATAGTGGTTATGCAGTTTACCAAAAATGTTTAGCAAAAAATTCTATGCGTTGCCCAGTTAGGAGCCACGTTATGTATGAAACTCAAGGGTTATTCATGGAAAGGATGATAGGAACATCAAGAGAATTATTGAGTTCATCCAACCACACATAAAAGATAAATTTACTATAAAAGGTAAAACTAATGAAAATAGTCAGCCCCTTATTGAAAATTTGTACTTGATGTTTAATACAGTAAGTCTTCCCTCTTCTTAAAAGAATGCATACGAATTTAGTTTATTGGCTCACGTTATGCTAAGAACCAAGTTAGAACAAAATACGAGTATAATGAATGGTACGTTGGAAATCAAAGATCTACACGATGCTTGGCTGAAAGGTATGAAGCATTATAAAATTCTAATTCAGTAAAAGTTGAAGATGAGCTTTACATTTATTTTCAAGATGAATATTGGCAAGCGGAGTTATTGGTTACTTTTCTATTAAAATTATTACTTTAATTGCTACTGTGAAGATTTTTTCTTTCATTAAAATGAATCATTATGAATCATTAGGTGCTATAATAAAAGGAAATTTTAATTTACTTATCAGTTGGTTATCTCAAAATATATACAATGAAAAGTATAACTTTTTTGAACTGCTAAAGGTAAGGTAAGGGTTTATACGTTGAATATAGATACTTATCTTAAAAGTATAATTTATCTCAATAATGTGGTTATCTTGAGTTGTGTATGAATTTTGTTCAAAAATTTTACCGAATAGTTTTGTAACTTTTTTAGTTTCAAAGCTTTATTTGATATCGACATTGTTATAGGCCTTGGCACTGCAAACACTTAAGTTTATCAGAAAAATCAGGGAATAGTTCTTGATGAGCATTCAGTTATAGCAAGAGTAAAGGAAAAAGGAAGCCATGTTCCTTATGACTTTTGTAAAAAATCTAAAATGATGCTTAGAAAAAGGCTTGGAGAAATATAAGTGATAAGGCCTTTAAAATATGGGATGATTGCTGATTTCAAAATGTGCGTTCCATCTCTTTCCATTCTGGTCTAGAGGCATTACATACAACAGGCGGCAATAAGTTCTGGTGAAAATAAAGTATTTTAATTGAAGAACCAATGGCTGCATCAATCGGAGCTGTACGTTTCAGTTACCGAACCTGAAGGTTCTATGATCGTTGATGTAGGATATGGTACAACTGAAGCTGCAATCATCTCTTTAGATGGAATTGCTTATTGGCGTTCTATCAGAGTAGGTGATGAAGCAATAAAATCATATATTCGTGAAAATCATAAATTATTAATTGGTGAAAAAACAGATGAAAAAATTAAGAAAAGTTTGCGCTCAGCTAGTCAGCCAGATGAAAATAATAAAGAAGGAATGATGAATAAAGGCAGAGACTTAGTAAGCGGCATGTCAAAAGAAAAGTATCGCATCAGATAATTTCTGCTATTAAAACAACATAGGAAAGCACTGCCCCCTAACTTTCTTCTGATGTAGTTAATGGAGGAATAGTTTTATCCTGTGGCGGTGCATTATTACGTAGGTAAAGTTATAAGTGAAACAACAAAACTACCAGTCCGTGTCGCAGATGACGCACTGCGTTGTGTTGCCCTGGGTAGCGGCAAAGTGCTTAGTACATGGATTATTTCAGCCATGTTTCCTTTAAGCAGAATTAATCGCGATAATTGTTTTTGAAAGTAGTTAATCGAATATCATAGCAAATTTTACCTCAAGCACAGAAATGTAATGCAAGGTGCCAACAATAGGATTCATAAAACTTGACTATCAATAAGTATGCTGTTTTGATGAAATTGTGTAATAGAAACAAGGTTCCAGTGTCAGCTACTTGAATGACACCAAGTTTGTGTTTATAAATTAAGGCGATTATGCCTAATGAATGTTCCCTCCTTGTAGGAGAGACAGGAAGGGGCTACCTTTGGGGATGCCTTTTCCTCATTCCGTTTTTGAACTTAGGTTCCCATAAGCCGAGGCACCTCGGCCTGTTTTTAAAGGTGTATGTTCCGGGGTCACAAACCTTGGGCATACGGTAAGAAATGTTCACTGTTCCCATTGGAACAGACGGCCAGCTGCCTCCTAAACTGGTCGAGGTACGGAGAAGGGAATGCTGCGTCCCAACAGCAAACTCTTCTCCCGCTATCGGAAGGGCGTGGGACAACTACCCAATAACCTGATGCAGGTTATTCTAGGGTTTTTCTGCATTACTTTTAGGCGAATGCCGGGTAGGGTCCTTAAACTATAGCCCGGGGGCCCTAGTCAACCCTTGGCTACCTTCCTCTATCCTTCCGCATCCCCCCTTTCAAATCTCTTCCTATGCTATTAAAGGGGAGTTGCCACCATGTGGATGACCCTCATATAACCTGTTAATAAGATAATAAATATTAATAAAAAAATAGGTGTGACTCTTCAACTCTATGGCACTTATGGTAACTCTAACGCGAGAAAAGGAGCATGTTGTGCTTGACAGGATATTTCTGGCGATAAGTGTGTGGCTGAAAGTGTTGGCTTTCCTTACTATATTTTAAACTCTGAGGAATTATTCAAAAAATATGTAATAGAGGATTTTGCGAATATTTATATGCGTGGGAAAACTCCTATACCACGCGTAAAGTAATAACATTATTAATTGATAATTGTAAATATTTCAGTAAATTATACGAAAAATGCCCTAACTAAACTAATTGCAATAATGCCATTGGAGAGGAAGAAGTAAAATTATTAAGGTCTCATTCTGAAGCTTCTTTTACTGGATAATTTAAAATATTACAGCTCTTTATCATACGCCCGTTTAAAGTCAAAGAGAATGAAGTTGTGGGGCTTCAGGCACACCGGAAGTATCTCAGGAAAACCAATAATTCAGATAAAAGTACAAAGGCCTTTATTACACTGAACTAGTACTTTATAAAATATACCCCAATTTAAGATTAAAGAAAATGAAATTTGATGGCACAATAACTATTCAACATTTACAATTTAATTATTAATATAAAATCAACATACCGATTCTTGATAAATTTTAGCACAATTTACACCACACAATTACCACCAATTATTTTGGAAAACATAATAATTAGATAAATAGCTAAATGACAGACAATTTCAAGTTATATATTTCCTAGACAATTGGAACAACCCTTTAAAACATTCTTATCATTCAAAATCTACTCTTCAACTCCTTGACCACACTTCCAGCCAGACCGTCATAATTGCGATACGTTTTTAATTATCGTTTACAAATTTGTATAAAAGTTTTGTTACTCACGGAATGTTTGTCTGGTACAAGATCTCTCTCGTGTATCTTGAAAACTACCACACTAAAAAGCAATTTTTGCACTGACTGTACACTTCATTGAAATTTTAAAACACACGATTGAAATACTCGTCCTCTGCTATCTGGAACCTCGGATGAGCCGCCCCCTCAGCTAGTAGATGCCGGTCTCCTCTATGCGAAAATTGTTCAATCAGTGTGAAGCAACCATTTGCTTCACCGTGTGCAAATTATTATGTAAATCTCGCCGTAAAAATATTTGCTTGCTTTCATGTAAAAATACAGGATCTCGCCATTCGTACTTTATATCTGCAGACTTTACTGTTTGTTGCTCTAGGTGAACTGAACTGTATTATATCTCTCCGTCGACTTTTAACAGTTTCATCTCTCGTACGCAGAATTGTGACTCCTTCACCTTTCATCGCCGATTTCAGACTGCCGTTCTCCAAGCGCATACTCAGTTCTCTAAGCGCACGGTCTCCATTGTTAAACAAAGAGGAAAAAACGCCTTAAAATTCGCCATTACGCATTCGTACCGCTAACAATTTAATTATATTAAAACAATTAATGACCTGTTTAATTGGTATTACATTATATATATGTATATAAATATATATAGATACATATATATTGTAATGCCAATTAATTAAGACATTAATTGTGAATTTGAAAATCTAAATTGTTAGAGAAATCCTTTTGTGGCGGCGGTCCAGAACAATACTAGACAAGCCAAGCATTGTTTCCTTTGTCGGAAGGCCCGCAAAATGGCGTATGTACGCGCTAAATTTGCGAGACGGGAGTCAGTTGGCAGGAAGGTTCGGTCAGATTCAGTTCGCATTATGATTTGGTGAAATACAGTTTGCAGAGAAATATTGAGAATTAGCATTCAACAGAGTTGATTGGTCCCGAAACATTTTGCTCAGGACAAAATAAACATTCACAATAGCATTAACGACAAAACCTGCTAAGTAAAAAAAAGCAGTTTTGTGCACATACCCGGCCAGAGTTAGCAGAACAATACAGACAACCCAAAACGACGAATTGCAGAATTTGTCCAAGGCGAGCGGACTACCGGGAGACGAAAGGAGGTTCATCCGGGTTCCTGTCGACATATAATAAAATAGTGAATTAGAATCTGTGAGTTTTAGAAGCAGTGAAAGCCCCGTAATAGTGTTTCCAAAATTTAAAGGTATCCTGGAATGCTGGGTAGCCGTAAGTAACAATATAAAAACAACTAATTATGTAAACCTGATTAAAAGATAGCCGTCAGTTTTCGTTCTCTTCTTATAGATTAAAATTTGTAAATAAGCGTCAATTTTTTTAGTTTAACTTTGTTCACAATTAAATTTTGTTCTAATTTAATGGACAAGTAACTTTCTTTTTATTTAATTGGAAATTGTTGATAAGATTATAAATAAAATGATTCGCCATTATTAAACCCAGTTACGACCCTGAGAGATTGAGATATATTTAAATTTATAATTGTGTTAAATAATTGATAATAAATCTTTTGTTTGTAAATTTTATTAATCTTTTATTTTAATTGATGTGTCCATTTGTGAAGATTATTACAATATATATAAATATATATATATACATATATATATATATATATATATTGTAGTAATTGGTAATTAAGACATTGTTCTAATTGGAAAGTTGGATTGTAGAGGACTCATTATTAGTGGATATAGAGCGGACGCCGCAACAATCCGGCGAGGCAAAGAAAACATTGTTGAGGAGTCGAGAAGGTTCTACGCGCTCAAAAACTTAGGAGACGAACGAATAGTCAGGAAATGTACAGTCGGGCCGTAGGCAGCGAGGAGAAAAGACTAAAATTCCCAGTCATGAAAATTTGAACAGTTCAGTTGGGCAGCAGACAGCGAATAGACCAGACGAAAAGTTTTACAGTCGGCAGTCAGAACGAAAGAATGTGGTCCAGTCACAAACATGCTTTCAAATATTAAAAGTAAAGCAATATTCAGTCGGGATGGAGACAGAGCAACTAGTTGCAGTAAAGCATCGAGAACCAACCAATTTGGTTTAAACCAACTAACAAACAACGCCAATTAGAGCCTGTGAACATTTAGAGTCTGTGAGAACTTAGAATCAGTGATGTCCCCAAAATTGTGCACGAAAAACTAAAAATGAGACCTGGGCGGCCGTAAGTAGAGAAAAACTTTAAAATCATTTGTAAACCGTGTTTAAAAGATAAAAGTCAGATCATTCTTTAATTATTTAATTATCGAAAAAATGAGATCGTTAATTCTTGATAAAATTGAAATTGTTAAATTCAATCTTTAGTATTATTTCTTCCGCAACAAATTTCGTCTATGTTCAGACGCATTGATTGCCATAAAAGGTAAATGTAATTTTGATTATATAAATTCTGCCATTTATCAAACCCAGTTCAAGACCCTGAGATCCCAAATATTTTGTGATTATATAATTGTTTTTAAATTTGGCTTAATAAATTTTGTTTGTTGTATAAAGTAAATTTGTGTTTTTTTTTTCATTTGTTAAATTCAGACATTATTATATATTTAATTATTACAATATATATTTAAATACTTAAATATGAAAAATGAAGATAGATTATCAATACAGAAAGTAATTTGTATTTAATGTTTCTGACGTTATTTTGCGACTTAAATAAAGGAAATTCGCGCGCGAAATTTACAATTGAATAAATAAATCTTATTATTTTAGTATTATTATTTATGAATTATTCGCGGCAGATGTCAGTACATTATTTCGACGTCGCCGTTAGTATTTGGGCGGGGCTTGGTACCAAATTTGTCTATAGCCATCACTATTTTTAACAGACGTAAATTTTTGTTGTATTATTGATAACGGCTGAAATCATCAGTTAGCAGAGAGTGACAGACCATTGTTAACTGACGCGACCCCACGTAATCTGAAGTCTGGTCGGAATTGGACATGTAGAACTGCACTCCGGCTTTGGACGTCGTCGAGAGACGGAGAGCCGCCATGTCTTAGAATATTTTACAAAATAAAATTTATTATTGGAGAAAGATAATGGAGAGTAGGGACGAGATTTCAAAGTCTTTTTTCCAAGCCATAAGTGGGCTGAATTGCAGCACCTGGTCGTATCCACCTGTCTTCGCCTTAAATCGCCTTGGGCAAATCTTTCATTTCCTTAGTTACTGTGACGCTGTGTGACGGGAACATCTTTGCTGGATTTTTGCGGGCTGAGTTCTTCCACCCAAATTCATCGCAGAGCGTCCAGTTAGCAGTCGTTCCAGAACCACGTGTGTGTGTGTGTGTGTGTGTGTACTGACGCAAAGACAATGACAATCCAGGCAAACTGTAAGCTAAAGAACATAATTTCTCACAAGTCTGTTATTCCTGTAAAATACGTTCAAAATTCTCTTCTATATACAGCATTGCGTGTCAAAGTTGCCCGTTTTCAAAATTACACCCCGTTCGAAAAAGATACCTCACAAATTTCAAGTTTAAAGCCGACAGATTGTTAATCAATGCAGTTTCGGTGCCAACTCGTCATTACGGAGATATAAGCAATTAAAATTTAACACTAGGCAATAGACAGACAGCTGACTCCGTACGAAAGTTGGCTGAATAATCGACACAGAAATCACATCGATGTAGAGAACACGCACAATTTCTAATTCTTAGAAATGTAAATTTTTCTACAGTTCATAAGAAATTCAATTTGTAAACTTAATTTAACTGAATTATAAGCGAAATTTAGTCAATATTTAATTACTTGATGTATTTGTATTATTTAACTGTTTTCGTCAAATTACATTTCTAATTCTTGGTAGTGGATTGGGTTTAGAATATATGCAGAAAATAAAAATACACACGCGTTGAGTTCCAGACATGTTTATTACTACACAGAACAATGAAAAAGTACAATCTCGACAGAAAGTGCAAAGTATCATGCGCGTGCCCTCTGTTGATGTATGCACGTACTACATGAAGGTGTAATCATCCCAACACTAATTTATCGTATTACTTTTGCTATTTAGGTATTTTACCGGAAGAAAATTTGTGGACGAATCGTATTAAAATAATTTTCTGTTTAATTAATTACCAATTTTCTCTGAGATTGGATGTATTGATAATTTATTTGTTACTTTATAATTGTCAGATTATATATAATATTAAATTTAAGGTGCTATGACTGAGAAATGTTTGTGTCTGACATTTTTCAAATTCTGTGGTTTCTTTTTTGTAATTCTGGTGTAGAAAATGTCATTCTTAAATTCCGTTAAATATAAATATAATGGTATGTAGCACATCAAGTTAATTAAATCTTGGCTAAATTATAAATTACTTACAAGTAATAAATTATAAATTACTTACAAGTTGTACTTCTTATTAATTGCAGAAAACGTAACTTGATGCCAAATAATTTGAACGAAATTTACGAAACCTCATTATTGTTATATAGGATTCAATTTAGATGTATCATTTGATTGTTAATTTTTACGGTGTACAATATAACAGGTTACCGTGGTTCCTTACTTATAAACACAATTCGGATACAACCGTCATAGGACGTACTCCACGGCATTCATATTTCTTCTAATTTAGATTATACACATGTGCATACATTCAAAACTCTTAAGTCATATTTTAACGGGATTTAATTCAAATCTGTAAATTTGTATTACCCATTTATCTATGTTATGGCCAATTTACCTTTCTAATTAATCATATTAATTATACTCTAGATATTTTACTTGAATACGTAAGCCCTAAAATTATTAACGAAACCGTGTATTCAAACGAATTTTTGGCTTAATTATTCAATAAATTTTTATAATATAACGACTGTATTGATTATTTATTTATATCAGAATTGCTTCATATTAAATCTAGCATCTCTGCAATTCACGTACAAACTGATACTATGAAACTCAACAATAGATTTGATCTCATATTGTTACGCTTTTCTATTGTCGTTGTATTAGCTTTGCTTATTAGTTCGTCTCCTGGTTTGTACGTTTGTGTCGTTCTCACGACTCATGCGTTTTTAATCATCTGACGAAAGCAACAATTATTGTAGTAACTTAGTGTGGTATTTATATTGTCACTACATTTTGTCTGTCATTTGGATATTATTATTATAATTTTACCACAGACGTATATCTCATCTTATGTAAGTAGTCATGTTATACTAAATGTATTTATTTTGGAAGTCAACTATTGTCTTATTGATTATAATTATTTTTAGATACAACCTGAAGGTATTTGAACGTAGGGTGTGAACGTTTTGTAGTTTCGTAATAATTATAATTTTAATTATTAGATTCTAAGTTCTGGCCACGATACATTGATATATTTTCATTTTCTTGTATCTTTTCTTAGCGGTTTTTTACAAGTATCGTTAACTGTATTGCAATTTTTCAAATTATGTATTCAATGATTTTAAATGGCGTATGTGGTAGAGTTTTATCCTAAGAATAGAATTAAAAGTTTATTTCAGAAGCATTTGTGAAATATTTTGATGTCTGAAGTAGAGTTTAGTAGTACGTCACACTGCCCAAGTCTCGTCCCATTGTAATTTTTGTTTAATTTTTCTTCTTGTACGTGCACTTTTCAGAAGTTAACCACATTGCTATTTAATCGCATATGTACCAAAATGGCACGATCGGAGCAGTTCTGAGGTTTGAAGCAAGGCATTGCTGTTTTCAAGTGTCTGCAAATGGTAATACATAATTTATTAACAAACAATTAGCACAACCTTTCGCACTATCTAGGACTTTATAAGGTGAAAATTTGAATAAAATATATTCATAAATATTAATTTATATATATAAATGGGTTTACCTAAGATTGAGTAACACATCAATTGAAAAAAATCCTTTGTTTCTAAATATTAGTCAAATATTGATGTAGCATAAATAAATTTTGCTTAGAATATCCTAAGCCTCCAATGCATCTTAACGACTATTAATTGCAAGGCAGCAAACCCTTTTACAGTCACATTTTTTTGACAATTTAAATACTTTATTTAAATTTATTTTTATTTAAATTCGTCATTCATTACAGTAACTTTCAACCTAATATTTGGCCATAATCTTTTGTAAATATATTATACAAGCATTAACATTTATTGCTTTACATGCCAACTTTTGGCATCTCCAGCAATATTTAAACTACAGACCTGTAACTTGACTCCTTTCAAAAATTAAATTATTTTAATATCCAATCGATTCTATGATTCAACTGCCAACTGACCTCAAGATTTTATAGAGCGTACATCAACTCCACAATCAGTAACCTCTTAAAATATTTAACAGTTTTATATGCTACTTAATGATGTTGCTTTACACATGTAGTTATTTCTTTATTTTAGTATAAAATTTACATTATTTTCTAATTAAACTTTCTATAACTGTAATTTATATTTATTTAAAAAAATGTCAATCAATGTATAATTAAATTATAGTTTAACTTGATTTTAATTTTCTGTATTATAGTTATATTATATATTATATCTTGATTTATCTGGTTTCTTTCATAATTCATTTCTAACTCATTTTTTTCTTTTAAGAACTTTCCATATAAAGCACCAACAGTTCCTACTTCGTTTTTCTCATTCATTGTCTTGTCCAAATATGTACATAACTTCCAAAATTCTTCATTTTAAAGCATGATACTCTTTATGAATAATTTGGATTCAATCCCATATTACTTCATGCTTATTTTGTTTATGTGATTTAATAATGCAGTTCCAGTTTTTGCAGTGTATTTAAAATTACTTTAATGAAAATAAAATTATTCCTTAAATTCATGGACGTGTCTGATATATATTTTTTCACAGTTTTTACACTGTACACTATATCTTTTGCAACTTGTTTCTTTATTTTCTCCTTCATATTCTGAATATATATATTTATTTTTTAACAGGTTTCTCTGCTTTTTTGATTTTTGCAAATTAATTTTGTCCTATGTACACTATTAAGGCCTTCTGAAAATGTCTCCACTTCATCTCTTTTTAATATTTCTAGTAAATCATCCACATATTTTAGTATTATTATGGCTTTATTCCAGTCTTCTTTATGCTCTCATTGATTATAAAATTCATAAATGTTCCACATAAATTCACTGATAGACAACCTCTCATTGGTACTCCTGTAATGATGTAAATAAATCAGGCTTTTTTATTGAATATTTTTAAGTTACTTAAATTTATTATTATTTATCCCTGAAAATATTTGATTATGCTGCAGGGTGAAAGTAATTACAATAATGAATCATGTACATTTTATTTACAAAATTAAAAAATTAACTTCCTGCTCTTGAAATACCCACAGCTATTTTACAAACATAAGCAAAACTGAACAAAACAAATTTCTGAAAGGAGTTGGTGGGCCAAAATATAGTGGTCAATGGTTTTAAAGAACTGATTTTGATGGGATTATCTTTGGGGATTCTGCACTCGGGTTGTTTTCATTTCAGCAAGCACCTGAGTAGTGAGCATTGACCCTATCCAATAAAATTACAAAACAAATTGCCTAAAATGGATCCCTCCCTTTTTGCTGTTCACCTGGCTAAACTTAAGGATTCCATCACAGAATTTTATCAACTCAGCCGAAAGTGACATTTATTCAACCGTCTTTGTAGAATATGGCTACATAAGACAGACTTTCGCACCATTTCAGTTCTCCCATATACAGATGATTTTATCCACTGTGGTCAACTTGAATGATGTTGAAAGTTTTAAACATTATTTCCTTTTTCTTACTACATTTTATGGGGACCAAGGCCGGTACAGGCCTCAGGTGCAGTTTTATGCAAATCCTGAGAAATGCCTTCTATCTATGATAGCTCTTCCGGCAAATCCTATCTCTCACGTCCTCGTCGTGGTCCCTGGGCAATGCAGCTTGCTGTAGCAAAGAGAGAAGGGTGTTCGTCGATTATCTCCCGACGTGGAGTCTTACTTGAAAGTGTACAAACCTTCAAAGGTCAAGGGTACATTTAAGTGAGCTGTTTGTTCAAGTTTGTTTACAGAGTTTACCAATGTTTCTATTGTGATCTCTGAACATTCTAAAATCTTGGCCAAGACTGATGAAACTTGCTTGATTGTCGGCTTACATGTGCAAGGTCACCTTAAACCTAGCTGATTTGTTATCAAAACTTTTACAGGTTATTTTATAAACTATATTTACTATCTAAAATAAATATTTAATTTTTCATGTTAGTAAGGAATATCACAGTGGCTGTTGGTTGTATTATATTTATATAGTAATAATACTATATCAATTGGCCCCAATTTAGACAATGAACTACTCTTCATCTCATTTGTGAATTTATAATTATATAAATACTCTTACACAGATATATATTGGGGTATACACAATTTTATTAAAGAAATAAAGGAAGGGAATTTAAATTAAACCAATATTTTTAAAATATAACTAAGATTATTTATTTGACTAATTTGATTTTCATTGAATTTACTTTTTATATTTTTAAATATAATTTTAAATAAATGCCTTGGTTCTTATGAGAATATAAATTTCAGGGCTGCTTTTAGGGGCTCTAATAAAGAAGCAAAAAATGAATTTAAATGTGCAATAACAAAAATTTATGCTAATAACAAAAACTATAGAAATATTGCGGTAAACGATATTTATGTAAAGGTTCACAGAAGAAAGTTTTTTTTACATACCATTTATTTAGAGGACCTATTGTTTGTGAACACGTGATTATTTAATTTTATAGAACATTAATTTCATTGTCAGGCCATAGGAATGATTTTATTTTCCTCTCACTTTCCAATACTTAGGTGTCTTTCTACTTTTCTGTCATACGTATTGTACTCTGTTTGCTCTGGAGAATCCCTTTAATATAAAAGGTGATGTAATACAGCCTATACTTTGCTGAATTCACAACACTGACAACACACTGCTCTCTGGTTGTACTGTACTTTGACTGTTTCATCAAGTCCACCAAACACACACTCAGCTCTCTGAATATCTGAGTTCTCCACTAAAGTTCTGAGTATCTTGTGTACCTTTTCAACAATACACCATAGCAACAATTATAGTATCTGCATTCTTGTGCCAAACAATGCTGTTCTTTACAATACCCTGGCCTCAAAGTTACGACACCAATAATTAAAGAAACAAATTATATAAAAAATTTCTTTACACATTTGTAATCTGTACATTATGCCCCAAAATTAGTTTGAAAATGTGAATACACTATGAAAATTCTATTTATCAATACCAATTTTATGTTACCTTCATACCGTCAGATTTCGTAATTAGATTTTTTACCTTATATTTACAACTCATTATAAAAAATATCAAATTTTTAATTTTTATTTATGATCATAATTATATGTGCATTCTCAAAATAAGAAAATTATGAAAGTATATATTCAATTATTCAAATAAATTGAACAAATAGAAATAAATTAAAAAGAATTCATTTCGTTTTAATTTGAGGCAGGCATTAACTCATTAAGTCCTAGTGTTTTTAAAAATAGTAAAACTATTTTCTTTTTATTATTCTAATAAGCTTAAACTTTACTCATTATGGTTGCTACAAAATTATTATTTTTTATATCTAAAATCCCATATCAAATAAAATTCTATGTCAGATAACTATATGTAAAAAAATTTACTGACTTCATCTAGGTTACAAATTATCGTAACTTATTGAAAATACAAAATTAATTTAGTACTTTACTATTATTAAACTACTATCAATGTGGGAGAGCAAGTATTGGTAACCCTGGTTGATGCCTGTAACTGCCCATATTTACGTCTAGCATTAAATTTATAAAACAAATGTAACCAAAGCTAGAAAGGAAGGTTAATAAAAAAAATAGAAATGTTTTTGGTATTACATGTCGCTCGCCTATCACTAAAACACATTATCAGGTACCCCCTATCACAAAATGAATGAAGTGTCCCACCGGTATTTAAAAAAAGTTCCATGTTGTAAATGGTTTCCCTCACAACTTCAAATTACACTACTCTGCCAAACCTTGGTCAGAATGTAGCAATATACTTCAGGAAGAAAGTTAGAGATAGCTTAAGTCAAAAAAGATTTTTTTTCTTTATCTGCAACTGTGTGCCTACCATTAAAACTAGTCTTTTAAAAATCTTAAACTATATACTTAACAGTTCATCCAATGTTTGTCTTCCAGATTTTTCTGGTCTTTGTACACTTCACTCACGTACTGTGCACTGCTTTTATTCACTGTACTTTACAAAAGATCAGCTGGTTTTCTTCATTTCAATCTTCTGGGACGGTGTTGATCTTCCAGAAGTTGTTAGACCACTGGGTTGACGTGGAGTTGAAGCCTAGCTTTTTGTTCCCCAGCATACCTTTTTATTTCTTCTTTTATGGTTGGAATCTGGAGATACATATGGAGATCTGCATTTCTGACATTCCATGGGGCATTCACAATATTTCTTAATACTTTATTTTGAAATGTTTGTGTCACAG
Source organism: Zhengitettix transpicula (assembly GCA_037074705.1). Taxonomy (NCBI): domain Eukaryota; kingdom Metazoa; phylum Arthropoda; class Insecta; order Orthoptera; family Tetrigidae; genus Zhengitettix; species Zhengitettix transpicula. Next base: position 208,280,218 of record CM073591.1, read on the forward strand.
GCACAGCCCCGAAGCTGAATACTGTAGGGCCATGTTGGTTTCAATATTTGATTGTAAATCAGTAGTTTGTTGGAAATCAAAAGTTTGGAGTTTCTTCCAATTGGCCAATAGTATTGTCTATATTTTATGCTTAATTCCGATTTTTTCTTAACATGTTCTTTCCACCTAAGTTTGGTGTCTATAGAGTCACGCCTAGGTACTGGCGTTCTCATGCGGCACAATAGTTCCATTTATATTTAGTGAGAGAAACTCTGCTGGTAACCGGAGTGTTGAACCATACATCAGTTCTGCAGTGGTACATTTTAGATAATCTTTATAAGCAGTTCGCAATCCCAAGAGGACTAGGGGTAATGTCTCAGTCCAGCGTGGGTTGTTATGGCACCTGCTTGCTTTAAGGAACTATGGAAGCATTCAACCATTCCATTACTGGAAGGGTGGTAAGTTGTACGAATATGTTTGCTACCCAACAATTTACTGACAAGTGCAAATAAATTTGACTCGAATTGTCGTCCTTGGTCTGTAGTGATGGTGGAAGGTACTCCAAATCTTAAAATCCAGCGTTGCACAAGGGCATGTGCTACTGTGTCAGCTTATATGTCAGTCACAGGGATGGCTTCTGGTCATCTGGTGTACCTGTCACCACACAAGTGAGGAGATAAGAGAAACCTTCGGAGGGAGGTAGTGGTCCCACAGGTCAATATGTACCTGGTTATATGAGCTGGTTTTAGGAAATTTTGAATGGGTGCACGATTGTGTCGAGACACTTTGGATTTTTGGCAGTCCTCACATGCTTGTGTGCAAGCAACATATTTTGCAATGGAGGGCCATACATAACGATTCAGGATAAGTTTCTTTGTTGCTCGGTGGCTGAGTGAGAGATTATGAAGTGTGTTGAAGATAGCCCTTCGTAGAGTAGGTGGTACATAAGGTCTCACAGTGTTGTTGTGGATGCTGCACCAAATTTGTAGTTCAGGTTTGAGGGGCATTGATTTCAGTGTTAGTGAATAATTGGAATTATTCAACAAACATTGTCAGTAGTTTGAGCTAATGCCAGGGTTTCAAAGGCGACTGGGACGTTGGAATTAATTTCATTTACTCTAGAAAGTGTGTTTGCAACCACATTTTCATTTCCTGAAATGTGGCTGATGTCTGTGGTGAATTGTGCTATAAATGACATGTCTTGACGGCCTTGGTGACACAGAGTCAGTGACTTTTGTGAGAGCAAAAGTTAGAGGCCTGTGATCGTATAAATAACAAAATTCTGTCCCTTCGAGAGTGCCGGAAATGTCTTGCAGCAGAGTAAATGGTGTAATAATAAGCTCGATAGCTGTTGTTATTACAAATAAAGTAGTAGGTGAAGTTCCCTGGATTAGCAGAACTGCGGTGACCTTGAAGATCCAGTTGAGCGGTGTTCACCTCCAAGTGGGAGGTTTGTCATGGATTGACAATAGGAAAGAAGGTTCTCCGGGATGTGGAGTCATGTTGGAGCTAAGTCCAACTTTCAGGACAGCGAGGAAGTACTGGCTGCAGGGAGACAGACTTGAACTCCAGTATAGTAGAAATAAGGATTTATTATTGATTGTGCAGTCAATATCAATAATAGATTGAAGTTACAAAGTTTGAGAACATGAATCAGCCAGGTACTAAGCATACACCTGGCTGAATCCAAATCATGAACTAACTATACGAGTCGCGCCGCAGGTTTTAATACATCTGGGGCATGACCCATATTTCCCAGCTGAGGAATGAGGAGTTGGCGTATCAACAGAAACAAGTGTCAGCGCTCTGATTTGAGGCACCTCGCTTGTAGTTGCGACTGCTTGCTCCAAATTCCTCGCTTACTTAATACTACTTTCTTAATGCCACATTACAATGACAAGGATCTCTCTGTCAAAGGTACTGTATTTCTTTTCTGGGGGGATCAGCTTTTGAGAAAAAAATCAAAGTGGTTGTGGGTCATGACCGCTATGAGCATGCAGGACTGCTGCAATAGCGACATCTGAAGCATCAGTTGTTAGAGATAATAGACCTTTGTAATCTCTGAGGTTTTTGATTTCCAAGAACTACCCTGGGTTGGAGCCGGTTTAGACAATGCATAGATGAAGAGGAATGTTGGAGCAACCAAATATTTATGGAAGTTGTCAACAAGATAAATTGTTGCAGCATAATAAAGTGTGGACATTAATGAGTCTTGGTTTAATGGAACATCAAAGATTTCCTCCTTTATGATCTGCAGAGGATCTTCAGTTGAATTTCCACTTAAAAAGGCTATAGACTCGCGCCGCAGTGTTAGGATACCCGGGGCCGGGAGCAATAAGTCTAGTCTCCTAAACTAATACTTTATTCTACCACGTGGTGTGACTGGCCGTTGTTCAGAAGCAGAGGAACAGAATGGGCTCACCGCGTGCACGCTGTAGGAGCTCGGTAGGGTCCCGTTACTTGGTGGGGAGCGTTGTTTGCATCCCCTAGCGGGGCGCGTAACTGAACCTTCTTGCTCGCGTGGGGGCACGGAATATTCGTCCGCACAAGACCCTTAAACTCATAACTGATCCAATAGATAAACGATTGATGCATCTCTTTAAGCATTTTAAGAAGACTTGAATTCCTTCAATTGTGACTTGATTATATCCCACAATCCATACTGTCTTCCATAGAATCTCAATCAAGGGTTCAGCCCACTCCCAAATATCAACAGGTGCCTCATTCTGAAGGGTAGGAGAAATGAACTCCTTACATGCCGTGAAAGTAGGATTACATCCTGTTGCCCCGAACTTGGCTGCCGATGCGTCAAAACATCACTCCGACCCATCCTCCCCGTGCTATCACGTCGGGGTCACCAATTTTTCCCTATGTGGCGGACTCCGTGTTAGTTGGGACACGACACGGGAAGAAAATTTAAATATGTGTGATAGCACGGGTTTCGATTAATAACGAGAATGTTTTTTGAATATTTTATTTTTCTTTTCAAAAACATGTACACCGGCCAATTGCTCGGAACGAACTGAACTCAAATTGTATTTTACCTAAAAAGAAAAGAATCTTATTTCGTACAACAATGTAAGTTTATAACGATTCTGAGTATAACGCATTGTTTATTCTTTGGCTTCCGCGGCAACTAGAAGTTCTCCGCTCCGATCTCTCCGCTACGGCTGGCGGATAGGGCGTCAGCGATGATAGTAGCTAGATGCTAGCAGAGAAGTTCGTCGGCAGATGAGTCAGCTGATGCTTGCAGAGAAGTTCGTCGACAAATAGAAGTGAAGCTCAGTGGTGGCTAGCTCCACAGTACACCTCCCCTAGCAGCTGAGTCATCTGCGATATTCTGTAGAAGAAAAGTGTTGAACGCCTACAAGAATAAAACTAAGTGTTCGGCGCGAACGAAACGCGTTTCTTCTTCGCTGGGGGATAGGTCTTCACTGCATGCGGAAGTCTAGTGGAAGTGGTGTCTGCATTATCTTCATTACTTCTTGTATTCTGGGTCGAATCAGTGACCCGTTCCTCTGAAATTAGAAATGCAGGTTTGATACGAGAAATATTTACAGTAGTCTCTTTTCCCTTCACGTCAACAACAAAATCAAAATCGGAAACACGTCGAACAACTTTGTAAGGGCCCTCATATGGAGGTTCCAACGGTTTGCGAATGTGATCCACACGGATAAACACAAAGTCTGAGTTGTACAAGTCTGGATGCACAAATATTGTATCCTTTCGATGATGAGCTGCGGGTTTAGGACGAACTTGGCGCATGTGTTCTCGGAATTTTTCCAGGAAAACCTTGGGCTCGGGAGTCGTATCTTCAGTCAAAGAATTCGCCTGGAAGTCTGCAGTATACTAAATCTGCCGGACAGCATCCGAGGTCTTATTTAATTGCCGTTCATAGTCCCAGCATTACCGTAGGAAGTACATCCAACCAATTGCGTGATTGATGGCACATTAATGAAGCTTTCAATGTTCGATGCTATCGTTCCACCATTCCGTTCGCTTGTGGGTGATGGGCTGTACTTCCGGTTCTTAAACTTTCAACCAAATACGTGAGTTCTCGGAATAAAATAAGTTCAAATTTGTACCGTGGTTATTAATGCTGGAGCGTTAAATATAGAAATCCAGCCTTTAAAAAATCCTCAGTGATCGTTTCTGCACATATATTTTGCAGAGGAAATACTTCAGGCCACCGAGTAATTCTGTCAATGACTGACAAAAGATATGAACATCCACGTACGTTATTTAATAGACCAATGATATCAATATGAACATGACTAAATCTAGCATCCGGCAATGGAAATTTTCCAGTTCGCACTTTAGTATGCTTATGGATCTGATCTTAGCTTTTTGACAATTTAAGCACGTGTGGGACCAGTAACCAACATCTTTGGACATTTCTGGCCACACATTTGTGCTGAATTAATTTTCGAGTCACTCGAGTGCGATAAATTATGGTTCAGATCAAATACCTTGCACCGAAGTGATGCGGGCACAAAAGGTCGAATTGCTTCAGTTGATGTATCGCTCCATACTACATCGTCAGAATCACTCAGCCGTAGTGATTGAAGTTTCAGTGCTGTCGTGCCTTGAAGAAGTTGTTTCAACTCGTCTCGTTGCAGTTGTACGAGTTTCTCCGTACTGATTGAATCAGGAGCGTTGACAGCTGTTATTCTTGATAAGGCGTCTGCGACAACATTACTTTCACCTAAAACATGGACAATTCTAGTACTAAATTGGTCGATGAAGTCCAAATGACGCTGTTGTCGAAGTGTAGACTGATCAGCCTTTTTATTAAATGCGAAAACTAATGGCTTGTGGTCGGTTTTAATACTGAACTCATGACCTTCAATAAAATATCTGAAGTACTTGATAGATTGATATATAGCCAAGAGTTCTCTATCGTAAGTACTATAATTAATTTGCGCAGATGACAGTTTTTTTAAAAAGAAACCTAAGGGTTCCCACTTGCCATCGTGAAACTGCTCCTACAGCTTTATCTGACGCGTCTGTATACAAATCCAAATGTGCGTCATGACGAGGATGACGTAACAAAGTGGCTGAAGACAAGTTGTTTAGAGTTATTAAATGCCTAATGAAAGGATGGTGTCCAGACGATGGGTCGTTTGTAGTTCATCACCATCTGAGTAATCAGAAGATGGTATGTTAACTGGGAGTGAAGGGATACCGTCTGTCTCTTCATCTTTATCACCAGATGACATTAAGGCGTCAGAAATCATCTTATAAACTTTTGAGTAGGCGCGAGTATCCCTTCCCAACTCTTCAGGCGTCAAGATTTTCATAATTCCACTATGTATACTTTGAGCCTTCAGCTCTGCTACAAATTGATCAATGGCAGCTTTCATTGGGATAGGTATCTTGTTTGATTGTCCCCCTAATCCCGCATACTGGACAAGGCTGGTATTCCCACCAATCTCAATTAAAAGCCTCACACAAAGATAACCAAGATTCGGAACTCGGGTTGAGATTCTGGTCGAGTAAAATCCTATAAAAGGATTCCCTTTAATCGTCTTCATATATGCCAGGTAAACCTCAAATTCAAGCCGGAGTTGCTTACTTCGGTGGAAGAGAGTCTCCCATCCCAACTCTGAAAAAGTGGAAACAGCAGACTGTTTGTTCCACTAGTGCTCCCATGAACGGCAAGACGGCATTGAACTTCTCTGCCAAAGAAACAAGAGCATCACAGACATCAGCTATACTTAGACCTTCCTTGTCTAATTCAACTATCACTGTAGATAATCTACAAAATCGGAAAAAAATTCCGGGTATCAAGTAATTCCAGCCGTCATAGACCTTTGTGATCTCCGAGGTTTTTGATTTCCAAAAACTACCCTGGGTTGGAGCCGGTTTAGACAATGCATAGATGAAGAGGAAAGTTGTAGCAACCAAAGTTTTATGGAAGTAATCAACCAGATAAATTGTTGCAGCATAATAAAGGGTGGTCATTAATGGGCCATGGTTTAATGGAACATCAAAGATTTCCTCCTTTATGATCTTCAGAGGATCTTCAGTTGAATTTCCACTTAAAAAGGCCAATAAACTCATCACTGATCCAATAGGGAAAAGATTGATGCATCTCTTTAAGCACTTTAAGAAGACTGGAATTCCTTCAATTGTGACTTGATTATATCCCACAATCCATACTGTCTTCCATATAATCTCAATCAAGGGTTCAGCTCACTCCCAAATGTCAATCACATTCCGAAGGGAAAACATGCCGTTTATGTAAAGCAGGATTACATCCTGTTGCCCCAACTTGGCTGCCGATCCATCCTCCCCGTGCATCACGTCGGGGTCACCAATTATTCCCTATGTGGCGGACTCCGTGTTAGTTGGGACACGAATCGGGAAGAAAATTTAAATGTGTGTGTTAGCACGGGTTGCGATTAATGACGAGAATGTTTTTTGAATATTTTATTTATCTTTTCAAAAACATGTACACCGGTCAATTGCTCGGAACGAACTGAACTAAAATTGTATTTTACTAAAAAAGAAAAGAATCTTATTTCGTACAACAATGTAAGTTCATAACGATTTTGAGTATAACGCAGAGTTTATTCTTTGGTTTCCGCGGCGACTAGAAGTTCTCTGCGCTCCGATTTCTTCTCCTTGAGCGATGATAGTAGCTAGATGCTTGCAGAGAAGTTTGTCGACAGATAGAAGTGAAGCTCAGTGGAGGCTAGCTCCACAAGTAATACTATTAATCTATTTAACCCTGAAAAATTTCTTGTTTCAAATGTTCCACTCCCGCCCATGTCCACCCCTCGGAGTTAAATGACCAATTAAATGTCGCAATTAAACTATGCGACATTCGTAACCCTGTATTTGACTCTAATCTTGGTTTTAATCGCGTTGTTTAATTTTATCGCCCGTTGACCCCCACTCCTAAGGTGAGCTCACTCTCAATTCCGAAAGGGGTTCAAATTAAACACGGAGAAGGTATAGTGAAATGTTAATAATTTCATTGTTCCCGTAATATATTTATTCGACGCAAAATTCGGAGCTTTACTTATTTTAAAATTTCTACTGCCCACCCACCTCCGCCCAACTACTCCCACCTCAGCCCAACACCGCGGGTGTACATAAATTCAGGGACATCCGTTACCTTCGATTTGAATCGAATATCGGTTGTATTAACGTTATTTTCCGGTATCTCCCTTTCACACCCACCATTAAGCGTGCTCCCACTCATGTCGCTAGGAGTTGAAATTTTCAAACATACAAATATTTATTCCACGCAAATATAGACCGTTTAACATGTTAGAAAATTTCCATTCCCGGTCTAATCCTGCCCTTGGGGGTTAGACGGACAATTCAATATCATAATTAAACTCTGCAACATCCAGATCTCTGGATTTGATTGTAATCTCGGTTTTATTCGCGTTATTTATTTGTAACGCCCGTCCACCGTCAACCCTAAGAGTGCACCTTTCCAATGCTGTAAGGGGTTGAAACTATACTCAGATAACATCGGTTAAATCACTATCTATTCGATCCCTAAAAATATTTATCTACCTAAATATCGGTTGTTTTAGCATGTTTGAATGTTTGCACCCTCTCCTATAAGTGTGCTTCCCTCTCATGCCGAAAGGGGTTGAAATTTTACAAACAACATCGGTATGTATATATTCAATTTCATTGACATCGAAAATCATTAATTTAACGCAAATATCGACTGTTTAACATGTTAGAAAAATCCACCTCCGTCAACCTTGTCTACTCTCGCCACCTGGGGTTTAATCGCTAATTGAATGTCATAATTAAATTCCTTGTATTTGACTCCAATCTCGATTATATTCGCGTTATTTTATTGTAGCGCACATCCACCCCACCCCTAAGAGTGCTCTTCTGCTAAGCCCGAAAGGGGTTGAAATTATACTAAGATTTTATAAATCTCATTGATCCCGAAAAATACTTAGTTGTCGCAAAAATCGGTAGATTTCCACCCCCATCCCTGGGAGGTTAATTGCTAGTTGAATGTCACAATTAAACTCACTGACAACCATAACCCTTGGATTTGAGTCCAATCTCGATTGTGTTTGCGTGATTTTTCTATAAATCTGCGGGGACACTGTTTATGCACATTAAATATGTATCGATGTACACCCACATAAAATGTTGAAGTCTACTACGAAATGATAAATTTAGTTCCAACTTTTATCAAATTTAACGTTTATTCAATAAATACTTTATAGAGTCGCGGCGATAAAATATAATACACTTAAGTTGTGGCTGAACCGTGTCGTCTCAGATCACACTCTCTTCTCCCTATATCGGATTGTTGTTAGCAATCAGCGATATTAATTAAAAATATCACTGACTGCCGATCGGGTCATACATCATCCGTAGAACGCGGAATTTCAAATGTCTGCCAAACGATCGGTTATGTTGCCGTGTCTTCATAATAATCCCCTCCTAGCAACTGAAGAGAGTTGCGAATCCTGGAACATGAGAGAAAATACAAGCAATGAAGGAGAGAGAAAAAAAAGTTAATTAATTATCAGCCGCAAAAGTAACTCGTTTCGTGCGTGGTCCGCGATACGTTTTCAGAACCCCTTGACCATTGAATCAAGATGCAGGAGAACGCGTGTCGGAAACAGGACAAACGGGATCCGTCGAAAAATCGCTAGTCACCACAAAAGCGGGTTTCAACCGATTCACATGGACAGTCGTTTGCTTCCCGTTTATGTCCAAAACGAAATCGACATCTGATAAGCGTTCGATCACGCCATGAGGTCACTGTATGGGCATTCCAGAGACCGCTGAACATTCCACGAACGAACACGTGGTTAAAGTGGTATAAGTCCCAGTGAACGAAGACGTCGTCACGTCAGTGGTGAGAAGCAGGTGACGGCCGGAATAGTCGTATGTGTGTGCGGAACTTTTCCGGAAAAATCTGAGGGTTAGAAGGTACATCCTCTTACAGAAAAAAATTCCTCCGGTAGGCGGAGAGTAGCGCCATACAATTCAGCAGGGCAACTACCAATGTCCTCCTTAAGTTCCGTCCTTAATCCTAACAAAACGGTGGGCAATACATCAAGCCAATCACGTGGCTGTGGCACATCAAAGAAGATTTCAGCGATCGATGCCACCGCTTCACCATACCGTTAGCTTCTGGGTGGTATGCAGTAGTTCTCTGGCGAACACATCCCACTGAATCCGTAAGGGCGCGAAAGAGGACGGACTACAAATGGGGACCCCGGTCAGTATTGACGACGGAAGGTGCTCAGAATGTAGATATCCAGCCAACATAAAAGACATCGTTGACGCTCTCTGCCGTAATGTTGAGCAGCGGAATAGACCACCGAATAAATCGATCAATAATCGTTAGAATGTATGAAAATCCACGTACAGACTGTAACGGACCAACGATATCAACATGGATATGGTCGAATCTTGAAGATGGTAAAGGAAAATAACACATAGGTGCCTTGGTGTGACGTTGAACTATTGAACGTTGACACTGTAGGCATGTCCGTGCCTAATGTGCGTTATTTTTGACATTCCAGGCCATACATATTTTCGTTGCATCAGACAGCGAGTTGCACGACCGCTCGGGTGTGATAGGCCGTGATTTAGGTCAAATACTCTACGTCTAAGTGCAGATGGAACGAACGGTCGAATATCGCCCTTAGACGTATCGCACTATAGGACAACGTCTGAGTCATCGAGTCGCATCTCGACGTAACCGCTCCTTCTACATAATTTTTTTTTGATAATTCGCCAGCTTACTCGTAGAGGACAGCGGAGCCACTTACAACGGCGATGCGAGAAAGTGCGTCGGCAACCGTATTCGCGAATCCTTCAATATGCCGGATGTCAGTGGTAAATTGACCAATGTAATGTAGTTGACGGAGCTGGCGAGGAGAAGATTTATCCGACGGTTTGAATGCAAAGGTCAATGGCTTATAATAACCAATTGCTGACCTTCCACGAAGAAACTAAAGTAGTTGAGGGCTTGATAGATGGCTAAATGTTCCCTGTCGTAGGTGCTATAATTGTATTCAGTTTCGAAAAGAAACCTAAATGCACCCATTTGTCGCCTTGCCGTTGCTCCAAAACTGCGCCAACAGCGGCCTGCGAAGCGCCTGTGCTTAAGGCGATTTGTGCATTATAATCTGGAAAATGTAATAATGTAGCAGAAGCGAGCAACTGTTTAGCATTGACGAACGCTGTCTCTAATTCTTGCGTCCAGCAACTCGTCGCTTGTCTTTTTTGGTGGCCCCATGCAGACACTGGTTAAGGGGTAACAAAACGTCGGCAGCATGCGGTAAACTTCGGCGATAGAAATTCAACATGCCTAAGAAACGCCAGAGATCAGCAATTGACTTAGGCAGCGGAAAATTATGCTCGGATCCTGTCAGCCGTCGGTTGGAGCCCGTCAGCGCTGAGTTGGTAACCTAAAAATATGACAGTATTTGCCCCAAAACACACTTAGAGGTGTTTAGTGACAGACCAAAGTCGCTCAACCTCTGGAAAACTGTATTAAGGTGTTGATTGTGTTTTTTGGGCTGAATTAGACGGAGCAAGAATATCGTCGATAAAGAGTACACGAAATCGAGGTTTCGCAACGCTGAGTCGATATAGCGTTGAAATGTCTGGGCGGCGTTTCGGAGGCCGAATGTCATAACAGTGAATTCATATAACCCAAATAGAGTTAAGACAGCGGTCTTGGAAAAGTCCTCCACCGCCATAGGGATTTGGTGGTAAGCTCGAGCTAAATCCAATATGGAAAAGGTAGTACATCCATGCAGACGGTAAGCAAAGTCGTGGAGATGAGGAATCGGATAACGATCCGGAGTCGTGACGGCGTTGAGACGACGATAATCGCCACACGGTCTACAACTTCCATCTTTCTTGCGTTGGATGTGTAGCGGACTGGCATATGGGCTGGAAGATGGACGACAGATTCCTTGTTCCATCATGCGCCGGAATTCTTGTTTGGCGTCACGTAATTTTTCAGGCGATAGATGGCGCGCAGGCTGGAACACCCACCGTAAGTAAGTGGTGATGCAAAGGCAGCCTCAAGTTCGACGAACCATGGTCGCGGGTTGGAACGTCAGAAAGGTGGAATCCTTTCTGATTCGACGACATGGACGTGAGAGGCATCCGGCGTAAATTGACAACGCTAGGTATTCATCGTCTTCGACTTCCGCCGACGATCTGGCAGGGAATTGGGCCATAATTCGTGCACGTGGCGTACCTTCTTGGGTCATCAGGTTGTCACCAGTTGTTCCGGTAAGTAAATTAGAGTTAGAAATTTAATTAGACGTTGGAAAGCTGTACGACATCACGTCGGGGTCACCATTTATGTGGGGATGTTTATGCACATTAAATATGTATCGATGTACATCCACATAAAATGTTGAAGTCTATTACGAATTGATAAATTTAATTCCAACTTTTATCAAATTTAACGTTTATTCAATAAATACTTTATAGAGTCGCGGCGATAAAATATAATACACATAAAGTCGTGGCTGAACCGTGTCGTCTCAGATCACACTCTTTTCTCCCTATATCGGATTGTTATTAGCAAACAGCGATATTAATTAAAAATATCGCTGACTGCTGATCGGGCCATACATCATCCGTAGAACGCGGAATTTCAAATGTCCGCCAAACGATCTGTTAAGTTTCCGTGTCTCCATAAATCCACTCCATCCCCACCCTTTGGGGTGCTCCACTCCAAATGCCGAAAGAGGTTAATATTAAATACATGGAACATGTAGAGAAATATCTAATATCTAATAAATCTCAGTGAACCTGAAAAATATTTATTCTACGCAAATATCGACTGCTTAATATGTTTGAAAATTTCTTTCCCCGCCCACCCCCCTCTCATCACCGTCAATTCTCGCCCACCCCGTGCGTTTCTCAGTTTCTTATAAATAGTCGGCAACATCCATAACCTTCGATTTGACTCCAATCTCGGTTGTATTCGCGTTATTTTCCTGTAAAGCATCTCCAACCCTAAGGGTGCCCTTTCCCAGGGTATAGGGGATGAAAATTATAGTCATATAACATCGGTAGAAACACTATCAATATCTGTGACCCCTATAAATATTTATCCGACTCAAATATAGGCTGTTTTAGCATGTTTAAATATTTCCATCCCCGCTCCTGGGGGTGGTTGACGCGTCTCACCCCGACAGTGTTTGTTTCCTGGTCGTAAATAACACGTGTACGAAATTTGATGAATTTTGCTCCACCGGTGTAGATTTGTATAAGGAACATACAAATATACAAATACACCGGGTAGCTGAAGATAATTGTTGGAATTTTAAGTGTGTTCATAACTGCGGCACAATAAAATAATGAATATTACTATTGGTAACTTAAAAGAATCAAAAGTCGGTGAGATATCTTACTAAGTTTAAAAGAATACCATACATATATATATGTAGTCGAAAAATAAAACAGGTCACACTTTCAAAAATTGTAGGAATTGAAAAGGAAAATGAAGTTTTACAACGTGATACAAGGCAATACGAAATTATTGATAAAAATACCAATAATCAAATTAAAATTTTAATAATTCATAGCAATTTCTAGGAAATTTTAATAAAACAACAGGTTCTGAAAATATATATTAATAAATTCTGTATATTTAAATATGAATTATATTGAAAATGGTTACAAAGTATAAAAACTGTACGTATAAAAAAATGTTTAGAATCAGAACGGAGCAAATGAGTCCGAACACTCCGTAACGAAATAAACCTACTAAATTCAGCTTATTCCAGAGTGCCGGCTGTCGGTGCTTTCGTAACTGACTAAACAAAATTCTCAACGGAATAAAAGTCACCGGTTGGTGTTTATAATAAATCCAAGTCCAGAAAATAATACAATTCCTATTCCTGCAAAAAATTTAATGTCTGTGATAAAATATCATATTGAATAATTTATGTTTAATTAATTACTTCCTAATTTGATTATAATTGGCACATAATTAATATACGCATTTGGTATTCGGATATAAGTATAGTATAAATATAAATTATTTACTGAAATTCAAATGAATTACATTATTGAATTATTAATGTGGAATTTTTAAAAGACAACTTTGGAAAGAAAGTTTTTGTGTTTACCTTTCTGTAATGTGTGAAACATTTTATGATTCCTTTGGCTGATAATTGGAATTCTGGGCGATATTTGTGTGTGCTTGATGCGAACGGCTATTTAACTGTAAAATTAGGTAGTTAATAGACATTTCTTTAAATTAATAACATAAAAAATTAAGTAGGATTCTGAATTAATTAAGAAACATGTTTTAATCGCATATAAATATGTAGTATAAATTAAATATAGTTACTAAAGTTCAAATCAATTAATTTTTTTGTCTTATTATTACATAATTTTTAACAGGAAATTAAGGAATGAATATTTTTATTTTTACCTTTTTGTAATGTATGAAAAATTTTAATATTTCCTTTGGCTGATAATTGGAATTCTGGGTGATAATTGAGGTGGCTTGATGCGAACGGCTATTTAACTGTAAAATTAGGTAGTTAATAGACATTTCTTTAAATGAACAACATCAAAAATTAAGTATGATTCTGAATTAATTAATATACACATTTTTATTCGCATATAAACATGTAGTATAAATTAAATATTTTTTAAAGAAAATTGAGGAATGAAATTTTTCGTTATTACCTTTCTGTAATGTGTGAAACATTTTATGATTCCTTTGGCTGATAATTGGAATTCTGGGCGATATTTGAGGTGGCTTGATGTGAACGGTTATTAAACTGTAAAATATTATAGTGATATATATATTAAGCGAAGTAATATTATGTAGAATTTGTTTTTTTTAATGATATTTACATTTTTAAAAGTAATCGTTTATTAGTTGACATAAATATTTTTTTTATTTGATTTAAAATTATTAATTATTATTAAGTGCATGTACTGGTTTGAAAACAAACTTTCTTAAAGATTTATATTTTAAAATGAAATATATTTGAAATGAAATCACTATTGTAATATTTATTATTTTAAATACTGTTGTTTATTAAGTTTATTTCTTACCTTAAATGTTGTTTGGATCGTGCAGCATCATTTTTTCTTAGGGTGATGTCTGTGTCATGTTGGATAGTATCCTGATACTTTTCATTGTTTATAAATCCTTAAGTGAATTGTTTTAGTAACTGTAAACTATGTTTTTAGTTTCGTTTCCTGGAGCATGAATGAATAAATTCTTAGGTGATCCGACTCTTGAGCAAGCTACATAAAGTTGACCGTGGGAGAAGCATGGCGATCTCAAATCTACGCCGCAGAGCTTAATTGATTGTCCTTGTGACTTATTTATTGTAATTGAGAATGCAAGTCTTACTGGAAATTGCAATCTCTTGAAGTTAAATGGCAAATCTGTTGGAATTAATGGTATTCGAGGGATATATACTATTTCCCCTTCTCCTTTTCCTTTTAATATAGTTGCTTCGATTACATTTTCAAGCATCTTCTTAACACACAGTCTTGTGCCGTTGCAGAGTTTTGGAGGGTCCACATTCCGTAGTAAAATAATCGGTGATCCTTCTTTCAGTAAGAGCCTATGGGGTGGTAAACCAGGTGGATCAAGTGAGTTTAGGAACTCTGGTGGGAAACTAACCGCCTCGTCGGTATCTATTACTGTATCAATAGATTTGTACTCAGTTACCATGCCTGGTAACATGGTAAGTATTTCATTGTTTATTTCGTGGACATCGTCGGTTTTAGAAGCGAGAATGGCTCTTTCTCGCAGCCAATTCAAGTTTCGATAGTTTTGGCGAACTGCTGGATAGACCGCCTCTATTAGGTCTGAGATGGACGACACCAGATTACAAAAGTCGGATGAGAATTTTAGGTTACCTGAAGAGTCTAGGGGTAATCTACCTTCTCCCATCTCTAGAAGTTTGTTTGAAAAAGTCTGTGCTGAGTCATCTCCCAATTGCACTCTCATATTAAGGTGTAACGTTATTTTTTGCATATGTATCCACAGAAAGGACTGTTTTAAACATGCGTGGATTTGATCAGCCGGTGTTGCGTTTGGGATGACAGGCAGAGTTTGACGAAAGTCTCCACTGAGTACTACGAGAGTTTTTCCCATGATGTTCTAATTTCCTTTAAGGTCTTTCATAGTGTTGTCAATGGCCTCGAGAGATTTTTTGTGAGCCATGGTGCATTCATCCCATATTTTTGTGAGCCATGGTGCATTCATCCCATACTATTAATTTACATGTTTTCAGTACCTGAGCTTGACCACTTGACTTGCTTATGTTGCAAGTAGGAATTTCGTATCTCGCTATGTCTAGAGGCAATTTAAGTGCAGAATGGGCAGTTCTTCCTCCATCCATCAATGTCGCTGCAATTCCTGAAGAGGCAATGGCAATAGCAATTTGACCCCGAGACCTGATTTCTGCCAGAATTAAATTAGTCAAAAATGTTTTCCCTGTGCCACCAGAAGCATCAAGGAAAAAAATACCACCGTTTTCTTTGAATATATTGTCCATTATAATTTCGTATGCTTTTTTATGATCCTCATTTAGAAGAGGTATGTTTTGCAAGACATACGAAGTAAGTTGCTCCATATTATAGCTCTTTTCTCGCATGTAATCTGGGTGAAACACATCTTCTTGACTTCGTAATGGCTGAGACATGCCGAGTTGTTGTAGTGTTTTATTTGCAATGGCCAGACATTTATCTTCCAGAATAATCAAAGCCATATTGAAAATATCTGGACCAAAAGAAATTTCTAACGTCGGATTTTCCCTCCGGACTTTACGGAGTATATCTTCACTTAATTCCTCCTTATTACTTTCCCATATTGTAACAGGATTCGACGGACTGCACATAGTGAGTATTATGGCAAACATATTTCTCATTTGGTCTGGCATGGAGATTAATTGGGC
Organism: Zhengitettix transpicula; assembly: GCA_037074705.1. Classification (NCBI taxonomy): domain Eukaryota; kingdom Metazoa; phylum Arthropoda; class Insecta; order Orthoptera; family Tetrigidae; genus Zhengitettix; species Zhengitettix transpicula. The sequence goes on from CM073591.1 coordinate 208,296,108, forward strand.
TTCTCGCATTGTGTCATCCCAGCACTGGTCTGTTTGTAAGAGACCTAATTTCTGACAGGTTTCTCTATATGTTTCGCATAGTTCTCCATTTACTGTTTTTAGGTCGGCAAAAGATGTTGGTCCCCTAACGTAGTGAAGAAGCATCCTAAGAAAGAAACATTCGGCGTTATTGGGATGAACTGTATACACACGACCCAAAGCATCGCTTGCATGTACATCATGTCCAGGTACTGACTGGCCTAGTTTTCTTCTAGAGAAAACTTTCCTAGATGAATTCCATGTGTAATACCGAGGTATTTCGGGATACAATAAGGTTCTGGCGAAAGGATCTTTCTGACAAAGTTGAAAGAATGCAGTTAAAGTTGTGTTTGGTGGTTGATCAATAACTTTCGGAGCAATCTGTGTGGTGAAATAAACTCGTTGACCATTTTCTAAATGAACACTAAGGTGAACAACAGTAGGATATCTTTCATGTATGGGAAATCCTAGTATTCGCCAAACTGCTTCGTTGCTACTAATGTATCTGCCCAAGTGATATTGAGTCACTTCATCATTTGTTGTGTCGTTAGTAATGGAAAATGAAGCCATATCACTACCTTTGTTTATATACTTGCACACGTATTTGATGGATTTGACACTGTTACAGTATTCGACATTGATGTGTGCCTGAAACATTCTCGACAGCAGTGGGGAATAAGGCACTACCCATCTATTGTCGATTTCTATTTCGGTATTCTTGCGTATCTTGAGTTTTGCCGTGAAACCGCCATCTTCTGGAGATCGCCGTCTGTACAGAGGATAACCATCACTTCCGGTTTGCGTGTCTTTAATAAATTTTCTTGGATATTTCTTCGTACACCTTCCGTCTTTCATGCAAGGAGAATTTCGATTCAGATTGCCGCATGGTCCGTGGATCATGTTTGTGGTAATGACAATGGACAGTTCAGGATCTTGTATTGGGTCAGGCAGTTCAGCTGATATAATATCATCCATTTGTGAGGGGTGAATTTTGTCCTTCAACCATATTAAATTGTGTGAATGTGGAAGTCCACGCTTTTGCCACTCTATTGTGTACATCCAGCATCTTGCGACTCCAAATACATGACCCTTTGTTATAGCGTCCATTAATTTCAACTGCTTTAATTTAAATACTCTCGCAATCAAGTCATGCCGCTCACTGGGTAATTGCCCATTGGTAAGTATTTCCTTGATCTCCAACCAAGTAGGATTACAGGTGAAGGTGATAAATAAGTCTGGTCTGCCGTATGTCTTTACGTACGTCATAGCATCCTGTGTGTATTCGTGCATATGTCTGGGACTACCAGTGAATGTAGATGGTAGTATGACTAAAGGACCTATGTTTTCAGCGTTCCCATCATTTGCTCAGGTGAATGTATTCTTCAACTCTGAGTTTACGTTGATTTAGACGAATATAAATAAGACGTTCTGTTTCGATTTTTGCATACATGTCAACTATGAATTGATGAAACAAATGCCTGCAGTTTAATATATAGTTCGGTTGAGTATCTCGGACCATTAGTCTGTATGCATAGAAAAGCATCGCTGAAACTTTCTTTGTTGTTGGTTGACCTGTTCTTGGGTTCACCAGTCTGAGATTGAAATGATATCCTTCTTCCCCACGGGGAAATATGACTGGGTATTCAAGAGCATCATAAAATCGATGTGTTTCGGAAATGCGTTTTAGTGAATCACCTCGTCGTTGAATTATGATATCTCGTTGATCAAAGCCATCGGCTGACATAACCACTGCTATTTCGTGTCCTTCAGGAGTATTGAAGCGCCGCTCGTGTTCTCCAGCCGGTCTACGATCTGCTCTTATGACAACTTTATATTCATCTGTCGACATATGTTCTAAAGCTGTTTTGAATGTTTTTATAAGATCATTATGTTGATGAAACATTGTTTGTAAACTTGAAACTATATGTCGTCTTGTTCCTGAGATGTAGCCGCACCTCTGGTTAGTTTCCGTTTCATCGTTTCCTATAAAATATATTTGTAGAAATTTTGGTTGCTGATCAGACGGCGGGAGCAACGATCCCGCTTTATGGTAAATCTGACCTTGCACCGTGAATGTTGTTGCAAACCCCGGATTTTCAATAACTGATGTGGCTCCGAATGACGTCATTTGGAAACATGAGTTGTATTTCCTGATATTACTGAGAAAATGTTTTGATTCTGCTGTATTTCCTGCTGTATATGTCAAAAGTTCTTGTGGTGGTGTTTCCAGGTGGCTGAGTTTTACTTTTCCATTTTTGCAGCAAATACCGGGAGATTCTGATTTAAATTTTTTTGCATGGCAGTAAGTACAAATTGTTTGCATTTTACCTATAGTAACTGTTGGATGGTTTATGTAATCTTTAAGTGGATCATAGTGGAATGCTTCTAATTCTAGGGTAAAATGGTGTGCAGTCCGCGATCGTGTGGCTCTGACTCTCACATTTTGAAGGCGGGTCTCACGCTGCTGTTCGGTTTCCGAACTTCTAGATGAACTTGCCCTTTTCTTTTGATCTTGCAGTCTGCTTTCGCGCTGCTGTTCGGTTTCCGAACTTCTAGATGTACTTGCTCTTTTTTTAAAATCTTGCGGTCTGCTTTCGCGCTGCTGTTGGGATTCGGAAGTTCTAGATGATCTTTCCCTTATTCTTTGATCTCGAAGTCTGGTCTCTCGCTGTTGAGGAGTCCCTGATAGTCTAGATTCAGCAGCTGTCTGGCGAAGATTGCGAAGCCTTGAAATTCTATCCTCAGGACTCTCATCAGCTCGCTTTTTTTAAATATTTTTAGCCTTCATTTGTACTTGACCAATTGCCTTACGTTTTCTTGGAGGCATTTTTGTACCAATGAATACCTTTAAAGAGTAATATTAAATTACTATTTATACATTAATATATTATGTTTATGGAAAAGGATGTATTCCTTTTGAGAGTAAAACTAAATATACCAAAACCACAATTGTACATAATGAGATTTAAAAATTGATTTGGTATCAAAAATGATATAAGTTTCTGTAAAATGATAAAACAATTAAGCTGTTTCGTAAAGGGTATCATCTTGAAAACCTAAGGTACAAAGAATTCATATAAGTATAAGGATCATATTTGTGGTTTAATACTGTTTTGGAAATGTGTACTAATTTATTCATTTTCTATATACAGTTGTAAGAAAAAAAGGCACAAGTGAGTATAAAGCTATTATATAATGTTTAAACAATAAGTATAAAATAATTAAAATGAAATAAAATTTGTAGCACTTACGGAAATAGAAATTAGGTGTGAATTGGAGAAATCTTATATTAAATGTAGAATTTAGATAAAGGAAATAATACAAGCCTCAAAGAATGCATCAGCAGGAAGTGCTCGAATTCCAAATATCCTGATAAAAAATCTACCGGACGAAGCACTAACTGTCATATTGAAAATTCTCAATGACATCTGGACAACACATGAAATTCCCGAGTTATGGAAAAGTTCTATATTTATCCCTATTCTGAAAGGAGGAATGAAAAACACAGATATAGGCAGCTACAGACCGATAGCCCTCAACTCTAACATCTGTAAGATCCTAGAAAAGGTAATTGCTAATAGGTTGACTTGGTACCTTAGCGTAAACAATCTATATTACACTAAGCAATTTGCTTTCAGAAAGGATCATTCCCCATTGGCCTTGAGCACATACCTCGATAACTACATAAAGGAAGCACTCAACCAACATCAACATGTCTTGGCAGAACGGAATAAGTCAGGGCTAGAGCCTCAGAGGCATTCTGTTCCTGGTAGCCATAAATGACATGGGTAGCATTAATAAACCCCCGATAGATACGTTGATATTTGCAGATGATGTCTTCGTGATGACTAGAGGGAACAACATGAAGCTGTCCCCTGAAGTGATACAGGAGGCAATAAACAAGGCGACTCAGTGGGCTGAAAAAACGGGATTCAATTTTAATTCTTGCAAAGTCAAAGCAATGTGCTTCTCAAGGAAATACAAGCAAATAAAGATACCTTTAAAAATATTGAATATGTAAAACAGTACAAGATTATGGGAATTTTCTGGGACTCAAGACTCGCGTTCAAGACACATCGAGCAACTAATCATAGAAAGCAAAAAAGTCTATTAATCCTCAAGCTACTAGCTGCCAAGAACTGGGGAGCAAAGATGGAACTATTGAGTCTCACCTACAGGGCAATGATCAGAACAAAAATAGAATGTGTAGCGCACATATATATGACAGCATAGAAAAGGATGCTAAGAAGACTAAACGTTGTCCAAAACGAGGAAATGAGAGTGATAACCGAATGTTATAAAACCACGCCAATACCGAGACTCACACTTGAGGCAAACGAAATACCGCTTAGACGCAGAAGGAAAGTAATTGCAATTAGATACGCGATCAAGAGAGGCATCGAAACCAATAATAAGAGAACAAACCATCACTCCTCGATATGCAGAGAAAGAACCACCTAGAAACCTAACCCCGTACTACACTACACTACACTAATATATTACGAAAGGAAGGAATGACTTTTCCAGAGATAGACCACAACACCACGGCAAACATACCACCATGGAAGCTTAACGAACTTCCAATCGATACATCGCTACATAAACTTAAAGTAAACAATCCACATAACACTAACTGGTCCAAAAATTCAAATGGAGTCGGGTGCGCAATAGTTACGACAGGCAAAGAAAAATCTATCGCTATAAACCATAATGCGTCGATAATTTCAGCAGAATTATACGCCATCTTCATGACCACGGAACTGTGTCTGGAAACGCCGGAGGCCAACAATATCATCTTAACAGATTCCAAGGACAGAATACACATAAGTACAGCGCACAGAAATGGTTGCATAAATCGAATTAGAGAGAATTTATTGAAAATACAAGAAAACGGAAACCGGATCACTATAGCCTGGCTACCGGCGATAAGAACATAGTAGGACACGACAGGGCAGATCTCCTAGCGAAGATGAAAGCTGATCATCAAGGAAGATCCAGCAACCTGCCAGTCTGCACCAGCAGGGACTGCAGAGGAGGGCTCTACAAGGAACTGGAGGAAAAGTGGAGTAGACCAGTGAAACCAGAGGAATGCGGAGTCATCCTCAGAAATGTCAACAGCAGCAGAGAACTATCTCGAAGGCAACAGGTTGTTGTAGCCAGAATAAGAACATTGCACTCCAGTTTCACTCATTCATTCTTGATTTCCAGATCTCCGCAGCCGGTATGCAGCTCATGCAAGAAGCCCACAACAATTCCTCATGTCCTCTTTGACTGCCCCAAATATAGCGAGATAAGATCAACCATAGCCGCCCATGATGGAGATTTGCAACACATCAGCAGCAATAAACAACCTCATAGACTTTACGATGAAAACTGAGTTGTATAAAGTAATTTAAATGTTTTACAAATGTAGAACTTAACAGATGTAAGTCGCTAATGACCAAAAGGTTAATGCGACGTTAAATTGTAATTTTAAAAAAATATTAAATGTGCAAGAAAATTTTTAGTATTTTGTAATATTAGTGAGCTAGGAATATTAATGTCCGTATATTAAATGCAGAATATATAGTTAATGTAATAGTTTTTGAAGCATATAAAATAAAAATTAAATTTTATGAATTTGCTGTAATCGGAATTGTATGTGAATGGACTTTAAATTGAATGGAGAGTTAGTGGATAATATAAAATTATTCGAAAATATTGAAAATGTTGAAATAAAAATTATATATGAATGGAACATTACGTAAATTGAATGGAATTAATATAACACGTTTTACAAATTTTAAGTGAGGAATCAAATTTGTAGCATTTATTGAACACTGAATTAGATATGATTGGGACTGACTACAAATGTAATGCGGATATGGAGTATAATATAACACTTAATTCGAAAATATTAACTACGGAGAAATGTTTGTAGCCTTTATTCTAAAAGTATGTGAATGCACGTAACTGAAATGTACAAACAATGTAATAGCTTTTGAAAAATATAAACTAAAGAATTAGATTTGTAGAATAAGTGTACTTCCAGCTCGGCCGTGCAACGTTATATATCTAACCTTGCAACTATCCGAGCTCGCTATTTTTTACAAACTGCTACCGGTTATAGACAGCGACCCAGGCCGCTTAAACCGCACGCTATAGGACCCGCTATTCATCGCAGAAGAAACCTATCAAAAAAATATCTACAAATCATCGAGAACCACTCTCTTGCATCCAAGGAGTCACCCGTACGTCAAATCATCGATACTACACCATCAAAATGGACGTCGTCACAGAAGATCAACACGCCGCATCGTCCAACAACATTTTCAACATTCCTTCAAACAAGAAAATAGCTGCCCATCCAGAATCCGCACAGCAACAACCTCAAACCAACAAACTACAGGACACGTCTACACACCACCACATCAAGCAACCAGCCGCCATCATGGACTTCTCTTACGACGAGACAGTGAGTGCGTTAAGTGCCGAATCAACGGACTCTCCTTACACCCCTTTCTCCCCTCTCATACAAACAAAAACAAAAAAATTGAAAAACCGCTAACAATCTCCCTTCAACTAGTGCAAAGTCATCTTCCAAAACCATATCCAACGCACCATTCACCACCATTAACAGGTTTGAACTATTACGAAACCTCGACGACGAACCTATAATCAACCAAAGCCCCATAGATACTCCCAAAAAACCACCTCCAATCTTCATCAATAATACAGACAATATAAACTTAATGCTCCAACAAATGAAATCCATCTGTATTTCGCCCTTTACTTACATCATGCAGGATCAAAAACTCAAAATAAAATCCAGCACCATCCCCGATTTTAGAAACGCCATAACTTATCTGCAAAATAACGACGAATTTTATGTCGTGGATTAATACAATTAAACCAGGTATCGTTGTAACAACGTCCATTTATTTCTCTCACAAGCTGTACACCTTCGTCACACACTACAATACATCTCTCCCTCGTCTCGTCTATAACTAACTACTTACAATAGTCTTTGGTTTATAACTCTTTGTTCTACCTAGAGTCTCTGGTCCTCCACATGCTCCCCACCCTGTACAGGTCGGTTGATGTTGGTTCCATTTGCGGTTCGGAGGATGAGTGTCCGCACCTTCCCGTCTCTGCCTCGTCTGGTCTCGATTATGCGAGCCTTCTGAGACATATGGCAAAGCTTCAGGTCATCTTGAAGTAGGACGATCTCAGCAATCCTACTCTCCGGTGTTGGTCCTTTCGGTCGTCGAACCTCGTGGAAACTTCTCAAATTCATTAGGTACTCCTTTTTTCATCTATTTAGAAGGTCCGCATACAGTTTCTCCCTCAATTTTAATTTTAGGTTCTTGACCGGAAGGTCTTTTGCCGACAAGAAAGTAACTAGGAGTCAAGATCTCAAGTGGATTATTGGTCTTGAATTTATTGCGGCTTCAATTAGTACCGTTTTGGCTGCCTCAAAGTCATCACTACGGGCCAAGGGTGGCAGTTCCGAGTCTCTGGGCGCATTCGTTGGATGGCAGAGATTCCGGGCGACGCCGTACCACCCGCTGGCCAACGGCCTAGTGGAGAGATTCCACCGGCAATTAAAGGCATCGCTGTGGCACACCGACGCATCTCGACTGGACGCACTTCCCATCGTGATGCCTTCAAGGAGGATCTCCAGGCATCAGGAATGGAGCTCCTATTCGGGGAAACGCTTCGGCTGCCCGGGGAATTTTTCGCCCCCGAAACAATTCCAACCAAACATCACTTGTCGACCGAGTCGTCCAAGTTACGCAGCGGATCAGGACCGTGGCTCGGCATACACCCCTCTCCGGGTACATGTTTAAGGAATTGGCTTCGTGCACACACGCTTTTCTTCGGGACGACACACGCCCGCCATATAAGGGGCCTCACCCAATCGTCAGCAGGGATGACAAGACCTGCGTCCTGCGGATACGAGGGAACTAGGTTCGGGTGAAACTTGCCTTGTCCGCGTGCGCACCACCACGCCCCACTCCCGTCGCATCGCAGCAGCAGCCGCAGCCGGTACCCCGGGAACGCCCAATGCCTCCTGCCAGGGTCGGTCGACAGCCCGCAACTCGAGTATGTCGCCGAACACGTGCGCCCGCCCGTTATTCTCCTTCCTCGCAGCGCCGCCACACGTCAATTTACAACCAGCCGGGACCCACGGCACGATGAACAATATTTGAAGTGATCGTGTGAGTGCCATTTGTGCTGCTGTGTATCATCATCATCATCGTTGGAATTTGGGTATGCCAAAGTTGGCATACCCTGGCTGGTTAGGCACGTTGGCCTCTACAGCCTGCTGTGGGCAATATCGTGGCTGAGTACTGGCGCCGCGTCGGATCTTGTAGTGCTAGTGGGATAAGGGTAAGGTGTCCTCTTTTTTTTTTTGAGCGAGGTGGATATGGAGCCCTCTTTTTTTTTTCTCGAGGGGGAAGTTCCTCTTTTTTTTGTGCGAGGGGGAAATTCCTCTTTTTTTTGTGCGAGGGGGATGTTCCTCTTTTTTTTTTTCGAGGGAGGGTAGGAATCCTCTTTTTTTTTTGTCCGAGGTGGAAGGATACCTCTTTTTTTTTTTCTCGAGGTTTTACTTGTTTTAGGTGGGGCTTTATTTTATTCTTTTTGTTCTTTCATTCTTATCGTATATATTATAATAAAAAGTAATTAATTTTTGATTAATGAAATTTGCCCAACGTTGTGGTAGCCATTTTATGTAATACCTCAAATAAAATAAAATTACCAATTTAAACAAACAATTTTTATTTATTAAGCACAATTTTCACAATTACACAAATCTGATGAAATTTTATAAATCAAAACAATTTTATTTACCTAGAATACATTTTAAATAATTGGACTCGGTACCCTCAAGATCTTTACTGGGTTGATAAGGAAACTGAACAAAATGTTACAATTAAACAAATACAGTTACAATAAATGAAAAGCGAAATGATTGAAACGATTGAAACGAAATCTGACAATTTTTACCCTTTATTAGCAATTTACAATTATTAATTCAGAAAATTAAACTTACACGCTCTTTGGTCCACACACCTCATACAGGCTTAAAAGTCCCCAGGCTGCAGTCACACTCTTGACGACGTCACCCTCTCGACGAATTCAAACAACGCTGCTTTCAGACAGACCTCCACGATGAAATTCCCAACTGTTGACGACTGATTTCCAGCTGATTACTCTCGGCCCTGCGTCCGTCCTGCGGACCTGCACCAGCAATCACTCCGAGCTGACACGTCCGTCTCCTATCCAACACGAAATGATAAATGAAGCTCTATATCTCCTCTATAACGTTAGCTTTCTCCCGCTCCGAGAACCACTTAATCAATTACAATAAGCATCTCCTTTTAGTATAAATGCCACGTCCATCTGTTATGATGCCTTTCAGGGTTCCGTCAGTCACACAATTTAGCCCTAATTATCTGTCCTTCCCTTCTCTAAAAGTTTATCATAATCTTTTGTATGTACGCGCCACTCAAGGATCCCCAGTCTCAGTTCGTAAACAACTCTGATGAAAATATGAACAGAAAACATGTCCTTCTTTACTGGTTACTACAATGTATTGTTGTATAAATGTTATTGTCATAGATTTCTTGTTGTTGTTGCCAATCCCCGACTCCGTCTCTCGGCGGGGGACTGCTTTGGGGCCAAAGATATTGCCCACTCAAGCGTCGCTTGGATCGACGGAGCAACGCAGCCTTCTCCCTCTCCTGAGACGGAGCAAGAGAGATGGGGTCCATTCTGTATGCAGCTCTAGTCGAGGCTACAGGTGTCCACAATAAAGTCTTGTCCGAGCGACCACGTGTTCTCTATTCTCCAGCAAGGAGCACGTGTTCCCAAAGTACTAAACGAAATACGTGGATTACTAAAAGTATTAAAATATCACGTGAAAATCTATGTCGCCTTCATAAAGTAAAATAAATAAATAAAAGCGCTGAATTTAAAAACTTCTATATTAAGTATAAACAAATTTATAAGAAAGTTAGTACTGCTGCTAAAACAGTAGGTAATCCAATATACTTTGCTAATTCGAATAGTAAAATAAAAGTGACTTTGAACGTTAGCAACGAAACTTCGGGTAAATCTAAAAATCGTGACGATATAGGACTTATGAAGGACGAATACCTAATAGCAAATAAAGAAGCATGATGTGAATATAACTCGTATTTTATTAACGTTTCTCGTGATATATTTTAAAAATCATGTAAACAGAAGCGTAACACGTCCAACTTTTGTGAACTGCTACGAGAATCCAGAACACCGGTTAAGTATTTCTTTCTGCTCCCGATCAACAAAAATGAGATTATTAACATAATAAATTTAACATCTTCGAATGCTTATTGACTCCAACAATGTTTTTTTTTTTTTTTAAAATGGGCCAAAGGCCCTTAAAGGCCGTGCCCCCTAGAAAGCACGCACGGCCAAGCATGGGGGTCTACCACTTTCTACACCCCCTCTGCACGTGCTGTTAGTAAACTAACTTGGAACACAAGGATTGGGAACTTGTGTTTGATCCGCACCTGAGGGCATAATACCCTTTAATACGGTCATTCACGGAGATAGCTTGTGAGAGAGACAGAATGAAGAGCGTAGGGCTGAGGGAAAAAAGTGCCAATAATTCAACCTGAAGGGTCTCCTTACCGGGAAAAAAACCTCAGCGATAGTTAGATGGGTTGAAGGGCACAATGAGCTAGAATACTGCTCTTGTGCGACAGCAACATGCACATGGTTTTGTTGGTAGGAATAAGTTAGTAGTTGGTTGCGGGTATCATGCACGTCGACCCTCTTCTCGTCGAGGAGTCCGGATCTCCGCACACGTCCTGTAAAAACCGTAAGCAAGCGTGGTCAGTAAATCGTTATGAGCCGATCATGGGGGTTCGGGGGGAGGAGGAGGTGTTTTGGGCGTTTGTGTTTAGTGACGCGGGTGTGGTCATAATTGCCCAGTCGCCTTATGATTGTGTTGTGTGAGAATTGTGTCTTGCTGTACAGGCGTTCAGCATGTTCTCTCATAACGTCCATAATGGCAGAATGTTTAATTCGCGGTGGACGTCTTTAGTTCGTGCCCTCCAAGGTGCCTTGGCGATGATTTTAAGGACCTTGTTTTGTAAAACCTGGAGGCTACGTAGATGTGACTTGGCTGCATAGCCCCACACTGGTCCAGCATACGTCAGGATTGGCCGTATGAGTGTTAAGTATAGAGCGCGGGCTGTGGATGTGTTGAGGGTGCTTGTTCTGTTAAACAATGGGTAGAGCTGTATCAGTCTAATGGTTGCTTTTCGAACGATGTTAGTGGTATGGAGTCTCCATGTCAGGGCCGGATCAAATGAGACTCCAAGGTATTTAACCGTGTCTCGGAATTGAATCGGGCGCTTGTGGAGTGTGAGTGGACGACAGTCTTTATGTAGGCGTGCGTGTCGTGCCCTACGTGTAAGTAGGAGTGCCTCGCATTTACCAACGTTAATCTTAATTCGCCATCGTGTTAACCATGGTTCGAGTGCGTTGAGTGCGCGTTGTAATTTACGATTAAGTGCCGATGGTTGCCTCGACTGAGCAAAGATGGCTGTGTCGTCGGCGAATATGGCAACCTGGGTTTCAGGTGTTGTGGGGACATCGTTAATGTAGATGTTATGTAGGACTGGCCCTATGATACTTCCTTGAGGCACTCCTGCATGTATTCCCCTTACTGTGGACTGTGATGTGTTGACATCCACGAAGAATGTCCTACGTGATAGGTAAGAGTGGAGCAGCCGTATGAGTGCGAGCGGGAACCTACAGTCATTGAGCCGTCTTATCAGGCCGTTGTGCCATATCTTATCGAAAGCCTTTTCCACATCGAGGAAAACGGCTGCCGTAGACCTTGCCAGGTTGTACCCTCTTGTTATGTGTTCAACTACTCGTAGTAGTTGGAGTGTTGTGGAGTGTTGATTCCTAAAGCCAAATTGCTCCGGCCTTAGATCGTTTTCTGTGCAGTGTTCTGTGATCCTGCACAGCATTACCTTCTCGACCACTTTACCTAGCGAGCAAAGTAAAGTTATGGGCCTGTAGTTGGTCGGAAGTGTGTGGTCTTTCCCGGGTTTTCGGAAGGTCAGTACCTTCCCCTGTTTCCAGGTGTCCGGGAAGTGTTGCGTTCGGAAGATGGCATTCGTGATGTCTGTGATCTGCTCGAGTGCTCGGGGGGAGAGCTGTTTGAGCACTCGATTTTGAATGCCATCCGGGCCAGGCGCCTTACTGGGATGTGTTCGCTGTATAGCCCACCGTATTTCACCTATGTTTGTGTGCCGTAGAGGCTCGGCGGCTTCTTGGGCTAACAGCTGTTTCACAACCTGGTCCGTTTCAAGTGTGAATATCGGATCTGAGGGATCGTCATTCGGTTGGAATGTGGCCTCTAGCGTGTCGGCCAGCAGTTCAGCCTTCTCCGAGTCGGAGTAAGCGTGCCCTGCTGGTCCGTGGAGCGTTGGAATTTGGTATGCCTCCCGTGTAAAATGTCTCGCCATCTGCCACGTGGAGCGTGTGGAGGTGTCGAAGCTGGCTAGGAGCTTGTCCCACTCCATGCTTCGGTGTGTTTTGATGTGTTCTCTAATGATGTCTCTAAGTCTGTTCATATGGGTTTTGTATATTTGCAACCTAGTTCGCTGCCAATACCTTCTAAGTCTATTCCTTAGGGTGATTAACTCCTTTATGCTATCAGGGAGCACCGTCCTGTGTTGGTGTGGAGTTACCGTTGGTATAACTTCGGATATCGCGTCCTGTATGGCAGCGGTGAGGGACTGAACAGACTGGTCTATTTCCGCCGCGGTGTGGATGTTGTCCGTGTGGTTCATGTTTCTATCGAGGGCTTCCCGGAATAAATTCCAGTTGGCCTTCCTATAGTTGAACATGACGCGCTTGTCTCTGTGCTGTATAGTGCCTGTGTTGCTAATGAGTACAGGGTAATGGTCTGAAGTCAGGTCCTGTATGACCGTGAGGTCAAGAGTGTCTGTGACGCCCTTGATGAGGGCTATGTCCAGGACATCTGGCTGTGCGTTTCGCCTTTCGGGCACGTAAGTTGCCTCACGTGGTCCTAGGACGATGTAATTATGTGTTTGTGAGTGAGCGTGTAGTGCCCTACCGCTGGGGTTGGTGCGTCTACTGTTCCATAAGGGGTGTTTACTGTTTAGATCCCCAGCTACTATTACCCTTCCCGAGATGTTAAGTAGCCGGTCTATGTCTCTAACATCTATTGGGGGCCTGCCTGGTTTATTGTAGACGGCTACGAGTGTAGTGTATGCTCCATTTAACTGGATTCTAACAGCTGTGGCTTCAAGCTTGTTTAATCGTGGAAGTGGTACAAGCGAATGGGCGATGTCTTGTTTTACTATGATTGCAGTTCCTCCGGCTCTGCGACCGTCTTGTCTGTCGGAGCGGTAAACTGCGTGTTGTGTAAAGTGAATCTTATCCGCGGGGATAAGGTGTGTTTCGTTCACTAGCGCGATGCCTACGGCATGTTGCGTCATGAACGCGGCCAGTTCGACCCTTTTGTTTTTCAGGCCGCATGCGTTCCAGAAAAGGATACGCGTGTCTCGGCCCATGTGCTGTCTAGCCATGGAGGTTGGTTAAAGACGGGATGAAATTGGATAGCTGTCCCTGGACAGCGGCGAGGATGGCGGAGGTGATTTGAGGGAGCATGGTTTCCAGGATTTTGGATATGAGGGATTTGACTAGAGCAGCCATAGGGTCTTCTGTGGTCTGCCTATTGCTTTTGTCCGATGGGACAGCGGCCTGTGTGGGGGCAGGCAAAGCAGTAGCGGATGGCTTCTGCTTTGTGTGTGTGGGGGCCTTGGTTGGCTGGGGACGGCCTTCCTTGGCGGGTTTAGTGTTTGCAGAAGGCGCGGCAGATTTTTTGTTTTTGGGCTTGCCGGCCTTCTTGTGTTTTTGGCTCTTAAACAGCCGTGTAGGTGGAACAGCTTGTGTTTTTGGTGTTGAGGCTGGCTGTTCCAGTGGTGTTGCGGAGGGTGCCTGCTCTGGGACCTGAGCAGGTGTACTGGGCTGCGCAGAAGGCGCAGGGGCCTGCACGGACTCAGGCAGTGTTGGGGCTTTTGCCACGGCTGCGGCGAAGGACCGTCCGCTGGAGACAACTGTCTGGGGGGGTCGGACAGCGGAGGCTGAGGGGGCGGGTTTAGCAGCCTGGTAAGCTGGCAGAGGAGCTTGGCCTTTACGCAAGGCCTCCTTCCTCCGTTGCAGCTCTGCCTTGTATGCAGGGCACCCCCTGTAAAGGGCAGAATGGTCGCCTCTGCAGTTGGCGCAGGTCTTTTTCCCGCCCGCCTCCAACTTGCAGTTGGCCACAGCGTGATGGCCGGCGCATACCTTGCACACCTGGCGTGCATGGCAGCGTAGGCCGCTGTGCCCGAACCGCAGGCAGTTGGAGCACTGCAAGGGCTTAGGGGGCGGATCAAAGTGCTCCACTCGTACGCGCTGGTACAGCACTAGATCCAATTTAAGGATCTCGTCGACTGACGGGCTGTCTTCCAGCTCGACGATGAACATTGGGAGGGCTCGCTTGTCTACGTTTGAACGCATTTGCCAAGCGTTCATGGCGGGGTAGCCCTGCAGCCCCAGGTCCTCCACTACCGAGTCTTTACTTGTGGACTCGTGGATTCCCCGGACGACGTATTGCCGCGTACGTACGTCGCGGAGAAGGTACAAAGAGTACTCCACCTTTTCGGCTTTCAGGAACTCTTGCAAGTTCCTGCAGTCGTCCTTGGTGGATGTGTAAAAAGCCGTGCAGTTGTCACGCCGTTTTGTGTAAAACTTTTGCGGCTTATAGCGCGCCATGAACCGTTGGTTCAGGGCGCCGAGATCGCCGTGGTTGTACGCAACTACTGGCGGCAGGACTTCTGCAGGCATTGCGTTGATTGTGAGTGAGCGGACTGGGGCGTCCTGTGTACTTGTGCTGGCTTGGGCTTGGGGTTTGGCCCGTTGCGTTGTTTTAAGGACGAGTTCCGTCCTGGGGATCTCGTGTTTTGGGGTCGCTTGTTTACGTTTATTTATTATGAGGGGAGATACCCCAGGACTTCCTGTTGGGGTATCCTTCTTTTTGCCTTTTACGACCTGCCATTCGGCGGGTCGTGCAGCCTGGCTTGGAGCGGCAGCAAGGGTCTCCAAGCTGCGGGCAGAACGGAGGGGGGTCGCCATCCTCCTCTGGCGGCTACCGGATATCAGTCTCTTTAGATTCTTTCCTTTCTTCGATATGATTTTCCGGCAGTCTCAGATAGAGGATGTTGTGTACGGAGGACTTGGGTAATTCTAACCAGGCCTACAGTACGCGCAGTTATCCCACGTGAAGGGGCCGCTGGCACTGAAAAATCCCTACTCTAACACTATGTGGGGCTAGCCCCCAACAAGGGTAAAAGATTGGGGCGGAAAAGCCTTTGCTTCCACAATAAGCGAGCACTTATTGCTAGGAAGCAAATGCGATAGCGCTGAAAAAGAATAAGATTATTAGTACGTCCGCTGCGTGCGGCTCTCTCGTCCGAAGGCGAGGTCGCTGCGTCCGAAGACAAGCTGGGTCTTGCTCGCTGTTCCGCTTTCCTCGGATGAGGAAGTAGTGTCTACGAGGAAGTCCGGCTGCTCCGCTGCTGCTGATGTTGCTCCTACCGAAGCCAGGTAGCAACTCACAATGTTTTGTAGCTGTCTTTGCCTTTCCTCTAGTCTGCGAATGCTGGTACGCGGCTCTGGCCTTCCTCACCTCTTTCCTTATTTTCTGGAGCTCATCACACCAGAAACCTAATTTTGGTCTCCTTAATCCTTTTTTGATTTTTATGGCGCCTGCAGCAGCTGTATGGATTGCCTCTTGTAGAAGCTTCGCCGAGTCTTCGACGTCCCACATTTCTAGGTCTACCTTCAGCTCCGGCGGCCTGAAATTCTCCTTGAACTTTAGCCAGATCGCCTGTTTTAAGCTATAAAATGGCTCAACTTGTTCGAGGAAATCTTTGCCCACCTCATTCTTTTTGTAGCTGAAGAATATCGCATTATGATCATTGGTGGTGAGATTATTCTCCACTTCCCAATTGTGACACTGATCCACTGCTGTTTTGTTAGCTGCAGACACATCTATGTTGGATTTGGCACCAGCTCTATTTTCAAAGGTGTGAGGTCGACCAGGCCTGTTCAGAATTTCTATGTTCAGTTCCTGAAATAAATCTGCAAGATGTTCTTCTCTATCATCTGTACTCGCGCTGTGCCAGAGTTAAGACTTGGCATTAGCGTCCATCGTTTACACCACGGGCACATCTTTGTAGCATGCGTTTTGTGGTGTGATCGTACCCTCTTTTATGATTTGGCTTAACTTCAGCATATAGAAAGTGCGCACCAACAGAAAAGAATTTGCTCGCGTAAACAAAAATACGCCAGGTAGCGGAAGGCACCGTTATCTTTGTCTTGACGCGGCGGGAAGAAGCTGTGTTTTGCTGTTAGGATCTTTGGCCTCTCAATACATTCTTAACTCTTGGGTGGCTTGCGTTTTAGTAGATTACACATGTTGTCTGTCTCATATCTGAATGGATTGAAATATCTCGAAAACTACCTATTGTATCAAGAAATCTATTCCTCTCGAAGAGACACATCCAAACTCGACTCCTGGAGGAAGAGACGTGACCCTGCCTGCTAATCACTGGAGGTACATCTGCGTGAGCAACTCCTGCGATTATTTTCTTTTACAATTATATAAACAAGATTTCAATTGCTATTAAATTTTAGTTAGTTCGTTTCCTACCCCAGATGAGAAATTAAACGTGCGCACTTTGCATATTACTGAAAGGTGTATTATTATAAGAAAAATAGATAAATGTGTAAATGTATTGTAATAATTAACTATAATATAATAATGGCTGAATTTAACAAATGAAAGAACACCAAATTTTATTACTTTCTTTATATGGGAATCAAAATTTATTAAGCCAAATTTAAAAACAAAATATTTGATAGACAAAATAATTGGGATCTCAGGGTCTTGATCTGGGTTTGTTAAATGGGTGAATTTATACAATCAAATTACATTTACCTTTTATGGAAGTTAATGCGTCTGAAACATAGACGAACTTTGTTGTGGAAGAAAATAACACTACAGATTGAATTTAAACAGTTCTAAATTTCATCAGGAATTAACGATCTCATTTTATCGATAATTGAATAATTAAAATTAAAGAACGATCTGACTTTTATCTTTTAAAAGTGGTTTACAATATGATTTTAAAGTTTTTCTACTTACGGCCGCCCAGGTCTCATTTTAGGTTTTTCGTGCAAAAAATTTGGGGATATCACTGATTCTAAAACTCACAGATTCTAAATGTCAACAAATTCTAATTGGCGTAGTTTTGTTAGTTGGTCTAACACAAATTAGCAGATTCTCGATGCTTTGCTGCAACCTGGATTTGCAGATCTCGTGTAGTTGGAAATGTACTTCCTTGGTTTGTCTATGGCTAGCAGGTTGAATTTATGCTTCGGCCACCGATTACAACATTAGTTTCACTCTTTCCTTCCCGACTGCAGATTGCTTTACTTTTCAATATTTTAATGCATGTTTGTAACTGCTATCAAACTGTTCTATTTGCGGTCCTCTGCCCGACTGCAAAACTTTTTATAATATGAAAAGTTTTGGTCTTTACACCTCGCTGTTCTATGCCTGACTGCACATTCCTGACTCTATTACTTTTGTACAAAAACTGCTGGTCCTTATGCCTCGCCGTTCATTGCCTGACGCTAAAACTTTCAAGCTGTTCGCTGTCCGCTGCCCAACTGCAAAACTTTTTATAATAAGAAAAGTTTTGGTCTTTACACCTCGCTGCTCTATGCCCGACTGCAAAACCTCGTCTCGTAAATTTTTGAGCGCGTCAAATTCTCAGCCGATCGACAACAATACTTTCTTTGCGTTGCCGCCTTGTTGCGGCGTCCACTCTATATCCAATAATAATGAGTCCTCTACAATCCTACTTTCCAATTAGCACAATGTCTTAATTACCAATTACTACAGTATATTTAATAATAATTTAAAATTCTCATCAAGGAGTTTTAGTAAAGACATCACCAAAGTTTATACTTCTAATCCTACTGAGGTAAGGGTCAATATCTTCACTGAATTGGAAGTAGATTGACACCAAGATAAACTTTTGATTTTTGGAGATGATTTCCACACATGCCACATGTTCGTCACAGAATTGACTTATCGCCACGGATGTGACCCCCTCAGTGAACACGATGATCGCTGCTATTGGTCTCTCCCCATTGGCAATTACCTTGGCTGTCGTAGGGAATCCTGGTATTTTCCCCCCTTTACAATATGGCTCCTGGATGCAAGAAATATCTATCTGCCTTTCATCCACCAGTCTCCGGATTTCGTGAAGAACCATGGCACATCTCATAGCATTTATTTGTAGGATGTTTATAGCCATATTTTATGGAACGTATGACACATAGTGACATGCCGGACCAGTTTGATTTGGGTCAAATGGTTTTTTGCCATGAGTCTTCACGAAATCCTCATATCGAGTTGATGTTCAAATCTTCTTTTCTACTTTTGTATGCCTTTTGCAGAAGTATCCACAGCTCTACAGGGTCTGTGGGGAGTCCCTCAACTTTTATCAGCATTCTATCGACAGCCTCAGGAAATGGGAAGAGAATCGAACTTCCATTTGGGTGCATATCTCAGGCACCTCAGCAGGTTCGCAGACTCTTCAATTTTACTTATTGCCAAATTGTGTTCTAGGTTTTGGAAGATTTCTGTTGGATTTATCTGATTCGATCTACAGTGATCGTCCCAGTCCACCTAAACACATTTGTCCTCCGTTGGCGTCATTTCCGCTTTTTTCTTAAGGAGAAAATTCTTCATAATTCTTCTGTTTCTTTTTATTTTCGAAGGCGGCTTATTTTTCTTTTTAGTTTTCTCCTTGATTTCGCGTTGTGGTGTACTATTCATAATCAGTCTTTTCTTTCTCTCTCTTCATAAGAAGCTTATATGACTCGCATTCTTTAAAATCTTTGCCAACCTTCGTACACTTTTTGGCTCTATTTTTGCAGGCTATACATACTTGCATTTCTTCATTCTTCTTACAGTCTTTCCTCACATGGTCGTTTCCTCCGCAGTGAGCACAGAATGTTTTTTCACAATGGCAGTATTTTGCTATGTGTCCTAGGACTTGGCATTTTAGGCATCTAGGAACCACTAAGTAGTCTTAAGCTGCCACTGACATAAGGGTAAGCATAATCTTCCCCTCTGCACTATCAAGTTCCGCATGCGCAGTGAGACTTCTGCCACATACTGGACCTCTTTCTTGTCCCTCGGTCCTGTTTTAAATTTTATTTAGAATTGTTCCTTAAATATTTTCTTCTCCATTTCTTCTTCAAAGTTTTGCTCGAAAATAGACCCATAAGGTCTTTTTCGGCAATATTTTTGGGGACGTCATACAATATAATTTTGGGTCTCTTTTTTGGTTTCTCTAGTTTCATCAACTCTTTTAGCTTTTCGTTCATTGTTATCTTTTTCGCATCTTTCTTGTTACTGGTTTCTATTATTATGTTCTTTTTATTGCTTGTGATTGTCCTTATGTTTATTTTAGCTTCTCTTGGCTTGAGTATTTTGCTCAGATTTTTTTCCACCTTGCGGGTATCTTCGTTATCTTTTGGTGTAATGATAACAGTGGTTCCTTCACTTCTTCTGACGTTCGGTGGTTCCACGCCGCGGGGGGGGGGGGGGGGGGGGGGTGTACTACCATGTTGTTTCTACCTTCCCTTTCTTCCTTCAGATCTTTCTCCAACTGCTCAATCCTCCCATGGAGAATAGCAATCTGCAGAAAGGCTTCAGTGACTTTGAATTTTACACAATTTACCTTTGTTCTGTAGTTTGCTTTCCTATCTTTAACTCTTCATCAATAAATGTTAATAGTTTATGTAGGCTTTCTTCACATTTTGACTTCAGTAATTCATTCATGTTTAATACACGATAAATTTATTACTCAAAGAGAGTATCATCGCAATACAAGAAATGAGATGGATAGTGAGCGGTGTACTGGAAGAGAGAGAATAGGACTATATTTTATAGCTGTGATGATAAACATGAGTTTGGGACAGGGTTTTTAGTTCATAAAGATCTGAAACATTTGGTGATTAACTTCACGCCAAGGCTGTCAATCATCAGAATAAAAGGAAGATTCTTTAATTACAGTATAATTAATGGGCATGCGCCAACAGAAGAATCTAGTGAAGATAAAAAAGATGATTTCTATGACACCCAAGAAAAAGGATACGATAAATGCCCAAGGAATGACATTAAGATTGTACTGGGTGATTTCTATGCACAACTTGGAAGAGACACTGCGCTCCAACCTATAATTGGAGCCCAAAGTAAGCATGGGTCATCTAATGACAATGGAATGAGACATATTCTGCGCATCATCTCGGAATATGATTGTGGGGTCTACCAGATTCCCCCACAAAGATATACAAAAGGGTACATGGGAAACACCCGACGGTAGAGTAATTAATCAAATTGACCATGTGGTAATAGACCAGAGGCATAAATCAAACATTGGATGTACGAACCCTCCGTGGACCCAATGTGGACTCAGATCACTTTCTAGTGATGGTCAAGATAAGAGTGCGGATATCATATGCCCAAAAAGAAAGACGAATTAGGAGAGAAAGGTATAACATTGTAACTCTAAAATCAACAGAAACTCGCGAGCTGTACTTTCCCCCACCCCCCCAAATTCTATTTTACCGGTCTGAATCCTTGTGATTCTATTTCAGACCGTTGTTCCAATTTCTGTTGTCCTTGCGTCCTCTTTTTTGTTTTTATTTTTTCGCCAGAAATTATCAAGGTGTATTTAATTGGTAGTGTTTGGGGGAATTTGGGATATTAGGACTGATGTGTATGGAGTTAGATTAGGGTGGGAGATTCTTTTCATTTACTGCAACCTCTTAGCCTCGTCAGAGCGAGTTGTCCGTCCCTGCAACGTGGAGGCGGGTTGCCCTATCTAGCGATCCACTTGCTTTTAATTTTCAGAAAATGGGGTGGTTTGGTAGGATTGTAGGGGAAAGGTTTAAGAGGGAATGGAGAGGAAGAGTTAATTCCTTGTGGAGTGATAGAGGTTTGGTGGCTGTTCCTGGGTTCTTTATGGAATTTCGTCAAGTTTAGTCGTTTGACAGCAGCATCGGGATTAAGTTGTCAGGGGTATGGTAGAGCGAATTGCTGATTGCAATCGTTCTCCCAGCAGTTAACTTCTTGTAGTGCATGGAGGCGCAGGAGAAGAACCATCACTCAGTCAATTCTCCTGGTCTTTCTAGGGAATGAAAGGCATGAGAAGCAGATCACATATTACTTATACTCCCCTTCCTGCGTCTCCACTACTCTACTGTGTTTCACTTTCCATCTCAGGAGTTCCGATTTCCCTCATCTTTGGGCCTCCGGGAGATAGGGGTTTAGCTGGACTTCTGTCTGTTTCTTTGTTCTTCCCCTGTTACTGTCTTTTGTGATTTTAATTTTCCCAGTTCTTTTTTAATTTTACATCTCGGGTTTTGCTCTCTCCGGTTCCTAATGACGGTCCAGAAGAGAGCGTGCCTTTAATGTTGATATTGGATATTGTCAGGTTTTGGATATTGTCAGTTTTTGGATCAGCCAGCAAGTTTTAGCTATACTATTCTACAGGTTATTTATTTTTGCTCCTTGTGTTATGGCTAACCGTTTCATTTACGTTTTGCCTTATAGCGCGTTATTTAGGATAGGCGTCTTTTAATTGATTTTACTGATATTTTAGTCAGTTTATTTAAACGCGTGAGCAAAAAGTACCGTTTGGTGCTAGTCAGGCTGGGGATAGTAACGGTACCTCCGGGGTTTTCCCGTCAACAAACAGCAGGTGCGGAGAGTCTCGCTGATGGAATCGTCTAGGACCTGTGATTGGTCCATAAATTAAATGGACCAATAGAGGAACGGTTGGTCCCACAGGTCGGGAGAAGTGGAGGCCTGGTCAGGCATTCTGTTACGGATGCTGACTAGAGGAGGACTCTTGAGTTTACCAGCGAGAGAGACATCGATGACCAGCTGCGAGGGACGTCGCTGTGTTGCAGAGACCCCAGTCTGGTAACAAATATTGCACATATCATGGTTGCGTAAAGCACTTTTCATAAATCGTTTCCCGGGCCTAATTTGCCACTTTAACCCTTGAGATTTTCGTAACTGGCTAGTCGGGAGGGCAAAATTTAATTGTACATATCTGTAATAATATTTAATAAATTAGCTTAGAATGACCAAGGGATATTGTTTTCAAAAGTTACTTCCTCCTACCGCAGGTAAGTCGTTCTAAGAATTGAACTGTCGAAGACCTCCTACGGCGGGTAGTCAAGGAGATTACCACATAAATTGGAGCCCAACGTGGGGCCCGAATAATATTTAATTAGGTTTTTGGGGATATAGAAAAGTGCCTGCGTGACATGAGAATGTGCGATGTTGGGTTTTAATCAATGGACCATTGCTAACACTACTTTGGGGGAATGTATATCTTTAGAAGTGATTTTGTTTAGGGAATAGGAATTTTATGTTGTATTTCATTTTTAGCAGCACAGTAGCAGGAAGCTTTATATATATGTTTATATATATGTTTAACAATGTTTACTATTTCAGACGGTATTTTGGGGGAATGAATGTGTTAATATAGAATGAATGTGAGGCTGAATGTTTTCTTTTGTTTGATTGTGTTACTCTATTGACATAAATTGTACCTTAGTCCTATTTCAGACGATATTTTGGGGGAATGAATTTGTTAATATAACATGTGTGACTGAATGTTGGTATTTGTATGATTGGCATAGTTGTTAGTGTTGTACGTGATTAAAGTATTTGTGCGTTTTGGTTGTGTTTGATGAAATTGCGTTCAGGCTTAGAAACGAACGAAGTTATTCCAAAAATGGACAATAATAGCGTGGAGAGATCCGAATTAGATCTAGGAGCAGAATCAGGCAGGTCGGACGATGCAATAATTGATGGGGAATGTAGTTAAAATTTGGAAGGCCAAACCGGAATGATGTGGCTCTTAAGCCAACTGAATAAGTGGCGAGACGCTGATAAAAGGGAACGAGAGGCTGATAAAAATTAAATCTTAGAAAGAATTAATAACTCGACACAGGAGGCGAATCAGAAATATGAAAACCTTATTAAGACAATAGAATATAACAGGGAAGAAGCTTTAAGTTTAATGGATAGTAAAAATTCGGCACTTGAAAGTAAAATTAGAAAGGACTTACAAACGGTGCAGACAGAATGTGATTCTCGGGTGATAGAGAACAGGCGGGAAGTTGAGGAGGTAGTAAACAGTTTCCGCGACAATGTAGCCGAACAAATCGAGGGATTAAAAGAAAGTCAGAACGACATTAATAGCAATACCGAGTATTTGGCGATAAAAGTTACGCAGGTAGAAAAGGAAATGAGTGCTGTAAAAAAGCAAGTGGACGGCACAACTGAGAAGTTAGAAAAGGAATTCTTTTCCGTCAAAAATAATGTGGAAACGCGATTAGAGCAGGGAGTAGGGAAGATACACGCGGTAGAATAAAGGCTGGGGAAGAGAATCGAGGAGTTGCAAAATAATCAGAGTGTACCTCAGATTACCAGTTTTTCGCATGGCGTGGAAGTTGCTTTGCCTAGTTTTGACTATAAGGGCCAACAAAACCCTAAGGCTTTTGTTAAAGCCTATTTTAGTTTGCGAAATACGCCAGAGAAATTTAAAACCATCCTGTTCCAACAGGCTGTAGGAAAAAAGGTCACTGGCTGGATACACGCTTCTACATACCAGGAAGAAGAATTCAGTCGGGTCCGCGACCGTTTCTTGGACAAGTTCTGGAGTGCTAGTCGACAAATGGAGGTTATGAGGCGGTTTTACGAAGAACGTTTTGTGGAAAATAGAGGGGTTAGCATGGAAGAACATATGATTCGCGCCATACATGAAAATAAGCTATTGGACCAGCCTCTACCAGAAAATATTATTGTACAGCTAATTAGTAAACAATTCAGACCCGATATCACAATGATGTTCTATGCTGCCAATATTGACAACGCTGACGCAACATTGAGTTTTTTAAATAAAGTTCAGGACGCGGAAAGTCGACAGCACCCTATGTCAGAATTTAGAATGAATGGAAGGGACGAAAATAGACACCGTGACCCAACGGACGGATTTCATAATGGTAATCAAGGACAGATCAGGGGATACCAAATAAATAGGAGGAACAATTATAGGAATAATAATTATAGGAATAGATGGCAACCCCCAACGCGGGATAACCAACAAATGCGAGAACCAAAACGCGAGGAAGATCAGAGAAGGCAAGACGTAAGCGCGACGACGTGTTCAAACGATTAAAGGGTGAGAGGGGAATTCGTTCAGTCTTCACTCTCGTGAGCCCAGAACGTGAACGTGTAAAAATCGGAAGGGTTGGCACAGACTGCGCTTACCTGGCAGACCGCGATGATTTATTGTGGGATTTCAGCTGCGACGAAACTCAAGGAAGTAAGACGAAACGGGATAAACTCGTCCGTATCCAAGTTAATATAGGAGGAAACAAGAACCATACCGCACTTGTGGATTCTGGATCGGAACTCACTTGCATAAGTTCGAAAATGTATGCCGAACTCGAAGAATCCAAGCAGATATTGGCAAAGCTAGCGGTTACTGGTCTTAAAGCTTATGGGGCGTTGGGACGCAAACACGAGAAGGTAGAGTGGCAAGTTCTTTTTAATTTACAAGTACCTAATGGGAATATTGTTGTGAGGGCGATTGTATTGAAAACATTGTGCTCTGACATCATTCTAGGAGCATCTTGGCTCACTGATATAAAGGCCATAGTAGACTTTGGGCAAAGCGAAATACGGGGAATCGGGTTAGATGTTCAAAGCGGAGAACATATATCGCTTACATGGCGGACGTTAGAGGGTCAGGAAGTAAAAGGCGGAAGGCGGATATATAACATCAATAGAGGCCAGAGAGAAGGGAATGAGGAAGAGGAGAAGGAAAGATATGAATACGTGTACGAAAACGGCGACGACTTACATGATTTTAAGATACGCGAGGATAATGCAACAGATGAAAATTATAAATGGGAGTTTGAAGAATCGGTGACGGAGATAGTTAGTTGTATTCAGGGAATAAATGAGGAAGAAAGAGAAGCATTTGGAGTTATGCTAAGGGGAAATAGAAATTTTTTAGTGACTCGCCTGGTTGCCTTCGTGACTACGTCCACCATTTGGATACCATTGAACATGAACCATACAAGCTTAGAGCTTACCCCACTCCTTTCGCGCTGCGGGATAAATTACGAGATGCGTTGCGACAGATGGAGAGGGATGGAATAATTGTCAGACGTACAAGCCCATACAACAATCCATTGACAATTGTTAAGAAGAAGGACGCGCAGATTCGTGTGTGCCTCGACGCAAGGGAACACCCTATTCTGATGCAAGAGGCCCTACAAAAATTTGAGGATAGACCTTGGTTAAGTACCGTTGACTTGACCAAGGGCTTCTACCAAATTAGACTCACGGAGGAATCAAGTAAGCTTACCGCATTCACGGTTGACGGTCGGCAATATTGTTGGGCTCGCCTTCCGTTTGGATTGAAAACGAGCTGCCAAACGTTTGTGCAGCAATTAGATTTAGTTTTAGGCGAAGAATACCGTGACAATTTCACCGTATACGTTGACGATGTCATAATTGCGAGTGAAACTTTTGCTGATCACATATCGCATCTGAATAGTCTATTTGTGAGACTCCGGGAAAAAGGCCTCACGATTAACCTTAAGAAAACCGCTTTCGGTCGTGCTGAGGTGGAGTTTTTGGGACATTTAATGTCGGCGCATGGAGTGAAACCTTTGGCGTCAAGACTGCAGGCGATCTATGATATGCCGGCTCCTAAAAATGTAAAGCAACTTCGACAATTGCTCGGATTCTTAAACTTCTATAAAAAATTTATTTTCAATTTCGCCGAGTTACTTCAACCACTATACGGGCTGTTAAGGAAGGGAGTAAGATGGAAGTGGGATACCAGTTTAGATGCTGTCTTGCATAAAGTGAAGGAATCCTTTACGCGTTGTGTCGTGTTACGACATCCTTTACCCCGACAACCTTTTCTGATCCGGTGCAACGCTAGCTTGGTGGGAATTTCCGCCATTCTTAGCCAAAAGGATACAGATGGTTCAGAAAGAGTAATTTTAATGTGCAATAGGGGACTTCGAGGAGCGGAGCTTACTTATACCATAACCGAAATAGAATTACTGGCAATTGTGTACGCCACACAGAAGTTTAGGACGTATATCTACGGGCGAAGTGCAGTGCTATACACGGACCACCAGGCACTTACGTTCTTACGTATGTATGACCACCTGAGCGCGAGACTACAGAGATGGGCACTGGCCATAGAGGAATATGACCTAAAAATTGTGCATATTAAAGGAAAATTAAATCTTGCAGCTGAATTCTTAAGCCGTTGTTTGAAGAGTGACTCGGGCGACGTAACTACTGCAAAGGAACGAGAGACGCTAATAGCCAGCATGCGGATTAGCAGTTCCGGGAAATATGCCGGTTTCAGACGGTTGCTAAGGGAGGCCCAGGCAGTAGACGAAAAATGCGCGGGACTTATTGCCAAACTGGACAGCGACAATGTATCGGAGGAAATTACAAATAATTACAGAATGGAGGAGAATCTGTTGTTTAAAAGGAATGACCGAGCTAGACATCGATGGGTACTGTGTGTTCCAGACAGCACCAGACGACATATTTTGACAATTGTACATGACGAAGGCTGCCACCCAGGTGTATACAAAACACAGGAGATGCTTAGAGAAAGGAGACAGACTTTTGAATAAGGAAGGTCGTATTGTGCCAGATTCGCGCATTTGTCCATTTCTGAAGATAATTCCTAATTTGTAGACAAGTCTAAGGTGTGACTAGAGCAGAATTTGATATTTGTAGCTGAAAGCGTGAATGTTTTGTATATAGTCAGTTTAGAGCGTGAATGACTTTGTTATGTAGTGTAATTAATCTGATATGTTGTAGCGGGGAGCGTGAATGTTTGTAGATAGTCAGTTTCGTGTGTGAAATGATTCTTTTATGTATGGTAATCTGATATTTTGTGGCTGGTAGAGTGAATGTTAGGCGTATATAATTTGAAGTATAAATAATGTTGGTTAGGTTATTAATCTTTTATAGGTATTCTGAAAATATTCATCTAGGTAAATGGCTGGGTCATAGTGGGGGGGGGGGGGTACTGGTCCATTAGTTTTGCCATGATTGGGGTGGAAAGCATGCACAGCAACGGCGAGAACTTGTAGTCTGGTTGTCATAGGTAGCTGAACGTGAATCCGTTGGAAGCTGCAGTGTGCTGTCAACTGATGCAGCCAAAGTCGACGCGCAACTGTCTGACAGATCAATGTCAGATGCTGACAACCTCGCCCCGTCCACTTGAGGCCACACCGAGTCATCCCGATGCCGAGTGACACCTTAACCTGCGGTAGCCTTGCCACGTGTACGAACACCATCGAGTTCCGCCAACTGCTGCAGCTAAACGCTTATGCTGGGAACTGACAGTTTCCACGCCCACCTAAGTGTCAACCCGATGCGTCTACAGGATACGGATGAAACACCGTTGGTTTGGTCGTAACCGTCCAGTCGATTTGCATCACGTCGCGGAGGACATACCAATACAGAACGATGCTGTTTTAGTAGGAGTGTATTTTCTGATATACTCCGTAAAGCCCTTCAGGCCATTTACATCCGTTTAATGTGTATAGTGTCTATGTGTGTGTACAGTAGTGTATTTTCTGATAGACACCGAAGAGACCATTAGTAATAATTTGTGTATATATAGTAGTATATTTTGTGATAAACTCTGAAAAGCCCTATTTGGGTGTATATATGTGTACATTACGATAGAATTTAAAACTTGATTTGTATATACTTGGCTAAGCAGTTATGAAAATCGCCGCGAATTCATTTATTTTTAGTGACAGATTGATTCGTCGTTAGTTGCAGTCGACGACAATCTGACACTAAAAGGGGGAATTTATATAGCGCGTTATTTAGGATAGGCGTCTTTTAATTGATTTTACTGATATTTTAGTCAGTTTATTTAAACGCGTGAGCAACCATGTTTATCGAACGTCGGCAAAAAGTACCGTTTGGTGCTAGTCAGGCTGGGGATAGTAACGGTACCTCCGGGGTTTTCCCGTCAACAAACAGCAGGTGCGGAGAGTCTCGCTGATGGAATCGTCTAGGACCTGTGATTGGTCCATAATAAATTAAATGGACCAATAGAGGAACGGTTGGTCCCACAGGTCGGGAGAAGTGGAGGCCTGGTCAGGCATTCTGTTACGGATGCTGACTAGAGGAGGACTCTTGAGTTTACCAGCGAGAGACATCGATGACCAGCTGCGAGGGACGTCGCTGTGTTGCAGAGACCCCAGTCTGGTAACAAATATTGCACCTATCATGGTTGCGTAAAGCACTTTTCATAAATCGTTTCCCGGGCCTAATTTGCCACTTTAACCCTTGAGATTTTCATAACTGGCTAGTCGGGAGGGCAAAATTTAATTGTACATATCTGTAATAATATTTAATAAATTAGCTTAGAATGACCAAGGGATATTGTTTTCAAAAGTTACTTCCTCCTACCGCAGGTAAGCCGTTCTAAGAATTGAACTGTCGAAGACCTCCTACGGCGGGTAGTCAAGGAGATTGCCACAGCCTTTGATGATCCGGTAATGTGCACGGTAAATTTTTTCCATAGTTTCTTAAGGTCCTTTTGTTTACAAAATTTTGCAGTTCCAGTTGAGATATCTGGTTTGTGATTTTCACTAGGATCTGTGTCAGTTCGGGGTCCCTAATTACGTCTTTGGTCTCGAGGCTCCTTATCCTTTGTCTATCTTCTTGTTCGATGCTATAACTGGGACATTCCAGCACCACATGCTCTGGTGTCGTTGAGCCTTCACATATACACATTGTGTCCTGTTCCCTCAAGATTTTATTCAAGTATGTACCATACGGCCCATGTCCCGATAAGTAATGCATTAAACCCCTTGTAGGTTGGAGGTGCTTCATTGAGAGTCTTTCCCTGACATTTGGGAGGAGTTCGTACACTCTTCTGCCGGTACTTGACTCATTCCATCTGCATTGCCAGGTGTCTAGAGTGATATCAAGGATTTCCCTTTTACACCTGGCCTCTTTGCCTAAGATTTTCATATTTTCTGGGTTATTTCTTCTGAGCCAGTATTGGGCACCTCTTTTTCTCACCTCGATGTCCAGGGGGACTATTCCCAGTAGAACAGTTAGTGCGTCTGTTGGTGTGATGCTGTATGCCCCAGAGATTCTAATCAGGGTTTTCCTTTGGACCTGAAGGATCTTCTTGGACGGAACGACCAGTTATAGTCTATGAGCCCATGTGCTCGCGGCATATCCTGTTATTGCGGCCAAGATCGTATCATGGTATAAGCTAAATACGTTTAGTGGTAGTTGGAAGTTGGAGGTAGCTATTCGTGTAATTTTATTCATAATATTGCTACTTTTCCTCTTGACTTCCTCTATGTGTTTAGTAATACTTACCTCCCTCATCCAACCACACACCAAGGTACTTCAGGGATTCCGTTCTGCTAATGGTTTCATTTTCTTTTGACCACAGGGTTCCTGTTAAGTAAGCCCTTCAAAACCAGATATCTCGACTTATGTTTAGAAATGTTTAGCTTGCTTTTAATGCACCATTCAGTGACCCTCCTCAGCCCTATCGAGACTCTTGATTCAATTTCTGCTCTCGAGTTGCCCTCAACTATAATCAGCACGTCATCAGCATATGCCACCACATCTAGCACCTCTGGAAGCATTATTAGCTCTATTAGGAGATCCTCTATGTATATGTCCCAGAAGATGGGGCCACAAACCGATCCCTGCGGGCATCCTTTTGTAATAACCTTGGATGTTTCCTCGCCTTGACACTTCATGACTACCCGCCTATCTCTACAATAGCTTTTGACTATACTGATTAACATGTTGGGGCAACTCAAGTCCTTTAGTCTTGATACAAGGGCGGGCCACCACATATTATCGAAAGCGCCAGCTATATCTATTGATACGGCCATTACATATTTGCTTTTGGAGCATTCCGCTGTTCTACACACACTATTCAATGCATCCTCTATTGATCTACCTTTCCGATAGCCATACTGACTGTCGCATAATCCTTTGATTTCCCTATGTGGTTTTATCCGGTTACAAATTAACCGTTCAGCAATTTTGCCTATAGAATTGATTAGGCATATAGGGCGGTATGACTTTGGATCAGTTCTATCCTTATCTTCATCCTTCAGCAGCACTATGAGCTTGGACTCCTTCCACACACTGGGGAATCTGCCATGAGCCAAACAGGCATTTACTAGTCCACACAAGTAAGGAACTAGTTTGTCTGTTAGGGCTTGAATCATCTCATTTAGTATGCCATCCGGGCCAGGCGCTTTCCCAGTTTTTAGTTCCCTTATTGTTTCCCTTATTGCAGAGATTCTGAAGGGTTCAATGGTGGTGGTGTTTTCTCCCTCTATTGTACTGAGCGCTCTGACCCGTTTTTGTTCTAGATTATCCATGATCGAATCATCATCTGGAAGGAGTCTCCGCAACAGTAGTGCGGCTGAAGGACGCCAGTCCGTAGTCATTCTACCATTTTCATCACGCATCGTTGACAGACTGCTTGCGTTTCCAATCTTCTTTGCGATAATCTTGTATGGCTTTCCCCAGGGGTCCATTACTAGTGTATCACGCACATACCGCTCCCATTTCTCCTTTTTCAATTGTCTTATGCGGTCTTTATATGTTCTTTTTATTAATCTGTACGTTAGTAGATGTCTTTGTCTTTCCTCTAGAGTCTGCGAACGCTGATACGCGGATCTGGCCTTCCTCACCTCTTTCCTCTTTTGCTGGAGCTGATCACACCAGAAACCTAATTTTCGTCTTCTAAGTCCTTGTTTTATTTTTATGGCGCCTGCAGTAGCTATATGAATTGCTTCTTGTAGAAGCTTTATCGAGTCTTCGATATCCCACAATAATAGGTCAGCCTTCACTTCCCGTGAAGTTCTCCTTGAACTTTTGCCAGTTGGCCTGTTTTATATTATAATGTGGCTCCACTTATTCAAGAAATTCTATGCCCACCTCAGTTTTTTGATATCTGAAGAATATCGCATTGTGGTCACTGGTAGTGAGGTTACTCTCCACTTCCCAGTTGTAGCAGTGATCTACTGCTGTTTTGTTGGCTGCAGACACATCTATGTTGGTTTTGGCACCAGCTCTATTTTCATAGGCGTGAGGTCGACCAGGCCTGTTCAGAATTTCTATGTTCAGTTCCTGAAATAGATCTGCAAGATGTTCTCCTCTGTTATCTGTACTCGCGCTGTACCAGAGATCAGACTTGGCATTTGCGTCCATCGAGTACACCACGGGTACATCTTTGTAGCATGCGTTTATACTTCTAATCCTGCTAAGGTATGGGTCAATCTCTTCACTGAATTGGAAGTAGATTGACACCAGGATAAGCCTTTGATTTTTGGAGATGATTTCCACACATGCTACATGTTCCTCACAGAATTGACTTATCGCCACAGATGTGACCCCCTCAGTGAACACGATGATCGCTGCCATTGGTCTCTCCGCATTCGCAATTACCTTGGCTGTCGTAGGGAATCCTGGTATTCTCCCCCCTTTAGTATACGGCTCCTGGATACAAGCTATGTCTATCTGCCTTTCGTCCACCAGACTCCGAATTTCGTGAAGAACCATGGCACATCTCATAGAATTTATTTGTAGTATGTGTTTAGGATTGGTACTGTACTGTAGTGGAGGGGAGGCCAGATGGCCGGACCCTATTGTTTTGGAGTCAGGTAAAAAAAGTACCGTAAGATTCGAGGAAGCGAACAGTGGTCAGCTCGGCAGTGTAGTGTAAGCTTTCTGCTGAATAAATACGCACAATATTAAAACTCAATTTACAATTCTATTATTTTCCCTACCAATATTTCCGGCAGTTTTCAAGTTAACTATTACGTTAACAATTTATGGTCCTCCGGGGTCGGATTTAAAATATTGGGAGCAGTTCTATATTGTGCTTCGGTGCTTACAAAGTTATAACTTGTGTTACAACGGTTTTCGAGGTTGTTCGTAAAGTACTTCACGACCCTCACATTATCTGCTAAGACTAGCAAAATGTCGAAAGCAGACAAGGAACACATGGAGAGATTGATACATGAGCAGTATATATTGAAGCAGGAGATTCTGGACGTCAAAAATCAACTTTCTGCGAGATCTTCAATTTTGGTGCCTATGCTGAAAGCGTGCCTACAAAAACTTGAAGTGGACTGGGGCAAATATCGTACGCAGCATGCGGAAATTCAATCTCTGAAGACTTCCGAGGATGAACAGAAGATCTACTTCCAGGACGACCATTTCAACACTACCAGGAAGGCTTTTCAAGAAATATTCTATTTCATCTTGGAGAAAATTTCTGAAGAAACATCTATCCAGAACTCAACACTGAACAACGCTGCGGCCTGCGCACCATCGTCACAAGTTAAGTTACCCCGTATTGTTCTTTCTTCTTTTAATGGAAAAGTTACAGAATGGATAAATTTTCGTGAACTATTTACATCCTTAGTTATTAATAATAATTCTTTATCAGATATTGACAGGTTGCATTATTTAAAGTCATGTCTTGTCGGTGGAATCAGTAACCTGTTGTGTGGCATTTCCTTGTCAGATTCTAATTTTGTAGAAGCGTGGAATTTATTAAAAAGCCGTTTAGATAATAATCGTTCCTTAATTAACGCATACCTCAAGCAATTTTGTGATTTTCCAGCAATTACCTCTGATTTCCTGCCAAATCTTAAAAAATTAAGAGATATCTCTAATTCAGTTAGGACTGCTTTTAATAATTTAAAAATTAGGTCAGAAGACCATTTTTTAGTCTATTTGATTGTTTCAAAATTAGATATACAATCCCGAAAAGGAATGGGAAATGCATGTAAGTGATACAACTGCATTTGTGAAATATTATGATTTGGAATCCTTCATTTCATCTCGTATACGTGCATTAGAAGCTATTCCTGTGTATAACTTTAGAGATGTCAAAACACGTAATGCTCAACAATTTTCTACGAATAATTCATTAAATTCTCATCAAACATCTGTGATTAAAAAATGTTGTTTTTGTAATGGCGATCATAAGATATATGCTTGTGATGCATTCAAGAATTTGTCAGTCTTCAATTGGCATTCTTATATTCGAAAGAATCAACGGTGTATTAATTGTTTAGCGAAAGGCCATAATCTCCAGGCCTGTCCTAGTAAGTTTTCGTGCAAACATTGCCATAAGAGACACCATTATCTGTTACATAAAGAAGCAAATAGCAATTTGAGTTCTTTTAATATAGTTTCGTCAGATAATTTAAATTCAGAAAATTCTTCTCATGTAAGTCCATCAAACCCACCCATTAATAGTCATTTTAATTCTATTGAAAAAAGCAAGTTGCACCCAGTGTTACTTCCTACAGCTCGAGTTGTGTTACAAGCTGCTAACGGTAGACAAATTCAAGTTCGCGCCTTGTTAGATCAGGGTCAGAAGCTTCCTTTATAAGCGAATATATTGTTTAAATATTGTTTACGTCGTTTCCGAGTATCAACTTCTATTTCGTCAGTTGGTAGTACTAGTTCCGTGAATGTTATACAACCTATTGATAACCCGGAAATTTCATTATCTACCACAACTCTCGTTGTTCCAAAAATAACTAAATATGTACCTAGACAATTTGCCATCTCGAGCGAACTGAGCCATTTGCAAGATCTTAAACTTGCAGATCCTTATCCTTCTTCCAATGATAAAATTGATTTCCTTATTGGTGCTGATTTATACAGTTCTGTACTTCGCGATGGATTACGTACAGGTCCTCCTAGTACACCGTTAGCGCAATTAACTAGATTTGGATGGATAATTTCAGAACCTCTGCCACTCCACCCAATTAATTCTCACTCGGTCCATATCCATCATGCCTTTGATACATCATTAAATAAGTTATTTCAAAGATTTTGGGAAATAGAAGATATCTCTGATCATGTTTCACCTTCTCAGGATGAAAAGGAATGTGAATCTCACTTTGTTAAAACACATTATCGTACTCACGAAGGGCGTTATAGCATTCATCCGCCGTTTCGTAAATTAACCATGGAATTAGGTCTGTCACATAAAATAGCTCTCAATTCGTTTCTTAGGTTGGAAAAGAAATTACAAAGTGACCTAAATTTACAACAATTTTACTCTGATTTCATTACTGAATATTTGACATTGGGTCATATGCATCCGATTGAGGACGACGAGATTGATAAAGTCAATCGAGTATTTATCCCACATCATCCTGTACTTCGAGAACACAGTTCTACCACTAAACTGCGCGTAGTTTTTAACGCATCTTGCCCCACCTCTAATGGCATATCTTTAAATGACATACTTCACGTTGGACCAAAATTACAACCGGACTTGACAGCTATCATACTTCGATGGCGATTACATAAATATGTTATGTCATCAGATATTGCTAAAATGTTTCGACAAATTCTCGTTGCTCCCGAGGATAGGCATTTTCAATGTATCCTCTGGCGTAATTCTGCAAATGAACCAATGAAAGCCTTTGAATTAAATACTGCCACATATGGAACTGTATGTGCACCCTTTATTGCAAATAGAGTTTTATTACAGTTAGCGAATGACGAACGAGCTAAATATCCTTTAGCTGCAAAGATTATTCAATCGGATACTTATGTTGACGATATATTCTTTGGTGGTGACACTTTAGAGACTGTTCAGGAAATGCAAAGTCAAATTTCCGCCTTAGCTAATTCTGCTGGGTTTCAACTTCGTAAATGGTGTAGTAATTCACCTGCACTCCTTTCTAGTATTGATTCGTCTGATCATGGATAGGCAGTTGAATTTCCCTTTGAAGAAATTACGAGTTTGAAATTATTGGGTATTTTTTGGAATCCTAAAGAAGATGCTTATAAATTAAATGTTTCCCCATCAATAAATACCACTATTAATAAGCGAAACATTCTATCTTCTATAGCTAAATTGTTTGATCCTCTCGGCTGGGTCTCACCAGTTATTATTAATGCCAAAATACTTCAATCATTGTGGCTGTTGAAAGTTTCCCGGGATGAAGAACTGCCAAAACCAATTGTTAAAAAGTGGATTGAAGTTAGAGACAATTTATCAGCTCTATCTTCTGTAACTATTCCTCGCTGGATCCATTATGATAAATATATTGATGTTGTCGAACTTCATGGTTTTTCAGACGCTTCAATCTCGGCTTATTCTGCTGTTATATATATACGTATTGTAACCAGATCAGGTTCTATATTTGTTTCTTAATTGAATGCTAAAACAAAAGTCGCTCCTCTTAAAACTTTAAGTATACCTTGATTGGACCTCCGTGCCGCTTCTATTCTTGCGAAACTGATTGTTACTGTACAAAAGACATTAGATATTTCAAAAATATCATTACATTGTTGGTCAGATTCAACTATTGTTTTAAGTTGGCTGCAGAAACCTGCCGCTACATGGCCAGTGTTTGTTGCAAATCGAATTTCAAATATTCAGACAATTATTCCCGATTCTATTTGGAGACATGTTCCAACAAAGGATAATCCTGCAGACTGTGCTTCACGCGGTTTGTCACCTGCTGAATTGCTAAATTATTATTTAACGTGGAATGGGCCAAAATGGCCTTCAGACAAATGGCCTACATCAGTAAGAAAATTAGAACAGACTGAACTCGAGAAACGCAATCAATTTACTTCACATCATTTAGAAAAAAAACTGATGCTATTTATCTTCGTTTCTCATCTTGGGCAAGACTACTGCGTGTTACTGCATACATGATTAAATTTATTGATGGGTTAAAACGAAAATCTGAGAGAACCATATTTCTTTCTGGCAATGAAATTACGCACGCTGCTGAGGTTTGGATCAGGTGCATTCAAAATGAAGAATTTGCCACAGAAATTTCTCTTATCGATAAAAAACGAGAACTTCCTAAATCCTCTAAATTAAGATAATTAAATCCCTTTCTAGATTCATCAAATATTCTTAGAGTCGGCGGTCGACTTCGGAATTCAACGTTACAAAAGTGTCGGTTATTTCCGGCCATTCTTCCTCGACATTACATATCAACATTAATAGTTAGACAAATGCACCATAATTTATTACATGCTGGTACTCAATTAACTCTGGGTGTTTAACGAGAAATATATTGGATTCTTGGAGCGAGATCTCTTGTCAAGACGGTAATTCACAATTGTGTAACGTGTAGTAGATTTAAAGCTTCTACCAATTATCAGCAAATGGCTGACTTGCCTTCTGTACGGTGTTCTCATCGTATCTTCTCTCATACCGGAGTAGACTACGCTGGACCTTTTAATATTCGCGAAAGCTCTGGTCGTGGTCTTAAATCGCATAATTCTTATATAGCTGTCTTTTTTTGTTTTTCTACTCGTGCCGTATATTTAGAACTCGTTAACGATTATTCTTCCGCAGCATTTTTAGCGGCATTTCGTCGATTTGTATCTCGACGCGGTATAACTAGCAATATGTACAGTGATAATGCCGCGAATTTCTATGGCGCTAATAAAGAATTATCAATTGCATTTCAAGCCGTTAGGAAGGACCCTAATGTTACATCAATTTTTGCAAATGATGGAACTACATGGCATTTTCTGCCGCCAGCAGCCCCTCATTTCGGAGGATTATGGGAGGCTGGTGTGAAAAGTGTCAAAAATCATTTACGAAAGATCGTAGGCACAGCCAGTTTAACTTATGAAGAGTTTGTTACACTCCTAACTCAGATTGAATGTTGCTTGAATTCACGTCCCATCGCGCCTCTTAAAGATGATTGTGATTCTTTCGATGTATTAACTCCTGGACATTTTTTGATTGGTACATCTTTAAAATCTATTCCTGAATCTTCTGTTTTAAATTTCAACGATAATCGACTTTCTCGCTGGCAACTAGTACAAAAGCTTGCAGAGCGATTCTGGAGATTATGGAGCCGTGATTATTTGTTGTCTTTACAACAGCGTAATAAATGGGTATCAACAAAGCCTAACGTCAAGTGTGGCGAAATAGTACTAATTAAAAATACTAATCTTCCTCCTACTAAATGGAAATTAGGACGCATTATTTCACGTTCACCCGGACGAGATAATTTAGTTCGTGTGGTAACAATAAAAACAGCGAATTCTCAGTACGTACGCCCTATAACACAAATTTGTATATTACCTTCCAGAAATAAAGTTAGTATTGTAATTGTCTCAATAAAGTATATCGATATATATGTATATAATTAATAAAATTCAATAATTAGCTAAGGAACAAACCTTAATATAAAATTGTTAAAATGATAAATAACTTCACATAAACTGTATGTAATGTATCAAACCTATATGATTATTTGTTTCATAAAATAAAGTTCACCCTGCATACCATTCTGTAAATAAATAAGCCAATGATAATATTGTATGTAAATATTGAATGTAATTAGAAAATCCTTTACTTGAATATTGTTAATTTTCTGCAATTTGTATTACTCTTTGTAATGTAAATATTTCTTTTTTTTTCTTGTACCTACAGCTTTCAATATTTTGTTTATTGTATATAATGCTTTGTAATTATGCATTTTGTTTGTGTTTGATAATTTACTTGATTTTGTAATATTGCGATACCTGTCTCGCAAGGCTGGCGGTATGTTTAAGATTGGTACTGTACTGTAGTGGAGGAGAGGCCAGATGGCCGGACCCTATTGTTTTGGAGTCAGGTAAAAAAAGTACAGTAAGATTCGAGGAAGCGAACAGTGGTCAGCTCGGCAGTGTAGTGTAAGCTTTCTGCTGAATAAATACGCACATTATTAAAACTCAATCTACAATTCTATTATTTTCCCTACCAATATTTCCGGCAGTTTTCAACTTAACTATTACGTTAACAGTATGTTAATAGCAATTTATTTATTGTTTATATTCTTATGGAACGTATGACACGTAGTGACATGCCCGACCAGTTTGATTTGGATCAAATGCTTTTTTGCCATGGGTCTTCACGAAACCCTCATATTAAGATTTAATGTTTAACTGTTCTTTTCTTCTTTCGTAAGCCTTTTGCAGAAGCATCCAGAGCTCTACAGGGTTTGTGGGGAGTCCCGCAACTTTTATCAGCATTCTATCTACAGCCCCTGACAGTGGGAAGAGAATCGAACTTCCATTTGGGTGCAGCCGTCTGGTTGTATATCTCAGGCATCTTAGCAGGTTCGCAGACTTCAATTTTACTTAAAGCCAAATTGTTCCCTAGGTTTTTGTATATTTCAGTTGGATCTATCTGATCTAATCTGTGGTCGTCCCAGTCTACCTTATGGTGCGCCTTTAGTAATCGATTTGTTACCAAATATTTTTTATAACTGTTGCCTAAATTACTGCCTGGAAGCAGGGAATGTGGCTTGCCGGGGTCGAGCAGCAGACACAAGACAATGGCGGGGTGGATTGGAAAATCCGCAAGTCCCGCAAGCTAGGTCAGGGTCGGCCAAGGAAGGGGTAGACGACCGGGAAGATATGGCCCTAACCAGGAGAGAGGGATTTTGAGGACGCAGAGAGGGAACTCTGCGAACAGGGAGATGGATTTGGACCGTCGGTGAGAGTGGTCATGGAGAGTTGATCCTGAAAGATTTTGGTTTTGCACGTGGGTCTCCGGTCGTCTTCTGCGAATGCTAGGGGGAGAGAGAGTCGCCAACGGGAGTCGACCCTGTCCGAGCTGCAGACCTGGTAAGTCGCATTCCATGCTTCCGGGTATCGCGTCGGTTTGTCACGAGGAGAACCACGGTTAATCTTGAGAAAGGGAGGGGGTTACATGCATCCCTGGCAGGCTGGAGAGCTTTCGTTTTATATAAATTCTCATAAAATGAATTCTTGTTTTTATTAACTAAATATTGTATTTCCCTTTCCTGCAAGAATAATTTCTTGCAGGTGGCGCCCAACAAATCGCATATCAATAGTTAATTTGACTTTAAACTCACCACATATAAAATGTCGTCCAACGTGGGGCACGAAGAAGTGGCAAACTGGAGCGATACTAGGGGGACAGGATTAGCGGATTATATACACTTGCTAGTCAGCCATTCAAGCGGAAATTCAGGACTTGATTCTTTTAACATGTATTTTGGGGGAATAATTTTGTAATATGTATCTTGCGGGAATTTAGTTTCGGGCAATACGTTCCAGGCTGGAGATGCAGCTATTTAGACGCGGTTCATACATTTTAACTTCTAGCGTTGAATAGAGCATGAGTTTTTTATATACGTTAAACGTTAATTCGGTGAAAGTTTGGGTTTTCTTTTGGTATCTAGAGTGGATTGGAGCCTGAGTTATTTTATATGTTAATTTCAAGTTGTGTGAATTTTTATATATAGGTTACATTTTTCTGTGTTAGGGAAGTGTGTGTTGAAAATAGAAACGGAGTTCTTCTGGTTATTTCGTCTGGTTGTTCATGAAGCTTAGGAGCGGAATGGATACGGTACAAAGGGAATTAAGCACGGATGAGCAGACGGAGGGTAGTTCCGAGAATGTTGGGAGCCAGGCATGCAGTGGTTTTCCTGGAACCAATAGTACAAAAGAAAATCAGTTTTTAGTCGAATCTATGACGGCACAATTGATGCAAGCCATTCAAAATAGTCAGGCTAAGTTAGAGGAACAGATTCAAAGGAATAGTGACGAAACTAACAAGGGGTTTAACATATTGCAGGCCCAGATTAAAGGCTGTCAAGAAGCAACTGAGAATAAGTTTAGGGAGATCCGCAGTGAGATTCAGGAGCAGGTCCAAATATTCACGAAAAGAAATCGAGTTCAATGGAACCAGTTACAAAGTCAAAGCGATACAATTGATGAAAAATGCGCAAGTATAAGTCATGATGGGCAGGAAAGGACAGAGGATTATGAAAAATTAGTTGAAACAGGCTTAGGCATAAACGTAGAACAGGTCGCCGAACAAAAAACCGAAGTAGCCGATTTGGCTAATAAGGAGCGCCAAAGTCTTGCACACAGATTAGACGAAGTTGTTGTCGGGGCAGATGTGGAAATTCGGCGAGAAGAAACTGAACGTGCGATGAATCAGCTAGTCAGTGACGCAGAGGCAATTAGGGAAGAGATGAACGAATGCACAATTGCGGTGAATATTGTTGATATTGAAGTAGACTTATGGAAACAGTTGAATTCCAAGGCCGTCAGTTTGTATATTAGGATTTCGGAAGCCAGTGAATTGGTAGTTCGCCGGGAAGGCTTAACCCAGCGATTAGAAATTACGCTGATATTATTTCGAGGGCGAAGACGTCAGAACGGTCGTGAATTCTTAAACGGGCTAAAGTCATATTTTTCCCGAAGACGAACGCCGGACCGTTTTAAATTAACTTCATTTATGCAGAAAATGGAGGGTAGTTTCACGTTTGATCCCGGCGGAAGTTCATTCTCGGTGCTTCTTCATCGGAGAAATGACATGCTTAATAGGCTGGATTAAGAGCATGTAAACGTAATATATATAGACGCCAGATTTAGGTCAAGTAAGTGGTAGTAACAGATAAGGGTAGCAGGTACAAAAGGGTGGCGGAAAAAATTGTAATTAATTGTAGTTTTGTAGTAGATTAAGTATACTCAGGGATAGGGCCAGGTCAAGGATTGTGTGCTTGTTTGGTTGAATAATGAGTGTACCAGTAGCTGGAGACTCGGACAGGAACCCGGAAGAGGCCCTGTCGGCGGATAATCCATTGCCTCCAGACATTGTTACAGGCTAGGCTCGCCAGAAGGATCCAACCATCAAAGCATCGTCAGCGGCCGGCAGGATAATCCCAGGGCATGTGACTAATGCATGTTGGGCTTTGCGGACCCAGGAACCCGAGCTGTATGTGGTATCTGTTACCACGTTCTACTTTTCTTCAATTCGGCCATGCTTGGTCAAAACCACCTGTAAAACTGTCACTAAGGCTTTCTTGGCCAACCCTCGATTTTTCGACCCCAACAATGGTTATTAGGTTTCGAGGACTGAGGGTGTCTTTCATCTATGCTCTTCTTTCCTCTTATTTTTGCACCTTATGTAAAAGGAAGACGTGGCGGACCAACGACCAGATGCGCACAAGTGGAACGGGCGGACAACCACGACTACGCGATGCGGTTGCAACGGCGCGAAGTGGTACAGAAGCTAATGTGAGGTGTTTGTACATATAATGCAAGTGTCCGATGACCACAGACACAATAAAAGGGGGACGAGAAGTGACAAGGTTATAATTACAAAAGACGCTAAAAAAAAGTGATGTGCCGTGCCCATAATTATCAAAAGACGCTCACAGAAGTTACGTTTAATTTTAAAAAGTGGATTAAATATTGAAAATGACATTCCTAGCATTTAGAGGGCGATTATAAAGGTTAATTTCAATTAAATACTTATATTTAGGATTCGCTCTATTGTTAAAATTAAGGGGTAGGCATTGCGGACCGGTGCGCATGTAATTAAAAGTAGTATGTGTAGGATACGAACAGTAGTATGTGTAGATGTAAAATAATATGAAAGATCTCATATCAGATTAGGAGAAAAGATATATCACTTCTAGATCAATAAGCAAATGCATATCATTGTGCTATGGTTAGTTGTAAGTTAGTTATAGATTTTTATTTAATTATTCTCTTAGGTTTTAGTTAGTTATAAGTTAGTGTTACAGATGTATATAATCCTACCTTTCGTTATTAAGTTAGCTGTAAGTTACTCTTAGATTTGTATATGATTCATCATTTCGTTGTTGAATTAGTTGTAATTCTGTTTCAGATCTGAATATAATATTTAATTAATTTGTTTGTCAATATAATGCTGTACTGAATATTTATTTAATTTGTTTGTCAATATAATGCTGTACTGTTTAAGATTACATACCGTCATAGAAACCATTTAGAATTGTGAGAAATTGGACTATAACTATATCTGCTATTAAATACCACATAGAAAAAAAAATTAAATTGTATCACAGGATTGTATTTTGCCAGATGCGAGGGAGAATGCACGAACTTCAAGCGAATTATTTTGAAATCGTTCGAATGGATCCTCCATTCATCCAATTTCAAAGGGGGAATATTATATGGTGCTCCTTTAGTTATCGATTTGTTACCAAATATTTTTATAACTGTTGCCTAAATTACTGCCTGGAAGCAGGGAATGTGGCTTGCCGGGGTCGAGCAGCAGACACAAGACAATGGCGGGGTGGATTGGAAAATCCGCAAGTCCCGCAAGCTAGGTCAGGGTCGGCCAAGGAAGGGGTAGACGACCGGGAAGATATGGCCCTAACCAGGAGAGAGGGATTTTGAGGACGCAGAGAGGGAAGTCTGCGAACAGGGAGATGGATTTGGACCGTCGGTGAGAGTGGTCAGGGAGAGTTGATCCTGAAAGATTTTGGTTTTGCACGTGGGTCTCCGGTCGTCTTCTGCGAATGCTAGGGGGAGAGAGAGTCGCCAACGGGAGTCGACCCTGTCCGAGCTGCAGACCTGGTAAGTCGCATTCCATGCTTCCGGGTATCGCGTCGGTTTGTCACGAGGAGAACCACGGTTAATCTTGAGAAAGGGAGGGGGTTACATGCATCCCTGGCAGGCTGGAGAGCTTTCGTTTTATATAAATTCTCATAAAATGAATTCTTGTTTTTATTAACTAAATATTGTATTTCCCTTTCCTGCAAGAATAATTTCTTGCAGGTGGCGTCCAACAAATCGCATATCAATAGTTAATTTGACTTTAAACTCACCACATATAAAATGTCGTCCAACGTGGGGCACGAAGAAGTGGCAAACTGGAGCGATACTAGGGGGACAGGATTAGCGGATTATATACACTTGCTAGTCAGCCATTCAAGCGGAAATTCAGGACTTGATTCTTTTAACATGTATATACCCAAAAGTCCACAGTTCTGAGTACGCTAATACATAGGGCCCGTACCATCTCCGATGGGAAAAGCCTAAAGGGAGAAATTGAATTTCTCAGAGGAACCTTTCGCGCCAACGGCTACTCGGAGGAACAAATTCGAAGGGCGATAAGGGGCAGGAAGCTGAGGAATATTGAACAGCCGAAGAGTGAGAAGGTGGCTTTCCTCCCCTATGCGGGTAGCACCTCGGGAAAAATAGGCAGGATCCTGGCGAAGCATGACGTCAGAACTGTCTTTCGGCCTCAGAGGAAAATTAGGAGTTTCCTCCCCCCAACTAAGGATAGCCTTGGCCTTAGAACACCGGGTGTGTATGAGGTCACGTGCGAATGTGGCCAAAATTACGTTGGCCAGACTATAAGAACGGTGGAAGAGAGAATGACCGAACACCTGAGGTGGTGGCGACTAAAACAACCGACAAAATCCGCAGTGGCTGAGCATGCTATTGTTACCGGATAAATCGGGAAAATACCAGATTGCTAGGCCACGCCAATAACTACTGGGACAGTGTGCTACTAGAGGCAGTGGAGATAAGATTTCAGGACAACCTCCTGAACAGGGACACGGGGTTCGGTCTCAGCCGGGCCTGGGGACCACTAGTCGCCGGTCTGAGACGACAAGCCCAAGCTCGGGACGCTGGAACTTCCCAGGACGAGGGAGCCGATAACGCGACTCCCGCGTCCGACCCCGCCGGGAAGGCGGTAGGCGGCACCAACACCCGCTGCACGAAGCCAGCAGGAGATGCGCGCGACACCCCGCCGCAGACTGAGGCGCCAGCCAATCAGAGGACCACCTACCCCCGCCACTGCCGCAAACATATATAAGGGGATCCGTTCAGACAACTCAAGTCCTCCATACACAACATCCTCTTACTGACACTGCCGGAAAATCATATCGAAGAAAGGAAAGAATCTAAAGAGACTGATATCCGGTAGCCGCCAGTGGAGGATGGCGACCCCCCTCCGTTCTGCCCGCAGCTTGGAGACCCTTGATGCCGCTCCAAGCCAGGCTGCACGACCCGCCGAATGGCAGGTCGTAAAAGGCAAAAAGAAGGATACCCCAACAGGAAGTCCTGGGGTATCTCCCCTCATAATAAACAAAAGGAAACAAGCGACCCCTAAACACGAGATCCCCAGGACGGAACTCGTCCTTAAAACAGCGCAACGGGCCAAACCCCAAGCCCAAGCCAGCACAGCGACACAGGACGCCCCAGTCCGCGCACTCACAAACAACGTGATGCCCGCAGAAGTCGTGCCGCCAGTCGTGGCGTACAATCACGGCGACCTCGGCGCGCTGAACCAAAGGTTCATGGCGCGATACAAGCCGCAAAAGTT
Organism: Zhengitettix transpicula; assembly: GCA_037074705.1. NCBI lineage: Eukaryota > Metazoa > Arthropoda > Insecta > Orthoptera > Tetrigidae > Zhengitettix > Zhengitettix transpicula. The sequence continues at coordinate 208,340,546 of CM073591.1, forward strand.
CGCGGCGCGACAACTGCACGGCTTTCTATACAACCACGAAAATCGATTACATGAACTTGCAAGAGTTCTTGAAAATCGAAAAAGTGGAATACTCTTTGTACCTTCTCCGCGACGTACGTACGCGGCAATACGTCGTCCGGGGAATACACGAATCCACGAGTAAAGACTCGGTAGTGGAGGACCTGAGGCTGCAGGGCTACCCCGCCATGAACGCTTGGCAAATGCGTTCAAACGCAGACAAGCGAGCCCTCCCAATGTTCATCGTCGAGCTGGAAGACAGCCCGTCAGCCGACGAGATCCTTAAATTGGATCTAGTGCTGTACCAGCGCGTTCGAGTAGAACATTTTAATCCGCCCCCTAAGCCCTTGCAGTGCTCCAACTGCCTGCGGTTCGGGCACAGCGGCCTACGCTGCCATGCACGCCAGGTGTGCAAGGTATGCGCCGGCCATCACGCTGTGGCCAACCGCAAGTTGGAGGCGGGCGGCAAGAAGACCTGCGCCAACTGCAGAGGCGACCATTCTGCCCTTTACAGGGGTTGCCCTGCATACAAGGCAGAGCTGCAACGGAGGAAGGAGGCCTTGCGTAAAGGCCAAGCTCCTCTGCCAGCTTACCAGGCTGCTAAAACCGCCCCCTCAGCCTCCGCTGTCCGACCCCCCCCGACAGTTGTCTCCAGCGGACGGTCCTTCGCCGCAGCCGTGGCAAAAACCACAACACTGCCCGAGTCCGTGCAGGCCCCTGCGCCTTCTGCGCAGCCCAGTACACCTGCTCAGGTCCCAGAGCAGGCACCCTCCGCAACACCACTGGAACAGCCAGCCTCAACATTAAAAACACAAGCTGTTCCACCCACACGGCTGTTCAAGAGCCAAAAACACAAGAAGGCCGGCAAGCCCAAAAACAAAAAATCTGCCGCGCCTTCTGCAAACACCAAACCCGCCAAGGAAGGCCGTCCCCAGCCAACCAAGGCCCCCACACACACAAAGCAGAAGCCATCCGCTACTGCTTTGCCTGCCCCCACACAGGCCGCTGTCCCATCGGACAAAAGTAATAGGCAGACCACAGAAGACCCAATGGCTGCTCTAGTCAAATCCCTTATATCCAAAATCCTGGAAACCATGCTCCCTCAAATCACCTCCGCCATCCTCGCCGCTGTCCAGGGACAGCTATCCAATTTCTTACCGTCCTTAACCAACCTCCATGGCTAGACAGCACATGGGCCGAGACACGCGTATCCTTTTCTGGAACGCATGCGGCCTGAAAAACAAAAGGGTCGAACTGGCCGCGTTCATGACGCAACATGCCGTAGGCATCGCGCTAGTGAACGAAACACACCTTATCCCCGCGGATAAGATTCACTTTACACAACACGCAGTTTACCGCTCCGACAGACAAGACGGTCGCAGAGCCGGAGGAACTGCAATCATAGTAAAACAAGACATCGCCCATTCGCTTGTACCACTTCCACGATTAAACAAGCTTGAAGTCACAGCTGTTAGAATCCAGTTAAATGGAGCATACACTACACTCGTAGCCGTCTACAATAAACCAGGCAGGCCCCCAATAGATGTTAGAGACATAGGCCGGCTACTTAACATCTCGGGAAGGGTAATAGTAGCTGGGGATCTAAACAGTAAACACCCCTTATGGAACAGTAGACGCACCAACCCCAGCGGTAAGGCACTACACGCTCACTCACAAACACATAATTACATCGTCCTAGGACCACGTGAGGCAACTTACGTGCCCGAAAGACGAAACGCACAGCCAGATGTCCTGGACATAGCCCTCATCAAGGGCGTCACAGACACTCTTGACCTCACGGTCATACAGGACCTGACTTCAGACCATTACCCTGTACTCATTAGCAACACAGGCACTATACAGCACAGAGACAAGCGCGTCATGTTCAACTATAGGAAGGCCAACTGGAATTTATTCCGGGAAGCCCTCGATAGAAACATGAACCACACGGACAACATCCACACCGCGGCGGAAATAGACCAGTCTGTTCAGTCCCTCACCGCTGCCATACAGGACGCGATATCCGAAGTTATACCAACGGTAACTCCACACCAACACAGGACGGTGCTCCCTGATAGCATAAAGGAGTTAATCACCCTAAGGAATAGACTTAGAAGGTATTGGCAGCGAACTAGGTTGCAAATATACAAAACCCATATGAACAGACTTAGAGACATCATTAGAGAACACATCAAAACACACAGAAGCATGGAGTGGGACAAGCTGCTAGCCAGCTTCGACACCTCCACACGCTCCACGTGGCAGATGGCGAGACATTTTACACGGGAGGCATACCAAATTCCAACGCTCCACGGACCAGCAGGGCACGCTTACTCCGACTCGGAGAAGGCTGAACTGCTGGCCGACACGCTAGAGGCCACATTCCAACCGAATGACGATCCCTCAGATCCGATATTCACACTTGAAACGGACCAGGTTGTGAAACAGCTGTTAGCCCAAGAAGCCGCCGAGCCTCTACGGCACACAAACATAGGTGAAATACGGTGGGCTATACAGCGAACACATCCCAGTAAGGCGCCTGGCCCGGATGGCATTCAAAATCGAGTGCTCAAACAGCTCTCCCTCCGAGCACTCGAGCAGATCACAGACATCACGAATGCCATCTTCCGAACGCAACACTTCCCGGACACCTGGAAACAGGGGAAGGTACTGACCTTCCGAAAACCCGGGAAAGACCACACACTTCCGACCAACTACAGGCCCATAACTTTACTTTGCTCGCTAGGTAAAGTGGTCGAGAAGGTAATGCTGCGCAGGATCACAGAACACTGCACAGAAAACGATCTCCTAAGGCCGGAGCAATTTGGCTTTAGGAATCAACACTCCACAACACTCCAACTACTACGAGTAGTTGAACATATAACAAGAGGGTACAACCTGGCAAGGTCTACGGCAGCCGTTTTCCTCGATGTGGAAAAGGCTTTCGATAAGATTTGGCACAACGGCCTGATAAGACGGCTCAATGACTGTAGGTTCCCACTCGCACTCATACGGCTGCTCCACTCTTACCTATCACGTAGGACATTCTTCGTGGATGTCAACACATCACAGTCCACAGTAAGGGGAATACATGCAGGAGTGCCTCAAGGAAGTATCATAGGGCCAGTCCTACATAACATCTACATTAACGATGTCCCCACAACACCTGAAACCCAGGTTGCCATATTCGCCGACGACACAGCCATCTTTGCTCAGTCGAGGCAACCATCGGCACTTAATCGTAAATTACAACGCGCACTCAACGCACTCGAACCATGGTTAACACGATGGCGAATTAAGATTAACGTTGGTAAATGCGAGGCACTCCTACTTACACGTAGGGCACGACACGCACGCCTACATAAAGACTGTCGTCCACTCACACTCCACAAGCGCCCGATTCAATTCCGAGACACGGTTAAATACCTTGGAGTCTCATTTGATCCGGCCCTGACATGGAGACTCCATACCACTAACATCGTTCGAAAAGCAACCATTAGACTGATACAGCTCTACCCATTGCTTAACAGAACAAGCACCCTCAACACATCCACAGCCCGCGCTCTATACTTAACACTCATACGGCCAATCCTGACGTATGCTGGACCGGTGTGGGGCTATGCAGCCAAGTCACATCTACGTAGCCTCCAGGTTTTACAAAACAAGGTCCTTAAAATCATCGCCAAGGCACCTTGGAGGGCACGAACTAAAGACGTCCACCGCGAATTGAACATTCTTCCATTAATGGACGTTATCAGAGAACATGCTGAACGCCTGTACTGCAAGACACAATTCTCACACAACACAATCATAAGGCGACTGGGCAATTATGACCACACCCGCGTCACTAAACACAAACGCCCAAAACACCTCCTCCTCCCCCCCGAACCCCCATGATCGGCTCATAACGATTTACTGACCACGCTTGCTTACGGTTTTTACAGGACGTGTGCGGAGATCCGGACTCCTCGACGAGAAGAGGATCGACGTGCATGATACCCGCAACCAACTACTAACTTATTCCTACCAACAAAACCATGTGCATGTTGCTGTCGCACAAGAGCAGTATTCTAGCTCATTGTGCCCTTCAACCCATCTAACTATCGCTGAGGTTTTTTTCCCGGTAAGGAGACCCTTCAGGTTGAATTATTGGCACTTTTTTCCCTCAGCCCTACGCTCTTCATTCTGTCTCTCTCACAAACTATCTCCGTGAATGACCGTATTAAAGGGTATTATGCCCTCAGGTGCGGATCAAACACAAGTTCCCAATCCTTGTGTTCCAAGTTAGTTTACTAACAGCACGTGCAGAGGGGGTGTAGAAAGTGGTAGACCCCCATGCTTGGCCGTGCGTGCTTTCTAGGGGGCACGGCCTTTAAGGGCCTTTGGCCCAAAAAAATAAATAAAAATAAAAAAATAAAATAAAAACAACTCGGCACTTCGCCAGAAGATGATGACGCTGAATGTCATCGAAACGTCGTGTGCTATCGACGAGTTTACCCGGCTGGAAGCCCGAGAAACTTTTACTATCTTTCCATGATGTTTGGGAAGAATTCGTACACTCTTCTACCGGTACTTGACTCATTCCATCTGCATTGCCAGGTGTCTAGAGTGATATCAAGGATTTCCCTTTTACACCTGGCCTCTTTGCCTAAGATTTTTAAGACGTTGTCCGGGTTTTTTCTCATGAGCCAGTATTGGGCACCTCTTTTCCTTACCTCGAGGTCCAGGGGGACTATTCCCAGTAGGACGTTTAGAGCGTCTGTTGGTGTGGTGCTGTAAGCCCCGGAGACTCTTATCAAGGTTTTTCTTTGGACCTGTAGGATCTTCTTGGATGGCACAACCAGTTTTAGTCTGTGAGACCATGTGCTCGCAGCATAACCCGTTATTGCGGCTAAGATTGAGTCATGGTATAAGTAAAACACTCTAAGTGGTAGCTGGAAGTTTGAGGCAGCTATACGGGTGATTTTATTCATAATGTTACTACTTTTCATCTTTACTTCTTCTATATGTTTACTGAAGCTGCCTACCTCATCCAGCCACACACCGAGGTACTTCAGGGACTCCGTTCTGCTTATGCTTTCATCTCCTATTTTAACCACAGGGTTCCTGTTTAGAGAGCCCTTCAAAACCAGATATCTCGACTTGTGTTTAGAGACGCTCATCTTGCTTCTAGTGCACCATTCAGTGACCCTCTTTAGCCCTGACGAGACTCTTGCTTCAATAACTGCTCTCGACTTGCCCTCAACTATTATCAGTACGTCATCAGCATATGCTACCACATCCAGCACCTCTGGAAGCATATTTAGCTCTTTTAGTAGGTCCTCTATGTATATGTCCCAGAAGATGGGGCCACACACCGATCCTTGCGGGCAGCCTTTAGTGATCACTTTGGAAGTTTCCTCTCCTTGGCATTTCATGACTACCCGCCTATCTCTGCAATAGCTTTTGACTATACTGATTAACATGTTGGGGCAGCTCAAGTCCTTTAGTCTTTCTGTCAGAGCGGGCCACCATATGTTGTCGAAAGCTCCAGCTATATCTATAGATACGGCCATTACATATTTACTTTTGGAGCTTTCCGCCGTACTACACACTCTATTTAGCGCGTCCTCTGTAGATCTACCTTTCCTAAAACCATATGACTGTCGCTTAGTCCTTGGGTTTCCCTATGTGTTTTTATTCGGTTGCAAATTAACCGTTCAGCAATTTTGCCTATAGAATTAATTAGGCATATAGGGCTGTACGACTTCGGATCCGATCTATCCTTCCCTTCATCCTTCAGCAGCACTATTAGCTTGGACTCCTTCCACACATTTGGGAATCTGCCCTGTACCAGACAAGCGTTCATTAGTCCACACAAGTATGGACCTATCTTGTCTGCTAGGGCCTGGATCATCTCGTTTAAAATACCATCCGGGCCAGGCGCTTTCCCAGTTTTCAGATCCCCTATTATTTCCCTCACTTCAGAGATTCTAGAAGGTTCTATGGTGGTGTCGTTCCCTCCCTCTATTGTACTTAGCGCTCTGACCCGTTTTTGCTCTGGATTCTCTATTGACAAATCATCATCTGGAAGGAGTCTCCGCAGCAACAGTGCGGCTGAAGAACGCCAGTCCGTAGTCATTATACCATTTTCGTCTCTCATTGTAGACAGAATATTTGTGTTCCCAATCTTCTTTGCGACAATCTTATATGGTTTTCCCCAGGGGTCCATTACTAGAGTTTCACGCACATACCTCTCCCATTTTTCTTTTTTCAGTTGTGTTATGCGGTCTTTGTACTTTCTTTTTTTTTGTCTGTACGTTAATAGATATCTCTGTCTATCCTCTAGAGTCTGCGAACGCTGATACGCAGCTCTGGCCTTCCTCACCTCTTTCCTATTTTGCTGGAGCTCTTCACACCAAAAGCCTAGTTTTCGTTTTTTAAAACCTTGTTTTATTTTTATGGCACCTGCAGTCGCTATATGAATAGCTTCTTGTAGATGCTTTGCCAAGTCTTCAATGTCCCACAATAGTAAGTCAGCCTTCGCTTCCGGTGGTCTGAAATTCTCCTGGAACCTTTGCCAGTTTGCGTGTTTTATGTTGTAATATGGCTCCACTCGTTCAGTTATTTCAGTACCCAACTCATTTCTTTGATATCTAAAGAAGATCGTATTGTGGCCACTGGTAGTGAGATTACTCTCCACTTCCCAGTTATGGCAGTGATCAATTGCTGTTTTGTTGGCTGCAGACACATCTATGTTGGTTTTGGCTCCAGCTCTATTTTCATAGGTGTGAGGTCGACCAGGCCTGTTCAGAACTTCTATGTTAAGTTCCTGAAATAGATCCGCCATCTGTTCCCCTCTGTTGTCCGTGCTCGCGCTGTACCAGAGCTCAGACTTGGCATTTGCGTCCATCGTGTACACCACGGGTACATCTTTGTAGCATGCGTTTATGCTTCTTATTCTGCTAATGTATGGGTCAATCTCTTCACAGAATTGGAAGTAGATTGTCACCAGGATCAGCCTTTGATTGTTGTAGATGATTTCCACGCATGCTACATGTTCGTCACAAAATTGGCTTATCGCCACAGATGTGATCCCCTCAGTGAACACGAAGATCGCCGCCATTGGTCTCTCCCCTTCCGCAGTTATTTTGGCTGTCATGGGGAATCCAGGAATTCTCCCCCCTTTACTATACGGCTCCTGGATGCAAGCTATGTCTATTAGTCTTTCGTCCACCAGTCTCCGGATTTCGTGAATAACCATGGCACCTCTCATGGCATTTATCTGTAGAATGTTTAAAGCCATTTATTTATGCGTTTATTTACTATGGTACGTATGACACGTAGTGACATGCCGGACCAGTTTGATTAGGATCAAAAGCTTTTTTACCATGGGTCTTCACGAAATCCTCGTATAATGATTTAATAATTAGCTCTTCTTTCCTTCTTCCGTAAGCCTTTTGCAGAAGCATCCAGAGCTCCACAGGGTCTGTGGGGAGTCCCGCTACTTTTATTAGCATTCTGTCTACAGCTTCCGGCAAGGGGAATAAAATCGAACTTCCATTAGGGTGCAGCCGCCTGGTTGTATATCTCAGGCACCTTAACAGGTTCGCAGACTCTTCAATTCTACTTCGAGCCAAGTTGTTCTCCAAGTTGTTGTACATTGCGGTTGGATCTAACTGATTTGATCTGCTGTGATCATCCCAGTCCACTTGAACACTTTTATCTTCCATTTGCGTCATTTCCGCTTTTTTCTTGAGGAGAAATTCCGCCATTCTTCTTTTGTCTCTTTCTAGTTTTGATGGAGGCTTGCTTTTCTTTTTAGTTGTCTCTATGGTATTACCTTTCGGTGTGTTATTCATAGTCAGTCTTTTCCTTCTCTCTCTTCATCAGATAGACCGTAGAAGAAGAGCAGGGAGCGATTAAGGATAGAACAAAGAAGGGTAACCATAAAAAGAGCTATAGATAATTCGGCCAAGGAGATTCTAGGAATGGAAAGACTATCTAAAAGATCTATATGGTTTGATGAAGTGTGTGAGAGAGTTACTGAAGAGACATTACAGACAAATTGCACAAGAAAAACCCTGGTGGACTACCGACAGAAAAGGATGATTGAAAAGAAGATACACCGACGAAAGAAAAGGGAATGGGCTAATTCGGAAGTAGAATGTATGGAATTGAATAAGAGGCAGAAAAGTAAACAATGCTCGAAGACAGTTTAATCCGATAACTAGCCTGATTAGAGATAAAGAAGGAAATATGAGAGCAAATAGATGTTCTAAAGATGGCGAAGGCACTTCAACGAACTACTTAATAGAGACTTAGAACAAGTAGATAACGATACCCATGGGATTGAACAAGGGCTGGGCCAGGAAAGTCCACTGAATGGTCCAGTGATAGAGGATGTTAGAAAGCTGAAGAATAATAAGGCACCTGGTACTGATAACATAACAGCAGAAATGTTGAAATGTGGAGGAGTAATATTGGAGCGATCCTTGTTTGAACTCATTACTCTTATGTGGGAACAGGAAAGGATACCAGATGAGTGGAATGAAGGGATAATATGCCCTATAAATAAAAAAGGTGGAGTGCAGAAACCATCGCGGAATTACCCTCCAGAATTTGGGTATAACGTACACTCTAATATTATTTTTGATCGGCTTCCCCCACAGGTGAACAGAGAGATCGGAGGATATCAGAGTGGATTCCGACAAGGGAGGTCAACCATAGACCAGATATTCAACCTTCGACAAATCCTGGAGAAGACTGCTGAATACAGAATTGGAACTCATCACCTCTTTATTGACTTCAAGGCTGCATATGACAGTGTGAATAGAGAACAGCTGTATCGCGCGGTAGAAGAGATAGGAATACACGGAAAGCTGCTGAGAATGGCAAAAATGATTATGTCTGATGTAAGAAACCGCATCAGAGTTGGTGGAAATTACTCGGACCCACTTAAAATAAAAAATGAGCTACACCAAGGAGATGCACTGGCATGCGCTCGAGAAAGTGATTAGGGATGCAGGCCTACAGATATTATGGGCACTATTTACAATAAGTCAGTGCAGATCCTGGCATATGCAGACGACTTAGACATCGTAGCGCGAACAATACCAGCGCTGAAGGAAGCCTTTACAACCTTAAACCAAGCTAGTAGGAAGATGGGCTTAATGATAAATGAGGACAAAACAAAATATTTACCACGCGGGAAAGCATATCAGCCCAACATATCAAAGGCCTTTGAAGTGGATGGACATCCATTCGAGAGAGTCGAGAGTTTCAGGTACCTTGGATCCATAGTAACCTGCTCTAATGATACCTCATCGGAAATTAAGGCCAGATTAGTTTAAGTAAATAAGCCATATTTTGCCTTGAGTAATTTATTCAGGTCAAGACTCCTCAACCGCCCAACAAAACTTAGTTTTTATTAAACTATTGTAACACCAGTTCTTATATATGCCTCAGAAACGTGGCTCCTGACGGAAACCGACGCAAGGTTGATGAATGGATTCGAGAGATAAGGGACAATGGAGGAAAAAGTACAATACAGGATTGTATACTATATATGCTGATGCTTTAGTAACAAGGTAACAAAAGTAGTACGATCAGGAAGGATCATGTAGCACGAATGAGGTGGCAAAGAAGATTCTACTTCAAACCCCAGGAGGACAAAGAGATGGTTGGACGAAGTGGAGAAGGATCTACGGAAGCTGGGATGTAGAAATTGGAAGAGGACAGCATATTACCGTGAAAGAAGGAAGAAGCTCGTTGAAAAGGTTCACTACGGTCTGTGGAAGAAAAAGTAAGCTTATTAAACACTACTGTAATGAAATTTCAGTTCCTAAGTAGATCATATTTAACTTTTGTTTTTCCTCTGGTATATTTCCGGATGCTCTAAAAGCTATATTGTTGTACAAAAATTTAAAATTATTTATCACAGCATGGTTTTATTAGACATGAATCCACCAACACGGCTTCATACGGCTTCGTTCAAAGTATTCATGACGCACTCGACAAAAGGCTTAAAGCGGCTGGAATTTTTACTGCCGTTTACTAAGCATTTGATTTAATAGATCACGATGTTTTACTCCGAAAATTAGATTTTTATGGAATCAGAGGAGTTCCCCTATCTTTATTGCTCTCTTACATGCAAAATAGTCGCCAAAAAGTTGCGATTGTAAACTCGGAAGGAAATGAGCATCTGTCAGAAAGGGAAACAATTACCTGCGATGTCCCTCGGGACTCAATTTTGGAACCCAAAATCGAATTAACAGAAATAGTAGTGCAAATTGTAAAAAGTCTGTTAAAAAAGGAAGACAACGAAACAGATTGGAACATGGCTATGCTGAATTATAGAAATTCTTATTTGGCATGCGGCATGTCAAAAATCGTACTCTGCGAGTCATGGTCCTCGTCTGAGACACCAGGCGAATCCTCACACAATTCATCAAGTCCCATCTATATATCTATATATTCTAAAATGATGTATTAAAAAGAAAAAAAATGAAACTTTGTCAAGCTCTGTAATAATCTAGTTTTCCGAGAGTCAGGCCATAGCCGTGACACAAGCCACATATGACAAGACCTAAGCAAATTGTCGATATCCTAACCTAACATGACCATCATGGGTTTGAACTTTGTAACCTTTGTAGCTTACTTTTCTAGAACTTTAAATCCAGCCGAAAGGACGTACTCCACGATCGAGAAAACTGCTCGCCATAGTCAATATTGCAAACAGTTTAAACCATACCTGTGGGGAAGAATGTGACCACAGACCCCTGCAATGGATTTTTAGCCTGAAAGATCCAAGCTCTAGACTCTACCGCTAAGTTAGGAGAATTTGACGATGATATTAAATATGTTAAAGGCAAAACCAATTACGTAGCCGATTCCCCATCAAGAATTGAAATAAATGCAAACGAGGAAACAATATCAAACGTAGCCGTTTATGAAGATGATAAATATCAGGAAGAAATAGATAACATGACGATACATTCGAATCAGCAAGATCCGATATTTACATTAAAAGCGTCAGGAAGAAATTTAAACCCTAATCGCAATCAAATAATTGTTAAATATGGAAATACACCTAAAAGGTTAGAATATAAACTATTTAAGAAGTTTACACGTTACATCCTAATAGTTGCCCAAGAAAATTTTTACCAAGACCTACAGAAACTCCTACTCGAAGTGATTTCCCCTGCGAATAAATATGCCGTTCATTTTATTGATGAGACAATAGAAATTCCTTTTATAAGGCTGTGCCAAAAACTATTTACCTCAGAATTAATAATAATCAGGTCCCCCAAAGTCTTAGAAGACGTAGAATGTTCAAAGAGACAACAACAACTTATCCTACAATACCACTCGAAAACCATAATGGAATTAATGAAAATATAGATCAACTACAGACAATATATTATTGGCCCCACCTAAGGGAACATGTTAGAAATTAAATAAATCAGTGTAGTCTTTGCCAAAAGAATAAATACGAACGGAATCCGAATAAGGAACAAGATCAAGGACACATGATTGCCGAACATCCTTTTGCCCAAATTCATTAAAACACTTTCTATTTCGATCAAACGCGCATTCTAACTATCATAGACATATTTTCTAGGTATTTTATCCGATGGTAACGCAATCACGATACTAAACCAGTTACAACAATATTTCTCTCATCATAGGTTACCTAAAAAGATAACGCATGATCACGGAGGAGAATTTGAGAATTCGGAACTTTCGTGATATTAAAACTGTGTTACAGATTCCTACGAGGGATCGGAGCAATCAAAGATTTTATGCAGATTCTCTGGGCCCTGCTGCCATTGTCAACAACTACCATAAATTTTTATTTGATTTTGAGTTGACCAAACTAACTGATTCGTTTATCAATATTCAGGACGCCACTGTTTCGCTATCTGAACACAACAATAACACGTTTCCCCATTTATTTTTCGAGTTGTCCATGATTCTGAAAACCCTAGAAAACCAGTTAAGGAAGTTAACTCCGCAAAAACCTAAAGTAAAAAGAGGTTTGATCAATGGGCTAGGAAGTATAATAAAATTCATATCGGGAAACTTAGATCAGGATGATTTAAATCACATCCTATCTCAAATAAATATATTAAAGTCTAACGCGAAAAAGGAAACAAAGTTTTAATAAACTTTTATCTTTCAGTAATCTTAATGCCAGAAAGTTTTATGATGAATTTAATCAGATTAATCTCAACATGGGTGTTCTTAAAGACTTATTGTTTAGAAAAGACATTGAAACGTATTCTAGAGCAACATACATACATAGTGATGGGCGCAAACAGTCTGATCAGAACTGTGAAAATGATAGAGGAGACGATTAACCTATCTTTCACCGACACCACCAACGTTGAACTGATCACGCAGGAAGACTTGGAAAATATTGTTCATCAACTTCATGCGACCTATCCGTCTAAATCAATCCTCACTGATCCATAACATATGTATGAAAACCTGAAATTTACAAAATCCCAGATTATTATGTTGGACCTTGAAATGGTCATGATTTTAAATGTACCACTAATAGAGGCCAACAATTGCCAGCTGTTATTCAATTTATCCCGTACCTACGTCCAACAATGATATCCTCATACATTCAGAGAAGTATTATCTACAAGAATCTACCCCGAAGTGGTCCAAAGTGCCTTGCATTAAAGGAAAACATGTTTGTATCCACCACAATGTTAAAATAACCAATTGTAATTTAACTAATTTCAGCGGATGTGAAATCGCCGAAACAGAAAATGACTTACAATTATTTCATCTACACGACAGAGAGCGTATATAATTCTACAGCAAAACTAAACAAACCTTAGTCCAAATTTGCTATGAGGTACAATCCACGTTACAACTGGAAGGGTCAAAAATTATTTATACAAACCAATCCTGTCCTACTTTCATGCATGGGAATAACCCTAGAACCCAAACCTACCAATTATATTCACACCTTCCCCGTTATGAACGTAACAGACCTACCTAAAGCCAGGCAGAAAATAAACTTTTTTCCCTCACATCTTGATGTTAACCAATTGAAACTGGATCTACTACCTATCCACAAGGACTTCGATGTGTCTTATAAAGTAAATACCAACAGTGTTCTAATAATAATGTCAATTCTTTGTATAGTTATTTGTCTGTTTAAAGATAAACTCCGTAAATTACTTTTAACTTGTAATCCCAGAGGAAATATTACTGGGGACAGTAATGACGATATTCTTAGGGAGTAGGAGTCATGTTCCTCGCCTGAGACTCCAGGCGAATCCTCACACAATTTACCAAGTCCCATCTATAAATTCTAAACTTTTGCTAAATGATGTATTAAAAAGAAAAAAAAAGAAACTTGGTCAAACTCTGTAATAATCTAGTTTTCCGAGAGTGAGGTCATAGCCGTGACACAAGCCACACATGACAAGACCTAAGCAAATGGTCGATACCCTAACCTAACATGACCATCCTGGATTTGAACTTTGTAACCTTCTTCCCTTCAACTACGATATAAAACGACCATGTGCCTGATATAGAAGGGTACTCGATGTAAAACTTTTGTCTTGAAGCCACAAAATAAATCTTTGTTACAAATTGTCCATTTCATTTTTAGTTGGTATTCAATATGTCCGATCCTGAGGACTACGATTAAACTCCTACTTCATATTTTAGATGTTGCACGGGAAACTTAACTTGCGAACCAGGATACCAAATGATCAGTTGCAAAAGAAGAAACTGTTAAAAAAAAAAGGAAAATGCTGATTATAAGTGTAAGCTTCAGAAGCAACTAGAAGTATATTGTAATAGTATAGAATCATCATAATAACTGTTGGAATGCAAAGGAAAGTTGGAGAATGAAGTTGCACCATGATGTTAGAAGGTGCAGACAGAAGATAACAGTACTATTAGAAGGAATAGCCAACGTTTCAGAAAGACATTGGAGGAGTTTCAACCCAGTTTTTTAGTTTCCAACGGACACTTATTCAAATAATACAACCCAGGTCTTAGAAGACTATCCAGTGCCTGGTGAAAAGAATTAAATAAAGGAAAATGAAGAACACTATGAGATAGGTTGTAATATTGGACAGACATAAAATGTAGATACTGTTTCCGGAAGAGTTGTTAAAACTGTTGTTAAACTTAATTTGTAATTCTGAGGAAAAATTAAATTGTAAATCTTTGTTTGATTATTTGAGAGAGGAAATCTGTATCAATGATAGTATCATCGATCAATTTATGTCGGAGGGACTTGGTAACAATGTTATAAAGAACATGGCCGAATAAAGCATTGAGTTAAAACTTATTCATGAAAGTGAAACGTTTAAAGAAAGTGAAACGTTTAAACAAAGTGAACAAAAGAGTGACACTGAGTTGCCTGATTCATCAACGTAGCCTTCCAGTTGTTTCATATAGATTTCTTCATTCAACGTTCCATACAAAAATGTAGTCTTCACATCAAATTGTATTAGTTGCAACACGCATAAGGCAAAACATGAATTGGTCTAAAAGTTTCATAATAATAATCATGTTTTTTAAAAATCCGTTTTTTTTTGGCATTTGGTACTTGTCCCACGCCATTCTCATGGCGGAAGAGGGGATTGCTGTGGGGACGCAGCTTTGCCCTGCCGTGCCTTGACCAGTTTAGGGGGCAGTTCTTCGATTCCAATAGGAATAGCGGACAACTCTTACCGTATACCCAAGGTTTGTGATCCCGGAACATACACCTCTCAAAACAGGCCGAGGTGCCTCGCCTTGTGATTGAGGGTTTTATGTATTACCCTGGATTCACCTTCCTTTTTCATTTATTATTATTCACGAGTTATATGAAACCTTCGAGTACTTTCGAAGTTTTGTATAGTTTGATCTGCGTGTTTGCTTTTTTTAAAAAAAATGTACGTGTGACCTTGCACGGTTTTGTCTTCGGGTCTTTATTCCACGTTTAAACTGATCCTTTTGTTGTGGGGCGCGATCGCTTGTGTCTTTACCCTTTATTTGACCTGTTGCTGGCGGCCGATTTTATCCTTGGTTCACCATGTGTTCGTCGCAGTATTTGCACAAAGATAACCTCTGCATGAAATTGCAATTCGAGGTGGTAAATTCAATTTTCTTAATCGTGAGTCAGATGACAAATCCATGCTGCAGATATTTTTCGATAATAATACTCCTATTATAAAGCTTGTGAAATATTTTGTCTTTAAGGAAGATAAGCTTTTTATTTTCCAATCTTAACTTTTACCATTTCAACGCCTTTGTTCTGATAAACCAATTAAGATTTCTTGGACACTTGAATTAAATGGTTTAAATCATTGGTTATCTAGAATTGCACGCGTTAATTTCAGTGAAATGCTTAATTTACTGGATCGAAAAAAGTTGCTGACACATCGCTATAAGTTCCCAGAAGCAGGTGGCTCTTTAAGAAAATCAAACCTCGAATCTCATCGACCGCAGCGAAGCTAATAAAAAGAAAATTCAAACAAGTCGATGGGTGTTTAAAGTGACATAATGGTCGATTCAAAGTTCCATTGTAGTCAGAGGCTATCAACAGCATCTAGACTATAATTATGTATTTAGTCCCGTTATAAGCTTTGAAGCCCTGAGAAGCAGTTGCTCCGCTACGACATTAATATTTGCCTAGTGAGTATTCCTTTTCAGGTCTAGAAGGGAATACAAAAAAAGTGGTAACACGAAAGTGAGTTAAGTATCAGGTAAGGTCGATTTAAAGGTAATTTCTTTGATGTGCAAAATTATTAATTTTTTCAGTACTTATTTCTTTTAATTAGTCTAAACCCTTCTATTATAAAAAATAGACATTATATCCCATTTTAAACTAAACGTTTAAGTAAATATATTTGTTCCCCTAGGATGATAAGAATTTGATATGGCAAATACGAATTTTTCAAACGAATCCTGACAAGACATGATAGCCAGCAATGACCATCTGCTAGTCGTCCCGAATTAATCAATATAAGACGTATGAGACAAGAACTCATCAATGGTGTAATAGGAACAGACTCATTTACTAACCTTTCCTTTGAACTATTAACTACTGTATATATGTTTAAAAGACAGCTAGTGTATAGAATCAAAGTACCATTCCATGGAGAACCAGTATATCAGTTGTTTGGGATTTTAAAATTTCCATTTCATTATAACGCAACTCACTATGAGTGTGCGGATATTACATTGAAAGACGAATACACAGGGACTGATACAACTCGAATAAAATATGTAAAGTTAACATCAAATGATTTACTAAAATGTTACACTTCCAGAGACAACGTTTATTATTGTGACAAAAATGTACCAATTTACACATTCACCAGTGAATCAATGGATTGTGTTGCTTCACTAATTCACCCTTTCACGTCTTCATTACCAGAAAATTGCAATATTCATTTTATCACTTTGGTAGAATTGTTAGTTTTACCTCTTAATAGAATTACTATTTGTGACTCCAGTAACCGAAAAACTTATTGTTAATTGGAATAACACCAATACAATTTTGGACTTATCTAAAGTCGGTAAATTACCTTTACCACCTATGTGCAAAGCATACACGAAGAAGATAATATTGTATTCCATAGCTGTAACTGTAATTGAAGAAGACCTAGATTATACACCTAATTTACAAACATTATACTCAATGAATGTTAATCATTACGCTGATGTTTCACAAGAACCATCAGCTAAGTCGACATTAAAAATGATAAAAAATAATAGTGAGCAACTGGTAGAAATAGAGGAATTGTCAAAACTTTTAAGAAACACTACTGTAACAACTGATGTAATAGAGCCGATACCTTTATTTAGTGTAGTGACTGTAGTTGGAATTATGTGTATATTTGTTATTTTATTTGTAACTTTTTTTATGTAAACGTTTCCTCCTTACGGCAAAATATAGCACACTTCTATGAATGTATCCTACCAATGAAGTATACAGAAGCTATTGTGAAGGAGTCACCCCCGGAAGATGGAAATATAACAATTAACCAAGGTACTCATACCTAAATAGGTAATAAAAAATTAAATCGGGATTTGAATCGTCACCGGCCGATTCCAATCCAGTGTAACATAATAGCCTACACGTGCCATTTTATTAACTTCTCTTCCGTATTGCGGACACACTATGGCACAGCTGAATTCAAGCTGAGTGTAGCGCAAGTCAGCGGCTTGCGGCCGATCACCCTATGTGCCGTGTGCACCAACGCACACGGTATTGGAAATATTCCGTTCTCTGAGAACTCTGGTAGAGACCCAAAACTATCGGGTACGGGAAAAGTTTTCTACCAACTGCCCAGAGCTTCTTGGAGACGGCAGTCGCGATCTAACCTTCAGACAGGTCGGTGGCTCCTGGTGCTATTGTAGCGGAATTACAATCATGTTGGCAACAGTTGAGATAAGGCGTTATTAGCGCTAAAAAACAGAATGTAGTATCGTCGTTGTATTATTGTTGTTAACATCATTACACTTGAAAATAAAAAGTTCCCGAGTTTTAATGGACTTGAGAGTTCTTTAATTAATTTATATAGTACTGAAACTTTAACGGGTGACTCCCGACTTTAAGATAAAGATTAAGTAAACAGTTTATCACAAAAAACATGTATTCCGATTCAAACAACGGATTCTGGTAGTCTGACTTCGACCCTCAACGCAGTGGAATCCGTCAAGATTCCGCCTTTCTGGAGGAATAATCCTGCCAAATGGTTTACCGTCGTCGAAGCTGCTTTCAACCTACGTAGAGTAACGTCTGATGTATTAGTCAACCTTGATGAAAGCACTCTGGATTCGGTTGGTGATTTAAAACAGGTATGATGCATTAAAATGAAGAATAATTGATAGTTATGGAGAATCGGATGAGAAGTGTCTTCGTCGACTTTTGAGAGGTCAGGCAGCTACAGAGGCTAGGCCGTCCCTAATTCTCCATAGGATGCGAGCCTTAGCCTCTGGATAATGTAGCAACAATTGTCCGACAGACAAATGCGTTGCTAAAGAGTTCAAGGATTCCAGTTGAAATAGCGAGAAGACTACGTCCATCCGCGCCAGACCCGTAGAGGATATACGGGTTGCCAAAGATACACAAAGCTGACGTACCCATGAGACCGATCGTTAGAGCCATAGGGTCGTCGACTTATAAACTCGCATGGTATCTCACAGGAATTTTGCGACCATTCGTCGGCAAATGTGAACACCACATTAGAAATTCAACGGATATCGTACAGACACTGAAAGACATATACATCAGACCAGAAGACATCATGGTTAGTTTTGATGTAATCTCTCTATTCGCAAGAGTTCCAGTGAATGAAACACTACAACTATTGGAGAATCGCTTTACACAAACTCTTCAAACACGTCTTAACTACAACTTATTTCCTATACCAAAACGA
The DNA here is from genome assembly GCA_037074705.1 of Zhengitettix transpicula. Classification (NCBI taxonomy): domain Eukaryota; kingdom Metazoa; phylum Arthropoda; class Insecta; order Orthoptera; family Tetrigidae; genus Zhengitettix; species Zhengitettix transpicula. The sequence goes on from CM073591.1 coordinate 208,358,953, forward strand.
ATAGTACGAACAAATCGACGGAGTAGCCAAGGGGTCGCCACTTTCGCCTGCAATTTCAAACTACTACATGGACTACTTCGAAGAGATAGCTCTGGAGCAGATTCCACTGAAACCGTCCCGCTTTTACCGCTGCGTCAATGATACTTTCGTCATATGGCCCCATGGAAAAGAAAAGTTGTCCATGTTTCACGACCACAAGAACAATATTCATCCAAACATTATGTTCACAATGGAGGTAGAGAAGGATGGGACGCTCCCATTTCCGGACGTACAAATCTGGGCCACAAGGTGTATCGCAAGCCGACGCACACTGACATGCATCTACATTCCGACAGTTATCACCACCCAGCGCAGAAATCCACAGTGCTGAGAACCCTGGTATTCAGGGCCCGCACTGTTTCCGATGGGGAGAACCTGTCGGCAGAGATCCACCACCTGAAAAATACGTTTAAGGCCAACGGGTACTCAGACTTTCTAATTAACAAGGCTATAAAGGAGAAGAAGAAAGAAGAAAAACAGCATCCAACGGAAAAAACTGCGTTCCTTCTCTTTGATGGGAATACCACGGCCAAGATCAGCAAAATTCAGCATATAAAGCGTTTTCCTACCACAACGAAAACCTAGAAGTTTTCAACAGCAAATTAAGGTTAGTCTTACGTTTTCACCGCCGACATCCCGAAGCCTGGAACTGGAGCAGACATCGCGCAGTACGCGGACGACACTGCAATCATCACGGCATCGTGGGACGAGCACGTCGTGGGAAACCGGCTCAACGTTGACCCAACGATGGGGCACCAACTGGAGGGTGAAGATCAACGCGTCGAAGAGCCAGGCGCTGCTGATCACCAATCGTCGACCGGACAAGCCAGTCCTACGGCTCTTTGGAGAAGTTATCCCTTGGACCACGAAAGCTAAGTACCTAAGGGTAACCTTAGATACAAGACTAACGTGGAGGCACCACATTTAAGATATTCAAAAAAAGGTAACAGCTAGGTTAAATCTCTTATCACATTTTTAATTCTAGTTCGAAGCTGTCACCGAGAGTGGGGCTCTCTTAATCTACATATCGCTCATCCGATCTATCATGGAGTAAGCCACACCAGTATGGGCCTGCACAGCGGAGTCCCACATGGAGAAGATCTTCGCCCTGGAGAGGAAGTGCCTCCGGCGAGCGCTGCATCTCCCGCCACGGATCTCCAACGCCGTAGTCTGGGACCTGGCAGGGATGAGCAACCTGTGAGAACGGATCCTTGAAAACTCCGTAAAGTTTTATCAGAGGGCCCATGAGATTAGCAATGAGCTGGTCTCATCGCTAGGTTGCTACGACACAGAAAGAAAGGTAAACAGGAACCGACCTTCCTGTAAGTATCACTTAAAATACGCCTTTTTTATTATAATAATATTAATTAAGTAACCAATTGTCATATCGACCTCCTCATTTTGTCTGAAGAAGCACCCACTTAGAAGTAGGACATAAGGCAATCAAGCCAGTTGCATAAACCTGCTAAAGCAAATTTCCTTAAACCAGCGCTTGGCGTGACTAGCATAATAGATTACTGCTGCTGTCATTATTGCGGGAGCGTATCTCCAATTGGAGCTGTTCTGGTTGAATCATTGTTTTGCCTTTCACCCTATCCTCACACTTACAGCGAGTATATTGTACTGCTAAATATACTACTTATACTTACATCTCTGTTTTTACTAGAAAAACCGCCAAAACCCCCGGTTCCTCCCTGATAAGCCCCAGCCGAATCCATCGCCCACACTACCCTCTTTCTTACACTTTTGCTACAACTTTAACCCTTTTAGATTACTCGTTGATCTCCTTTCATTGACAAGCCACAAGTCAAGGATCATCCGCATTAGTTCTTGGCCGAAACTGGCGGGTTGAGAATCTGACTTCGACCCTTCCATTTCCTGCAACGGATCCCCGTCCACCTGATTCGACGGGCGAGCACGTTACATTGTGGCAGAACGTGGGATATCAACATCAATAAATAGGAACCGAACGACTAACGTTGGGGCAAGGTCGAAGCAGTAAAAATCCTCATGTCACCGAGCATATTCGTCAGTGCCACGGAGGACAAGAAGGACAGATAGTGGATCCAAGCTATTCACACGTGTTGTCAACACGGTTCAGTGAACATAAGCTAAACACACTGAACGTGGAGAGCAGCAGCCGAGGATAGTGGTGGTCATCGAACGCGTCGACGTGCTGGTGTACACCTACAGGCGTAAGGGTGCAACGAGCCGACTTGAATTGTGTCAAGGTTGACAAAGGGTATGTCGACTTCCCCCACGCGGCAGAACCCGACTTCCTGCACCCCATCGGCGGAACGGACATCAGCGCCACACACCACAGTGACCGGCATCGAGAGCATCGGATCTTCCCTTCACATCTTTTTTAATCTGTGGTGAGTCAAAACTATATTACATCCATTTTTCAGAATGCAATACGAAACAGAAAATGAGGTTGACGAAATCGAAGAGCAATATAGTTCAGTAGTGGTAAATTTAATACCAGGAACATTTTCCGGCTATTCCACGGAACTCAGAGGGTTTATTGATGGGGTAGAAGCTGCCTTTGAGGTCGTAAGACCTACGAAACATACTATTATTTTAAAATTTGTAGAGTCAAGAATTGTTGTAGACGCTAAAGATAAACTATTGTGTAGAAGCCAGCGTGGATTTGGGCGGAAATAAAAGCATGCCTTAACGAAAATTATTTTGCACGAAAAACTCTAGAACATTACTCTTCGCAACTATTCACATCCCGGCAGGAAGTAAACAAAACCGATAGTCAATGGGATTTCCGAATTGACATCTTAGCATTAAACTTAAAAAGGGAGGTAAAGAACGTGTTACAAAAATCAGAACAACTGGATAGGTTGCCGGAAAACTCATATACAAGGGGTGGTCTAGAGCTAGTGAAGGAACAGTTAAAAGGAGCATTTATAGCAGGACTAAGGGATCAAAGAATTAAATATTTGATAAAAGCTCGTCCCGCAGACATCAATTTGGCTCAGTTGGTAGAAACGGCACTTCAAGAAGAAGTGGAGCTAGGGTCATTAAGACTGAAAGAAAATAATAAAGAATGGATACCTAGGAGACAAGAAAACAGATCACATAAGCATAACACACAACAAAAACATGGGGCAACAAACAGAAGTCAATCGCATGTAATAAAAAGAGAAATAGGCAGTCCCCCGAGGAAATGCTTCACATGTGGAAAAATAGGGCACGTACGCCTTGAGTGCAAAAAGGCACTATATTGTAAAAAATGTGGAAGGCAAGGCCATGACAAAAAAACGTGCTGAGCAAAAAAACGCCTTAAGTCTGAGGTGTTGCAGTCAAACCTTAGACGTGGGGATAGGCTGCCAGTCACGTTGCGAAATCTGCTAATTGCAGATAGGGTGGAACAGAGAGGGTCAGAGCCATGGCTGGCCCCCTGCTCTAGTAGCACCAAATTTGAACTTAATTGTAGAAATGGTAAGGGTGCATGTCAACAGTGGCGAAAAAATAAGTATAGCACAAGTAGCATACGTACGGGGAAATCGCTCCAAGATGAGGGTTCCACTGGAATTCATGTTCAAAATTCACCCTTAGTAAAAGTAAGTAAAGTTGGTTCCGGTACCACGCACATAAACGGTGAGCGGGAGATGACCGCTAAGTAAAATAATTGCGAAGCCTCTGAAAATAATTTTAAAGCCACTGTAAGAAGTAAATGTAAGGAATTGTTTAAACGTCGACAAGGAATCACATTGTGAGAATAATAATGTCGAACGTATCAGGAATGGCCAAAACTTCATAGTAACAGTCGCATACCCTATGTTGAAAAATAATCACTGTCTTGCTTTGTTAGACACCGGGTCGGAAGTCAATCTAGTCCGCAAGACAGTTATTTCAATAGATAGTGACATTAGAGAAAGCCACGTTTAGATTCGTGGAATAACTGGGTCCAAGGTAAAAGTGTACGGTGCCGCTAAAATATCGATAACCAATGTAAATAAGGTTAATGAATATGTGTTTTTTGTGATTTCATATTTGCCACATGGTATTGTTATTAGGTCGATATTTTATTATTCTAAATGGGTTAATAATGATTAGTAAAAGTGTACTATCCCCATGCAGTGAAAAGGTGATGGAATACGGAACGGTGAAGGAAGGGGCCAGGTTAATAGAAAATCAGTTAATACAACAAGATAGTGTGTCAAAGCGGGATTCAGGAGGTTCCTTTATTTGCTCTGCTGCAAATATAAAGGAAGAATCTGCAGCAGTAAGATCAAATAACCCTCCTACAGAAATAACAGAAAAACTGGGGAAGTTAAATTAATTTACACCCTTTAGAAAAAGCTACTATTGGAATGGTTAAATTTAAACCAGGAAGGCGATGGCACAAGGAAGATAAGAACATTATGCCAGGTAAACTATTACCTGACAATTCCTAACGGGTCACAGGTACTTTCGCAAGTACCTCAATACGATAGGGAAAGTAGACAGCCCAAACTGCATGTATTGTAGAAAGATAGACAACGTGGAACACACTTTCTTCGGGTGTGGTCGATGGCTGCAAGAGCGAAATCAATTGGAACACGAGCTTGACGAAAACGCAGTAACACTGGAGACTATAATCCAGACGCCCACTTCTGGAATGCAGTGGCGGTGTCCTCAGGATTAAGAAGCGCGATGGCGACGAGCTACTCCGGCAAAAGGAATGACGAGAAGCCGTAAGGCAAATTAGAATCGACTCCACCCTGAAGTAATGCTAACGCGGTCCCGGGGCGGAAATCAAGTCAATTGGAAAGGGTTTCGTGGTTTTAGTGAGTAAGAGTCTCACACTACCCGAGAGGTTCGGACCTCTCAGGTATCCATGACGGATTTCCACTGTTATCCCTCTATTAAAAAAAAAGCAACGAACTGTATCCACGAGTTCCCCATAATAAAAAGCAATAATAAAATACAAAATTGAATTCCGTCGCTCGCACTTAAGACGTTAACGAGGTAAAATTAGACCTCCAACCAAATAACAAAATTGACAATATAACCCATGTAGTAAACTTAAGTAATGTAATCATTATTGTATTAGTTTTAGGTGTAATATTAATTGTGTACAAAAACAAATTAAGTAACTTTTATGTAAAATTAAGAAGGAAAGAGAACTCAATTACTGAGGGCAGTAATAATATACTTAGAGGGGAGGAGATATGATCCCCTCCAGGAACATCTGGAAACGCCATTACGCCCCAATGTCCGGACTATAGATTCTAATTAAATTGTAATATTAAATATTGTAAACATTGAAATAAAAGAAACACCTCATCCTTCCTTATATTAAAATAATGTGTTCATACAGATTGTAATTTCACTAAATTGTAATTTTCTCATTGTAAGACTCAAGCTTGAGTCAGTAAAGCAAACGACAGATAAGATAGGGTAGCTAGGCGTCAGACATCCTATTTTTCTGACCGTTGCTCCTTTGCAACCCCTACTTGCGAATGCGCTATAAAAAAAGAACAGGATCCAAAGAAGCAGCAGTTCACTTCATGTAAGACTTCAGCTAGACCAGTAATCTATTTTCATAATAAATTTGTACCACAATTACTAAGTCTTGATATTTTATTGAATTGGAGTAGAATACGGTTCATTCCTGAGGTCCATATCTCAACGTTCTTTTAGTTTTTAGGAGTAGAAACTCAAATTTAATTCGGAATAAATTTTCGCCGTATAACTAATTAATGTCGACTTTCCTTTGTAGGGATGAATAGATGTAGTGACTATATAGATGGTGTTGAAGACCACAGTACGAGTCAAGTGAAGTCTACCAGGAGTCAAGTCTGGCAACAGCCTAGTCAAGTCCAGACGCCAGCTAAGTCTGGATGTTTCTTGCGAGCTGGACATAACACGAATCGGCCACCCGTCTACAACACAAAGAAGTAGCTTTCTTAGGGCACGTAGTGTCTCAAGAGGGTGTGGGGACGAATATTCCGTGTCCCCACGCGAGCAAGAAGGTCCCGTTACGCGCCCCATTAGGGGATGCAAACAACGCTCCCCACCACGTAACGGGACCCTACCGAGCACCTACAGCGTGCCCGGTTCTCGCGCGACACTTACCTCTGCTTCCGAACAACGGCCAGAGTAGCACCACGTGGTAGAATAAAGTATTAGTTTAGGAGACTAGACTTATTGTTACCGGCTCCGGGTATCCTAACCCTGCGCGAGTCTCTCCTATAAGGGGTATTAAACCTAACACAGACAAAATAAAGATGAATAGAGAATATCCCCTACCCAAAACTAATAAACCAAGACTTAGAAATTAACGGTTATTATCGTACATTCACAGAAGATTTTTCAAAAATTGCACAACCTCTCGCTCAATGTCTAAATAAAGGGTCCCAAATTGATCTGAATGACACCGATTACAACAATGCGTGCAACACCCTTAAAAGTAATTTAATAAATTTCCTACCATTATGTTACCCAAATTTCCCAGATACTTTCACCCTAACCACCGACAGCTCAAATTTCGCTATAGGTAGCGTCTTGTCTCAGGAAGGGCATCCCATCGCCTTCCATTCTACGACCCTTAACCCTGCCGAGAAAAATTACTCCGCAATCGATTGCTAACTACGTTGCCAGAATAATCCTATCTTCACACTTAAAGCCTCTCTACGCAATTTTATTTCCAACCAGAATCAAATTATTGGAAAATTCAGTAAATTCTCCAAAGTACTAAAACAGAAACTATATAAGAAAGCGATCGTCAATTCCTCGTCACCAATACTCTGTACAGTGATTTAAGAGAATGCCTACTCAATTACATAATCCCCTCTGACAAATATGTGGTATATTTCGAAGACTGGCATCTCCACACAGTAACTAGCGAGGAATTTAGCAAATCCCTAAAGGAGAGGAACTGGTACCAAAATACTCAAGTGGACACGAAAACTTTCTGGACACTGGTCTAAGAATTTAGGGAAGAGACACTATGCTTCTTTGAAAGCGGCAGCTCTTAAGTTGTGTTACCCACCGATGACAGATGATAGTTGCTGTATTGACACGATATTTCTTCATTCCAATTCAAAACTTGTTGAAGAGTGTGATCCCAGTGTGCTTATTTTTCCTGATATTACTTGGAAAATAAGATCAAACATTTGAAACAATAAAAACTGTAATACACCTAGGATAAATGCTATAACTTTTGATAACAATAGGTGTAGGTCACAACACCTTCAGCACCATAACAAGGTAAATTCTAGACCATATTACCCGTTGAGATAGAAATGATGGGAGGGTTAGTTTTGATCATAAATCCAATCCCAACCCTTGGTTCATAAGAAATAATGTTTACCAAAAAGGGAGTAGACTTGCTCCAACATCACCCCACAATCAACCTCCACCAACTCAAAACGATAATTTTACTTGTCAGCCTCTAGTATGGGGAAACAGGAATAATGGGAACCACCAGAACCAGGAGGGCAATTATGTTGAAATTAGTTCTAATGAGAGAAATACTCAGAGGGGTACCCATACACACCCAAGTCACCATCACCTGGAATATCTTCAAATACTAAGAAGGTAAACTAGGATGAGTTAGCCCTGGTGTCACCCCTAGGGTGTCTAATTGAATTGGAAGGGGTATATCAAAACAAATGTATTGTGCTTACTATACAAACTTTTAACCTGAATATGAATAAATACTTAAAGATTGAAGTATTTCCTGGTGCAATTGTTCGATAAACAGTTCTCAGTTTTCACATAACTGTTTATCGGATGAATAAATACTATAGCAGGTGTCCATTGTTGAAAGTTTGGAGTGGGATTGTTAAATGATACAAGCATTGCCATTTCTAAACAATTATACAGAGAGTTGATATAAGTTACATCAAACTTACATGCCCTGCCTGTCACACAAGGAAAAATCATAGAAGCAAATGGAATTAAAATTAAAAGGCTAGTTAATCAATTGTTGGTAGAAATTAGTACTGAAGATAAGATTTATGAAACAATTGTTATTGTAATAAAAATTTTAGTTTATGTAATGGTTCTAGGTATCGACTTCTTGAGGCAAAATAGTATGAACATTACGTTAAACATCTTGGAAACTGAGTTAAGTTCTTTTAAGTTGTTAGAGAGGGAGATTTATATTGTAATGAAAAAAAGTAAATTGATGGGAGTAAGCCTAAAGAGGTGTGTTATGGGATACCTGACCCTAGTTGAGATAATAGAGGTGGTACAAAGAGTGTAAACCAAGTTACAACAATTGCTTAAGTCGAAGACATTTTCCAGGAACAGGTTTAACATAAAATAAATTAAGATTAATAATTTGCCACAGGAATATAGGAATCAAATAGAAAATATAATATTTGATCGTAAACAGTTATTTTGATCATAGGTTAGGGCCATTAATAATTATTTCTTTAGAATGAAACTGTTCCATGAAACTTCCTTCAGAGGGAGAGTATACTCTGTCTTGTAGGCATACTGTGACAAGGATATACAGTAAATGGTGAATGATAACATTATTAAGAAGGAGCATACTCCTTATCTCAACCAACTTGTTGTTGTTAAAAAGAAGATGGTCACATTAAGTTATGATTAGACACCCAACATCTCAACTTGTTGGTTGTTCTGAGGTATGAGCATCCACCACCAAGACTAAATTTTGAAAAGGTTTAAAGGAGCTATGTACTTTACAAAAACTGACTTTAAATCATCATACTAGCAAACACCCATACACCCTTCTGACCAGAAATATACTGGATTCTTATATAACAATATAACGTGTTTCAGAGGACTCCTTTTGGGCTGAAAAATAGTGGATCCACCTTAATACATTATCTCAGCACAATATCATCCCCTGAACACAGCCCCAACCAGATCTTCAATGTTGTTGATGTAGTATTATGGACTGCCACATATGAGAAACATATACATCAATTAAAAAATATGTTTAATATCTTACAAAACTATCTTTATGGAGTATTTTACACATGTCAAAATTGAATATGTGTTTGAAAGATTTAAAATGTGTTAATCATTAAATTTTGGTTTTTAACTAATTTTGTGTCAGTAAAATCAAAAAATTACTCTCAGCTTAGACAAGACCTTCTTTATCCAAAAGAGCATACAATTCTTGAGACATAACATTTCCACTGAAGGCATTAAATTGACAAGGCAAAAAGGCCAAGAAATAAATTCAATACTGCCTCCAAAAATCATGTCAGTTGCGAAAATTTCTCAGAATCTGCAATTACTATTCAAGATTTTTCCTTAATTGAGTGTTGATAATCATATCCCAGATCTACTTAGCAGATATAAAAATGAAAGTCAACAACACCCTATCATTCTTCAAGATACCTTACTTTGAATGTGTCCACTTGATATCCAAAATGACCCCGCTTCTTCCTGAATGACTTTTTTTTCCAGTTGCCTTCGTCTAAGCAAGGATTGATCCTGGGTCTGGCCTGTGCATCATGGTAGCAAGCTGTCTCCCAATATTTTTGAAGGTATTGTAGGTCTACCCCAATTCCTGTCCTGTGTAGCATTTTGAGTGCTGTATTTTTCATAGTTCCAATCCACAATTGATTGTACAAAGCAGGTCGATAAGAGCCGAAATAACTTTACGTGCCTGTGGAACACACCTCATCTCACTGTAATGTGTATTATTGTTTATAATTATTATTTATTTATTATCAAGATGTGTAATAGAGAAATTTGTGTTGTGATTTTTTCCTTGATTTTTTCAATTCAAAGTGTAGGAGAGACATTCTCACAGTTTCAACAAGTTGTAAGTGAACATTTGTATGATTATTTGAGGTTATAACTTCACTTTCTTTACTTATTAATATGGTTGTTTATATAAGGAAATTGAGTAATTGTAAATGTTTAGTGTTAATCTTGTGTTGTCAATTTTTTTGAAAGAACAATCCTTTTCCCAGCATTCTCCACTATAAGCATAGCCTTTTATAGGGGACAATTTCAAAATGCTGTTTTCCAAGGTAAGTTTCTCTTTGTTAGTTAGTTTCTTCCAAGCCTTGTAATCTAGAGGACCTTTAACTACCCAAGACGAAAAACTAACAGGGAGGTTATAAAATATAGAACCCACAGGTCTAGAAAAGAAATCTCTGAAAATACAGGTACAGAAAGTAAAGAGGGCCTAAGGGTGAATGTTTCAACTACATAACAAAACATGTATATCCATACAAGCAAAGCTGAAACACTACAACACGGTAATAAAACCTGAAGCGTAAACATTGTCACTTCACAACAAGACTTTACTTCAGAACCTACAAAAAGAAGAACATAAAATCATAAGAAAATTCTTGATCCATCAAAAACAGTTATATGGACTTCAAATCAACAATACTACAGAACAATCTTCAAACATCTCTGCTGACATTAGGAAAAGATGACAAAAATTCTATTGGACATATATATATATATATATATATATATATATATATATATATATATATATATATATATATATATATATATATACACTTACACACCAGATCCTCTCAACTGAAAACCTAAGCTTAGTACACACTTGGATTCATTGTTCAGGCTCATTGTTGCAGACTCCAGACTCTTTCCCACACAATATTGTTGTGTTATCTGAGTTTTGAGACCTCATTCCATCAATATGTTCTCAAGGGAAATGATGGTCACTGAGGTATCAATCTCTATCCATTTTCTCACCAGTGGAGATTCATTCACAGGCCTTGAATATACCTTCGTTTCCAAACAGATTATATCTGATTTCATCCCTGAAATTTGTGAGGTCATCATTGCTCTGGAGAATTTACTTGTATGTAGTTGCATAATTTTCTTAGATGATACTTGGAGCGCGAATATCAGAGGTTCAACAAGCACAGTCAATGATAAGGCTACAGCATTCTCCAAGGAGACAACCAAGATTCAAAGAAAATCCTATACAAATTTTGGGACTATTTTATATGATGTGAAGGCTGAGTTCATTGGAAGCAAATTTTATTAACAGTAACGATGTTGTACTTTATAAATATTTATTTCAAAAATTTGTAGTAAGCTTTTACTTACTCAGCATGATGATACAATTGTGCACAATTTTCTTAAAAAGTGCTGCCCATCAACACCATGTACAAGGATCATACATCAGAGTAAGTACTGCTGCTTCCTCAAGATTCAATGACCGCTAGTAGGCATAGCAGAGGTTGATTTCCATTTGGATGTTTTGGGTAAAGCACCATTCTTTTATAACTCCATAAGTTTTTTTTTTACTCCCTTTGAAACTGAGCTTGTAATCAGTATAATAAACATGCATACAGACTAGAGAAATAAATAAATGCATGAGAATAGGTAAACTGAACAGAATTCATTCTGTATAATTTAAGGTATGGATTTTTTTATCAAGTTCTGAAACTGTCATCTCAAATTTATTTGATAACTTGGTCATCACTTCTTTTTTTACATCTATCATTGTATACATCCAAGGAGAAACATGTTTTGGTTTGATGCTCAATTAATTTTAAGGTGGAAACATAGTCCCCATTTTTAACAAGAAAACTGGGAAGGAATACAAGCTGAGGTGACAAGGAGAGCGCAGCCATTCGTTGGGCTCACGCCTGTACTAAGAATGTTGTACAACATTGAGTCCAAGAATCCCATTTCAGGCAGGATGTGAAACCCCTACAAAATACTAACCCACAATAGCAAGATTCACAGACTCATTGTCGCTGAGAGTCCACTCAGCTCTATGACAAAGAGTCCGCAACATTGAGTCCAAGTGCCAACTAGGCTTTAAATGCATGACATGGGATGGACATATAGGAAGAGACCTGACCGATACTCAACTCACCAGTCAGGATACTAATGATCGAGACTTCTGCAGAAGCAAACTAGACAAGACTAGACTAAACTAAAACCAAAAACACCGGCACAATTTGATCAGAAGAGAGAAAGAAAGCCACAAGTGAGAAAATGAAAATATCATGTGATCAATATAGTCTACTACATGAATAATAATTATACATATATTTTGTCCTCAACTGATAAAAGTTTATCAATCGAGGACAAGATTTGAGAATGCTCAGAGGTCACAATCAAAACATTGGTAAACTTGGACAAACAGCTCCAAAAAATTGTACACTCTACCTCTGAAGGCAATGGTACACTTTCAGGAGCCAATTGACCATCACCCTTCTCTCTTTGCTGCAGCAAGCTGCATTGCCCGGGGACCACGACGAGGACGTGAGAGATAGGATTTGCTGGCAGAGCTATCATAGATAGAAGGCATTTCTCAGGATTCTGCACGCAAGTGCACCCGAGACCTGTACCAGCCTTGGTCCCCATTTACTTACCTTACACTGCAGAAAAGAAAACTTGAACCCTTGTACTTTCAACTTTATTTGAATATTGCCACAGTTGACTCTACACACTGTATATAATGGAGAACTGAAATAGTTCCAAAGTCTGTTCCATATAAGAATATTCTAGAAAGAAAGTTGTATAAAAGTCACTTTTTGCAGAACCAATAAAATTCTACCTGAAGGATGCCCTAACCACCAATAACCCTTACGATATATGAAATGGTTCTTTCTTCTTTATTTTGAGAAGTGAGGCTACCGAAGGAGTAATGTCTTCAAAAAATATTTCTTAACTTTTTCTACACAGTAAATTAGGTAACTTCACAGACATAGCAGACAGAGACAAATCACAATGAGGCGGAGCTTGGTGGAAGAGGGAGTACGAGGCCAGTGGTGCAATTAAAATTAACTTTTGCCCTTTTTGTTAAATTATTTCTGACTGTTTTGGATGTATTAATACATTTATAATTGATGGAAAGTTAAAAGCGGTTAATATCCAGCGTATGTAAACCGAAACGATTAAAATATCAGCCATCGTAAACCACTTTCCGACCATTTACAAGTCGAATTCTTAAATAACTTTTTTTTGCGGAAACATGTACAAACACAATTCCCATAAAATTTTAAGTCATTCACACGAAAGTAGATTATTTCTGAACATGAAATTAAACAATTCGACCCAAGGTTTGGAAACGTCGCCTCAATTATTTCTCTGTCTATCATATTTTTATAAAGCCTCGTCCAGACTACCGAACAACGAGCCGAACGTAAGTCAGTGCGCATGCGCCGCCACCTGATCTACGCACGAGCTACATGGCCCAGGATTGTTCGCCGTGGAAAGCTGGGCGATTGGACGGTGAAGTGTGGACGTGGACCGAGCCGAACCGAACTGATATCTTTGGCTTATATCAAAGATCATTTTATATTCTATACTCTTTGTCTTGTATACTTTGCTACGTTGGTTCGACTTTATTCGTTAGTTAAATAGAAATGGCGTGTGAAATTGAATAGTCTCAAGAGTTCACCCTGCAATTTATTCAAATAATGAGGGACAGCCCAGTTATATTTTATCTTAAACACAAAGACCATTACAACAATCAGACGGAAAGGTAGTTGGGAAAAATTATCAAATATAATATGTATATCAAGTGAAATTAAAAAAAGGGAGTCGCTACAAGCATCTTTTTGGAGGGGGAGAAAGCAATTGAACAACTCCTGCACGGGAAGAGGTAAGCTAGTTAATAATTATGAACTAAAATTTCGTGTCAACGGTGTGGAATCAGTAGTTAACGAGGTTTGTATTGTCTTGATCCAACGTGGGCAAATGCGGATTCTGTTAAAATTATATATTTTCGTGGATAATTGAATAGGAAACTTGTACTTTATTCCAAATATAAATATTGTCGTTGTATGTTATCACCTTATTTTTATATTTTCATTATATTACTAAAATTCAGAAATTTTATTTTTCATAATTATATTTATTGTTTTCTTGAGATTTAAGAAAATATGCAGTTACATTAAGTAAAAAATTTGACTTGAGGCTTTTTATAAAATAAAACCTGATGGCGGATCTCTTTGGCCTCATGTGCCCTCCCTTGGTTCAAGATAATGGTAAACCTCACAACTTTTAATAAGTAATTTAAAAACTTACCTGTTTGTTGCACAAACATTTTAAATATGTATCTGAGATTATTCAAAAACGAAAACTACTACCGCAAACTGGTTCTAAAGAATAAAGAATCCACCTCGGTTCGAAGTTGAATTTGTAACCAATTGTTCAACAGCTTTATCTTAATATCTATTCGTTTGTTGAACAGTCACAAATGAGATAAGTTCCTGAAGATTATAGTCTGATAATTGACACGTATAAATTATATTACAATACCCAAATGGGTAACAAACTTGCCCAGTTCAACAGTATATGTGATCAGTTGATCTGTTCCTTTTATCACAATGTATCTTTGAACCAAAAAAATAATAATACAAGAAGTAAAAATACAGATTTAATTACTTTTTAGGTGTTTGAATACATAAATCTTTGGTTACTGAGGCAGATGCTGACTGTATGCTACAAAGTGGTTTGCATATGATATATATGAAACTAGTTGGTCACGTCCAAAGAGATATATAAACATAATAGAGTGGCTATATCAGCGTTACAGCGCCCTGGGTGGCAGCAACAAACAACACTGGCCGCCGTTTTTTAGTTGGTCCACTTCACCTAAAACCCGATTTGTGTTATCCTACTGATGGTGGAAGTTTTGAAGTTTTTTTGTTAAAATAAATGGTTTGTTATTATAAATCATGCCAAGCCTACAATTGTAATAATCGCAGTTTGAAAACACATGAAGTATCGTATTTTAAGTAAGTATCAGCATAATAATAAGAAGAAGAAAGATACCCAAATGCAGGCAAAATAAGTGATAACATAAATACCACACAACGTTTCAGGGATCCTTGTCCTTTCTGCAGGTGCTAAGAAGAGCCTAGAGCGACTAACTGCACTCGTCATTCGCCAAACAAAAAAGCTTTGGTGGTGCTGTTGTGTCGCTCTAGACTAGGAACGGTAACATGTTGCAAATAGAATGACGAGGTTACACATTCAGTATGAGGCACAGAAAATGAAGGTAGCATTGGCACTAAGCAATTCTGTAGCAGATTTTTTGTAGAGCCTTGGGTTTGTCTGAATTTGTAAGTTGTGAGGGCACGGTAAAGTTCATAAAAATGGTAGATAAAGCATTTGATTTGTTGAATTCGTGCAATGTTATGAACAAGGGTACAAAAACTCCTGTGTTTAGAGGTAATAGAGTGACAATATGCAACACAATAGAAAGATCTGTACATTATTTTATGAATTTAAAGCTGTACGATGGGAGTTTATTAATTTGTCAGGGAGGAAGTTGGGTGTGTATGGGATTGTTTTAGATCTTCTCAGTTCGATGTAACTGACAGAGAAGTATGTGTGGTACGATTCTCCAGTTCTCAAAATTATATTAAGTAGGAGAATGAGCCAGGACCATTCAGAACCCTTCTTTTCTTGCATACGAAGATGTGGGAGAAATCGAAATTATCTAAATGCATTACGCAGATAGAACCATCCAAAAGTGCCAATAGTATGGGAGGAATTTTGGAGACATTGGTTGTACCATTTGAAAAAAATAATTTTAAATCTTGTACAGATCACAATTTTGATCATGATTACCTCCCTGAATATGAGAGATTAACATTATATTCAGAAAAAGTGGTAGAATATATTTCAGGAAGTGTTGTAAGGATAGTGGTAAAGTGTTTAGAGGTTCTCCTTGCTCTCAAAGAAAAACTGGATTGATTAAGATAAAGGACTTTAAAGACAAGTTAATGAACCCGTCTAAAGACGTTGTGAAATTATTTACACTTGCTGAAAAAGTATCGAGGAATAACGAAACACAAATATGAAAGAAGAATTTGCTATTAAAATTGTGCTAACTGCACTCGTCATTTGACTATTTCGTCTGTATTATTTTTCCTACGTATCAGCATTTTTCATTTCTAACTTAACTTATTCTTAGGTCGTATTTATCAAATTTATGTATTCTTCGTGATCATATAATGAGACTGAAATTTATTTTTATTAAAGTATTTCTCTGTTCTGCAAGTAATCTAGTCCCCTTTTTTTATATAGATTTCCTTTGAAAAACAAGGAGTTAACAAAACAATGGGTAATAAATATGAGGCGGGATAAGTGGCATCCTACTGCTTATAGTTATGTGTATGCTCTTCTCATTTTGAAGACAGATACATGTATGTATCAAATGAGAGAAGGCGACTTCTGGCTAATGCAGTTCCAACAATATTTTCATTTCCTGACCACTTACAGAAACCAAAAACCACAGTTACTAAAGTTGCAAGAAAACATCCCATTCTTGAAGAATCAGCTTCATTGGAGCCTAACCTGTCGTCAGATCAACCAAGTAAAATTCAGATTATATTATTTGTACTAAAGATTGATTTATCAATTTTACTGTTAATGATTATATTTTTAACACAAATTGTAGCTCAATAATAATTATTTCTTTTATAGCTGAGACAGAGAACCACAGTCAACATACGGACCACTCTTATTGTTTGCCTAGCCCTAAGAAAATTGAACGGAATTGTGATGCATTACAAGAAAGAAATGAGAAATTGAGGAAGCAAGTGAAGCAAATAAAACAAGGTATCTCAAGAAAGAAGAAACAATTTGTTACGTATGAAAAGTTGGTTGCAGGATTGAATAGAAAACTTCAAGACTCTGCATCAGAAGTGCTAGGGTGTGAGAATCATAGTAACATTTTGAAAAAACTTGTTTCATTAAATTATAAATGCTCTGTTCGTGAATATCCCACAGAAGTTAAACAATTTGCCCTTACACTAAATTTTTATTCTGCGCAAGCATACAGTTATTTAAGGAAGTTTGTTAAATTACCACATCCACGAACACTTCGTAGATGGGCAACTTCAGTAAATGGCAGCCCTGGCTTTACTGAAGAAAGTTTTAGCAAACTAAGAAGTGAAGTGCTGAATAGTTCAGGTCCGATCCTTGCTACTCTTATGTTTGATGAGATAGCCATAAAAAAAGATTTAGTGTGGGATGGGGAAAAGGTTTGGGGGTATGTTGATTTGGGACAAGGATGTGAGGACAGCGATGACAGTCAGGTGGCAAGAGAGGCGCTGGTGTTCATGATAAAAGCTCTCAACAGGAGTTGGAAAATTCCGGTTGGATATTGTTTGCTGAATGGCATATCTGCAAATGCCAAGCTCAATATCCTGCAGCAATATTTGCATAAACTGGAGGAGACTGGAATACAGATAGTTGCGGTAGTGTGTGATGGTGCTGCGACTAATAGGTCGGTCATGGACAAATTGGGTATTAAGATTGGTGCATTGCATTCACAATGTTGGTTTCCCCATCCATCAAATAAGGAAGAAAGAGTATTTGGTTTCTTTGACATGGCTCATGTGTTAAAACTGTTGAGAAATACATTATGTGAAAAGAGAATATTAGTAGATGGTGAGGGTCAGCTAATTAAGTGGGAGTACTTTACAAGTTTAGTTAAGTTACAGGAAAAGGAACGGTTACATGTTGCTAATAAAATGACGAGGCTACACATTGAGTATCAGGCACAGAAAATGAAGGTAGCATTGGCTGCCCAGACACTAAGCAATTCTGTAGCAGATGCCATGATTTTTTGTAGAGACTTGGGTTTGCCTGAATTTGTAAATTGTGAGGGCACGGTAAAGTTTATAAAAATTGTAGATAAAGTATTTGATTTGTTGAATTCGTGCAATGTTGTGAACAAGGGTACAAAAACTCCTGTGTTTAGAGGTAATAGAGTAGCAATATGCAAGACAATAGAAAGATCTGTACAGTATTTCATGAATTTAAAGCTGTATGATGGGAGTTTAGTATATTTGTCAGGGAGGAAGATGGGTGTGTGTGGCGTTGTATTAGATCTTCTCAGTTTGAGGCAACTGGCAGAGAAGTATGTGTGGAACGATTCTCCAGTTCTCAAATTTATATTAAGTAGAAGAATGAGCCAGGACCATTTAGAACTCTTCTTTTCATGCCTACGAAGATGTGGCGGAAATCGAAATAATCCAAATGCATTACAGTTCAGAGCAGCATACAGGAAATCTTTAATTACGCAGATAGAACCATCAAAAAGTGCTAATAGTACGGGAGGAATTTCGGAGACACTTGTTGTACCAATTGAAAACAATAATTTTAAATCATTTACAGATCACAATTTTGATCATGATTACATCCCTGAATATGAGAGATTAACATTATATTCAGAAAAAGTGGTAGAATATATTTCAGGAAGTGTTGTACGGATGGTGGTAAAAAAAACTAAAGTGTTTAGGTTGTTTAGAGGTTCTGCTTGCTCCTCGCTCTCAAAGAAAAACGGGATTGATTAAGATAAAGGACTTTAAAGACAAGTTAATCAACCCGTCTAAAGACGTAGTGAAATTATTTACACTTGCTGAAAAGGTATTGAGAAATAACGAATCACAAATAGGAAAGAAGAATTTACTACTAAAATTGTGTGTGGAGGTATTCCGGATGTTGGGACACAAACAAATAATATTTTGTGAATTCGACCATTTAATAGATTCGGCCGAATTTGGTGAGGAAAATCATTACTCAATTTTGATAAAGGTTTTATTAAAACAGTACTTCAATTGCAGAATTCATTATTTGTGTAAAGAAAAAGCAATGGATGAAAGAGGACGCAACATAAGGCAATTGTATACAAAACTGATATTATTTAAAGGCCAATAAATTTTCCTATGAGTTAAATGTGTTATATTTTCTTAAACCTTAAAATATATTGTCCGTAGAGATTTAGTTTTAGGTCATTTGTGCGACAGAGTTCAAGGCTAGCAGACGATGGGGAACGCCCACCTGACAGTTTAAAAAATGGCGGCTGAGTCTTCAATTTGCTTCAAACATGGCGGCGTCGTGTCCAGTCTATGTTGTTTATATATGTCTTTGTCACAGCTATAACAAAAGATAGTATAAGCGGCCTACGACAAATATCTCTGGCGAACCAGAGATAAGCGAGGTGTTAATAATTGTGAAATAAACATTTATTGAACAATAACTTGTAGTGTATCACGGTCATAAAACAGAATTAATTAAAATTGAAGTTTACAATTCAGGATACGAATATAGGATAGGATAAGAATATAGCTCCGTTAAGAACAATAGAGTCACACCAATATGAGGTGGAGGTGGAGCACAGACAGGAAAAATGACCTGCAGAAGCAATTTTCAGAAATCCCAGAGGGAATTACGGGAATAAACGGAGGGGAAAGAGCGCTGCTAGTTGAGGCTTTGACTAGAAACCGGTCTGTATTCAGTGAAGAACCGGGTTTGCTAAGATGATATGAACATAAGATAAAAATTATCCCTCATATGCCATTTAAAGAGAGATCAAGTTCCTTATGCCATGCGTAAAGAGGTAACGAGGTCCTGAAAAAATTGACACAGGGAGGAATCATAGAAAGAGCTGAAAGTCCCTATATTAATAGTATTTGTATTGTCAAAAAAGATATGCTCAATTGCGAATATGCTTGGATGCGAGACAAGTAAATAAAATAATACAGAACATATGTGAAAAACCTATACCGATATAAGAAGCTTTGCGAAAGTCTGACAATAAACGTTGGCTGACCAGTACGGATTTAACCAAAAGGTTTTATCAAGTTTTGCTAAATCTCGGAAATTAAGCGCTTTCTTAGTAGGGTCGCGTCAATATCAATTTGTTAGGTTGCCGTTTGGATTAAAAATAAGCTGTCAGGTATTTGTGCAACAGCTGGTTTTGGCCCTGACGGAAGAAATACGAACTTTTGACACGTCGTACGTAGACGATCTGATAGTAGCCAGCGAAACATTCTGTGAGCATCTTAAGCATTTGGATTTACTATTCACGAGGTTAAGGGAAAAGGGTCTGACAGTAATCCTTAAAAAAACCTTGTTCTGCAGGACAGAAATTCCATTTTTAGGTCATATGATTTCCGAAAAGGAAATAATGCCACATGCTGAAAACTTACGGCAATCCATAGTTTAGGAAGGCCAAGGAATGTGAAAGAACTGAGAGGAATAATTGGGTTTTGCAATTTATATCGTAAATTCGTACCAGGTTACGCCGCAGTCATTCACTACTTAAAAAGGGAATAAAATTTAAGTTTGAAGATACCAATGAAATGGCTCTAGAGAATATCAAAAGGGCATTTCGTGATCACGTACAATTGAATCAACATAAATTTGATCGGAAATTTATTATTCGATGTGATGCGAGCGGTAGAGGGGTGGCAGCAATATTGGGACAAATCGACGACGAAGGACAGCAGGAAGTAGGGGGCTGAAGAAATACGAAAACTCATACACTACCACCGAAATCGAGTTACTAGCAATTGTATTTGCTATGGAAAAATTTCGTCCATATGTTTTTGGTATGCAAGTAGCCATATACTGATCAACAAGCACTAACATTTTTGAGACAATGTGAGCATCTAACGCTAACGCAATACTTAAAAGGTGGGCATTAGCTTTAGAGTCTTATGATCTAGAAATCGAACACAAAAGAAAATGAGCCTGCAGATTTCCTAAGTCGAAATTTCTCAGAAACGGAGGCCAGCCATGAAATTAAAGAAAAGATCATTTTGGCAGCATTATCTCGTAATCAAAGTGAAAATAAGCTAATCAAACTGCGGTTAGTAACCGAAACAAGGAAGGACGAAACTCCGGGAAAAATTATAATAGATCACGAGAAAGGGGTGAAATTGAGGGAAGGATTAAGAGTAGTGTTCGAAGTGAATCCAAAGTCACGTAGGAGTGGGTATTGCTGGTGCCTGAAAAAAGTAAGACAAGGATGTTGTTACACACGTTGCATGATGAGAGGGGGCATCCGGGACCATATAAGTTTAAAGATTGAAGCCTTTCCCGGTGTAGTTGTTCAATATATTTTTCTCGGAGTTCAACCGGGTTTTGCATAATTATATTAGAACGCAACGTTTCGACGACTAAAAGCTCTGTCGTCATCTTCTACGTTTCGACGACTAAAAGCTCTGTCGTCATCTTCGCCTAGAATTTAATTACTATGCTGAGACAAATTGTAAGGTGGATAAAAATGGAAAGAGATGCTAAAATTGATGTAAAAACGTGTCATAAATGCCAATTTTGTAAACACAGAAATATGACATTTGAAGTGTCATATCATACTGAGATCCCGCAAGGGCCGTTAGTGAAAAGTAGAGGAGGAATGTTATATGTTTTGGTGGTACTGGATGCGTTCACGAAACATATCCGCCTGTACGGACTAAAGAATGCCAGAATGATATCGTGTCTTAATTCTATGTTAAGCGAATTGTGTCGGATCATGGAACCTGATTTTACAACTCCAGGTGGCGTGAAGCTTTAGAGCGGGAAGGTGTGAAAGTAAATTACACGTCCATTAGACACCCTCAGAGTAATGCGTCTGAAAGATACATGCGAACTATACGGGCAATGTTGCGCATGCTGTGCCTAGAAAAGCATAACAGCTGGGCGATCTATTTGGAGCAAATTCAAAATTTTGTAAATGAAAACTTTAGTTGCGCTACTGGGAAAATACCCGAGGAGCTACATAGCGGGTAGCAGTTGGAATTGCCGTTAGAGAAATTTATTGAGTTTCCCTCCAGCAGTAAAGTTTGGGACAACGATACAGTGTCAAAGGAAGTGATGACAGGATTAAGTAAATATGCAGCTTCTCGGAAAAAGAAGAAAAAAGTAAGAAAGCATGTATTTTATGAAGGCGAATTAATCTTAGTGAACAGTTTAAAAGTGCCTGATCCTGCTAATAAAATTTGCGCGAAGTTATTGCAGCTTTACGAGGGTCCATATGTAAATGTTAAATGTGGACACAAAAACTATTACCATATAAGGAAAAGAGATGGCGGTCTAGTTAAAGTTTTCAACTTGTATAATTTGGTGCCATATCACCGAAGACATTCTGTTTAGATTTAATATGCGTAACATTTTTAGTATTGAAAGCTGTGTAAAAAATTAACGGAATGAACGTACTATTTTAATGTGGTGATTACATGTAAGTTGGCGGTGACGGAGCTGTGGAACGTCTGAATGCGCTGATGACATCGCTCTATAAACATTACCATGGCGAAGTGTACGGACTGGATGAGATCATGAGCGTGTTATATATTAATTAAAAATACATTGTTTGGTTTGCAGAATAGGGGATACCTTCATTTTTATATTCACTGGAAATTTTGACTTTTCAACTTATCAAAGTGCACACATTTGAAAAGTGTGAACTGCCAATATTTGGGGCAATTGTAGTGAATAACATCGGTAAGTGGCCGCCCTTTGTTCGCGGGCCTGAGAGGGTCTCGGCGGAACGAATTAAAAGTGCACGTGCGCCGGAGATGCCCTGAGTAGCCGAGGATATCCGTCCCTTTTTTTTCACCGTTGGGGGGGGGGGGGTGGGCGGTGTAAGGGTATATACTCCGCACCCGGGAGACTGACGAGAGGACTGAAAGTGAAGTGAGGAAGGCGAGAGGGTGCAAAAATTGGTTGCCTGGTGAAAACAAAAAGTTTGGAGTGTAGACGTCCATCGCGTAAGGCCGAAGAAGGAGATTGTGCGGTGCTTCAAGACCAGTGATCCACTGCAAGTCGGCTGATGTTACAAGATAAAGTAAGGGTCACCATTAATTTAAAGTGCCTTCAGACGTTAAAGATTTTTTTACACAGTACGGAACTGAGCTCTGTTTATGAATAGCCATCGAACCACCCACATTCTCTTGTAGAGAAGGAGGATTTCATTAACCAAGCCAGAGCTAATTATTGTTATTTTACCTGACTCCAAATTGAAAGAAAAAACTACTTAAGATGAGTTTAGTTTTCATGTGTTGTCAAACCTCCCAAATCAACTTGTAAATTGACATCAGGAATATATCCCTTCATTTTTCGTATTTATTAATTCAAATATTTATAATTTAGCATTGTATTTTCCTTCATTTCAGTTGCACATTTATTAAATAAATAAGGGAAACTAAGTAATACAAATTTTCATTGACATTGAATATATACCTTCAACGGCTTGGAGGGGGTGTGATGTCATGTGTGGTACTAAACGCAGTATTTAGAGACTTGTGATGTCACCTATATAACAGCTGCCAACATGAGTGTCCTTCCCTCAAATTGCACTGTGAACATCTTGGAGTTACCCCCAAATTCACAGGTTAGAAGCAGATTTTCATATTTGTTATTTACATTTGTAGATTTTGAAGTGAGGCCAATCTTCATTGAAGACAATGTGGACAATGAGGAAGAGTATCCATTTTATGAAATAATCAGTGAAATCAGTTCAAAAAGAACTTGACTGAAGGTAACATTTGCCATGGAAAAAATAGCTCTGTACTAATACTAACAGAAGTCAATAGGAAGTTATGAAAAAATTTTTATTCTACTTGAAAGAGTGGGCAACCTCACTGCCTTTGCGAATGCTGATTGGGCTACAAGTAAAATACATAGAAAATGTGTAAATAGGTATGTAATAATGCTGACTGCTACCTCTGGAAGTGCTATTAGAACAATTAAGTCTGAATATGTGCATTTGCTTGCTTGTATTAGAGATATATTGTGGAAGTCACTCTATAAGGATAATGTGGATAAACTTATACCTATATGCCTATATTCCAAAAATTGATTGAGAGATGATTATTAATCTGAATGTGACATTATAATTAAACAATCATTCCATTTGTCTCTTTCTATACGATTGTTTTGTGGAAGGAATTTTAGAAAAGTATTGTTTCTGTTGTTAGCACCAGTGTGTTTATTGGTAATCACAGTTTGTTGTTTACCTTTGCTTTCACACATTTTGTGCTTACAATCAAGATTTATTTACCAAATGTTTTTATGTTCAATATATAACTTTAACAAAAACTTTAAAACAAAACATTAAAAACACAGAATTACATTACATCCAAAGTAAATATGACAAAATGACAAGAGATTTCAAAAAATGAAAACTTTTGAGTTAAATCATGGATACAGTATATTGTATATATTGTTGAAAACTAAAATATATAAATAATATTTTTACTTTAAAATGTGGCATTTTATTCTAGAAGGAACATATACAGAATATAAAATACATTACTCTCTAAAATGATATTTTAAACACTCATCTTATGTCATATGACATTTACTTGTTTTCATAATAATTACATTATACATTTTTCTCAGTGAATAGACTTGCACATTTTTATCAATTTCAGTACTTTTATAAAAATAGAAAAAAAATTGTTGTAAAGAGATAATAAAAATAACAATAAGAATTTCATTTATTATCAAATCAGTATCACACCTGACAGATATACACAATTACATATGCATTGAAAGTCACTTTTATACACAAGAAAGTTAATTTCATTTACAAAAGTATTTTTATTTACATATTTTATAGTACACATTCAAATATAATGACAAATGAATGGAAAACTTCAGTAGGAAGTGTGTGCATGTTTACCCTGATTAACCAAATAAATGTTTTTGAACACTCAATTTCTTTACATATGGTGTTATAACACATTCAACATGTCCAAATGCACCATCAGTCTGACATAAATAAAGACAGTTTATTTAGAAATGAGCATTCCTTCTTTCTTCATATAAATATTGACACTATCTCAGCAACTCATGTCTGAAAGAATTAATACTGATCAGAAGTAACTCAGACAATATTATAACAAAGTATAGTTTCTTCATAATGCAGAATGTATACCTTCTTATCCACAGAAACATTTGAAAGTAAAATTTGCTTTGATGATTCCATTGTCTAATCTTACTGGAGTCAGCTCTAACTATCCGCTTGAACGGTGGGAACTGATGGTTGACTTGGAGTGGCAGCACTGCTCGAAGGACTAGGAGTTCCAGTTCCACAGGAAGACTGACTTGTTGAATAGCCATTCAAAAAATAAGTAACCATTTCACCTTTACCCTTAACTTTGATTGTACCCCTGCATGTTAAAGGATAACCTTTTGCATGCAAAATATGGTACATTTCCTGAGTAACCTGCCAAATCAACAGACAAAAGTTGAGAAACATTCTATTTTAAAAATTTTCTTATTTACTTAATATTTTTGTTTCAGTTTAAGCCAATAATAAGAACAATAATTATTATATTAGCAAAGATGTCTGTAATATCACTGCCTAAATGAGTGCTCCTGCTATGAACAGAATTGTTAACAGCTGAATTTAAGTATCACATGATAAACATTTGTGATAATACCTGATGTCATTATTATACAAATTGAAGATCTATAATGATTTATGTTTTGGAACACTATGTAAAACTGAAATTTATATAATGAAAATCAGCCAATGATATATATGATTCATGCCCGGCTGGAACTCGGTTCAGACCTACTTTTCTGAAGAAAAGATATATATATATATATATATATATATATATATATATATATATATTCCTCAGCCTTACAGGACCAACTGTTGATTCCAGGTAAATTGACTACCCTGCCTCTCTTTCCTTTTTTGAATAGGAAAGAGAGACATTGTAGCTAACTTACCTAAAATCTCCAGCTGTTGATTTCAGGTAAGTCTACTGCTCTATCCAAATAAGTTCATTAATTTGACTGTATACTCATTTGAATAGGTAAGACAGAGGAGTAACTGTCGTATCAAAAGTTGTTGTAGCCAGGCTGGGAATATATGATATGTCAAATTTTTGATGGCCTGAGTCCCCTTCTTCAGGCCAAAATATATATATATACATATACTAAGCTTGAAATGTCTAATGTTAATTTTGAGACTTTAACACTTTATTTTAACCCAGTTGGAGGAATACATGCAATGTATATTTTAAAAATAAAGAGTAAAGCTTAGATCGCCAGCACAAAAAAGTTTTCTGGGCCTCTAGTTGCTCATCCCTGTTCTAAGTAATAAATACAAATCAATGTGCTATATTAAAATTAATTTATTTATGCCCCATCAATTAAATTGATTTTTCAAAGCAACCCAATAAGTAAATTCAATTATATTTGTGTATTGTGACAGGAGAAAGATATCATGAACAAAATACTTAATTTTTAAAAATACAAAACAAAAACATTAATTAATTAAATATAATTATTATAATTTTGTATAATTGATACAGTAATAAAATTTTAAAAAGTTACCTGTATTTTGTCAAGGACACCAGTGGAATCCATGCGACTGGCAACATTGACAGCATTTCCCCAAATGTCATACTGTGGTTTTCTGGCGCCAATAACTCCAGCTACAACTGGGCCAATATTAATTCCTGAAAGAATGACAAAATATTTAACACAAAGTAAATAAAAAGAATACAATTTTTAAAATATAAACAATTCATATAAGATGAAATCATAGTAGAGTCAGCTGTAGCTCAGGGCTCTCATCTTGGTCCATTATTGTTTAGTACTTTTTATAAATGATATTGAATTACCTATTTCTAATATGTTTTCATATGATGTTAAAAATATAAATCTAATACAGATTGTACAGATTTATAAGAAAGTTTATATAATATTACTTAACGGTATAGAAAAAATAAGATGAAATTAAATGTCCCAAATATCAAACAATTACATTCTCAAGAGCCTGAAATGATTATGTTTTCCCAATAATATCGATGGTTGTTCCTTGGAAAGAGTTAATTTTATTAAACACTTGGGAATATTATTTGATTATCAAATGACATTTGATGGCCATATTAATGTGTGTTTCAAAATAGTTATGGAAATTTTAGGTTTTATTAGGGGAAAATGTAAATTATTCAACTC
Source organism: Zhengitettix transpicula (assembly GCA_037074705.1). NCBI lineage: Eukaryota > Metazoa > Arthropoda > Insecta > Orthoptera > Tetrigidae > Zhengitettix > Zhengitettix transpicula. The sequence continues at coordinate 208,385,653 of CM073591.1, forward strand.
ACCTTTAACTAGTAAAATGTTATATATACTGTTGGTGAAAAACAAGTATAAACTAACTAATGAATAAATTTATCAAGAAAATTGAAACTGAACAGCATAGTTTTTTAAGAATCATGTCTTATAGAATTAATTTGCCAGACCAAACCATAATTATACAAATATTGCTACAGAATTGAAAATCCCATCTCTGGAATCAGAACATTGCTCTAAAGATTTAAAATTAATTTTTAAGTTAGTTAATTGACAGTTAATTGATAGTTGAAAAATTGAATTTTACTGTTCCTTCTAGAAACTTTAGATTGAAATATATGTTTGTCACACAGAATTATAGAGCTAATTATACCTTAAACAATGCAATAATGAGAATGCCAGATTTGGTGACAGTTGGTGCACATGTGCTCAATTGCTGAAGCACATAAATTAATTTAGTAATATTAATTGAGTTTTAATAGTGAGAATTTCTGTCTTGATATTGAAGACTTTAAACTGCTGGTCTTGCATAACATGTACTACTGCTAAGCGGCTGGCTGGCTGTGTGAGTGCTCTTAGCTTCTGATCACAGGATCTGGTGTTTTATTGACAACTGTGCATGCGCAGTATACCTTTTCACTCCCCTGCACACCACCCATAAAGCTTAACAAATAACCTCATTTTTGTGCTACGAATTTTAGAGCAGCTCCAACAGATTCGTGCCGTGCAATGAAACAAAGACGACAGGCAACATAAGCAACTCAGTAATTTGAAATCTTACTTTAAAATAGTTTATATTTTCAAAACAAAAAATAATATTTGTACATAAAAAAGAATATAAAAAATCACAATTAAAGGTTATCTTAAAGAAAACAACATTTAAAAGGTATCTTCACATGACCCTGCATACAATACTTCTCAGTGGCTCGGTCCAAAACTTAACTGCATTTAAAATATGTACTGAGAAAAAGTACTTTAGTATTAGAAAAATTATTCTGTGTTTAAAAATTAGAACTATTGGAAATTATGTAGACAGAAGTAGAAATTTGGCATATTATAAGCAGGCTCAGAGTGTTGGATCACTATCACTGATGTAGTTTTATTACTTTACATAGTTATCTATGTAAAAATGGTTGGTTGAGGTGAAGTATAGCACATTGCTTAAAAAAACTCACGAGCTGTCACTGGGTTTGGATAATGTTTTAGATATTGGTTTAAAACTTTCTGAAATATTAATGTTGATTAAAGATAGGATTTTCATTCCAGCATATAGTTACACAGTAAACAGGTAAGCTCTGTTTTCGAATAACATTACCGTGGTGAAAGGGGTCTCATGAATTAAATTTATACTTAGGTACTGGAGTAAATTCATTATATTGTAAGTTTATCATAATATATTATAAATCTTTGCATACCACATCTGCTGACAGCCAACCCTTTTTATTTTGTATATTAATTTTTTAATTGCAAGTAACAAATAATTATTTAAATATTACAATATATTGTGGTAAGGTCGGTTGTTGAGACTCCTGATTTCCATTTAAATGAATTTTAATTGGTTATCAATTTATTTTGGTACATTTATTTCACTTTATTATCCATTATGCCAAATATTGCACATTTCGACCAGACATACACAAAGTGCTCACATTTAATTTTAAAATCTCAGGGTGGAAATCGAACAAACTGTAAATTGAAGTGGTAATTGAAATCTTTTAAAAGAAATGTATTGAAAGCTAATTGCAGGATTTGCTCATGTAAATATGTCGGTGGCTTCCAGAAAATAGCAGGCAGCATCACTTCTACAGCTATCCAAAAACCTCTGTCACCAGCCAGTTGTCGTGTCCCGTTTCATTGTTGTTGTTTTCTCAAATGTGTCTCTATCAGACGCCAACTCACATCAAAGTCCATCCTGTTCATTTTTACATATGCTGTTCTTGCCATCCCCTCAGTGACTGTCCTTTCTCAACATCTGGACAAAAAAACTTCCACTTCCTGGTGTATAGCATTGTTTATGTGAGAAAAATCTTTTCTGTTGGATCTTCAATATTCTGGTGTTAAGTCAATATTCTGGTGTATGTATTTATGTTCCAAATTATAATTCAGGAATATGATCACACCACAATATGTATGAATGTGTGTGTGTACACATATTCTTTTAATTTTATGTTTTTAATAATTTTCTTACCTATTCGTATCCTGAAATTATTGAATGAATGTTCATTGACATACGCTAATTGCTCTCGTATCCTGAGAGCATAATCAGCCATAGCAGAAACATGTCGGAAGCCTTTCATATCACACATGTTCTTGGTAAGACCTATAACAATGTGGAGAAAAAATATCTTAATAAAGTACCTAAATATTATATTATTGATGAAACTCATGTTATGGATAAGCATTTAATTATTACACCTTTGAGTGCTCTGATTCACAAAAATTTTATTTTATTCTTGTGTTTTATTCTCGTCAGTCTAATTAACAAGAAACTTTTGGCAATATATAGCCATAGTCATCTAAAAACAATAAGAAATCACACATAATATAAAACTACATAATTTTTTTAATTAAAAAATACACCCAGTACCTTAAGGGAGTAAAAATATACTTGGTAGTATAAGGAAGTAAAAAATACTCTCGGGACTTTAACAGTGTCACAAATACATCCGATGCCTTTACGTTGTAATAAATTTTCCTGGTACAATAAGTAGTCAAGAAAACTCTAGATACTGTATGTCTGTCAAAAATACTCCCAGTTATTTGTGTCACAAATTGTCCCAGTATGTTTAAAGAAAAAATAGTTCTGGTACCCTTATCAAGTCAAATACATCTGTTACCTTATGAAAGTCAAAATAGCCAGGGTACATTGTGGGAATAGTATATAGCTCTGGCATATTACAAGAGTAAAGAATAATATACCTGCTATCTTATGGGAGTCAACAATACTGTCTTAAAAGAGTTGAGTATATTTTTGCCAGGTGTTGGTTTCAAACTTCACAGAAAAATTTTAAAAAATTGAAAAAACTCCACCAAAACTGCAGATGAAAGGACCCGATGGATATGACGTTTTGAAAGATATTGTATTCTTTCCAGACTTAGTTCCAAATCAGAAATGGAACTGGTTAATGCTCTTATTTACACAATGGGCAAACAAGCTCATGATATTATAGTGGCATTAAATATGACAGGCAACAAAAAGAACAAATACGAAGATGCAATTATTTTACAATGAAGGTATATCACAAATTTTTAGTAACATTCAGCTACAATCAGCTTTACATCACTTGTATAATGTGGATCAACAAGAAATGCAGACACCAGGATATTTTAAGACAGTTGTTGAATATGATAAGCTTGAACAGACATTGTTTGATGGCGAGACATGCGAAAAAATGGGAATAATTTCAAGAAATGATATTCGGGTTGTTTCATCAGAAATGTCAAATATGATTAATCCAATTGTGGAGTATCTGAAGTTGTTTAAGGGATTGGGAAATGTCCAAGTATCAAATAAGATTAAACTTAAAAGTGAAGCTATTACATATGCTATAACAAAACCAAGACATGTTCCTTTGCTATTGATGGATGAAATTAAGTGTAATTTAGAAGAGATGATGAAAATGAGAGTTATTGAACCTGTTGAAAAGCCAACTGATTGGTGTGCAGGACTTGTTTTTGTTCCCAAACCCAATGGGAAAATTCACATATGTGTAGACTAATTACTTGTTCAATTAAATTGATATATGTGTTGTGAATTTCATTTGATGCCAGTTACCGATACAGTCTTGGCACTTCTTCACAAAGCAAAATATTTTTCAAAGACGGACGCAAATCATGAGTTTTGGCAATGTATTTTGGATGAGGAGTCACTGGATTTAACAACATTCCTTACTCCATTTGGCCAGTTTAAATATAAAGACTTCCATTCAGTATTAATGCTGCATATGATGTTTTTCAGTAGAGAATGAGTCAGATTATGGATGTATTGGAAGGCATCAGAGTTAATTCGGACCGTATTCCATATGCGAAGGTTCTAACAAAACATGAAATTCGGCTAAAAGCGGTATTGGAATGACTGTGAGATGCTAAGGTCACATTAAGTATGGATGAATGTCAGTTTAGAGTTTCAAAATTTAAGTTCTTGGAACACATTATTGATGAAAAGGGAATTCACATTGACAAGGAGAGAATTGAGGCAATTCTGAAGGTAGAACAATTAGTGAATCGAGCTGAAATACGTAGTTTGGTGGAATGCATGAATTATTTTACTACATTTATACCACAATTGGCTTTGATTTCAGATCCTCTGAATGAGCTATTAAGCCCAAGGAAGGAATTCTTATGTGGAGAGAAACAGAAACAGGCTTTCTGCATAGTTTGTGAAGCTTTGACTTCAGCGCTGATCCTAGTCTGACATGATCAAACCCGACCAACAGTACTTACAGCAGATGCATCTGCATGTGCAGTCAGAGCTGTTTTAAAGCAGAAGTAGGATGATGGATCCTTTCATCCCATTTTATTTTCATCGAAAACACTAACTAAATATCAGTGTGGTTGGGCGCAAATAAAAAAAAGAAGGATATTCCTTAGTTTGGGCATGTGAATGGTTTAAAATTATCAGATTAACTGTTGCACTGGAAATGGATCATAAGCCGCAAATTTCAATTTTTACAACTAAAAGCTTGGATTATCTTTCTCCAAAATTACAGAGAATGTGGATTCACTTAACTTGATATGCACATACAATTTGTTATGAGCCTGGAAAGGAATTGAGGATTGCGGACATTTTGTCTCGTTGACCTTTATGTTAAGCTAAAGAAGAAGAATTTGAGGAAGAAATTGCAGCCTATGTCCATAGTATAATTAAAGATTTTCTGGAAACTGACTGATGATTAGAAGAGCTAAAGAGACTGATAAGGACAGTAAAAGGTTAAAGGAATATCATAAAAATGGATGACCTGAAAAACATATAATACATTTTGAGATTATAGATGGTATGTCCAATACTCAGTGTGGTGGCCATATTTATCAAAAGAAATTTAACTAATGATAAAAAAAAAATTTAATCAATGTGTTGAAGAGACCATAAATCAATGTGAGTCCATGATTTCTTCAGAATTTCTGAGCTGTCCATTTAGCAATGGATTTATTTCATTTTTGAATAAAATGGTATTTAGTTGTTGTTGATTATTACTCCAGGTATCCAGAAGTTGCTAATAAGTTAATAATCTTAAGGTCAAAGAAATAATTCGTCACCTGAAGTCAATATTTGCCTGCCATGGTATTCCTGAGAAACTAACAAGTCATAATAGGACTCATTTTGCTCCATCTGCTGTTTCAAAATTTGGGCAATTTGCTCAAATGTGGGGTTTTTCCCACATTACATCAAGTCCTCACTTTTCTCAGAGTTACGGCTTAGCAGAGGTGATGGTTAAAATTGTAAATAATATTTTTAACAAATGTACAGATCAATATTTAGCCTTACAAAGTTATCGAGCAACACTGTTGAGTAATAGATTCTTGCCACCTGAGTTGTTGACAGGTCGAAAGTAGTGAACATTAGTGCCTTCTCGCCCATCTGATCTAAAGGCAAAATTACTGAATTTGTGGCTACTTCAGAAGGATGAAAGTAATTATGGAAAGCATCAAGAAGATAATTTTAATCGGCGACATGGAGTTCATGAAGTGTCGCAGCTTCAGCCCTGAGATAAAGTTTGGATTACAGACTTGAGATGATATGGAGTGATTAAAAATATGTAAAGGCTCCTCGATTTTACATTATAAATATAGAGAGGATACTGTTCAGAGAAATCGATTTCATTTGGTACCCAGTGGGAACAACTCTATTTCAAACACTATAGAAAATCAAAGAGACCAACGCTGCAGGAGAACTTCAGGTTGAGGGAAGAGAAGAGGAAATGGAGTGTCATAAAGAAGATTTGGCAGATTCCAAACTATTTGAACCCCTTTCATGATATGGATGTCATATTAAAAAATCCAATAAACTTATTTATCATGTTTAAATTTTTACTTGCGTTTTTATGTTGTGTTTATGATGTCATGATGATAATAATTAATAAAATATTTGACTAATCAAACACTCATGAAATTATAATGATTAAGAAATATTAGGTATTGTTTTCACCTTTGTTCTATTTGTATTGAAAGATATAATTGGGCAAAATCATGGTTCATGATCCCATTAAATATGAATGTCAGCCATTTAAAAGTCAAGTTATTTAATAGAAAATTAGTTTCATGGATCATATAACCTGTAGTATTGCTTTTTATTATCATTGGATGGAGTATTGCCGGATATAATTATACTTTTCATTCAATCAAAATATTTCTGCATTTCTTCATTATGAAAACAAGAACCATTTTTCTGCTGAGCATCACACAGTCACTTGGTAGGCAGTAATACAAAATTATCATATTTTTTAATTATAATTATTTACATCTTTATGCTAGGGGATTGTCACCCCCACAGCATGGGTTTTTGTGTTTTGAAGAATATGTGTACCAATCTTTGTTGTGATCTGCCCATGCATTTAAATCTGTATGGAGATTAACGTAAATAAATACATATATACAAATATACATTCTTTTTTATTATATAGATTCCTAAACACTACTAGACCAATCAATGTATATTGGAATGTATATTTACATGCCAAATCCACACTTTTCTTTACATTTTTTTTTCATTATTTTAGAGAACAAATTTTCTTTATTACAACATTTAGACGACTATGATGATTTTCATAGCCAAAGGTTTCTTCACTTAAACTGTGACATTATGAGAATAAAATAACATTCTTGAGAAGCTGAGGACTCATAGGTGTATTAATTAAAGTGTCTAAAAATAAATTAAAATCTGTACTGACTTTAATTTACATTATGGCCTTCATTTGTAACTAACAGAGAACAACAACCATTTTCTTTTACATTATAGAATAATTTGTATATAGAATACATAAAATATAAATAGTATGTACATATACTAATTAGATAAATAAAAAGCCAAATATGAGACATAAATAAGTGATCAATTAAATACCATTTAATTTAACATTTATTTTTGTATGTTACTTGGCTATTTATCTATCTGATTAGTATATGGTAGGTAATTATGCTCATGTATTGGAATATTTGAAATTGCTATTGAAAATAAAAAGGGTAATGAGATTACGAGACAGAAATTAAAGGGATCAATATGAGAGCTGATTATTGTGTTACAAAAAGCTTAATTAACAACTATTTGTATACTAATTCATCAAATATATTTAAAATGATAAAATTCATAATTTAGTAAAGGATTTAATCAGATTCAATAAAGTCAAACATTTTAACCATTTATAGGTAAGCAATATTTTAATTTTTTTCCCAAAAATATTGCTGAGTTCAAATTTTATATACAATATTTGAAGCACTTCCCAATTCATCTCATACTTAGACTTCTGTGTTAAGATTACTAACACTAAAAATATGTATAATTAAATACATTTTAAAGAGATGTGATATTAAACTGTCTATCAAGTAATCTGATTACCAGAGGCTGCCATGTAAGTTGCTCCTGTAGACTTTATTTTTTCAACACAATGAAATTTTTCTTCACCAAGTAGCTCATCAAAATCGGCTATGATTTCATTTAATAATCTAAGACATTCCACACCTTCATTATTTGCTTCAAGTTCAACATAGAACTCTGAGAAGTTTGGAATGGATGCAAACATTACACAAACAAACTCACACTGTTCATGATACAGTTCCTGAAATAATAATAAAAAAGTATATCTGATCAGAAATGATAAAGTTACAATAACACTTTCACAAAATAATTTAATATTTATGTAATAAACTTTTTTTTACAATAGATTTGAAGATTTTTGATAATGGCATAAAATTTATTTTCTCAATGTGAGCTGGACAATACATTAGTATATATCTCCATTAAAATAAACAAACACAAACTTCCAAATATAAATGATTAAATAGTTAAAAAATTTTGTTCTTTTCACATAATGTTCTAAATGAAAAATTAAGGAAACATTATACATAAAACATTTTGCTGTTTCCCAACATAGTTCATCATTGCCAACATTTATTATTTTGTGTAAATTGAGGATAATAAATCATTTACCACATCCCTGATATTTAAATATTTATTCTGTTGATGAAAAATTTAGGTTTCCTGTCCAAAACCAAGGCCGACCTTGGCCAAAGGACAATTTAGTGGATATGGGTTAAAGTACATTGGCCAATCTGTATGAACAATAAAATAAAAAGAACCTCAAAGCATGAAAGGTGAATTTGACTGAAGTAACTACCAAAATCATGAATTGCAAAACATGCCTTAAAGGTGGCAAAAAAAAAAAGATTTCTACAATGAAGGTACTGGACCACACTATTATTTATAGAGAAAGTGTTATTCTGGAAGCTGTTGAGATTAAGAAAGTAAAAACCTAATGCATATGGACATAGGTTTCAAACTTGGCAAGGCCTGCAACTGCGATACTGCATGGAAAATATGGAGGCAGGGCAGCATCTTCTAGTCTCAGGACTAGAGGTGCTGGTAACCTCGGCCCTTCGTATCACAGAGACAGGCTATTTTACGCAGCAGAGTGGGTGTTACATGTCAAACATTCCACCATCAACTTAAGAAAAAACCAATAATAATTATAGTTTTATTTAATTGTTGTCATATAGATTTAATTGCTGAAAACATAACTACGCCTCATTCAGTAGTTTGGTTGCCCTCTTGTAAGTGCATAAGAAATTATTGCGAAATTTACACTTTAACAAACACTAGCAGGATAAGGTCATCACTGAGCAAATGTTGATGAAAATAAACAACTCAAATCCTCAATAGTAAATTATATTTAACAATAGCAAAGAAACAGATTCTTTGATATTTTCAGGTCTTGAGAAACTTCTATAATATATGATTGATAGATTATGAGAATAAACATAAACTCAAAGACATATAGTAATTAACATTTGAAATATTATGAAGGAAACACAAATTGTAACTAACATGCTCTGTGTCATGACGGCCTCTTAATAATCACTCCCCCACATTTCTTGTAGCCCTGTCAGAAATTGTCTCTGTTTCTGTTTTATTTATGTTTGTAAAATAGCCATAGGTATTTCAATTGATGATAAGAGAAGGAAGTTAATGCCTTTTTTTTTAGTTAATAAAATATAAACCATGAATTATTGTAATTAATTTCAGCTGCAAAACAATTAAATAATTTCATAGTTAAACTAGTATTTTAAAAATTAAAAATACCATTATCCAGATAAAATATTACAAGGCAAACAGTTAAAATTATCATTTTTTGAAATAAATGAAGTTTTTCATATATATTTGTACAGTTGAACTGCTTTGTATATAGAACCTAAATTCCACCATAATGAAAGTTAATAATGAATTGAATATCAACTTACATCTGGGGCATTTTTATCTCCTGAAAGAAAATGCTCAGCTACATGGACAGGTAGAATATTTGCTAACAGCTTCCTGTTATAAGCTTGCAGATGTTCAACATCCTCTTTTTCTTCTGAAAATGAAAATTTATTGTTTTAGTCACACGTAATTAGATAATTTTTAATTAATTATATTACATAATTAACTGTAATTCAGTACTCAGTTGATTACAGCTTTGCTTCACCAGTTATTTTACTTTAGAATTGTGGAATTTTAAACTCTCTACCCTTATCAGAGAGTTGTTACCTCATTTGGTAAATCATAAACAGTTTTACTTTGTTATTATGATACTGAAATAATAGCTAATTGTATTTAAGAATTTTCACTAATTTTTTTTGTTTCTTTACTTACTGCTTTATATTTTTCTAAAATGTTTTGAAAATTTATTCTTCTTAAAAAAGAAAGTTTAGAAATCTAGAAATTCTGATGTGATTAAGACAGTTCTTTATGCTTTAACAGTCATACAATCATATCAGATATAATGTTGAGTAGATACATTAGTACTTCCATTACTGTAATGCATTGATATCAACTATTTCAATATATAGGCTACCATATGGTATGTGATTTGCAAGGAACTGAAGTCACACTTTCTTAACATGTAACTGTAGAAATTTAATGATGTTTGTACAATGTATCAAAACAAGTGTACAAGTTAAAGATCAAATGATAAAAGTTATGTATTTTGGAAGTCTTTTGCATCTGTGAAAGAAAACACATCCAGACATGGCATATGCTTTGAGTTTGGAAATTTTCAGCACAGAACCAAATTGCAAAGACATCACTTCGGTGGCATAGTGGCCTACTGTAACTCTGATTATGCTGGTGATGTGGAACAAGAAACAATACAACTGGATTTGTTATTATGTAGAATTGTGGGTCAATTCCCTGGTGTTCAAACATTGTGGGCACTTCAACAACAAAAGCAGATTATATAGCTACTGCTGCTGAGTGTAAACTGCTACATATAAAACAATTTGTTAAAGAATTTACCAATACAAATGTCAAAGAAAACTTGGGAGTTGATCATTAAAGTGCTACCAAACTTATAAAATAATGGAATGGTTAAAAGTCATAGCAAACACATAGACATATGTTATTGATTCATCCATGAGAAGTATAACCAAGAAAAATTAAAATTGAGTGTGGAACTCTGATGTTCATATTGCAAACTTGATGACCAAAGGGTTCTTGAATAATAAATTTAAACAATTCAGTGAATTAGTTACACGTGACTAGTGTTGTGGGGTATTATTTATGTTCATAAACTGTGTGAAAAGCAAACACAATTAAAATTACAATTACTGAATAAAATCATAATTAAGAAACACAATTTTTTTTATGTTATGAAGTGCTTATGAAATTGGCTACACTTCTTCTCTACTCAGACTTTGACTGTGTGTGTTCTCTTTGTATTTTATTTATTTGTATTGTAATTCCTATTTTATGAAAGTTGTCAAGTTATTAATGAAAGTAAACTTGCCTAGAGGTGTAAATAAATAGTTCCAATTCCATGGCAACAGATTGAACCTCAGACAGTTAATTGTATGCTGTTATTAAAATGAGCCAATGATTGAGCCAATGTATATTTACACCTGAGATTAAAAACAATGATTTTTATAATAGACATTCATTTAATTATTAAATTTCATTGTTTTTTAGTTTCATTTTAATTTCAATTCAATTTATTGTTTAACTCTTTTATAGAGGGGTTCCATGAAATACAGAAAAAGTTCTTAGGTATCCATGCACTGAGCAACTACACCAGGAAAGCCTTCCTTAAAATGTTTTAATAAATTATTTAAAATGAAACACTTCATATTAACAACAAGTTTAAAGTTCACCTGTAGCTTGTAATTTCCATAAAAAATCCAGCCTATAAGTTGCTTCAGTTTGTTGTGCATGAATGACTAATGCTGCCATTGACCCCAGGAGTATAACAACCACAAGGTAACGAGATGAAAATTCGTCTTCATTGCGTGTTTTCCCTCTGATTGAATAATAAAAAAATTAATTAATGTTTTTGTAATTGAATTTATCAACATAATTCTACATTTGACATATTATGTACAAAATAGCTTATTATAATTTTATCTCAACACTTACTCTGCATGAAGAGTTAAGAGTCCTAGATATCCTATGCAAATACACGACAGTATTAGCAGTTTAACTAGACTGATGAGAATCTGGTACACTGCACACATTATCATCACCATCAGGACACACAAAGTGAGGTACTGAAACATAAAGACATGTTTATTTAATAGGTTTGGCAAATAATTTAATGATTCCAGTGCAATGAGTCTAGTGCAATATTATTGTAATTAAATTGTGTTTCTATATTATATCAAAATATTTTATTTGCATATTTACTTCCAATTATTCATTCTTTTTGAATATTTTTTTCCAGACCTAAAGAATGTCATATATCACAATATATGACTGCACTGACAACTCTTTACTGAAAAATTTGAGAATGAATATATAGAAATTCCACTGGAGAACTGCCAAGGACACATAAAAATAATCATCTGAATGTTAATGTATGTCTAATAACCTCTTGTTATTTTATAATTAATATAATGATATATCATTATACTGTAAATTTATGCAAATATTTTTTCTTAATGTGAATTTTTTTTGTCAGAGTGGATAGGTATATATCAAAGTGTTATACAACAACCAATAGGAGTTGTCCATCATCTGCAAGGTAACATTTCCGAAAATTTGAATTCCTTATTTGGTTTACTTTTACACTAAGGTAAAATATATTGATTTTTGTATATCGTTACATATCATGTATCAGAAGATCTGAAACCCATGTAATTTCATTTCATGTCTATATGTCAGGTTGCCTTTGTTCACTTTCCTCAGGAAAACCATCAGACCAATTTCATTGAAACTTTATATTGTTCTTAAAGCAGACCAAGTGAAGGGTCTGAGACATATAAAATTGTTATCTATCAACTTAAAAAATCTTGGTACCTCTATATATAATACAACTGTTGCCCAATTCTGATTTTTTTTAAATCTCAGTTATATAGAGGCAATTTAAACTGCCAGGCAGGGATTTTGTTCATTTTTCAGAAATAAGATAGAATGATTTTTCTTTGAAACAGTAAATAACTGTGAGACTAACTTACATTGTCATATATCATACAAAAATTATAATTAAATTTTCCCAACTTACTTTTTTCTTTGAGTGGGTAACAAAGCTTTGTTGTCATTAATTGAAGAAGATAATCTTATGGATAGAGTTTACTGGTAACAAAAAGTATTAAATCATAACTACGTAGAATTATATATGTCATGAATTTATTTAATTTAAAGGCATCATATGAAATTATGAGACAGTGGAACAAGAGGGATCAGACAGTTGTTGAATGTGGTGACTTGACAGTGAGGCAAAACAGGTGCATAAAAACGTGGAATGTGGAGTCTGTTGTGGCTGAGGGATTAACTTGGCAGAAATATTGCTGGCCAAAGGAGTGGCTGCCCAAGCAAAACTTCTTATTTCACTGACACAAGGCATTACCTGGACCAGAGTTCGACAAGTCGGGAAGGCCCAAGATTGACATACATAATGCCTAGACCAATACTACAAAATGAGCAGTCACATGGATAAATTCACTAATATACAAAAACAAAAATTTGCAGCTGTGAAAGGCTGCAGAAACAAAGAACACTTGACTGTCTGCAGCTATGAGTGAAATGTCTCACTTGGGAAGAGCTGTTCTTGAAGCTCAAGTGTTGATATGGATGTTCCATCTGTTTAAGATATATAACTTTCTTTACTGTATTTTGGCAAGCTACTCAATTACAATCAGATTATATACATTAATTAGTGTTCATTATATCATTATTACTATGTCAAATTATTGATGTCCTTATTGCTTTTGACATTTTGTCATGGTACAATAGAAGATATTTAGAGTATTTATTTATTTTAAGCATACTGTGGTATTACTGTGCTTCAGCTCTAAACAACAGTATTTTAATATTCAATTGATAACATTTATTTTTGTTAGTAACATTTTATTGCGAGTTATAATTCTATAAATGGTTAAATATGTGTGAGTAATGAAGAAGGTATTTGATTTAGATTGTTGGAATGTTCTATTAACTAAACAGTTGGTATGTAATGGATATAGAGCTTGAATAAGCAGTAACAGATAAGTATATTGGGTAATCTATTGTGCATCCTGACTGTGAGACAATGTGATTGGCAATTAATTATAACATCCAGAGCTGCATATTTGGGGTGACCCCAGAGTTTGACAATGCCGTATCCACATCTTTGGACTTTCCAGCATTATTCACACATCTTCCTGAGTGGCAATTGAGTGGTTTTCCAGACTCACACCTGAATTTTGGGGTCACTGACTTGAGCCTGCATTCACCGAACTGAGGGCGACTTCATTGCAGACTTTTCAATACATGCACAAGAGTTTGAATTAGTATCCTTCAACACATTAGGAGACTGTGGGCAAAACATTGCAATATCTCCGACCAGAGATTTGTTCGCTGTGCTGGGAAAGGAACTGAGATTTATTATCTGAATCAATGGGCAAACCATAATAAATAAACTCAGTATAATTCATGTACACATTTGTAAAGAAATTTCACATACATGGCATGTGCACTGACTATTTCATTTCATTGTCAGAAGCAATAATCTGCCCATCTATTTTACTTCCTAAATACTTCTTCTGCTCATATATATTACAATACATTTTAACAGTGCCAGATACCAAAAATAAAAAAAATTGGCTTTAGTTAGTCTTAGGCTAATTTAAACACAATATCAGTATTTAGTCAGAATTATAACTTACATCATATACATATGGTTCTTCACAGCGGTCCTGAGGAATTGGTGTAATTTTTTCTGCTACAATTCTAACAGGAGTCAATCCATCACTCAAGTTGTATTGCACTCCTGTATAATCTTTATGATTGCATGGCTCCACAGAAGATAACTATAAAATAAAATATATCATTTATGTAATTTGATAATGGTAAAGCACTTCAGTTAAATAGAATAAATTTATCTACCACTCATATAATTATGAGCAATGAGTTTTGTATCTATTGTATTGTTTTTTATTCGGAAATGGAAATGATGTTATCTGCTCACTCAAAACATACTCTTGGTGATAATATAGGTTAGCTTTCTTTGTGCTATTTGATAGTGTATTGTATCTGTTATCTGTCTTCAGCACAGCCCTCAATCAGTTTTGATGTATCATACCAACATGTTCTCTGATGGCTTGGATATCTCATGTCATTGACTGCTCCAAGTATCAGGTCCTTCTTTAATTAATTTGATTGTGCCACATGGCCAAAGTGCTTAAGCCTGACTTTTGTGATATTCCATCCAATGACATGTCTGGGTTGGTGCACTTGAGCACATTATTGTCTCACTAACTGTCCATGGGATATGGAGCAGCCTACCCCACCACCATATCTCAAAAGTGTCGAGGTTCATCCAAACTGCTTGTCTTAGATCCAACTTTCACAACCATGGAGCATAAACTAATCTGCATTTCATTGTCAGGCTAATATAATATATTTTGCATATGTTATTCATGTTCATCGTTGTTCAGTCATATTATAATCAATCTGAGATCTGAGGAAAGTGAATTCCTGTATGCACACTATCGCTTCATTGCCAACAGTTATCTTGACTGCTCAATTTATGTTCAGAAGTAGGCTGATTTTTGCACCTTATTATCAGATTATGTGGACAATATTCTGGTTCTGAGAGGAGGCTTGTGCCATCAAAAAATTGGAGGTTATTGATATTCTGTCCACTGATACTCACTCCAATCTCTTTTCTGTGGGGTACAATTTCCTAATTATCCCTTCAGCATAAAGGGGAGAAGATGCAACCTTGCATCACATCTTAAATCATTCAGTGACTTCATACGATGTTCAGACTGTGGCTTCTTGATCAACATAGTAATCTCATCAGCCCAAATTTTTTGGATGGCATTCCACGGCTTGGCATGATCCATGCAGTCAAAGGCTTTTCTGTATTCAATGAAGCACATGTAGAAGTGGTTCTAGTACTCTCAAAATTTTTGCATGATCTAACACAGATTTGTGATATGGTTGTGTCTGAAACCAACTTGACCAACAGACAATCCCATTTTGATGTTTGGGTTGAGTCAATGGTATGTATTCTTAAGGAGATCTTTGCTTGTATGCAGGGCTGCTGGGAGAGATTGTGCACCACACACCAGCAGAACTTTCAGGAGGGGCAGCAAACACAGCACATCAAACTCATTTCCATAATTTTCACCTACATATTTTATTGATCTCCATTAAAAATGAATTCAATAATGAAAACCAACACAATTTCAATACAAGCAATGCGAATAAGTTATTTTAGACACAAAAATCAATTACAAAGTAATCTTTAGAAAAATCCTAGATCAGACAGCTTCCTTAAAAAATAGATTTGAAGAGTTAAAAATGTTAGACATGCTTGGCTTTTTCAGTAGTACACTATTTAGTTTCCCCCTAGAAGAATCGATGCAACATTGTAAAGATTTTTATATCTGAAACTTAAAGTCTATTGAAGGTATGATGGTGATATTTATTTGAACAATGAATTTAGAAAATCAATCAGGTGTAATAACTTTTCTCAAATAATTTAATGTTTACTTTTCCGAACACGTCAATAGCATTAAGAATATGTTTTACTCTACAAGTTACAGTTGCATCTGGAGGAAGACCTTTTTCTAAGTGAAAAAGTATGAAGAGTTATTTAAGGTCAATATGCAACAACATGGGCTGAGTAATTTATCCATTATTTCGATAAAATCTGAAAAATTATTTGGTTTGGGTACTAGACAAGTAATAACACATTTAGCAAATACAGAAGAAAGAAAAGTTTCATTTTTGTAGGTAGATCTAAATTTCATTTTAAGACTTAAAATAAAAAATAGCTCATTTCTAAACTAAGTAAACATATACAAATTTAAATTTTCTTACTTTTAGCAAAATAGTGGGTAATAGAATTTCTATTCTTTGGTATACCTTATTAATAAGAATATACATTTTATTATTAAGTAAGTTTTAAATAATTTATATTTGATTATTCATAATAATCAATTGTTACACTATCAAAGTTGTTTCTTTTGTATATAAACACCCCAATAATTTACCAAACTAAAATTCTTTTCAATATGCCCAGTCGGCAAAAACAGGATAAGGCAGTATTGTTTGTTTTGCATATGGGTGATGAAGTGGCTAGAGGTGGATCTGCTTGTATGGGGATGTATGAAAATGTGAACAATCTTTGAAATTAATTATTGATTATTAATTAAAGAAATCAGCATGTTTAATGGCATTCAATTTACATGTTAATAATATTACATATGAAATGATATTATAACTATGAAACATACAACATTACATTATCCATGCATAGGAATCATAAATGCCAATTGTTTGTTTATTTATTTTGACAATTTGTTTGAAATAGATTAATTGTTTCAATTATTGAAAAATTACATTTATATATTAATTAGATCAAATTTAATATTACCTGAAAATTAATGCTCATTTAATTAATTTCGGAAATATATCTTTTAACAGCAATATTTATTTGTAAATAACCATTTTACTCCATAAACATTCAAATTACATTCCCTGGACTATCTGAAATTTATCATTCCTTAGCATTATACACACTAATTGTATTAGGCTAGTTTATTTTCTCTCTCGAAAATTCACTGTAAATAAATGGATTAAACATTATCTTAATTATTGTTAGAGAAGTGAATGCAACTGATACATTTGCTATAAAGTACAATAATTACCAAATCACAGATCAGTTTTTGTTAGTTCACTGTAAATCATCCACAAGTTTTTAAGCAAAAATTTTCACTTTATAAGTATCCATGATGCTGAATTATTCATTATGAACTCAACAGGTTACTAGAAATAACTTAATCCACATCAATACGCATTAGGAGTGAAATTTAGTTCTTAGTTTTGATTTGACTTTCTCAGCACCCCCACTATCCTCCAATTTCTATCTACTTCATTTGGGTTGTGTGTTTATATTCTATAAAAAAACTTTCCTTTCTAATTTATATATATCTGTGTGTGTGTATTTTGTTCTGTTCATATTAAAAAAATTAAAATTTAGCTTGCTGGTAAGACAACACTTAGCATAGCTTTTAATGTAAAACTATTTAAATTTCAAAAGCATAATGTATTTCATACTTACTGCTAGATATAACTTATTTACTAACCAGTGGGGATAGTGCCATGATATATGTAACCAATAAAGTCATTGACGCTAGCATTTGTGCAATTGCTCGGTTTTGATACACACGTGCAGAAAGAGAGTGAACCAAGCTTGATGCAGTCTGCAATGAAATATAAAATTAAAATTTCATAACAATTATGTGTTAAATTTGTTGTTTAGTTGAAAAGTGTTCTACTGTCTGATATGAAGAAGAAGTACCTAAGATTTGACAAGATTAAAGAGTGAACATATAAAAGAAGTGGTAAGTTAGTAACATCATCATATTATGATATTTGAAGTAAAAGAAGAAAAACATGATTTATGTTTAAATATTTACAATATTTTTGAAGGATAAAAATTGAAAAATCTAGTGGTAAAATTAGCAAAGGTTGAAAAGTAGTTGAATTTTTTTGATCCTTTTCTTAAAGATACAGAAATTAATTAATTAAATAATTAATCTGTTCAATATTATATTTAATATACCAGACTGATAAATCAAATTTGTATTATTATTTCCATATTCTTTAATGTATGTTGAAATCTAGGGCAATACAAAAGTTTGTTTTAAGTTATATAACAGAGATTTATGACGTATTATTATTCAATCAGATAATAATTATTGACCATTTTTGAAGGTGAATTATGTTAATTTAAAAATGTTATTATTGCTTTAAATCAAAGTTAACATTTTTTACACACTTATATTGTGATACACGTACCTACCTCAGAATTTTCTGAGAGTATTATGTAGTTCACTGCTATCTTCACAATTGCTCCCATTACCATCAAACCATACATCAGAACTGAGCTGAAACATGAGATGCAAGCTTAATAAAATTTTCTGAAACAATATTGATAAAAATAAATAAAAGTTTCTCCGCTATAACTAGAATCAACATTTGTTATATATGCAGGTGATAGCTAAGAATTTCCAAATGACCATTGGAAAGTGTGATACTATAAACAAAACATCTGGTGCTAATGAATATGCTCAACACAATTTAGTGCTTTCTACTATAACTAAAGTTGCTTGATAAGTTATATTTCTGAGTACCATGTGTGAAATTTTGTATTCCATGAATATTTATGGTGTTTAAGAGTACTGATATTTTATCAACTTGATATTATACATTTTGAAAGTATTTGAAGCTAATGTCAAGAATGTGATAGTACAAATAAATTAATCTTGCCTGAGTTGAGTATCTATTTGTCATGAAGTACCATATCAAGGATATTAAATTCTACTGTACATTCTGATTAAGTTCTCCTTTAGAATATTTTTCCTTTTCAAGTAGTGTAACAAAGGTATTGTCCACTAACACACATTTATTCTCTTTCATATGAAATTTTTGATAAAATTTTGTTACTTTAAATGGAATGGAATTTTTGTGTGTCAAACAGTATATTAAATCATCATCAGTATTATTGATTTCACAGATTTAGTCAAAGTTTTAAGTAGTTTACAATATATAGGGGCTTCAAACCTGAAGTACTCATATAATAGTTGAAAATGTACCTAACTTTGACAGTTATAATTATGAGTGTATATACATATACAATTTATTTGAACACAGAAATGATATGTGTGTAATACACAAATTAAAGTTTCTGAAAATCACGTTTCAGGGTATATTTTTAAAAAGTGATTATTCCAAAAATATCCATAATGGCGTGCTTACCCTAGTTTTTGTTACCAGGGTGGATTTAATTCTGATTAGAGAATTACCAGACAAATTATTTTTCCTGTACAATTGTAGTTCATATTGTGTGTAATTGAGTGAATCAAGATACACAATACATTTTTGTGTGGTAAAAAATTATTTTTGTAAAATATATTTTTATGTAAGAAACATGAGAAAAATAGTGAAGATTACACCAAGAATATATGGTACATAGTGTTGGCAACTGAATTATATAAATAATGGAAAGTCTAAAAAATTATTTTATATCTTAAGCTAGTTAAATAGATAAGAAAAAAATTGGCTTTATTTCTAAGTAAGTACTTACTGTGGCATAATGATGAGTTCTACAACAGTAATGGATAAAAAGATGAAAACAGTGCTAAAAAAATATGTTGCCATCATGCGATCCCTTTCTCTTGAATACTGTAAGAAAAACATTAATTTGGGTTTTTATTTAAATCTATTGATTGATTTTCAATAACATGATAAAATAAAGTGTAAAGTGGATAATAAGTATATCAACAAGGATGAAGATGTCTGAATTATCCTTTGTAAATGTTACTCCGATTTATACAGCAATCCCTAACTATTTGTTA
This sequence comes from Zhengitettix transpicula, assembly GCA_037074705.1. Classification (NCBI taxonomy): domain Eukaryota; kingdom Metazoa; phylum Arthropoda; class Insecta; order Orthoptera; family Tetrigidae; genus Zhengitettix; species Zhengitettix transpicula. The sequence goes on from CM073591.1 coordinate 208,405,651, forward strand.
GAATCAATGTATTATGTGATAAGTTAACCTTATTCAAGAGCAATAATTTTTTTTAGATATAGCCAAGAGATGATGCGGTGAATGGTAACAGCAACAGAGTTGAAATCTGATTATAGTTCTTGAGATATGTAATTAAAAGACCAATGTATGGTGTAGTAAGTACTGTATCATGAAGGAAAGAAGAAATTGGAGAAGCACATCAACTACGTCATATTCCTAATTACTTGAGAAATGATAATCACATTCAACTTTTTTAGAGATCTTACCATTAGATAATATTTTTACTAGTCTTTTTAAATCTGTAGAACATAGAAATGTCCTTAGATAAAGGACAAGTCAATTAAATATATTAACATACACAGTTACTTGCTCTCTCTATCTTGATACACACACACTAATGTAGCATACAGGAATTTAATAAAATACTAAGTGAATACAATAAACCATTTAAAGTTTTCTTTCTAAAAATTTACTCACTGAATAGAAACAGTTCTTCACTAGGAAAATTTTCAGATATTTTTGAAGTTGTTCAATTTTGAATGCTGTATATACATACAGTATATTATATATCACAGTACCCAAATGGGTTGCAGTTATGATATTGTTCCTATGTAAATGTAGACATTGGAATGTAGTATCTGTATTGTGATGAATTAATTCAGAGGGTCCACACATTGTTTGACATTATGTGATATCTTAATTAATTTTACAGTGTGGGGAAGGGGGCATTAATGATAATATGGATTTAAAAGCACTTTGGCTTAATCTTGTATCAGCATCCAAAAGATTCAGTAACGAATGCTCCATGATACTATCATCTGTATTTCTGGTTTGAGAAAAATACGGCAGGATACTTTCCAAATTTACTTTCTGCATTAAATAAATCAAACCATTTATTGATAAGCTCAGTAAATTTGGCAGATTCTTGCCAGTTGAAGACCTCCAAAATTCCTTTCATTACAAACCGCTTAATTGCCTTCACTACTTGATTTTAAAAAAGTTGTGCGGCAGATTTTACTTTTTCACATTCTGTTTCTCCAACATATAAATGGTACCTTTAATGTTGAATGCAATTTTCACATCAGATATTGAATTTGAGATCAAAGCAAGATGTCTAAACATATATAAGTATATGTTTACAAAATAATGCATGCCAGCAGCTTCCACCATCCGGCACAGAAGAGTGGAGTTCTCTTAACCTTGGTCTACAGGGCTAAGGTGGTATCAGACAAAGGAAATCTATCTGGTGAATTAGAATATCTTAAAACTGTTTTCCACCTGAACAGATACAATCCTGGACAGATAGAGGGCACTTGTGCTCTGAAGGGAAAAACAATAGAGGAAAAGGAAAATGCAGACTATCATGCTTACATTCCTTTTGCCGGCAACATCAGCAACTGAATAGGATGCCTACAGGCCAAGCATAACATTAACATGGTGTTCTATCTACAGAAGTAAATTAAAGAAATGCTTGGCTCGGTTAAAGACAGTATAGGACTTCGTACTCCTGGGGTCTACAGCATACAATGTGAATGCAGCAAATAAATACATCAACCAAACTATTCGCACAGTAATGGATAGATGCACAGAACACCAAAGGCATCTCAAACTCCAGCAGCCAAATCAGTCAGCGGTGGTAGAACATGCCAAAGAAACCGGCCATGACATAAAGTTCAGTGAAAACAAAATCTTGGACCATGTCAATGGTTTCTAGAACAGCATCATCAAAGAGGCCATACTTATTAGGACACAAGACAACCTGCTCAACCGGAACACGGGGTTTCAATTGAGCAAGACTTGGGCCCAGCTATAACAATGATAAGACGAGGGTCCAGAGCTCTACTGTGGCTGGGACTGCTGCGGGTAATGTACCATGAAATGTGAGTTCCCACATGCCGAGGCACCTCGGCCTGTTTTGAGAGATGTATGTTCTTGGGTCGCAGACCTTTGGCATACGGTAAGAGTTGTCTGCTATTCCTATTCGAATAGTCAGCCAGATGCCTCCTAAACTGGTCAAGGCATGGCGAGGGGAAAGCTGTGACCCCACAGAAAAACCTGCCTTCCGGTAGGTCGGGCATTTGGTACTTGTCCCACACCATCGGAATGGCGTGGGACAAGTACCAAATGCCCGACCTACCGGAAGGCAGGTTTTTCTAGGGTTTTCACTGCATCGCTTTTAGGCAAATTTCCGGGTAGGATCCTTAAACCATAGCCCGGGGGGCCCTAGTTAATTCTTGGCTATGATAGCTCTACCTTTCCGCATCCCCCCTTTTACTCATTTTCCTATGCTATAAGAGGGGAGTTGCCATTATGTGGATTACCCTAGACATAGCCTGTTTTAAAAAAAATTGGTCCCGGAACTTTGCCTAGAAGTTGAGAACAGGGCTTTCAGACATCGAAACGTCACGTTTTAATCGCTGTTGACATCCGTGTGAATACCGAGAACTTTTTATCCAACAATTACACCGGGAAAGTCTCCATCTTTGATACATAATAATTGTTTGTACTTACCGTTATTTACATTAATCTTTTCTACAGCTAGCATTGATTCATGTTTCACATAAATTAGTATCTTTCAGCTGGATAAAATATTTGATTTTTTCTGTCATTTTATGCAATCAGTGCATGGCAGCATTGTTTGACTTCCTTAATTAGAAATGCACACCTTCTTCAATATAAAACAATTTCCCCCCACCCTCTGTATTGGTCGCAAGGAATCATTGTACACAAAATTCGAGGTTTGTAACTTTTGGGACCCGTCTGAGGTGTAATTGGATCGATATATGATTCATGGCTTGCCGTTGCGGAACTTTGGACTAATTCATCAGTGTCAAATAACAGGTGAATCAGTGCATTGTTCAAAATTACCTCAAAATTTGCATTTAAAATTTATATTTAAAAAATTTCTTTGCCTTGAACACCACTAAAAGCAACTTTAACTTTTGTTCTTTCGTACAGTAAAATTCCATTGCTAGAATTGTGTATACCATTTTGCTTTCATTTTGATAATATTCACGTGTATATGTAGAAGTAATGAGACAATTTGTTTAATTCTGACAGTATTGTGTTATTCTATTTAATCTTAACAGATGAACAATTTTAATAAGCTGTTTGCTGTAATACATTTTTTGCCAGGTTATTGTGTTAATTTATCATTTGAATTTGTTTATAGTGTGAATTTATTTTGATAAATAAAGTAAGTTGTGTGTACTGTGTATTATTGCATACTGCAGTAATGAAACTGAACATTTGCTTTGATTCATGCTCTAAGGAAAAACATAATTTATAGTCACAAATTTCACAATTTTTTCATGTTTTAAAGACAAATTTTGTGAGTTTAATATTATTTTTAATTAGTTAGTGAAGCATTGTCATCAAAATTGTACCAAGTCTATACCTAATCAGTTGATTATTGTATTTGTGTTCTCAAGTAACCAACTTTCAAAGTACAGTATTAAACCTACTTTATCATTTCTCTGTATGTTTTGTGTAAGAAAAATACAGTGACACCATAAGTTAGGAAATTTAATAAGGTCAATAAAAATTGTTAATCAGATTATTAAATCATTTTCTCTGTTAATTATCAAACCCAGTGAAGGCTCTGAGACAAGACATATTAAATTTTGATTGTAATTGTTTTTAATTTTTGGAAGCCACAAATTGATACTAAATTATTTTGTTTGTTAAAAAAATTGATTATTTTTTATTTAATTAACCTATACATTTTGATTATTACATAAATGGCTACCACAAAATGGGGCAAATAAATTAAACACTTAATTTTTGATTATTACAATATATATATATATATATATATTGTAATAATTATTTATTATGCGTTTTTAAATGAAAAACTATTAACTTTAAACAACAAACAAGATTTATTATGACAAAACTTTAAAACAATTATACAAAATTACAAAATATAAAAAAGGGATCTCAGGGTCTCAAACTTGGTTTGATAAGGGCAGAATATTTAAACAATCAAAAAACACAAAATTTACATTACTTTAAACAATTTATTCTATCAAAACTAAAGAACGATCTGACGTTATCTTTTAAATCGGTTTACAAAATTTTTACGGTTTTCTTGCTACTTACGGCAGGAAATGATTCTTTCAACTTTCGAAGCTTAATGGTGGGGTTTTCACAGCTTCTAATGAGCACTGTTGGTTTAAAAAAACAAAAAAAGAAGTTGGTTATCTCTCGACGACTTACTGCAACCTGGATTCGTAGATCTCGTGAGCCATGTTGTAGGCGCAACTCACTAGTTTGTTCTGTGGCCAGCATGATGAATCTACGCTCGACCACCGAATACAACACTAGTCGCACTGTGTCTCCTTCCCGACTGAAGATTGCTTTACTTTTTAATATTTGAAAGCATGTTTGTGACTGGACCACATTCTTTCGTTCTGACTGCCGACAGAAGACTTCTCGTTTTGTTCCTCGCTGCTGACTGCCAACTTTTATACTGTAATCTTTCGACGAACAACTTTATTCTGTCGTTTCTCCCCGCCGACTTTATACTGCAATTTTTTTCTGAATGGATATCTGCCCGCAACTGTGTCCTCCATCCAACTGAAGATTTCTCAACCGTCTCGTAATTTTGAGCGCGTAATTTTTCTCTTCCCACCAAGTCAACAATACTGTATTTTCATTGTTGCTTGTTGTGGTTCCGGTTATCGCTGTCCATAATGTTTTCTCCAAAAATTTAAATTCTCAATCAAACCAATGCCATAATTAACAAGCATTACAATATATATTGTAAAGAATTATTTTTTATGGGCTGGGTTTTTTCGTTATTCAAAATAAATATTAGGCCAATAAAGAAATTTTATTTTAGTTTATTAAAGTTAAACATGAAAACTCTTATCTCAGGCACCTGTGGTTTTTACATAGAAGAGATCTGCTGCCCGTGCCAAATGCGTACTGCTATTCTGCGTTGTGTTGCTTGCTGTAGCTCTCGTACCGACGTACTGGCGTCGACTCAGGGGTTGATCACTGGTTAAGGCGTCGGCCTCCGGGATTGAATGCTGGAAAGCCGCCGTACTAAATTGTGTGGTGCAATTCTGTGAACTCTTCACTAACAAATTGTGGCCCCTTTCTCACGACGATTCTGCCTCGAACTATATCAGGGACAACAACTTTACGGAGCCTCTCTTAATCACATCCACCAGCTTCGGTGAGCGCAGAACAACTGTTCTTTTCAAAAGCTTATCTCCTCCTTTATATCCTCCCATTCTTTTACTTTTTTCATTGTTAGAAAACTTCGTCAGTTTTACTGATTCTTCCATTGTCACAAGATTTATAGCACGCAGCTGCAATTCCGTAGTCAATAATGACTAACTATTCTGTCATGTTGAGGCCAAAAATCGAGACAGGACACGAAATTACATGGATGGATATATTTATCTCCTCCACCCCCACGCACGTGCACGGTTTCGAATTCTCAAGACCACAGCAAACAACACTTCCGAGACAAAGAAAAACTTAAACCTAAATAAACGCGTTACTATATATATATATATATATATATATATATATATATATATATATATGTATATATATATTGTAATGTAATAATAAAAAATTAAGCGTTTAATTATATATATAAATAAATTATATATATATATATTGTAATAATAAAAAATTAAGCGTTTAATTTATATATATATATATATATATTGTAATGCCTTGAAGGAAAGGCATTATTTCAGATTAATGGTCTTGGCCGTCAGAGGAAGTTGTAATGTTGTGTACTTAGGATTGGTATTGAGAAGTCAGAGCAAGGCACATGCGGGTGGCCTGTCGCAAGATAAATCTGTTAAGGCAGGCATTGTTTCTGATTAATGGCCTGGACAGTTCAAAGAACAGTTTGTAATGTTGTTTACTTAGGATTGAGGGTGTAGTTTGGGCGGTCTGGAGAATTTACAACAGCGCACGTGCGTGCGGGGGTGTGAAGAAAAGTTCATAGTAATTGAGGGTGCAAAGACAAATTAGACCTGTCTCGATGGTCGGCTTTGGGACAAGACAGAGTAGCGAGCTACTTGGTAACTAAGGAACTGCAGCTGCATAATATAAATCTCGGGATAATGGAGGAAACTGTCATCGGGCAGTTGCGACGTAGTTTTGGAACAAAGGAAAAAGGAAGAGACTGTGATATATAAGCGAGAGCGGCTTTTGAAAAAGTTAGTTGAGTTTTGGAGTCAGGAGCTGGAGTTAGAGTGGGAGAGGGGTGCTGTTAGCACCGAGGCTGGAGAATTGTGAGTGAGTTAGTTATTCTGCGACCACCGAAGAATGACTAAGACAGACATCGTTTAAGGGAGGAGAATGTCTTATAAATTGCAGCCTGCGACAGAATTAGCAAAATATTCAACGATAAACATTTTTGTATGCTGAAGTCTAATCTGTTGTAATATCAAAATTAGACCACTGTCTTCGATGGTAGGAGACCAGGACACTGCATCTAGCGTCGAGTAGTTTTCACCACGAGCAAGTGATATGTCCTTCACGAACGGAGAACCAGCTTTCGTCAAACCAACAATGTGTGTTAGAATCAGTGTTTAAAACGTCCAGTATATAAAGTGTGTGTGTACGAACGAGCCAAATTTTCCTCAGTAATCGTAAGTTGAAATTTCATGGTATTCATATGTGTAAACCGAATTAAAAGATACAGTCGGATATCGTTCTTTTATTTTGTGTTAATAAAATAAACACTCTAAATTTAAAATCAATCTGGTAGAATAAGTTCGTCGATTATTAATTTCGTCTATGTCTAGACGAGTAAATATTTCTGTTTAATTTAAAGCTAAATTTTATGTTCTTTGATTATTTAAATGTTCTGTCTGTTATCAAACCCAGTAAAGACCTTTGAGAGAATCAGTTTTTTATTTAAATTGTATAAATTGCTAATTTTTGTTAAAATAAAATTGTTTGTTGTTTATAAATCTTAATCTTTTTATTTTGACACCCGTTTGATTATTACATTTTGGCTACCACAACGTGGGGCAAATTAAAAAGTATCCCGTTTGTTTATTACAATATATATATATATATATAGTAACATGTCAATTTGATATTGATGTATTATTGCTTTTGTCGGCATTCTCTTGCCGATACTTATTAATAATTTTGCGAGTGAGATTACGTACGGACGTGTTCTCTGTTCTCGTGTACTAAAACTGTGTTTTCTCGAAGATTTCCGAACTTTTTAGTGACTTACGGAGGATGAAGTCGTGCTTTAAGCACAACGTTGCAGCGTGATAGTAGTGTTACAGCTTATAGCGATTTAATGGTTAAATGTGTCCATGTGGCTACCACCGGAAGTTCGGTGACGCGTTCGCCGGGATGTTCATCGAAACATGGCTTCGAAAGTGGTGACATCCAACGAGATGAACAACGACTCAGAACAAGACTCGAGTTTGTGTCATGTTCGAGACGTCACAGTAGAGCTCTCAGGGCCCCAGACAATATAGCCCTGCCTGCTTGTAGAACAGTTCCTACAGAAGCAGAAAAACTTAGGCGCCGCTCTTAAAAAAGTGGAACATCTCATTGACGAAATATACAGCAATCTGCAGACGCCTTTTAACAAGGATTAATAATAATCTATGAGCATTACGAGACTCTGCAAAGAGCTCTCGTAATGCGTGGAATGTCTCGTAGGAAGAAATCCGTAAGAAGGCTCCTCGCAATAAAAATAAATGAATGCTGCCAAAGAGGCACCGGGTCATAAGGAAAAACCAACGCCAGATACCGCGGGCAACGTCAAAGAATGGAAAATCGCAGCAAAAAAGCGAAACAAGAAAGGAGACAAAGCGAATGCGAAGGCAGGAGAAAAGGCACTACTCAAAATCAACGAAGTAGACAAGATTAAAAAGAAGACGAAGAACCGACGCGTTCGTGATCAAACCGATGGCGGGAAAAGAAAACATTCGCGGACACTTTAAAGACAATCCGATCAAAGGTGACACAAGAGGGCAGCGGAGTTGACGTTCGTTCAATAAGACAGACGAGATCCGGAGCGGTACTGCTCGAGCTAAACCCGGGCAAGACAGAAGGAAAAAGAGGAGTTTAGCAGGCAACTGAAAGTAGCAGTAGGTGAAGGCACTGTCAAAGATCTTGTCCCCAAATCAAAATTAGAAATTAGGGACATTGACGGCGAAGGAGGAGGAGCTGAAAGCAGCTATCCAATCTAAACGGGAACAGGATAACATAGATATTAGTGCGTGCTTATCGAAGCCGAATAGTTGCCTGCGTATGGCATATGAGCAATAGAGACGCTGGGAAACTCATGTCGCGCTTAAGCGCTGCTACAAGTGCCTGGAGTTCGGCTATGAAGCAACAGACCAAACCGTAGCGGACGGTGTTACAATTTCGGAAAGGATAGGCATAAAGCCGCAAACTGTAACAACGACGCCAGGTGCATGCTGTGCACAGACCACATACATGCAGTAACATCCCACGAGATCGATAGCGTGCCCTACTATGCGAGCCGCACTGGCGAACACGAAAAAACCAACATGAAAATTCTACAAGCAAATCTCCACAGATCCGCATTAGCTCACGATCTCCTACAGCAGTACCAACTGGAGAAAGGAATCGACATAATGATGGTAAGTGAACCAATCCGTGGCAAAGTCGGAGACGGATGGCTGGAGGACACACTGTACACAGCGGCAATTTGGACACCGGATCAAAGGAAATGCCCTATAGAGAACCACGCCAAGGATGAGGGCTTCGTTTGGATGAAGACAGACGGAACTACATATGTAGGCTGCTATCTTACTCCTAACGAGTCCATCGCCATGTTCGAGGAGAAACTGATGAAACTTGAAGATTCTATCAGAGGAAAGGACCTGACAATTCCTGCCGGGGACTTAAACCCAAAACTCAGGAATGGGGAGAGAAAGAGACAAATCGGAGAGGGTGGCTCTTCCTAGGTGTAGCCGCGAGACTTGGGCTGGTGATAGCTAACATAGGTTCCTGAGACGCAAAGCACAGTGGACCCAAGGTAGAGAAGAAGGCATAGTTCTCGCTGCTGAACACAAAGCAGCCAAAAAAGTTCTGAGGCAGCAAGGTAGATAAATGACGAAACCTGGTCAAGGAGGTCGACGAGGACCCTTGGGGCCTGGGATACAGAATCGTCATGAAAAAACTAGGCGGAATAACAAACACTCTCAGGGATGCTACCTCTGTTGAGTAAATCATACAAGAACTTTTCCCGGACCATCCAGAAAGGGAAGAACAAACGGATGAAGTCAACCCTGACGAAATACCCCTCTTTTCTGAACAAGAACTAACAATAGCAACGAAGGCACTGCGAAACAATAAGGCTCCGGGGCCATATGGCATCCCAGCCGAGGCCTTAAAGATAGCAGCCGAAAAAAGTCCACAGTTGCTGCTGAATATGTACAACTGTTGCCTAAGATCCGGCGTCTTCAACAACAAATGGAAGACTGGATGACTTGTTTTAATCCACTAAGAAAAATGCAGCAGGAACGAACCATCTGCATTCCGCCCATTATGCTTGATACAACAGGAAAATTATTTGAAATGCTGTTACAGCTGAGAATGGTTGACGCCATCCGGAACGCAGGCGACCTGTCGCAGAACTAACATGGCTTCCGGAGAGGCCACTCTACAATCCAGGCAAGTCGTGATGTGACGAGGACATCTCAAGAGGTATAAACAGGGAACCACCACTCGAGACTGATCATGCTCGATGTAAAAAAATGCCTTTAACTCAATGAGATAGACCGACGCACTGAATGCACTGTGGCACACATTTAGGCTACCAGGATACCTGATGAAAATAATGGAGGACTATCTGCGACACAGGACACTGTAGTGTGACACCACAGAGGGACAAAAAACTAAACTCTTAACTGCTGGAGCAGCCCGAGGTTCGATACTCGGCCCAGATCAATGCAACGTCGCATACTGAAGATAGACGTGCCAAAAACAAAAATTTCGCCCATGTAGACGATTCAGCCGTGCTCATAGTAGCAATTATCTCGAAAAAGCACAAATGAAAGTCAAACAATGGCGAAACAAAAAACCGAGATCGTCATGATCACGGGGAAGCGCATCAATACAACGGTGCCAATACGATTAGATGGCACAATTACAGAGACAAAGGCCAACCTGAAATACTTGGGAGTCTCCATCGACATTAAACTGAATTTCTGAAGCCATATCAAAGAGTGGCAGGCAAAGCCACAAACATGAAGAAAGCGTTAAGCAGACTGATGATTACCGTGAAGGGTCCACTACCCACCAAGCGGCGCCTACTAATGTCCACAGTACAATCTATCCTGCTATACGGGGCAGAGGCAATGGATAAGGAATTTTATCGTTAGAGATTGGGGAAAACAGAGACTGGGAGCTCTTCGGGTCACATGCGCTTACCGTACAGTTTCCGAAATGGCAGTGCTAGTTATCGCTGCTCCTATTGACCTACTTGCCTTGAAGCGCCAAGCAGTATGGCGAAATTCTCAGGCAATGGGCAAGGAAACAGAAAATAAAGTGGCTCGGAATCAATGAAGTGATGCCTGGCAAAGCTGGATTGTGGACTAAAAGACTTATTCCCCAAATAGATGAATTGGTTCAACGACGACATGGAGAAGTCTCATACTATATGACACATTTCCTGTCCGGGCACGGATATTTCCAAGCATACCTGAAGAAAATACAAAATGTGCAGTGCACATCCTGCATATATTGCAAAGAAATCGACGACGCCTACCACACTTTTTTTATCTGCGACCTATGGCTCCGGACAAACTCAAGCTGGAAGACGAGCTCGGAGAATTAACACCGGATAACATCGTCCCAAAGATGCTAGAAAGCCGAGTCAACTGGGAAAAAGTGTCAATATACGTTGAGAAAATTCTGAGGAAGAAGAAAGCGGATATAGACACTGCTGAGATATTGACTATTAGCTAACCATACACGAGCGGATTTTTCTGACGGGCCGATGTCGTGGATATCCGCTGCAGGCGCCTCTGACGGACGGGTAACACTAGTCCGGGTCGCCCACTCATTAACAGGCCGCGTCCGTCAAAATTTTTTGTACAACTACGTCATCGGGCCAAAACAACTCGTCTTCCTAACACATCCCAGACTTGCTCCATAGGGTATAGATCTGGGGACATCGCTGACCAGTCCGAACGCTGGATATCTTCCTCCTGAAATTACAAAGCCACCAGGTTGGCTCTATGCGGACGTGCATTGTTGTCCATAAAGGTGAAGTGTGTACCAACTGGACCTCTGCAAAGTTGCACGCTTCCAATACCTCGACCTGTACCTCTGGACATTCACAGTACCAGCAGCAAATTTTTACAGCTCTGTATTCCCATTGAAAATTATGCCTGCCCACAATAGTACGCCACTACCACCGATTGGGAGTTTTTCTGTGCAATGAAATCGGAAGTTGGGGTACCCCATCCATCTGTATGTACAGAGCACAAGTACGATGCGGCACACACTGTGATAACGTTTTATAGCAACTGTTCACCGTTTGCCCTTTCATTTCCCTGTTTTTCGAATTATGCTTAACTTTTGGACACTAGTGTTTGTGTATATAAAATGAACACATCCATGTTACATAAATAGTATACACTCATATAAAATATAACAACATAAAAATAAAGAAATGGGACTAATTCATATTATATTTAAAGAATTATTGAAATTGTACAAAGTCTTACGAGAACTGTTAAATTAAGATGATATATCATCTAAATTTCATTAGCCTTGAATATATATTTAAAAGATTTAATAAGTAAATAATTTCATTAGACTCACCTTGTCTTCTATTTCAGGTTTCCGAAATGTTAATAAAATGCTTTTGCAATGTTCGGACCTTAAACGATCAATGCTTCTTGCATCAATAGCTCTCATTAAATATTCATTTACTTCATCCTCTGGATCTTTCTCTTCCAGGCTCTCTCCAAATCCTAGTCTGTAATTAACTTTTCTTTTATATGGCTTGCACGTTTAATGATGCTTCAAGCAAGTTAAAATAATTGTAGAGCTAAAGGAAAATGAAGTCATGCAACAATTAACTGCTATAGTTATTTATGCATTAACACATTTCTCATGAAGAAATTAAAGAAATATAAAAATAAAATAAATAATCCATACGTGAACTTGCTTACTTTGAATATTTGCCTTGTGCACCATGCCCCATCATTCGCATTTCCTTCGATACACTTCCGTTCATTGAAAATGTGTTTGGCCTCTTTGAAGGCTGCCAACAATTAAATTAAAATTGCACTATAAAACTAAAACATCTTATAAGAAGATATAATAAAAAATCACAATTAGATTAATATTACTCTATTAACAACTGGTATGGTGCATTTTCCCTTTTGAAAAGTTAAAATGGTGGGGTCACTTTTTAAATAGAAAAGAGATAACTTAATATTTGGGACATATACACAGAAGAATTATAATGTAAGACCATTAATGTATACACAGTGGTCAATTGTATTTCTTGAAGAATTTGATGGATTAAGATAGAAAAATATCGACCAAACCAGGAATCAAACCCATGATTAAGTACATAGTTCCTCTAAAATCTGAGGTATCCTGGTCACACGAGGTTTCTCTATCTACGGTAAAGACTTGAGCTTTGATAGAAAGCATTTATTTTCTTCTTCAAACGATTAAAGAAAGTAAAATGCAGTTTTCTAAAGATTTCAAGTTATAATCCACACAATATTAGCGCCCTTGATATATATCAACAATTACTTACAAGTAAATGTTTACAGTAATTATACAAAACGACAATAAGTATTTACTATCATATTACCCATATTGATGAGTTACAACTAAGTCAATACTATTGTTTTCCTGCGTTTTGTTCTGGTGCATTTCGCATACCCAACTTACTTTCCTGTTGTTTTGGAAACTGCACATTTCAGTATTTTGGAAATAGAGTGCTATACTCAAGAAAGGTTATGGGATGCTGGTTGTTTTCTGAAGATGAGGCTGAACTAACGGCTATTCCAACGTATTGGTGAATTGAAAACGTGCATTGTTGGTTTTCTTGTGTGGATGAGTTAATGACAAATTCATTTACCATAGAAATGTCCCTCAATGAATAGAAAACTTACAGTAGTAAAATGCAGCTATGAATAATGCCTGTTTGTTGAATAAAACTGCATTTTTAAAGTGCATCAGTTCCTCTAATAGTGTCACTGATTTCGTCTATAATCTCGAAATTCTTTGTCTGATGATGAAACGCGTAGACGATACCGAAACTACTTCCTTTCTTCGTTTTTCTACAAAACAAAGTAGGGTGGAATAATTCTTTTTCGCTTTGTTCGAAAGAAACACGTATGTAATTTCTCTTTTATTATTTTTCAATGCCACTACTTAAGTCCCTTTTTTCGTCAGTTCTCTGACATTAACATGGGTACAACAGTCATTCAGACGCGGCGTATCGACGACCAATAGCAGACACGATTCATATAGTCCGCAATTTGTCATGTATGTAATCAGTTAATCAGTTGTGTAATTCAAGTAAAATATATTTGTACTTATATTTCTAACAGTATTATCATAGAGGATGTAGAATTACTTATAAATTGAATTCATAATCGATCCGTTTTTTGGATCACAACAGTAGTCTAGTATTATACAAAGAGACATTACAGACTAGAAATGTTTGGGTAGAAGTTTCCAAAGAAATATGAAATGGATATTGAGATATGGATGACAAAGAAAGAACGGAATACATTAAGTACATTACTATATATTGATTTGTAAACACTCATTTTAACAATGTTTAAAATCCTGGTAATTACAAAAACAATATACATTAAGCACACGACATTTTACATGATTTGTTTACCCATAAGGCCTATATTAAATGTAAGACATCTGACAATTTACCGAGCCAGTAGTAGTTAAATAGTAATTCATTATCAAGTTTCTGACGTTATATGTTGAAATTCCTCCACGTACGCATTCACTTCTCGTTATATTTCTAAACCCAGTTATAGACAAGGTATCCGTCAATTTGTAGCCTACACTTTCAAGAATAAAATTAAGAAAAACCACTGAAGTCTTTACAATATCAATGGAAAAATCAGGATGCAAGGGTGAAAATTCCTTCATTTATTCCTCATTAATCTATATTCACAATAATAAACCTCAAACCTTCGAGTTCTCGTGAGGCGATTATTAAACACTACGTTTAGAATTGACAATTGCCCACTGAACGGTAGTCTCTTGTGTTCCTTAGTTTTATTAATATCTTAGAATTCATGATAGAAGAAGTCCCAAAATAGGAGTAAAACTTAGTGATGTTTCATTTTTTTTATGTTAGAAATTTTGCTAATATATTTTAATATAATACATACATATCAGATAACCATTAGTTATGTTTTTTTTTGCATTTACCCGTTTGTGACTGTCATTATTTATATATGCGGGATTCACTTCCTGAACTATGTGTTGTGCCATTGAATGGATTTTTCTATCTGTGCAAGATTGTCGAAATTTTCAGCACTCATGTGAAAATAATTAAAAAATTTAGCTTCATATTTACTGAACTCCTAAAAAAATATATAGAATGACCCCCAACTTGCCATTTTTCATAATAATTGCGTCCTGTTTTTTCGTCTTTTTTAAGCTAGTATACAAGACTAATAACTGATCACGCTCCATGACGGCAAATCGGCCAACAATCGGATATAAAGGGTTGTAATAAAAAATTTTTGTTTAGAAAACTTATTTTATTTCTCAACAGTCTCTTTCCTTGGCTATACACTTGGCCCAGCGAGTTTCCAATTTTTTCAACATATCACAAAAATAGGTTTTGCCAAACTTTGCAAAATATTCCGTCACAGTTCGGAAACAAGGAGCAGTCACTTGGTACAAGGTCTGGTGGATATAAACCAATTCGAATCTTAACTCGTACACTTTCGCCATTGGGAATTCTGCTGTGTGCGCTGACGCATCGTCCTGGTGAAACAACATTTTCGTGCGCGCCAATCTTGGCCGTATCTCAATCAGCACCCGTTTCAAACGATCCAACATAGCAACATAACAGAGCCCAGCTATGGTTGTGCTCTTTTCCAAGAAATCTATGAATATTATACCAGAATCTGAAAAGACAGTGGCCATTATATTTCTAGCTGATAAAACGATCTTCGCATTTTCCGGTGAACTTTCATCAGCTTTTGTCAATTGTTTTGAGTATTTTTGGTCTCTAGAATGTAGTGATGGATCCAAGTTTCATCGACGGTTAAGAATCCACGCAAAAAGTCTTGTGGGTTACGCCTAGACATTTTAGATTCTGCGTTGAAATGTTCTTCCGAATCCGTTTTGGGTTCAATGTTAACAGTCGCGGTATACATCGCGCACAAAGGTTTTTCATAGCCAGTATTTTATGGAAGATGAAATGCACTTGTTCAGTTGAGAAGCCTACGGCATCAGCTACCTCACGCACTTTTAGTCTGCGATCTTCCATTACGATGTTGTGAACTTTTTCGATGTTTTCCTGAGTGTTGACCTCAATTGGGCGGCCGGAGTGAGTTTCATTTTCTGTGATTCTTCGGCCTCGTTTAAACTCATTAATCCAAGGTTGGTGCAGAGTGCGTCTGAATTCGGATTTAATTTTTGCAGATGTCCAATCCTTCAAATGAAAGAATTTAATGACAGCGCGCATTCCGTTTTATTCATTGTCTCCGCCTGCTTACAGATCTTAACACTACAGAAGGGTGCCAACAATAAACTACGACTGGCGTATGTTTAAAATTTTTAGGAATATCTTTGAGGATCATGTTTACCAAAATTGGCACTAAACTGAATAATCCCGCTCTTTCATAAACTTTACCAGTCTTATCAAACAATCCTCCTATGTGAAGAGAGCTAGCTTTGCGTAGTGGCCGGCTAAAATGTCGTTCAAACTGTTGTCTGGAGAGTGTAAAACGAGCCTTAATGGCTGTTGTAACCGTGGAGAAACCCGAGAGCTCTTTCTACAACTACACTGGGAAAGCCTCCGACATTTCAGTTTTCCGTCATGTTCCCAATGTTTCAATTGGTTCGTTTGGAGTCTTCTGTTCTTTTTCAGTTAAAACAAATGCATCACTTATCGTGTCGGTTTTACTGTATCCATCCACCTATGAAATAGTGTCTCTATGCCTTATTGATGACCGCGATTTTAACTTCCGTATTTTATTTATTTTTCAAATACATTCGAAATCTGAATGTGCTTCGAAACCAAGAAGTGTGTTATCAGAGGAATAGTTCTCTTCACCCTTTCCTACAAAATAGACCTCTAATTTCTGCAATAGGAACTTCTTTTTAATTATCCCCTAGTATTGTCATCAAAGCTTCAAGTGTCGTGACGTGATGCCAAGGTCATGGTGTTTCTGAAGGTTGCTTTCCCTTTTCCTTTCGTCGCAAATATCGAGTTCAAAAAATCTTCATTAGATTTAAAACTGTCATGTCGAACAAGAAACATAGTAATGTAATTTATTGTTGCTGGAGACATTTTCTCAAATATCATGTAAATTTTCATTGGTCCACAATAAATTGTCTAAACAGTCATTTGTTATTAATTCAGAAAAGGATTTACTTAGTATTTTAGAACAACAGTAGCAACGACGTCGGATAGATCCACCATTCCGGAGACGTAAAACGAGGCTTTTTGTTTGACTGCGTGAGCTTAAATAGCTATAACGTATATATATATATATATATATATATATATATATATATATATTCATATTGTGGTAATTACGAATATGTAATTATGTAATAAACAAAATTTTACTATTTTCATTATCGGCGGCGTAAATATGAGGCCATTTCATTATAGCTTATGGATCGTCTACAAGAATATGGAGCCTATAATGCTTGCTTGCTTGCTAGAGTTGCATTGTTACCTCAGGCTGCACTGAGACGTACGGAACTTGAGATATTCAGAGTTGCTCGGACCAGGATGGCGGAAAGTGTGTTTTGAGGAGTACGTATTCAGAATTCCCGGGACCATGACTGAACAAGTGTGATTAGGAAGCAGAGAAATGTTATATTAAAAGTCCCCGGCTTCTGGAATTGCAAGTCGCTAGTTTGGAATATTTCCTCTATTACCATGTTCCTGTAATTATCAAAGTTTTAGAGAACAAAGCTATCAACTGTGATTGTCCAATCAAAGTTATCAACAGAAAGTAAATTGTGTTTGAAAACTAAAACATCTTTAAATTCAGTAAAATATGGCATTTTTATGATGTGTTTAAAAAAACAGGTGAGATCGAGCCCAGATGAACAGATAAGAGTAAAGTAGGCAAAAATGAATTTTATTAATTGTAAACATTATAGTGTAAATATAATTATCGTCAGATTTCGAATTTCGATCATTTCATTTAAAATAATAATAATTTAAGTCAGGAATATTTTGGCTTGTAAGATTTAAATTGTCGTTTTTGTAACCATCTTTATTGGAGGCCCGATAGGTGGCCCTGAAAATTAAGCCGTGGCACAACAATATCAACTTGTAAAATTTCAACTGAGATCAAAGTTTGTTTTATGAAATTAGTTTTGTTATATTTTAAATTGTTGTTTTCGTTTCAATCCTATTTTAATTTTGGTTATTATGAATTTGGCACCTCAATGTAAGGTTTATCTTCATTTAATGTAAATAAATTTTGTTATTACAATATATATATATATATATATATATATATATATATATATATATCTAAGGAAAGCAACAAGGTTTAAATTGAGTGGTCTTTATTTTATTCCCTCATTTTGTGTGTATATTTGGCTACTTCCTTATCTTTTTGTTAAGAGGATTGTTAATGAGGTTTTCCTTTCTCCAAGAAGAAGAAAAAATGTTAATACACCATTGTCAAGTGTAGGAATTATGTTTAGGGAAGAAGGAAATTTCTTCCAACATGAAAGAACAGTCGCAGGAGAATTTGTTAGTCTACTCTTTGCATTACAAATAGTCTAATTAAGTGTTCGTCCTTGTACGATTTATCTATGAACATAAGTTAATATATACATTTTAAAAATAGAAATAACTTTTGCGGCGTACTATTGACAGTACATATTTTACGCAATTAACCTCGGTATGAATACGATGTAATTATTACAGGATCAAAGTGTCTGTATTTACCTACGATGGGATCGTTTGCGAAAACAATCACGGCTTTTTGCTCCGAGAAGTACTTGTCATTAAGTTATTTCCCAAGAAAATAAATTGAGTATTAGATCAACTAGTTTTCCTGGATAATTTTATCAACTAGTTTACGTGGATAGTTTTATTAAACTATGAGATGACAAATTTTGAAACAACTTTTACATCTATTGGCGGAGCCTACTAATGTTTACTTTCTTATACAGAAGTGAGGTGGAAAGGTTTTTCAATCCTCTGGTTAAAAAATGGATTACGGGTAATTGTGGTTTTTGAAACAGAAAAGCAACAAAGTTTAGGCGTAACTTGTTAGTATTTTTGCTTAGCTTAATATTGTCAATATAAGTATGTAACAAACAAACGGAGACAATATTGCAAACAAATTATGTGTAATTTATTAATGTTTTCATATTCGGTAATAGTGTAATAAATATCGTTCTCTAATCAGACAATAATTTAACTAATCACACATATCAATTGGATTCGTTTGTGAACACGATGCAATACGAGCAACAGCTGTACGTAATTGATTTATATCGAGTAAGGTAAATACAAGACTATTATTTTTATTGTAATAGTAGGCTAATTTTTATAAATGGGTATGGACTGACAATCGCTAAATTCTACACAAATTTTCGCCAGGATATACGCGTTTACAATTATTTATCATATTTTCCTTCAAATCTACGTGGCTATCATTTGTTTGCGGATTTTGCAGACTTATGTCACAATAGTAGAATGCTCTGAAAGTAGAAGAGAGAAAAGAATAAAATTCAGTTTTCGAAGAGTAAAGTCCAGACATTTCCTTTCTCAAACGGAATTTGGGGCGTAATGTAGTAATTAGTAATTAATCCATTATTATAATTATAAAGTTGGATTGTAGAGGACTTATTGGGTATAAAGCGGACGCCGCAGCGGGGCGACGAGACACAAAGAAACATTGTTGAGATGGTACGCGCTCAAAATCTACGAGACGAACAGTCAGTCAACGGCGAGAAGCGAAACGGTTAGTTGGACGGCAGACACAGATGCGGGCAGATATCCATTCAGAAAAAATTGCAGTATAAAGTTGGACGGCAGACACAGATGCAGGCAGACATCCATTCAGAAAATTTGCAGTATAAAAAGTTTTGGCAGTCAACGGCGAGAAGCGAAACGGTAGAGTCCAACGGCGAAATATAATAGTTTAAATAAAACGCAAGTAAACAGTTTGACAGAGAGACTTATAAAATCGCAGTTTGGAAGCAGAAGTTTGCTTCACAAACTGAACTAATTTTTAACATCGAGAGACTTCCAGGAGACCGACGTCCGGAAACTAGCTGATGAGATGATCGAGGTTCCAGAATAGCAGAGATCCAGAGCAGCTACCGTGTGTTCGAATTCGAATGAGTAGAATCAGTGATATCCCCAAATCGTGTGCACAGAAAACCCAAAATTGAGACCTGGGCGGCCGTAAGTAGAAAACTCTAAAATTTATTGTAAACCACTTTTTAAAATATACGTCAGATCGTTCTTTAATTATTTCGTTTCTTTAATTATTTACTTCTTTAATTGTTAGTTATTTAATTTAAATTCAATCTTTAATCTTATTTTCGTCCGCAACAAAATTCGTCGAGGTTCAGACGAATTAACTTCAATAAAAAGCATAAATGTAATTATGATGATTGTATAACAAATTCACCCATTTATCAAACCCAGATAAAGACCCTGAGATCCCAAATAAAATATTATATTGTAATTAAATCGATAATAAAATTTGATTAATTGGTTTCACTTAAGTTCTTTTTATTCAGCCATCATTTGTAGTTTTATATTTAATTATTACAATATATATATATATATATATATATATATATTGTAATACCAATTAAAAAGGCGATTAATCGTTTTAATTAAATTGGATTGTTAGCGGTACGAGTTGCCAAAGAATAACAATGGACGGTTACTCTGTGTCGGCGGAACCTTTGTTGAAAAACCGCGCGCTCGTGGGAAGGAAGTCTGCGGTGAGGAGCGAAAGAGAAAAGTCGCGGAGAGAAATTCATTGAGTAAGAGTCTACGGCGAGAGGCGAGACAGAAAACTTTGCGTCCGGCAAAGGTTACACTAAAGCGAGGATGCTGATTTAAAATATGAATAGTGCAGTTCAATAAGTCCAACTGCGAGATCTACTAGTTTACATAAAACGCGAGTAAACAGTTTTAACGGAGCGACTCAAATAAAAATCGCAAATTTGGAAGCAAAAGGTTTTGCTTCACACAGACTGAATTAAATTTCGCATAGGGACATCAAGGAGACCAATGTCCGAGGGCTGACTGAGGAACGGCAGATCCAAAGTTCCAGATGGCAGTGAACGAGAACATCGACCGAGTGTAGTAAAATTTTATTGTGTAGAATCAGTGAATGGACTTTTTAGTGAGTGTTGTCCTCAAGCTCCAAGAATCAGATCTGGTACCAGTAAGACAATTCGTGAGTACAAATCAATTATTTTAAAATCTGTAAACAAGGATTAAAGGTAGAAGTCAGATTTCGTTCATTTTCTTTTAATTTAGTTTATTTTATTTCGTTAATTTTCAGATTTGATTAAGTTTGCTTCAATGAGTTTGAATTGTTAATGTTAGTTTATTAAATTGGATTGTTCGGTATATCAAACCCAGTAATGACCCTGAGATAAAGAGAATTTCGACGTATTTGATTGTAAAATATAAAGTTGTATTTTTCTAGTACGCCACGAATTACAAAATTTAAATAAAATATTGTTTGTTAACTTGATGAAATTCGGCGTAAATGGTAGGGATTACAATTTGGACTTTCAAAGAATAAACTTTTAAATAGTAATAATTTTGTTAATTAATTCTTTTAATTAAGACCACACTTTTAATTATTACATAAATTGGCTTCCATAATTTGGGACTAATTTTATTCATTTACCCACAGTGTTTTATTACAATATATATATATATATATATATATATATATATATTGTAATACTAATTAGAGGTCAGGAATTATTTAAATAATTGGATTGTTAATTACTTAATTTATAAATTTTTTGGAATAGTCGGCCAGATGCCACTAAACCGGTCAAGGCACGGAGAGGGGAAAGCTGCGACCCCACAAGAAACCCCTCTCCTGCCATCTGAAGGGCGTGGGACAAGTACCTACTGCCCGACCTACGTGATGCAGGTTTTCTAGGGTTTGTCCTGCATCACTTTTAGGTGAATGCCGGGTAGGATCCTAAAACTATTCCCCGGGGGCTTCAAGGTAAAACAGTACAAATGAAAAAAAAATAAAGAAGAATAATTTAAGCCGCACTCTTGTGATCATGAAGTAAAATTGTAAGTACTCCTAAAAAATTATGGATCTCCGTCAAAGAATAATAATCGGATGTAGCAAAAGATTTTTAATTGAAATTGATATTTAAAAAAATCAATATCGGTACTTTTTTATTATTAAAGTATCCCTTTGCGGTTGGGAGGCCAACACGACTACGACTACGAATTTGAAATTTAGTTTCAGAGAGTCGGCCAAGTATTTTTGGCTATAGTTCTAAAACTGTAAACATTTGGGTAAATAACCAGATATCCATTAGCATTTCAATGAATTTCATATATAATACGAATGTTTCTCATAAGGTATGTATTATAACGAGGACAGAAAATTTAATATAACAATTACCTGTAGAACGAGGAGTAATGTGTTATTGACATTAATACCAATATTTCAGATAAAATATTGAGAACCTGAGCTACCTGGAAGGTGTGAAATTGGTAGTAGCACATTATAAATGATAAGATCAATAATAATTCCTTGAACCAGGCGAAGATTCAGAGTAGAATAAATAATAATAGTGAGAATAATGAACGATGAAAATTTATTTACAAAGTTTTAATACGTGAAATATATATATAGAATATTAAATAAAAAATATAACAATTATCATGTGACAATTGTATTCTGATTTTTTTTAACTTCGAGAACAAATGGCAACGAACCATTACTAACGAAAGTTAAATCCAGAATCTAGTAAAATCTCCAATATCGGATCGCGTAACATAAAACCTTTAATCTCAGAAACGAGATTGCTTCCGAGATACACGTCGAGCGGTCTGCATCAGATTCAGTTTCCATCACAATAAAAATAAAAAAGACCGTAACTTCGTTTCACATTCAATAGTAGCTGACAGATGTAATATTTATATGGATATAAAATATTTACATGAAATCATGATTTACGAATGGCAAAAGAAGATAAGGATACATTTCAATGAGAACATGAACCAGATAAAATAGAGATCTCAATTAAAATGTACATACGGTAGTTATGATAGTAATTCAAAGGAATATAAATGGGATGTCGCAAAATTCTTCTGGCCAACAATGACTCACTGTGAAGTCTTTCTTGTGATAGTTTTTCCAAAAGTGACTCTGTAAATTTCACTGCATGTTACGACGATGAAAATCGCTTCATATTGATTTTTGCAAGAAAATCATCAACACTTTCGCGAGTAATTATCTTGAATTTATGTGGTGCACACTGTAGTGATAAAACACAACGCTAATAAATATTATTTTTTGTATGTAAATATACGTAATTATTAAGTATAAGAAAGATTTTCGATCGTCTGACTGTGAATTTGGCGGAGCCGAGGCAAAGAGGAGACACAAGGCTCGTTTCGACAATCGGCTAAACGACATCAGATTGACTTAAGAAAGGTTTAAAAACTGACGAGACGTTTCACACTAGGCCGGTGTAGTTGTCGTTCAGCCTGCAGCCTACAGCAGAGTCCCGGCTGTCGTCCAAGTGCGTCAGCCTAGAGGGTGATTAAGTAATGGAGCGTTTCACATCATCCCGGACCGATTCGTCTAGTCTACATTTTTCCTGATTCATCATATGAGTTCTTTAAGTAAAATATTTTTGTACTTATATTTTTTCCATTATCACCACGGAGGATGTACAACTACTTGTAAATTTAATTAATGATAGACTCGTATTGGGGGACAAAAGTAAAGAAATACATAAATACAGATTACAGAATTTTGTAGAGAATTAAGAAATGGATATGAAAATATGGAAGATAAAGAACGGAATATGGAGACTACAATACAATACCTATATTGATTTTGTTAAAACTAATTTTAACAGCTTAGAAATTCTGGTAGTTACAAAAAATATATTTATCAAGCACACATTTTGCCAGTTTTGTTTTCCATATATTAAATGTAAGACAACTGCCAATTTACTCAATCCGTGTGAGTTAAAAAGTAATCATCATCGCGTTTCTTACGTTATTTTCTAAAATTCCCCCACATACTCATCCACTTCTCGTTGTACTTCTAAACCAAGTTATAGACAAAGTATCCGTTATTATGTAGCCGTCTCTTTCAAGAACAAAATTATGTAAAACTTTACAAGTCTTTACAATATCAGTTAAGGATGCATGTTTATAGCTCTGTGAAAAATCCTCCATATTTTACTCATTCTACAAACTTTAGACCTCTCGAGACACGATAATTAAAACTGTTTTGGATTGACATTGAGCGTCCACTAAACAGTCGAATTTATTATTTTAGAATCCATCTGAAAAGTTCAAAAGTAGGGATGAAATGAATAGTGGTGCTTGGGCCCCGCCACCAAGTGCACAGATGATGATTGGAGACAGTTGAGTTTGAGAGAGGAATTTTGCTTCTGTTGCTTAAGCACTTCAGAGTTTGTACGTGAAATAGTTCTTGGCTTGGAAAACTTGCTTGCTTGGGTGCCACAAAGTGAGTTTTGCAGTTGAGTCGATACGACGTCTCCAGGGTTACTTCCAGGTATAAATGGTCTGGATTTGAGGCAGTGAGGAGAGCTACATGGACATCACTGCATTGTGACATCGTATTTTGTAATCCACGTCCAATTTGCCTCAATGCTGACAATTATTGGTTGGGAGGTCGCGATATCATTTCTAAATTTATAAAATAAATTATTTTAATTATTACTACTCTATGAGAAGGCATCAAAGACCCTGAGTTTAAATCTATTGTTTGTTTTGTTCTATGACTACCCACCATGTAATAATAATGATTTAAAATTAAAAAAATCCCAACAACGTTACAAGACGTTGATTGGAAATGTAACAATTTTCGATTTTTACAATTATTAAAGAATGCTCCATTACAGTTGTAAGAGTTGGCACTTTATTCCCTGTATTTCTAAAATGGTAATAGTACAAGTTACAATTTTCTATGTACTATGTACTAAATGTTTGTGTACACTCTTTCATTCTCTGTTCCTGTTTACCCCATTCCCTTTCTCACGGTCTATCAGTTACAATATATATATATATATATATATATATATATATATATATATATATATATATCTCATTACCTATACGTTTTTCTAACCCTGTTGAATTTTTTTTTATAGTAAGATGCTACGTGAGAGTCATCCATTAGGTGGTAGTTACTCTGTAATAACTTTATGAAAGGATTTGAAAATGGGGATGCGGAAGGGTAAAGGAAGGTAGCTGAAGATTGAAACAAGGGTCCCCGAGTTATGGTATAAGGATCATAACCGGTATTCACCTGAAAGTAAAGCAGGACAAACGCCAGAAAACCTGCATCAGGTTCGTTGGGCTCCAGGTACTTACCCCACGCTTTCCAATGTCTGGAGTGGGATTTACTGTGTGGGACGCAGCATACCCTTCTCCACGCCTCGACCAGAATATGAGGCAGCTGCCGACTGTTCTATCAACTCTTATCGTATGTGGAAAACCTTAGTTCAAAATTAGAGAGAGAAGAAGATACCCCCAAAGGTGGCCCCCTACGTCTCTCCCGAAAAGTGCCCCCTGCGAGAGCTGAGACTATCCGTTTGATACATGGGATTTATTAAGCTCGCCCTCAATTTCTCCAAAATCATCTTTACTTTAATCACCCTCGCTATATTTCTTCGGTGATCAAAGGTTTACCGTCCGCTGTTAACAATATTCCACATCATGCCTCAAATCAGGAAACTAAGATTTTATAACCAGACCTGTGTTGAATAGTCTACTTCATTTAAATTAAGAATGAACAGCAATAGTGCCACATACTAATATTTCAGTTGAGTTCCTGTGTAGGCCTGCGGCAAATTAACATTTTTTTTGTATTCACTCTTACCCTATATTATTTCTTAGTCAGTTACCTTTGGTAGCTCTAAGAACACACTGATTACGTTATTTCTTTCCTTGTACACGTATTACTTTAAGATTGAAATTAAAGGTATTTTCGTACTTTAATTTAAATTCAAATGTATAGTTGTTAATGGTCAATGCCAATAGAAACAAAGTTGTTTACAAGGATGACAAAGTTATGACTAACTGCGTATGCTGTACATACGGAATACTAAGAAAACAAATGTTTAATTCTAGGCTCATTATATATTACATTTCTTTGCTGTCTAATACCGTCACTCTTATAGAACATTTGTAGTATACGGATTATGAGAGTTATGTAGGTTCATCTATTGTGTGTATATTTAGTATTGCATTTAACTTGAAAGTATTACTATGTCTTAAAAATATTTACAGATCTTAGATCTTCAATCTGCTAAATTTGCTTATTACGTATTGAAGAAGACATTCATTTGTTCATAATGTAAAATTCTAACCTGCAGAAATCGGAATTAACATTATGTATATCATTGTTCGTAAGGAAAGAATTTCCACAGACAAGGCTAAAATACAAGTTTATTTCTATTCGTAACATCGGCAAAATATGTTTGTACGTATTTTTTAATCTACACATGGACAGTTTGCCCGGTAGTAGATACATGAAATTACAATTTAATTACAAACTAAATAAAAGAAATTGAAGTAAATTAATATATAAGCTAGATTTAGGCACATTATTTCAACTATAAATAAATGTATATATAATTATATTCCGAACGGTCAATTTTGAGAAGTTAATGAAAGAATTAGTATTGTGGTCTCGTCTGAAAAGAACAGTGGAAATATATCATAAAATAGAGATAAACTATTTAACTATCTAAGGAGCCAATAAATGTTACCATTTTGCTTTAGTTTATAACGGAACATTATCACTTCATTTTACTGCAATCCACTTCACTGCACTACCTTATATTCACTAGAAAGTTCAGATTAATTGTAAATTTTAATTCCGTTAGAAGACTTGCTTCGAAAACTTTTGCAGGTAAATTTACATATTTAGTAACGATAGTTTTCTAACATAATTTTTTTTGGTGCCTGGCATTTAATTTGAACATGTGGTCAGTCCTCCCGTACCGAGTCGGTTCTCTCAGTCGATCTCTAATTCCCTACAAAGGTTTTTGACCTGCAAAGGTTTAAAATAAAACGTGTATCCCACTCTAGCAGATTTACGTTTTCGCTCCCATGCTCAGGTGCTATCAGTACAAATTTCGCGACTCTTTTCTGAACCCTTTCTAAGGATTCTATCTGATTTTTCTTATACGGATCCCAGCATGCTGCACCGTATTCCATTAGTGGGCGTACTAATGATAGCTATGTCATTTCCATGGATTTTGAATTTCCATTTTTGAGATATATCCTTGCAAAATGCAAAGTATTCCGTGCTTTCCTTGTAGCATAATTATCCTACTCCTCCCATCCCAGCTAACTGTTAAAATGAATGCCTAGCAGTTTATCTCCTGAGACACTGTTTCCCCTTCTATTTTATATGCCAAGGCAGATTTTAGTGAAACTGATCGCCTTTTTCCATTGTTAATTTTCATTTTATTTCGCTTAGCCCATGTGCTTAGTATATCTAAGTCATTTTGGAGGACACCTCAGTCTTGTTTTCCACTTATTTCCCTGTAGAGTACACAGTCATCTGCAAAGAGTCGGACCTTTGAATTTATACCAATTGGTAAATGGTTGATGAATATTAAAAACATTAATAGCGCAAGAGCGATCCCTGTGGGACTCCCGGTGATACTGATCACAGTTCCGAAGTTTCTTTCCCAACTTGAACTTTCTGCAGCCTGATTTTTAAAAATACTTGCACCCAAAGAACTACTCTTTTGTCAATACTTCCAATGAGAAGAAGACTAAAAAATTAATAACTTTTCGTCACTGTATGGAAAGACAAATTCAGAAAAAGACAACAAACTTCTTATGTAATTTATGGAGCACCTAGACGATTAACTTAGTTTTATTCTTGTCAGACAAAACGAATGTTGGCAACCAAGTTGTAAATATAATTATTTTTTGTGTTCATTGTATAGGTTGGTTAGAGAAAAATAAACGATAATTCACTGTACCGACCACCTTTTTTTTCTACTAAATTATACCATTGTTTCAAAATGAACTCAACCAGTAATCTTTCTGAAGACGTTCGACATTTCCGTCACTACGCAAATTGTCCACTAAGTTGACAACAGAGTTCATAGTCTGAGTCCCATAATTCATCAAACTTAGTTCAAGCCTCTGTGTATCGAATGGTTTACCAAGATAGTTTATGCAAGTTCTTCGAAAAATAACAATCCAGAGTTTTTTTTGTACACAATTAATCGATTTGACTCCAGTATTTCGTCAGTGGTATCCGTTGAACGTACGAAACACAAGACTAGCAAACAACTGCTTTAGCAAACGTGAGTCGATGGTATATAATGCTTAATAAGAATTATAGAATTTCTATTATTCCCTGTAGGAGAAGGGTTATAATTTTAGATGGGAGACAGTCAATTTACAAGGAATGTGAAGGTCAGCAGCAATCACCGAAAAACAGAAATAAAGAAAAGCTTACACTAGACGAAATTTTGTGCAATGTGATCTGGGTCGGACCGTAACTCAGCAACATTATGTACTCAGTGTGATCGGAAATTTTTAACGGCTGGTAGTTTGTGAAAGCTTTCTCCATATATTCTATCAAAGAAAAATTGTAAACAGTGGACAAAGGACATCTCGACGTAAGTCCCAGACACTTCACTGAATTGTACGTAATGGAAAATCCCAGCTCTGATTTAACTGCATTTACTAAATCATCACAACAAAAAGTAGAATTCATATATATTTAATTATCTAAATAAATACCCAAATAACAGATAAAATTGTGAGATAAAATAAATACCGCACAACGTTTCTGCAATCCTTGTTCCTTTCGTCAGATGATTCAAAAACCCTAGAGCCACAAGGACGACAAACGGACAAACTAGGTGACGAACGCCAAAGCAGATTTTTGAAAATGCCGGATATTTTATGGTTATAAATGTTGCTTATATTTGACAGAATATCACAATCTGTACATTCCTTTACGCTAAATTCCAGAATTATGAAACAACACGAAAAAATTATTTATATTATTCGAATTCATCTACAGTACGTACAGATAACTATATAAAAATAATTTCTTGTCGGATAATGAAATGCAATTATAATTTATAACGCTGAAAAATGCGTCCCAAAATACAAGCCGGAAAACCGAGGTAACCGAATTATCGATACCCGGTTTTCGATAGCCCACCTGTACTTATAAATCAAAATGTATTATATTTTATAATTTCATATATACTTCGTTTTTAAGTTCACTTAATTATTTTAATACTTGAAGAGGTCTTAATCACAGGACGAAACGTCGTTTCTCTATGATCTAAGCTTTGCAAAAGTTAATTTTTCATGATTGTTTATTAAACGTAATTTCCTTATTTATTTGGCCAATAATAATTATATAATATCATAAATAATTTCAGATAATTTGAAATTTTAAATTCTTAGAATGTTAGGGAATATCTTTTTACTAGAATCTATCAAAGGATCAGAAATAAGTAAAATAAATAAATAGCTAAAAGTCAGAAAAATTGCAATTGAATACAATTAAACTGGAGAATTACATATAATGAAAGTACAGTAAGAGGAGTGAAATACTTAGACTCAATTTTGGGACATCATCAGTAATATATTAATGAAATAATGAGACTAATTAATTATATGGAATACAAAAAAAACTCAACATGGTCATGTTGAATTGTATAATAACAGTGGTTCACAGTGGATTTTTTGCAGAAACAAAAGTAGGCGGTCTTTATAGATTTAGATGCGCTGAACACGAAAGTCACGATTAAAATTGTCTCCTAGCGCAGATTTGCAATTAAGTTAGAAGTTAACGTTTCACGTTATAAATAGGATATATACATTAATTGAACTTACCGAGTTCATTCACACCTTTTCTTTACCTTCTTCTTTTGGGTGGTGTGTGGAACATCACTCTGTAGCATCCAGCAGAAATCGGTCAACATAGAAGTTGTCTTGTTTTACGAGAAAAAACACTACACAAAGCGGAGTTGACCTCCACGGACAGATCTGGTGCCTGGGTCAAAAAGTATTCCCGAAGAACCTCTAGTGAATCCGAACTCAATTGTTCTCCCAATGATGCACTTGAATTTGAGAATCATGACATAATTTGTTAAGGCTGTGCACAGGAATGAAGCAGAATTTCAGTATTTATGTAAGAAGTTTCCACAACTCAGAACAGAAAATATCTCAAAGGGGATATTCGGTGATCCACAGATACGCCAGCTGCATGCAAGGCATTGTTTTCGTAACGTGACAACATTGTTCTTGGGAAATAGGAAAGCCGAAAATTGCTACAACGTGACCCTGAAGATGCTCTTCAGTTACTTCCACCTCAAAGTGTTCCCAGAGAACTGTGACGTATTCAGAGATCAGCACGGCGAGCTGTTCCTCCAGGACATTTCTGACATGGAACAGCGGTACACAGGACAGTGACTACTGCTGTGTTGGATGATTTCCCTTGGATGCTACAGAGATGATCCAGACACCACCCAGAAGACGATGGCAAAGAAAATGTGTGAATAAATAATGTAAGCTCAATCAATATATATATCCTATTGATCACGTTAAACGTTAAGTCACACCTCACTTTTAGCGCTGAGCTAGGAGACAATTTTAATTGTGATATTCGTGTTTAGCGCATCTAAATATATAAAACACCGTTATAAATAAAAAGTGAAAATGTGTGGAAACAGTGTAAATATTCATTATTGTGCTATTCTTATCATTCTAGTAGTGACAGTAAAAGTATAGTTATTGATAGTTTACCACGGCCTTGCTGTTGTTGGCGTCGCCGGGAATAATGAGGAAGGTCTCAATGTTGTGGTCCCTGAGGTAGGAGTTCCTCTCGCCGCCGCGGCCAGGCTCCACCGCGTAGTCGCCATCTAGCGAGCGCAGAGTCTCGCCTGTGATGTGGACCCGACTTCAAGTTCCAAACAGAATGTGACATTAGGAAAAAAGATTACCAATATTCCTCTTACATGCAATTAAAATTATTCACTAATAATTTACAAAGCTGACCATATTTAAATAACAACGGTAATAAAAAGTAAATGCTATTATAATAAAAATAAATAAAAACGAGGAAATATATTAATACAAAATTATTGACCGAAGGGTTGCTAATTAATTAAAGCCCAGATGAGGCTGATGAAAAGTGTGCTCAGCCTGATAGAGCCAAATTTTTTTTATGTTTGGTGATATATTGCTTCTGTTGTTTTGCCCCACTTGGTAAATGGTCATCTTGTAGAGATTATACTTGATGGTTCTGGACATTGTAGCAGCCAAGCTGCTAAACTGTATGATTAAATAGTATTGTAAAAATATTGCATCACTTTCACTCTTAATGCCAGACCTCAATTTAATATTGTATGTTTTTTTTTACATAAATCTTAAAGATCTGTTTATTGGTGGCCCACAATATACCCAGAGGAAGACTCAAGTTCTATGCTAAACCGTACAAATATTCGCATATAATATGCTGAATACTTCAAGCATATCTATTGTATCATGTTTTGGTGATTTTGTTTTAATTTCTATAATAAATGTTAATTGAGTATTAATAATCAATTATATTTATTTTAACAAACCCATCCCATAATAAAATTATATTAAATAAGTTTAAATAATTTTAGTTTAAAATTCGACTCATCAAAAGGAAGGGCTATTAAATAAAATTGTAATAATTTTTAAAGATTTAAAAAAGTTCTTTTTACAAGTAAATGAATTTACCCGAAAGATAAAATACCTAATTTCTTGAATAGCTTTATACACGGAGTGCTCGAATTTACCTGACTCACAATATTAATTATGCTGTTTTGAGCTAGAAATAGTTTATCTTTACCTATGTGTAAGCTGAGTTACTTCAAATACAATTTCATAACACAAAAAGTTCTAGAGTACACAGTAATACTAGTTTTGTAATTATCGTATCACTATAATTTGGCATATATTTGATTGCCTATGTAGCTGAGCTGAGTTTATTAGTTAATATACTGACACGTTCTTTCGAATTCACTTGCTGTCTAGTGAAAAACCTTTAAATTTTTCACTTTCTTCTTCAGTAATCAAATACTTTTCTGCAGTTAAGGTTGAATGTAGAATTTGTGTGTGCAATCTATTTTTTTGTGTGGCTGCCGACTGAGAAACACTTCTTAAATAAAACAAAACCTTAAAAATTCGTCAACTTTTATTTAATGAAAAGAACTTTCACATATATAATTACTCAGGAGCTTCCGTTCTTTCGAACGTATTCATTCGAGTATTATACGTAAAAAACAGCCCCGCTCAAACTCAATGTTGTTGTTGAGGTTGAGCGGGGCTGGTATTTACGTATAATACTTATTATCGTGTAAAGGAGTGTAAATACATGATATCTAAGCTATATAAAGGAAAATACTCCTAGAAAGTGTAAAGAAGATGAATACCTGAAGATGACGTCCACACACAATATGGATACTAGATTGTATTCGAAGGTGATGGCCACGGAGCATAAAACGGATAAAATGCATGCAATAATTCTGGAAGCTGTTGCAAGTTTAAATACAGATGAGTACCTAATAGGTTTAGCTAATTTTATTGACCCCATCAGAATTAAGTACATCTCTAAAATAGCCAATTCCATTTCTAACTTCTAAGGAGGATGTCGAAAACCTAATAAACATTCATAAATCAATAACAATAAAGGGTGAGATGGTCAATATTAATGCAAAAATACTGCCGTGTAATCTTGTCAAATGTATGCGCAGATATCTAAAACGAGATTATTGAGCTAGAAGTAGAAAAGCTAAATATAATTCCAGACTCTAAAATATCGGATTTAGAATAAGTACTGGTGACCGAAGATTTTCTCACATTAAAAGTTTCAGAAGACAATTCTTCATTAAACCGGATAAGCTAAATTCCCTTCCGGATTCGATAATGGTGCAATATGACACTAGCTGTATCTAGCAGCGGAGAACGATAACTGCTATCATTGTAAAAGTCCCGGCCATATCGCGATAAATTGTCCTAATAGAGATGCAATACTAAAGAATAATCTGACTGCAAATGAAAATTATGACCAAATTCAGTGTAAGAACCCGGCGCATTCAGGATCATAAATATAAGGCGCTTAGTCAATCATTAGGTCCACTAAAAATATTATATGAAGAAGAAACCAGTGCTCCACCTATCCCTTTGGAACACTTAAAGACTCTTATACTAAATTCTACGGACTCAAAGAACCCAAGGACCATTATTAGAGATGACCAAATATCCTCTACATCATTCATAAATGTATTGGACTCTTTTTACCCACACTTAAATGATAAAACGGCAAAAAGTAGAATAAAAAGGCTCATAAATTTAGTGAAGAAACAAGAGAGTGATACATATTCAGAAGCAGACGCCTCTTCCTGATAAAAACAGACTATGACTACAGTACAGTGGAATCTGCAACAGTTGCAGCTTCAAATAATATAATGTAATTAATTATCATATTATTATGATAAATGATTAACAAATGCGAATTGTAAAATGTAAATGTAAGAAACCCACATTTGAAATGTATAATTATTGTTTCTAACTGTTCAATTGTATGTATATTATTGGAATCAATGTGAATCGCAGCATACTTATGTAAACAAGCACTATTTGTAATTTATTTATGGGTCGCCAATGACCAAGTTGTTAACGCGACCATTATAAACCTTTAATTAAAAAATAAACAATGCACTGAAATAAAAGTCTAAGCAGAATGTATTGGCCACAATGAAGGTAAATTTAAAATCTGTCTCAAATCACCCTTTTCTCCCTTTCTGTTTCCAGATCTGCAAAAAAATGAGGTGCAAGATAAAATTTATCTAAACTAATTTCTGTACATATAAGGTGGTTCGCAGTGAAAAGTAACGGATTTGATATATTCAGTTTTAGTGTTTCTTAATAACTTTCGCATTACATTGACTTCATTTTTAAAATACTTGTAAAATTTTGATGTTGAATTGAGAGTTAATGGTAGCTTTCATTTTGTGAATAAGACGTTACTAATTAACTTTATTTTATGTTTCTAAAAGTAATGTTATTTAAACTAAAAAAGGACGACTGAACACAAGAATTGTTTTTGAAATCGTGTGTATTTACTTACCCGGGGAGTCCTCCGCTCTCCATTTGGTTGGCCAGCGTGACGTCGTTGGACCAGACGTCAAACTGCCACTTGCGCAGTCCCAGGACGCCGCAGTGCACGCGGCCCGTGTGGATGCCCACTCGCATGTTCACGTTTACGCCCATCACCTCGCGGACCAATCTGAAAATCAATCAGAGACACAAGAATATCGCAGACTTGGCTAATAAATTAACCCTTAATTCACTAAAACCTTTTATCTAGTCTTTTGATTCAAAGTTCAGCAGTTTTCTTTTTTCAAGACATACGATGGGTAAGCTGAAAAAAAATGGACTTTTATAATAAATTCACTCGAAGTTCTCAGCTCGAAGGATAATACTGTATTCACGTTACAGTGGTATTACTTCAGATCTGAAAGACTAGTGACTGGAGTCACTATCTCGCGTTGTATGATCTGTCAAATCTGAAATACATAGACACAGAGTTAAAGAATACTATCTGGAATAATATAGGAGAGGAAATGGAAAATATTGGTAAGAAATAATGCATATTTTTGTTTATTAGATATTAGAATATGTTATTTAATCATTTGATACACACATAATCTTAAGTGAATGATTCATTGAATGCTTCTCTAACAGAAAATACATCGGTCGTAGCGTTCACTCTTTAAAAATGTAAATTTTGAGTGTGTGATGTGACCTAAAATCCACCTCCCGAGTGTCGTTTTACCTATTTATATCGAATGATTAATAAACCTATGCCGTAAACAGGTGGATGAAGTTTTGTAATCTACATGTTTGAGTAGTTCCCCAATCCGCCGATTGTAAAGTTTAGATAAAATACAAAACGTGTTTTCTGTTGTCCACGCACGAATAAAACCAAAATTAAACCTCCGCTTCCCATCATCAAATATTGGCTGGATAAGGTCGCATCAAGTAGGGTTTAAGAGGAAATGCCACATCGACTACAATAACTTATGGAATTTGAGTATTTGTATTCATAGAACTTTTAACCACCGTCAATTAATTACTTACACAGAGTGCACATATATCATATATATACCGGAAATAATTTTTACTCTCTTAAGGTGCCGAAAGTATTTTTGATTGTCTAAAGTTACTGTTTATTTTTTACTCTCTAAGGAGATTTGGATTATTTTTGACTCTCGTAACGTACCGGGAGTATTTTTGACTCTCTTGAAGCACCAGGAATATATATTGACCTTTTTCAGGTGCTGGAAGAAATTTTAATTTTCTTTGGGTATAATCTTCAATTCTCTTGATGTACGATGAGTATTTTTTACTCCATTATGTGCGTAATATTTTTTAATCTCTTAGGCTATTTTTTACTTTTCTAAGATGTCGGAAGTATTTCTGACTGTCTTATGTTATTGACAATATTTTATAACTCTATTAGAGTACGGGGAGTACTTTTTATGATTTCAGTGTACCGGAAGTATATTGGATTGACTTAGATATTTGTGACGGTCTCAAGCTGACTTTACTCGTTTAAGGTATAGTGTGTCAACATACTGGGTATGAAGAAATTAACTTTCCCTCTTCATACGTAGGTTAAAGTAGTTCTTGACTAATAGATTAATGTAGAATTAAATACTTTGTCGGGCTTATATAAATAAATACACGGGAAACGCCCGACATCAGGCTAGTATTTGATAAACAATTCACATCAAACCTAAAAGATACTTTAAAAAGTTGTGTTGTTCCGCACTAAGTACTTTGTTAATTTATAAAATTGACCTCATGTTGACAATATGTTGTCCAGTATACAACTGGTATACTGGAAAATTTAACAAAGGTTTCTCGGCTTTCCACCTGGGTGATGTTGCTATCACTGGCATTGACTTCTAGGCTAGAAGACGGCAGTCATAGCCCTCGAAACGTCGGTACATCACCACCCGGGTGGAAACCCGAGAAATATTTATTAATGCAATTCCCCGGGAAACTCTTCGTTGTTTGGAAAATTTTATATTTATAAGAATAACCTTGTTATCAATTGTATAACACCTGAAGCCTTTCAAAATTTATAAAGGAATATGGTATGTACAATGTTATTAAATATTACAAAGCCTGTAAATTTCTAAATACGTTTCCTTTTATCATGTAATTTTATTGCTACAAATGAAAATATTCATGAATTTTTTTTTTAGGAAATGAAAGTATACATATATATGGCTTTGGTTTTGTCTCGGTATGTGTATTTGGATTTTGAAACACATTGTAATAGAAAAGAATCTGTAAAAATATGTATGCCATGTTGCGAACCAAAATTTTCCAGTCTCCAAACCAACATAGCCAGCCAAAAAGAGTTCCAGATACTTTTCGTTCTGCCCATATATTATGGTCAGTTAGAATAGCTTTGTCTAAAACAGAAAATTATTTCGATTGTTCACAATAAAATTCAGAGAGCCATTTAATACCAGTTTGAATATATACTTCATTTGTCATCATTATAAAATTTAATTAATTGATGCCATAATTGCTGTAGCAACGTAGAAATTTAATTTAGGTTTTAATTTCCATTATGTGTACTATTTAACTAATAAATTTCTTGATTGAAAGTAATCTACGTTGTAAGTTTTGCGTCAACAAAAGCTAATTTTAACATGTTACACAAAATTTAGGGACAAGAGTTCGATTATCTCTGCTGTTATACTTATTAAATTAAATTTCACAGAAAAATTTAAAGTGTTTCTACGAAAGTGTACACAAACTAAACTCGAAAGACGAATGATCTTTGCCACATTCTGCGGAAGTTTAATTATAGCATTTGATTTCGAAGTGTCTCCTTTCTATTCTAAAACGTTTATATACATTGTAATACCAATTAAACAGGCCATTAATTGTTTTAATATAATTAAATTGTTAGCGGTATGAATGCGTATAAATGCGACAAGGCGGGGTTTTTCCTTTATTAAACAATGGAAACTGAAAAACCGCGCGCTTAGAGAACTGAGTATGCGCTTGGAGGACGGCAGTCTGGAATCGGTGATGAAAGGTGAAGGAGTCTAAAATCTGCGTACGAGAGATGAAACAGTTAAAAGTCGACGGGGAGATATAATACAGTTCAGTTCACCTAGAGCAACAAACAGTAAAGTCTGCAGATATAAAGTACAAATGGCAAGATCCTGTACTTTTACATGAAAGCAAGCAAATATTTTTACGGAGAGATTTACATAATAATTTGCACACGGTGAAGCAAATGGTTGCTTCACGCTGATTGAACAATTTTCGCATAGAGGAGATAGGCATCCACTAGCTGACCAAAGGGGGCGGCTCATCCGAGGTTCCAGTAGCAGAGGACGAGTATTTCAATCGTGTGTATTAAAATTTTCAATGAAGGGTAGAGTCAGTGTAAAAATGGCTTTTTAGTGTGGTAGTTTTCAAGATACAAGACAAACATTACGTAAGTAACAAAACTTTTATACAAATTTGTAAACGATAATTAAAAAGGTATGGTCAGATTTCGTTCAGTTTTCGTTTCATTTAGTTTTCTTCTGTTTCACTTATCTTCATATTGTTTTAGGTTAACTTTTTATATTTGAATTGTTAATTGTCAGTTTATACATTGCTTTTGTTCTAATTATCAAACCCACTAGTGACCCTGAGATATAGAGATCCGACGTATTTGATTGTAATGATATAAGAACTGTATTTTCATAAATGCCACGAATTAATAAATAAAAAAAATTAAATTTGTTATTAACTGGATGACATTCGGTGTGCAAAATAGGTCTTATACAATGCAAATTTATCAACAATAAATTTTTAATAATAAATAAATTTCGTTAATTGATTCATTAATTAATCCTTATTAGGTGTTTATTACAATATATATATATATGGTAAAAATAGCGTACAACTACTTCAGTGCGCGAAACGAAATATTTACTTAATATATATATATATATATATATATATGTAAAGGTAGGGTAGAATTTATAAAAAATTTTAAATGGCCATTATTAGTGGCGAATAAAATGTTACCTGGGGTCACTTAATTTGATAGTGTTATTATAATTTTTTTTAGTGTATGGTTTCAACTCAGAAAGACAAGTATCGATTCCGGGGTTATATGAGACGGTAACTTTAAATCTCGTATTAATGATGGTGGTTCATGAAATTTTATATTTCTTTTCGTGGAGGTGGACACGAGTGAGAAAAGTCACCGGGTATTTTTTTTTCTTAGCGAACGAGCTATAATTTGATCTCTATTTAGTTAGTTGTATTTCTTCACTCCTTTAAGGTCCGATATTTACTAAGTGAGAGGATTTTTTACTATTTTAATTCATCGAGAGTTTTTAGAAACTTTTATTTTATGTAGTAAGGGACTTTCAGAAAAACGTCAGTTATCTTCAAGGTTTATTTGTAGTTAGATGCCGAGGGGTTAGGTCAGAGAGAGGAATGTACATGGGTTAATGTTCCAAACACTGGCGCTATTGATGCTAGTTAAATTAAATGTTTTCCACGATGTTAGTGTTGAATCAATTCCTGCTCCGAATCAATTTAAATAAATACTCGGGCAACGCCAGATACTCAGATAGTATTGTATAAAATATCATATATTAATTAATGAATAAACCTTACCTACGCGGTAGTTAAAATATTAGAAATATCTTAGAACTATTTAAATGTAGCGTCACGTTTAGGGAGTGACTTATTTTGCAGATTAAACGTATAGGCGCTTTCTGGGAACTGACGCGACGTGCATCTATACGATATTACACTTACTCCTTCACGCGAACGTGTGTCAGGAGTAACTTACGAAATTGCGTCGGTTATTCGACGTGTCAGATTAACCATGTCATGTGCAACGAGGCTGGGGAAATAAAGAGAAAATAAATCGCGGTGTAAAACGTTCCGGGCTTTGGAGATATCTAGAGTGCGTACAATACGCTGGAGAAGAGCGCCGTTCTTCTCCAATGATCTATTACGACATTAATCATTGTTGTAGCATGTTCTGATATGTCTAGATTGTGACAGTTGCTTCAACTACGATATACTGAGCGAAATAACTTAAGAGTTCCTATTATTTGTATAGTCATTTATGCACAATGACTTCTGATTTATGTCCTTGATAAGAAGTCATCGCATGATTAATTTTTGAAATGAGGCAATTTACGCACTGCCAAAAGGTTAGTCTATATTCGACCGCAAACAGAGAGTTTTTCGTTTCTACTCGAATATTGCGCAAAATTAATTACCACAGATTTTATGGTTTGGTTAAGGACCTCAAAATATTTGGTTACTACCGTCAGATTGGGTACTTTGATTTCTCCATAGAGGAAATAGATAAAAAAAACTAAATGTGTTCAGGTTGGTAATACTAAGAACTGGATGACGAAAGAAACGTGAACAATACGTCAATTAGAGTTAAAAGCTACGAGGAGACGAATGCTGTCTGATTCATCCATATGTTCTAATAACGAGACCTACTAATAGCGAGTATTGCAACACTTCAAGATTAATTACTATACATCAACTTCCAAACATTATGCAGAAAAGCAGCAAAATATACTGAGCTTGAGTGAAGTTTGTGTTGATTTCACAAGGTACAGTATTAGTTTCTCGTTAGTAGTTTTTCAGAGTTAGAGAACATAAACTAATATGACGAAGAAAAATGTATGAAGAGTGAAACTTAATAGGGTAAATCTTGAAGACAAACGTCGTGCGTTATTTTAGGACAACAGGCTACTTGAGAGTAACCCACGAGGTGGCAACTTCCCTTTAATAGCATAGGAAAGAGATTTGAAAGGGGGGATGCGGAAGGGTAGAGAAAGGTAGCCAAGGGTTAACTAGGGACTTAGTGCTATATTTTAAGGATCCTACCCGGCATTCGCCTAAAAGTGATGCAGGAAAAATCCCTAGAAAACCTGAATCAGGTAGGTTGGGGGTTGCGTACTTGTCTCACGCCCTTCCGATGGCGGGAAAGGGTTTGCTGTGGGGACGCAGCATTCCCTTCTCCAAGGATCGACCAGTTAGACCGACTGTTTCAATGGGAACAGCGAAC
Source organism: Zhengitettix transpicula (assembly GCA_037074705.1). Classification (NCBI taxonomy): domain Eukaryota; kingdom Metazoa; phylum Arthropoda; class Insecta; order Orthoptera; family Tetrigidae; genus Zhengitettix; species Zhengitettix transpicula. Next base: position 208,445,223 of record CM073591.1, read on the forward strand.
AACTCTTACCGTATGCCCAAGGTCTGTGATTCCGGAACTTCCACCTTTCAAAACAGACCGAGGTGCCTCGGCTTGTGGAAACATTAGTTTAAAAACGGAAAGAGGAAAATGCATCTCCAAAGGTGGCCCCCTCCGTCTCTCCTAAAAGGTTCTGCTTACGAGAGAATAGCCCTCAATTAACGTCGTGCAATATCAATTATATATATTGTAATAACCAGCTCAGAAGGACAGGATTTCTGTTCTTATTTTTGTCAGATTTGTTTACGAACTCAGACTGGGGATCCTCGAGTGGTTGGTACATATTAAAAATAAAGATAAAATGACGGATAAGTGGACTTTTAGAGAAGGGAAGGACAAATAATTGGGGCATTTTGGAAACTCTTAGGGCAAATTGTGTGACCGACGGAATCCTAAAAGGCAGCATAACACATGGACGAGGCAATTAGACTAAAAGGAGATGCTTATTGTAATTGATTAAGTGGCTCTCGAAGCGGGATAAAGCTAACAGATGGGGTTTGTTTTGGCGAACATGTAAGTTCAAAACAACTGTGAAAACAAGGGAATATCCTGGAGCCAGGATATAAATAAGAGGGCAGTTGGACCTACCTAATCTTCCCCCAGACTTCAACCAACCTATCCCAGATCATCTTAGCTATAATTTAAACTAAGTAAACTTAGCATTAAGAATACACTACCAATTTAAGCACAAACCGAAATTTTCGTTCTCCTAACCACTGGTCCAGCCATAAACACATAAATAAATATAATGACCTAATAAAATCCCCTTATGTTTCAGGTATTCTACGAGAAAAGAAGGCTGAGGACCTCAAATTATAATTCTATGTTTGCATGTACAAATAATCACTTTATTAGTTCCAGATTTTTCTACGTCTAATCAACATTCCACACATCCGTCCTACTCGATACAGGTTTTCTAGGGTTTTTCTGTATCAAAGGCGAATGCCGAGTAGGTCAATAAAATCGCAGCTAAGGGGCCCTAATAACTCGAAGCTGCGTTCCTACCATCCCTTCCCCCATTTCCCCCTAAGGCATGGTGGTGGCTAGCTCGGTGTGTGGTTGTGCGGAGGGCGGTTCATCAGGAGGCCGGTGTGGTGGCTGATACCTTCTCCAGTGCACCTTTTTCATCCTACCTACTTACCTAGACATCTGTACACCTACAATCTACTTCCTTCCCAGCCTGCTACCGGCTGTTTTTGCTGCGGTCTGCTTGGGTGCGCGTCAATTTTATTAACTTTAACAATTGCCGAAGAGGGCTATCCGCCCTATAACGGCTTCGGGAATCTCTCCCGGATAAAATACTTTTATTGCTTGCTTTGACAGAGAGGAGCTTCATTATTATTTTCGGTTGGAGAGGTGACGGACGTGAGTGGGAGAGAGCGGTGGTGCAGGGCGAACGCAGGGCCGAGAGTAATCAGCTGGACATCAGTCGTCAACAGTTGGGAGTTTCATCGTGGAGGTTTGTCTGCCAGCAGAGGTGTTTGAATTCGTCGAGAGGATGACGTCGTCAAGTGGAGGTGACTGTGAAAGCAGAGTGTGAGTGCAGCCTGGTAACTGTTAATCTGGTATAAAGTGAGTGTGTGGACCCGAGAGCGTGTAAGTTAATTTTTCTGAATTTATAATTGTAAATTGTTAATAAAGGGTAAAAGCTGTCAGATTTCGTTAATTTCGTTTGATTCGTTTATTTAGTTTCATTTGTTTCAATCAATCATTTCGTTTTTCATTTATTGAAACTGTATTTGTTTAATTGTAACATTTTGTTCCGTTCCTTATCAACCCAGTAAAGACCTTGAGGGTACAGAGTCCAAATAAATTTATCAAATGTATTCAAGTTGAATAAAATTGTTTTGATTTATAAAATTTCATCAGATTTGTGTAATTGTAAATTTATTGTGTAATAAATGATAATTGTTGGTTTAAATTGGTATTTTATTTTATTTGAGGGATTACATAAAATGGCTACCACAACGTGGGGCAAATTTCATTAATCTAAAATTTATTATTAGTGTTTATTATATATATATATATATATATTCATAAAATAACAACCAAGCTGAGAGTCGGATTCTTCAAGGACAATACAAACTTCGTTGCTATGCACCGCTATCGGCATAGTGAAACATCTTATTTATCGGTAAGAAACTAAGAATGAGTGCAAGAAGAGGTAACTCACGCAATTGCGTCGATCATGTCGAGGCCCATCTCGACGCAGCAGTGCGCGTGGTCGGGCCGCGGCTCTGGCAGTCCAGAGACGCAGTAGTAGCAGTCCCCCAGGAGCTTGATGCGCAGGCAGTGGTGCTCGGCGGCCAGACGGTCGAATCTGAGACGCAAAACACGAAAGTGTTTGGTCGTTAATTTGTGGAAACATTCCCGTTTTAATGCATAACTTTCATATATATATATATTACTACGAATAGGCGATGGGAAAATAAGAATAAAATACAAACACGCAAACAAAAAACCTTAGTTGGCGCCACTTATCTTCTCGTTACATCAAAGTATTACTTTATATTCTCATTACTTCACTAAAGTATATTTTAATATATAATCAACCTGATTATTAGCACACCATGCAATTTAACTAATTTTTTACGTATTCTCATAGAAAGTATTTTCATATTCGCAGGTACATTATGCCAGTTCCTTAATGAAATATGGAATAGCGGAGACTGAATGCGTACGTTTTCTGGACATTTTCTGGAATTTTCCTGATAATATATAAAACGATACCTTTAATGTCGTCCCTGACACTTTACCAAATTAAATTTAGCATATTTGAGATGAAGAGTTCCAAATGATATTACCCCAAGAACGTTAGACTGCTGCTAATTAATTACGAGATAGTATTAAGCAAACTAAAAGCATAGCTGGCTTTCCCGGGACTGAATAATAACTCATGGGTAAGAAATAATACATGATTTCTCTACCCACAGAGGAAACAGAAATGTTTTCAATGGAAGAATTACAGTAACATAGGAATGTCATTAAAAAAGAACAAAGCACCAGGAAAATCATGCATCAGGTAAGTCAGGAATTTGGTGCTTGTTCCACGCTCTTTCGACGGCGGGAGTGGGGTTTCCTTCTCCGTACGTTCTGTGACCCCGGAACTCTCAAAGCTGAACTTCAAAAACCAGAAAGAGGAGAAGACAACCCGAAAGGTAGCCCCGTTCCCTCCTTGCAGCTCTTCGGACGCATTCACAGTAATTACTCAATGCGTACAATACTTGCCTCAAGGAGAGCATATTTATACAGGAGTGAAAAGGCAAAATCTAATTCTTCTTGGTAAACCAAACAAGCCACCTGATAGCCCATCCTCCTACAGACAAATTTGCCCCATGGGCAATACGGTGAAAGTCCCGAATGGTTTAATATAGAGAGGATTCAGTCGAATGGATACATCACTAATGACTTTAGAGGAAATAAACTCCAGAATATCTCATAGTGCTAATTATAAATTTTGTTGAAAACATGTATATATTGTAATGAACTGTTTATTAATAAGTAATATATGCCCCACGTTGAAGTTCAAATAATGTAATAATCAAAATAAATAACCTCCAAAAAAGATGGCAGCATTACAATAAAACAACAAGTTAGAATGCCAGGACATTGTGTCCAATTATGTAGTAAACAAAATGAATCATCATAACCTTAAATTAAACACACTTCACCACTTTGCTACAGCAACCTGTATTGTCCAGTGCCATCATAGGAGGTGTGGAAATAGAATTTGTTGGCAGAGCTGTCGTAGATAGATGGCATTACACAGGATTACCATCTTGCCTTTTACCAACCTATGGCAAGTTTATCTGAACCTCGAGTGAGTTTCCTATACTAAATCCGCATGCAAACGCAACGTCCTTAAAAAAAATACAAGTCGGATAAACTGTAACGCAGAAAATTGCCCAGGATCAGAATGAGTCCACACCCAGACAAATAAATAACAGCGACCAAAATCAACGACGCCCTTGACGAAATGTCCGACTTTTAGTCTAATCGGTCTAAAGCCTAACACTCTACTGCCGCTCGACTGATAAATGTAAACAATATCGCCACCCACTCGAGTGAGCTGGCTCTCTGCTACTGGCTAACTAAACGACCTAACGTTCGCCTGACGGCGCTACGATCGACTGCTGTTTGGCTCGTCTGCCGGCGCTGGCAGTTGACTGACTCCTGGCTCGCCTGTCGGCGCTTGACTGCCTACTCTGTGTTTACTTCACAAGGCTTTTATACATTTCCCTCGAGACATATTTTTGACCCAGGGTTAAATATTCGTAAATAAACGGGTGTCAAAATAAAAAATTAAAATTTATAAACAACAAACAATTTTATTTTAACAAAAATTAGAAATTTATACAATTTAAATAAAAAACTCTCATTCTCTCAAAGGTCTTTACTGGGGTTGATAACAGACAGAACATTTAAATAATCAAAGAACATAAAATTTAGCTTTAAATTAAACAGAAATATTTACTCATCTAGACATAGACGAAATTAATAATCGACGAACTTATTCTACCAGATTGATTTTAAATTTAGAGAGTTTATTTTATTAACACAAAATAAAAGAACAATATCTGACTGTATCTTTTAATTTGGTTTACACATATGAATACCATGAAATTTCAACTTACGATTACTCAGGAAAATTTGGCTCGTTCGTACACACACACTTTATATACTGGACGTTTTAAACACTGATTCTAACACACACTGTTGGTTTGACGAAAGCTGGTTCTCCGTTCGTGAAGGACATCTCACTTGCTCGTTTTGAAAACTACTCGACGCTGAATACAGTGTCCTGGTTTCCTACAATCGAAGACAGTGGTCTAATTTTGTGATTAGACTAGATTAGACTTCAGCATACAAAATGTTTATCGATGAATATTTTGCCATTTCTCTCGCATAAAACATTCTCCTCCCTTAAACGATGTCTGTCTTAGACATTCTTCGGTCTCGGTGATCACAGCACCACCCTCTAACTCTCATTAACTTTCCTCAAACGCTTATCTCTCCCTTATATACCCCCAGTCTTTTTCTTTGTCAATTGTTCCAAACTTCGTCGGAAATGCCCGCTGACAGTTTCTTCCATTATCCCGAGATTTATATTATGCAGTTGCAGTTCCTTAGTTAGCAAATAGCTATCTACTCTGTCTTGTCCAAAAGCCGACAATCGAGACAGGACCCTCAATTACTTTGGACTTGTATTCTCACCCCCACTCGCACGTGCGCTGTTCTAAATTCTCCAGACCGCCCAAAAATGCACCCTCAAGACCTAAGTAAACACGATACCAAAATTGCACTTTCAATCGTCCAAACCATTAATCAGAAACAATGCCTGCCTTAACAGATTTATTTTGCGACAGGCCACCAGCACGTGCCTTGCTCTGAATTATCAAGACCAATCCTAAGTAAACACATTACAAAATTCCCCCCGACGGTCCAGACCATGAATCAGACACAAACAATGCCTCACCTTCAAGGCATTACAATATATTGTAATAATTAAAAGAAATATTTAATAATATACAAATATTTGGACTCACATGGTCAACAGCCGAAGGCACGCAGGGTAGATAATGATGGCTTAATTGAGCGACAGATGGTAAATTAAAGGAGGGTCAGTTAAATGTGTTTACGCCCGACTGTAGTGTCGTGAGCAGATTTGCACACGAACTCTTGAGTTCAACCGAACTCTGGTGGGAGAAGCGTAAGTGCATACGAACTCTCTCTTGGTACTTCTGAACTTTATAGGGAAGTGTGAAAGGCGGTCCCGATGCGTAGTTTGGACTCGAATTATCAGCGACAGAACGGACACGTGTGGTAAACAACGACGAGGTAATGGCGGATAATTGAGAGACAGGTGGCAAATTAGTCGAAGGTGTGGGGACAAGTGCACACGACTTCGATGCCAAGTGCGCAGGAGGAAATATAAGGCGTCGTAAGAGGAGATCATCGGTCAGTCGTCAGGAGAGAGCGTTGATGGAGGTCCTCGGGGCCGGATGGTGGGCCAAGTGAGGTGGCCGTGAAGGCATCAGTCAGTTATCAGTTGGTTAGCAACGGTCGTCGGTTGTGGCCAAGTTAGGTCCCCAAGATAAATCAATCAGTCAGAAGTCAGCAAGAGAGATCATCGGTGGACATTAGGCCGAGTTAGGTGGCCGAAATAAATCAATAAATTGTTTTGGAGGAATTCTTCGCGAGAGTAAGGTCATCGTGGAGAGGTGGTTGTGGAAGTGTAAAGTGTGAGCGCGACTTGGTGCTCTTTATGGCCTGTATGAAGTGAGTGCGTGCAAGTGTGCGAGTGATCCAAATTGCATGGAGTAACAGAGAAATTGTAAGTTCATTTTTACAGTATTCATAGTTGTAAGCTTTTAAGTACAGGTATAATCGTCAGATTTCAAAATTCAAATTTGGTTATTGTACGTGTTTTCTTTATTTAATTGTAAAAGTTGTTTAACAAATATTAGTTTTATTAAAGGCCCAGTAAACGACCCTGAGAAAGATAAAATTTCATTATATAACATTAATTATTAACTGTTGTAAAAATTCATTAGATTATTTGTATAATTGTAAATTTTGTCTTAATAAATAATAATTGTTTGTTTAAACTGGTAGTATTATTTGTGATTATTACAAATTGGCGCCCAACATTTAAGTATAAAAAGTAAATATTATAAATTGGTGTCCTCAACGTGTGGCCCATTTTAACCTGTTTTAAATAAAAAAGGTGTTTATTACAATATATATATATATTGTAATACTAATTAGAGGTCATTAATGATTTTAATAATTGGATAGTTATGGTGGATTGTTAGCGGTACCAATTTTTCAAAGGCAACAATGTTTAGGCGAGCTTTGCTTTGAGCCGCGAGCGCTGACTGAAAACACTCAGTCTGTGTTGAAGTCGGGTGTGGAAGTCGGAAATCGAGAGGCGTACAACGAACAGCGCGATCGGCATATAGATTTCGCCGAAAAGGTTACAAGTTTTAGAATTTGAGCAGTGGTATTCTTCAGAGAGATATGGGCTACGCTAATGACGAAATGTCTTGAAAACGGACACATCCCGGGCAGCTGGCGAAAATCCCGAATAAAGATACTATACAAAGGGAAAAGGAACACAGAAGACCCAAACTCTTATAGGGGAATAGCCCTACAGAGCACACTTTACAAAATATTCACAAAGATATTGACAGCAAGACTCACGGAGAAAGTGGAGGACAAAATACCGGAACTACAATTTGGTTTCAGAAGACGTAGATCTACCATACAAGCAATATCGTGCCTCATAAAAGACATTGATGAAGCACTGAGACACTACAGGGGGAAGCTATATGCGGTCTTCATTGATTATACAAAAGCTTTTGACTTTCTCAACAGATGACTAATACTAAACAAGCTGGAATCAATGATTGGAAAAGAACATTACCTGACGATAATAATCTCAGACATCTTGCATGAGAACCAAGTAGAAATAGATGACAGCATATCAGTATCGGACCCAATAATACAGACAAACGGGGTACTACAAGGAGACCCCCTAAGCCCGTTATTGTTTAATATTGCGACTGCAGATATAGCCGAATCACTACCAACAGAAAACACGCGTCTCTATGTGTATGCAGATGACATGGTCATCACAGCAACCTCCAGACAAGATCTACAAGAGGCCTTAAACAATCTGACGAACTGGGCTCAAGAAAATTAACTAGAAATAAACCTTCAAAAGATAGCAGCAATGAAAGGTGGCAGACACAGCACGAAAGACACTTTATACCTCGGCAACAGACCAATAAGTGTTACAAACAACTTCAAGTACCTTGGGATAACATTACAACCGACAGGAAGCACATTCACACTACACGTGAAAGAAAAAGTAATCGCAGCTATTAGAGCAATGCAAGATATTCGGATGATACGACAACTCTCCATAGACACGGCCATCTCCATCTACAAAGCAAAAGTCACCCCAATAGTCACATACGGTTTGGCATTAATATGGGAGAAACTAAATAGAAAAAACCTGAAAGATATTGAAAAGATAAAGGCAAGTTTTTTGAAAAAGATACTGTGTGTCTCAAAATATACGCCATCACGACTTGCATATGAACTCACAAGGGAACCTTTCTACTTAGAAGACCTACGCTATACAACAGGGTTAACTTTGCCATCTACACCTGCATATCAACATTTGATCCAAGAACTAAAGGAAAAGAAGAACCAGATATGGGACGATTTCTACAGTACCACCGCCATGATGACAAACGAATGGAGGAGAGCATCATACGAACTACGACACACGGTAACCCGTTTCGCCGTGCACGGTTTTCACCACAAGATTTGTAAATCAAAAAGCTTTCATCAACCAGATGTGAATTGTGTTTGTGAATTATGTGAAATGGTGTGTGACAGATATCACGCATATTGGTGTTTCAGAAGATCTATCTCAATGACAGAATTTTGTAGAGAGTGACCCAAATTACTTTACACATTGTGTGAAATTCCTTATATTATTTTAGAATTTGAGTATAAAATTTTGGACAGTGAAATCCATCGTAAAACTGCAAGGAATAACATAATAAATAGCGCCGCAATAAAAATTCCAAGAATACCGTGACTGTTATAAATTCTGCATAGAGACAATTTTGTAACAATCTGTCCAACTAATAATCCGTAGGGAGCAGCGGTTTCCAGTTCCCGGAGAAGAGACTCGAAAGTTACGACCGTGTTTTTGTTTAATCATGTATATTCAGTGATTCATGGCCTTTTAGTGAATTGTGAGGTGAATCCTAGTCCAAGGGAGTTAAGTCTGGTACCAGCAAATGTGTTGTAAGTACAAACAAATTTAATCAAGTTTTGTAAACGATAATTAAAGGTAAAGTCGTCAGATTTCGCTTTCTCGTTTTTGTTTGATTGTCATTCAATTTTGTTTAATTAATTATTAAGCCGCTAATGTATTCATTACAATATATTGTAATAGTTCATTTAAAATGATTGATTAATTCTATGTTAAAACATGCCACACGTTGAAGGCGCCAAATTGTAGTATTTACTATTAAATGCTAATTAAATTGCTACGTTGGAGCGTCAAAATGTAGTAATTGCAATTAAATGACAATTCAATTTCAAGTTAATTTGCCACAAAATATAATAATTACTATTAATTAAAATTAAATGATTGGATTTTAATTAAAAAGATCAGAGTTTAAAATATATAACAAAGTTAATTTATTAAAATCAAATTATTATAATCATTGAAATTATATTACATGTTGAAAAACTTGATAATATGCCACAGCTTGATCTCAGCCGACTATCGGGCCTCCAATAAAGAATATTTACGACAAACAATTAAAATTTACAAAGTTCGAAATTTCTTAATTTAAACAATCAGTGAAGTATTGAAATCTGATGATAAATATCATTTACTGTTGGGTTTACATAAAATAAATTCTTTAATTTACCTTATAGTTTTTCTGTGCGAAAAAGAAGTGGGCTCGTACACACTCGATTTATATACAGGCCATATTTCACAGAATTTACTTGTGGTTACTTTTTCCACATACAACACTTCCTGATTATGACCACACCAATAGTTTTGCTGTTCTCTCGATCAATAAATTATTAAACTCATTAAAGTTTGGTTATTCACTTGATAAAATAACCTGGCACCCAAGAACTGATGAATCGTATGATTCGTGAACGTGTGCTAGGCTCCGAAATTATTCTGCATCAGGGAAATTAACAGTTGGCATAGTATCGTCGCAGTTGTTTGCCCAAAGACTGGAAACATATTCTCCTATGCTATCCCAATAACTCACTCGTTCTGAATATCAGAGTTTTCTAACTACTTATTGCCTTGCCTCCCAAGAAAACACAAAAACTCCGCGACAATACACACAGCAAGCAATAATTATAGCCCCATATTCTTGTACACAAATCTTATGCTTACGCCGCTAACAATGCAAGTCCCAAAATCTTGTTAATTAATTAATTACATGTTTACTTTAATTACCACAATATATATTGTAATATTCAAATAAAATAGCAATTTTTAAATAAATATATTTATTTCTCAATCTGAATTTATCTTAATTTGCCTACTTTGTGGAAGCCAAATATGTAATGTAAAAAATTTAAAGAATTAAAATTAAATAGCTTTGTCGAACCAAATATATAATACGACAAAATAATAAGAAATCTCCAAGTTGTTGCCAAATGTTATTTACAACTAAAAGGCTAATTAATTTGCCCACATTGGACCACAAAATACTATGAATTAGACAGGAATCTTTGAATTAAACAAATTATTAAATTCAATAAAACAAAACAAATTTATTTACTCAAAATACTTTATTTCTGTACGTCACATATTTATCAAATTTTTACAAACAATTAATTTTTACTATTTGGTGGCTTTTAAGACAATTATACCTTTATTTTTACAATGAAATGAAAACTCAATATCTCAGGGTCTCTACTGGGCTTGATTGAAAGAACGAGTATCCAATTACAATTGGAAGAATTTACAGAAAATAGAAAATACAATTTAAATGAAGTAACTAAAAACTAAATCCGGCCTTTCACCTTCAATTTACGGTTTACAAAAATTATTTTTTATTAAATCGTTACTTACAATTTGCATTCTGAGTTCAGGAACATGTTTCACTTTTAAAAGAAAATGGCCAATTCTGTGCATAGAATTTACACAGATATTTCACTGACACATGTTTCACAACACTGCACTTTGTCCTATTTTGTATCCTTATTCCAGACTGTAGATTTCTGATGCCTCGTACAGATATTTCGCCTGCGGCCACCAGTCAGTTTGGCCAGTATGATTGCCAGCTCCAAACGTTCAATTTATTTATAATGTTCCGGATCTTTCAACATGCACCACAACAGAGTTCAATTCTTGCATTTAACTAATAGTCCTTTCTCAACTAAACCATTTGCTTCCTCAAGCTCCGACTTCCAACATCAAAAATCCCCCGTCGAGCAACGACCTTCAGTTGCTCCAGATACCACATCCACCCCGATCGCTCTCTGGCTTACGACTGACTACTTCTATCAAAATCCCCCTCCAGAATATTCTCATTTCCCACGATCTTGCGTGGACACACACAGATCATATCCGGATTTCCCACAGTCTTCGCGACGAAAATCCACATGCCAATCAAAATAATTTTGAGTCAACAGTCTGTTACTTATTCTTTGTTCCAGACACCGTTAAACAGAAATCCCGAGACATAGAACAGACAAAAAATATACTTTCCTAGTCTGCGCTATCACTCAATTTTTTTTATACAAGCCGACAAAGTCGTTCGGAAACATCAAAATAGATAAAAGCCTCTTCTCTGTGTCGTCAGATAATTATCTGGCCTTTATAAATTGCCTCCTTAATTAGGTATTACAATATATATATATATATATATATATATAATTTTTAAAACATAATTTTACACGCTGGAGCAGCTGGTGACTTGCGAAGCACAAGAACGTTCTAGGTTAGGTCTCATGATTTGGAACGCTATGTATGATGGGCTGTTACAGTTACACGTCGTTGAGTCAGTAATTATCGTAGGGTTTGCTGATGATGTAATTGTAGCCGCTTCGGCATATTCCCCAGATATAATGGCGATAAACAACCGAGCTAATCAGAAGCTAGAATCGGTGCACAGGAAAGGAGAACTTGGAATCATATCTGCTTACAAAACAGTTTCCAAAGGTGTGGTTCTCGTCTTAATTAGTGTACCACAGCTAGAACTGCTAGCCAGGGAACGTCAAGTATATTATAGGACAAAAGATTTAAAACATATTTATTTGGATTAAAATATTTCATGGAGTGCTAGCAACGACCGTGGCACAAGGAATTGAACTGAGATGAATGCAACACGGGACCTGACCCAGACACTAAGCGAACACAATAGTTTTAAATCATACCTTATAAGTTTTGGAAGAATGCGTCACAACAGAAAATTGGGTAGACCTTCTTCAAAAATTCCTAAAATTGGCGCCATATTGAACATTATATAGAAAGTATATTGAAGACAAAAGTAGAAATCGCCTAAAATAACGAACAGCTGATCTCGATTTCACACCAGTCCTAAGTAATATGCAAATAGTTCCAGGGTGGATATTTCCAAGGAAAGTTAAAAGGCCTTTGTGATTTAGTGGGTAAAATCCGACACTGCTGAGCAGTGCGTTCCCTCCTCTTAATCTATTGAATATTTTACAGTTACGACTCGCAAAAAAACATACATACTCACTAACATCCCGTTTTATTTATAAGATTAGTATGTATGTTGTTTAAAGCTGAATTAAATGTAAAATGTTTTGGTGCCTTGAAAGTCTCTCCCTTAGTATTGTTTTTTTTTTAGGTAACAGGCTACATGAGGGTAATCCACATGGTGGCAACTCCCCTTTAATAGCATAGGAAGGGATTTGAAAGGGGGGATGCGTAAGGGTATAAGAAGGTAGGCAAAGGTTAACTAGGGCCCCCGGGCTATAGTTTAAGAATCCTATCCGGCATTCGCCTAAAAGTAATGCAGGACAAACCCTAGTAAAACCTGCATCAGGTAGGTCGGGCATTGGGTACTTGTCCCACGCCCTTCCGATAGTGGGAGAGGAATTTTTTGTGAAGACGCAACATTCCCAACTCCGTGTCTCGACTAGTTTAGGAGGCAGCTGGTCGGCTGTTCCAATGGGAACAGAGAACAACTCGTACCGTATGCCCAAGGTCTGTGAACCCGGAACATACACCTCTCAAAACAGGCCGAGGTGCCTCGGCATGTGGGGATAGATTGAACTTAATTCTGTGTTACATACACTGTTTCAACTGAAAGAATTGGGTCATTTACTTGGAGGCGATTCAAAGGTAAAATTATCAAATACTTTCATTTTCATAAGAGCGGCCAAATAAAGTTCCATTCCACATTTTATCAAATTCATTTCAGCCGTTCTTCCAAATAGCGTGCCAATGTTAAAGAAGAAAATAAAAAAGTAGAATAATTACATAATCGCGACTGTTCATCTTGTAAAATTAATTCATATATCAATTTAAAGCGCACAAAATTGTGAATATTATGTCTGTAGCAGGATTCTTGTTACAATACATATGCTTTGATGAATTCGTGTTAGTGACATACGTAACTTTATAACAAGTTACGCACAAACTATTATGCATAGCTCACGGCGTGTCGTATTCCTTTTGTTTTTAGGAACGGTGTCACTGCGATGACGAGGCTTTATTTTCTTCCAATAGATAAGGAAACGATATAATTTTCTTGTTTTTATAATCGAATGGCAGAACAGTTGATAAATCAATAAATTTAAATTAAAACGATGACAAATTCTTAAATAGTCGGGGAAATGATTTGGTTTGCGCGTATTTTATAAATTATTCGATATGAAGTAATATAATTCCGAAACGAGCTAAGTTTACTAATAGAAGAATGCATTAGAAAAATCTGAAAAATCTTAATTATGATGGTATTTGCGAGAGTATTACTTTTGAAGTTATTGATAAATTAATCATCATCAGTCAATTTACATCTGTTTGCTGTTTACTATACTTACTGAAACATTAAATATATTACTAGCCCAATATTTATTTCTCACCGTAATACACTTGGCCAGAGTGGATTCTATGAAAAAACGCATCGAGTATTTTAATGTGCAATGAATTTATCAACTTAGTTTGATGGCTGTGTGCAAATTTGACGTTGTCGAAAATTGTTTTTAAGCAGTTTAGTAAGAAATTTTCTTTCTGACGATCATTGTATTAGAACATTAGCATCAAGACTCTTTTTACTTATTACCATATTAGAAACCGTATTAGATGAATACGTATTTATAATAGGAACTAAAAAAGTTAATACGAACGAAATGAATATTTACGTCAACATAATAATTTGTTATTTAATTTTTAGATAATATCCAAAACCGTGTAGAGATATGAATGCTGAAATTCTTTGCAAATTAGAATGATAAATTACACTAAAATAAATAGCACGCTGTTTCACGGTAGATGTGCAAAACAAAAGGCTTGTCTGCACGGTCCAAATACTCCATTGTTCCGATTGTCGATTCGCTCAGGCTCCAGATAAATGTCTACTGCATGACCGAACAGGAAGCCCACTTGGTTCTTCTGTGGAATAATGAAAAAAGGCTGTAAAGGTACTTTTTCTCTTTGTTATAGGACAGAATATTTTTTCCACTATCCGCATCGAATGTTACACAATTTTTCCAAGTATTCTGGCATATGACAACCTATAAAATACTTTTGTATTATAAAGAGGCAAACAATACAATTAATTCGTGGAGATAGTTCCTATTTAGGAGAATAATGTTTCTGCCACAAATTTATACATTAATTTTGATTGTCAATGTCTTTGCTGGATTTATGACTGATTACAGTCGCTTAACGCACTATTTTTTATGTATTCCGGACAAATCTATATCGTAACCAAGTAGATTGTAACTTGTCACTGGAATTATATTTACGTACGGTGATTATTTATGCTTAATATCTAAGAATGTCTATTTAAAAGTGATTCAGTTCATTCGGAACAAAAATATACTTGGGTATATTTCAAATGGCACTGTTTGATACATTTAATAAAACTTGATAAAAAAAAGTAAGACTCAATATAAATCGTCAACCAATTTATTATAGTGCGTTATTTCAAAATAATTATTTATTAATTATGTATATGGTTTTTTATATTAAATGAAAGCTGAGGGCATGTGCTGTGCCATAAGTTGGGGACAAATCCGAGTCCTTACGATACTCTCCGGTTAGGGGCAAAACCCAGAGAAGCTGGAAATTTGGGAAGCTCCGTCAAAGTAAAGAAAAATGCTTGTGCGTTTGCAGATTACCTAACAAATGTTTTAAAACCACATAACATTAATAAACCGAACACTTATATATTGTTATGCAATTTCTAAACACACTGTATCAGGTGGATGTCCCCTTACAAAACATAAAACTATATGAAATTAAACATACAATTGTACGATGCACTAACTCGAAGAAAGCATCTGGGTTCGATTTAATCACAGGTAAGGTGCTGTAAGAACTATCAAACAAGGGGTTTCAAACCATAAGGCTAATATAAGATTCAATACTAAGACTTGGTTACTCCCCTAGTACTTGAGGAAATGATTATGCTGTTAAAACCTGGCAAGAATCCTAATGGAACATCCTCTTACTGTCCAATAAGTTTACTGCCTACACTTTCAAAGGTATTTGAGAAAATACTTCCAAAAAGGCTGCAACCTATTCTAGACAACAATTAACTTATTCCCCATCAACAGTTTGGGTTAGATCCCAACACGGTACCATTCAACAGGTACATCGTATAACTAACATAATCAACGAGGATTTTGAAAAAAAAAAGAAGTACTGTTCGTCGGCGTTTATGGACATTAGGTCTGGCACGAAGGCCTTTTAGATAAACTAAAAAGAAATCTTCTGCACAGATGTGTTTCTGTTCTAAAGTCTTACCTAACGGAAAGTCATTTCCTCGTTAAGCATCAGGATGAATTCACTGATCAGTTTAGAACCCATTCTCTATCTCCTCTACACGGCTGGTCTTCCAACAACTAACCATATAACACTTATACATACGCAGATGATATTGCAGTTTTAGCCGTACATCCAAAACCAAAAGTTGCATCAGCATATCTCCACGAACACTTAACCATACTACAAACTTGGATAAACAATTGGAAAATCAAAGACAATGAATCCAAATCAATTAACGTTATGCTTACATAAACACAGATACCGGCCCCCTAGTCATGCTAAAGGACCAACCATTGTCCCAAGCACAAGATACTAAATATTTGGGAATCCATATCGACAGACGTCTTACACGGAGCGGAAACAACTAGGAATAAAGCTGTGACAAATGTACTGGATGATCGGAAGAAAATCTCAGTTAATAAATCAAAACAAGTTATAATAATTATTATGCAAATAAATTCTGAAACCGATTTGGACATACGGGACACAGCTGTGGGGCACGGAAAGTAAATCAAATTTGGAAATACTCCAGCGCTTCCCGAACATTTACGATCAGTAATTAACACTCCTTGGTATGTTCCAAACGATGTAATGTCGAGAGATCTACGTATGACGTCGATCAAGAGTGAAATTCAACGGTTTAGTGTGAACTATTGTGCTAAAATTGAAGTGTATCCGAATGTGCTCGCAAAAAAAAAACTGCTTACCAATAACGGAGAAGAGAATCGATTTAACACGATTCAAGCCGAATGATCTACTGTACAGGTTCTTCCAGCAGTAATTTATTCTATTGAAATGACTAAAGATAGGCACTAAAGGAGTGGCTTCACAGGAACCACCTCCTCCAAGTTATTGTAGTATATCAATTGTTATACAAATTACTTATTGTCGTATATGATAGATTGTAGAAAAAAAAGTTAATAATAATAATAAAAAAGTTGTCGTAATAACAAAACAGACACCAAAATAGTTACATATTTACTAAATCCGGATAACAATGTTTACAATCAGGGGTAGGTTTCGTTGTATAGTGCATGGAGTAACACGATTGTTCGTCAACTTATACAGGCGACTAACTTGGTCAGTGGAGTACAGAAAAAATGTTAAGCATTATATGCAAATGTGTATGTAGAGTGCGAAACATAATTTTATATATTTCAGCCCAGGGTTTTTTAGGTTTATATTGTGTTTGAGGTAATTCTTCTACCCAGTCGATTTTATGGCAGAAACAACAAATATTTATTTCCCTAATAATTATTTAAAGAGAGAAAGAAAAACAGAGCAGACCCAGTTCGTAATTACAGACTATGTGGAAATGTTGAAATATTTTCAAGCCTTTGTATAATTCGACGCTCAAACGCATCTATTTGTCCAGTAAGCTTCGTGGCGTCGCAAATTAGACAGCGTTAATTAGGGATCAAAGAGAAGTCCCTTGCCATGCAGTGAGGTTGCGCGGACAGACCCGGTCACTTTGAGGGGCTTGTTATAACGCTTTCTGTCATGAAATTCACGGCAAAGATGCAACAAGAATTAACACGGTAAAATAAAAACATGACGACCTCCTGTGCTGTAGTAGTCATCGTTATTGCCTCGCTTCTCAGAGGTCCCCCGGTTCGAATCCCGGCGGGGGCAGCGATGTTGTGTGCGTCTGTTTCGATACCGAGAAACTCACACAAATTAGATCTAGCGACATTGAAATGCACCAATGTACAAAAGTCGCTAATGAAAGCCATTGATGCGACTATAAATAGATGAAAACAAAGACATTTCAAGGTAATGTACAGCAAATATGAAATTCCCACTGTGGACTGTTACAGTCTTGCACTAAATCCGACTCCTGAGTTCAGCATCTCTGTTAACGAGGCCCGTAGGTCAGATGAAGAAAAAGAAAGCTCAAACATGTCTTTCAAGTAAAGATTCTGTAGTGCAGTAATGATATGCAAATTTTTATAGGGAAGAAACAGTATATTCTCGCAATTACAGTAGCGAGAGATTCTACAAATCTGTGAGACGTGTGCAAGTGGAATCCCTTAAATATCTTTTATATAACTTAAGGGTGATATAGTTAATTAGACCATTAATTGTTTGGACATAAAATTTGAATTATTTGATAAATCCATTATAGCGGTAAGGTGAGCAGACCAACAATAGCGCTGAGCTCTGTTGCTTTGAGAAAATGCCGAAATGAAAATGCCCGCTCAAACTCGAGACCACTAGGATAGTTAGTTGGCGGAGAAACATTACGAGGAGCAGAACAAGTAATAAAACTTGAGCAGAGACTAGACATCGTTAATGTATAACTAGTTAAAGTTGTGAATTAATACAAAAAAAAACATTCACGGAAGTATTGGAGCGTAAATATTCGAAAGTAAGAGCAGTTTTCGTCAGAATAGAACTTTCTAAAATCTTTGTGGAGAAATTAATCCAGGAGAACATTGGTAAATTATTGTGGAGCGGAGCAGTCAACGGAATACAGCCAATCTTGCCAAATATTAAAGTGAAGTGTAGAATCAGTGAAAACCAAGGCCTGATATTAAATAATTAAAGAGTGTAAAAGTGTCCGAACGAGATAAAATAGATTGTTCCGGTACCAGATCGACGGTCTGTAAGTAACATAATTTTGAATAATATTGTAAAAGCTAATTAAAGGATTAATTCAGATTTCGTTCCCTTTTAATTGTCAATCAAAGTTAATTTATTTACTTTTTAATTTCTTTCATTCTATCGACATATTGTTTAGGAAAATTGTGAACTGTTTTGTTAATAAGATTTTAAATCATTTGTTTTGTGGTCATTATCAAACCCAGTAGAGGCCCTGAGAGAATAGATCTCAAATTTAGTTTGTAATTGTCTTTTATTGCCACAAAATAAAATAAATATTTTTCTTTGTTAATTGTTAATAATTTTTTCATTTATATTAACCCATCATATTTAATCATTCCGTTAAATTAATTAAAGCCAACCTGTTGATTATTACAATATATATATATATATATATTAATTATATGATCCTACATTTCTAACGGTATTCAATGAACTTGTATTTACGCGTAAATTAAATAACTGAAATATAAAAAAATGAGAACTTGAGAATTTCATTTATAAGGTTGAAATGGGACAAGAATCGTTTTACGTAGACTGGCTCCAGAATGAAGCCGATCTGCACAATAGAGTATGCGATTAGATAATTTGGCGGCACTTTCAGGTAAATTTAATAACCTCTTAGAAAACTCAACTCTGACACCAATACCTCAAAGTGATTGGAAGTCACGGACTTTACAGCCGATATCGGAGCGGGTGCCTCAGACAGAGTGACAGGTTTTAGTTTGGGGAAGAGAAGGAATTAGTTTTAAGTACGAGAAGGATCGAGGAGAAGTGTTGAAAGAGATTGTGTACGTTAAGGAGAGCAGAACTGAACCAGATTGGTAGAGAAAGCACAGTGACGAACAAGCTAGTTGGAAGTTTTCTGAGATTCCTAGAAGAAAAAGCGTCAACCAGTTACCAGGACGCCTCTATTACTATAGACGGAAAATGCCAACCCCATTGCGGAACGCAGCACGAAAGACAGATTGGCGAAAGTATGATCCTACACGGACCATATTGTACCCTAAAAATTTCTTTCTTTTTTAGGATCATGTGTTAACATGTGTAACATACTTTTTGTAAAAAATTTCTTCTAATTATAAAATTAAAGAAACGAAATATAATATCGTTACATTTTGGTGCTGCCAACGTGTGAGTCTTGATTTAGTGGGACAAAGAGATTAACCCAAATGTGTGTGTGTTAACTTTTATATGTGCATGAAAGGGTTGAAATTTCAGTAATGCATTTTTTAAATTTAAATTTAACTGCGTCGTTGTTTATTCCAGGGAAAATACATAATTTTGTTGTACCAAATAATGTATGCTCTTCATTCCGGAAGAATAATTAAAATGGCAGACGCTTACCAATTGGCAAACGAGCAGAGCGTGGCAGAAACGTTCCTCAGCTCTAATAACGAATATGCTGGATTAGGAAATTCTGACATTTGTATCGCAAGAAATTATTTCAAAAATAAATTCAGCTGTGGAGTTAATTCCAATAACTAGAACTGAACTTCTAGGATAACGAGATTATTCGCGGAATTGAGTTATATTAAAACAGAAAAATCAGAAGTTAGAACAAAATGATGATCATTGATAGGGACATTATTTCTTATATTATATTATAAAAAAATAATTTTTTTTAATAATGACATGTTAAAGATAACTCTTCCTCTCGGTATATTCGAACAATTTTAGAGAAACGAGGCCACTATAAAAATAATGAAATGTAGTTTCCATAACAAATATTTGAGAGTGTAATTGTTAATTAGTGTTTTTGTATACGACTGTAATATTATTTGCGAGAAGTCCGTGGTAACGAGTTTAAAAGAAATCTGATTTCATGTAAAAAAAGAAAATAGTTCATTGTTATTTTTGCTGTCAGGAAATAAATATGGTGTATTGGCAAACCCTGGTCGCATTAGTTGTTTATAATTTGGTCGATTATCTACAATACTCGATGAATGAAATGTTAAGACTGGCTGAAAACTCTCGTATACAAAATATTGAGGTTTAGTAATGTATGGACTTTAATATTATATAAAGCCCTGCGTAACTAAAATTTTGATAACTTTTTGTCATAAAATGTTTGTTTATAAAGCCATGAATGCAACTATATGAAACCAAGACACACAATAATTTCTAAACAGTAATACCAAATTACTAAAGAATGTGCTATGAAATGCCACTTTGAATTCAGGAATGCGTGGAATTTGATAGAATGCACAGTTTGTGTTTTGATCAAATGCCAATCTGAAAAACAAATAAATTCTCCCTTCCTTCAAATAAAGTAAGGAGAGCAGACTCACGTTGTCTTTCTGAACACAAACAACTCTCCAATATTCCTCGAAGTTATATTACTAAAACCTTTGTTAAATTTCGTAAATAAGATTTATTTATTTCATCATGAAATTATTATGATCCTAATAAGAAATATAATGTGTATGATCGAAAGTGATATAGTTGTAATAACGCGACTGTAGAAACTTTGATACCGGATACGAAAAAGGTAAACTTTAATTTTGTGTTTATTGTGAGGTTGACGTAATTTTCGACAGCTCTGTAATGGAATCGTAACATACAATAAAGACTCGTGCTTTGATAAATTTAAGGTTAATGATGCTCATTATATTTGTTTGGGATGTAGAGTTCTCGTCCATTTTATTAATATATATATATATGATATAGTAGCTTTATTGGGACAATAATTTTTTAAGTGATATTTAATTCTACAATTAAAGATAATTAAGAATACTTTTTTACTAAAACTAAATGAAATAAGTGACTGCTACGAGACGTTATTAAATGCTTAAGCGAAAAATTGAAATCAGTGTGTTTCGTTTCAGGCTTTGCCAGTTGACCATTGGAGATAATACTAAAACAAAATAAATTGGTTTGTTGATTGAAGCTTTTCCCAATCGGTTACCATTTTTCACACTGAAATATATCTGTAGATACCACCTAAATTTATCTTTCAGTCTAGATATAGTGCTTGTACCGACATTGTATCGATCTTTGCGTTAACTCGAGCGCGCAATTCGCCACACATGGCCGAGTCTTGCTGCGGGGCTTGCTTTGTCTTGCCACGTGCGTGGCGAATTCCGCTCTTCCAAGGGCTTCGACGGTGTTCCTAATCTATTAACATGGTCGTTTTATCCACTTCCATCAACACAGATATAATATTGCCAAGACTTTGAATCCTCGAACTGCTCACCTATGGCAATTCTCTGGCAGAGACCGAACCGTGGAGGGAAGCTGCTTTTGGAACATCCCGACGTTGTAGGGAGATAGCTACTAACCCATTCTCATTACAGGAACCGAAAAGCGGGCCACCAACAACGGGAGATGGGAGAAGTTTCGATGTCGTTCGATATAGAAGGGACCCGTACATTTGCTCGATAGGTATTTTCCCGGCGAGCTGATCCCAAAAGTGAAGATAACCCGCAAAAATAATCCTGGTGTGTGAACATTTTACCTAAAAGGGCGGATGTCCAAAATATAAAATCTCGCAAAGTGACAAATACATTTCTCAAAAATATTACAAAATCAGAAAAGAAAAATTCATGATATGTATGGAGCACACAATTCTCTATTTTCGAAATCTGAACGTACCCAAAATCAGGAGAGAGATTGAGAAAGGTATTTAAGGTTCATTTATTTAATATATATAAATTTTGAAGCAAGTTGTGCAGGGTGTCTAGCACAATTGTACAAACACTGAGCGACTTCAAGCAATTGGACAGGCTTATTAATTAGACGCTGACACCTAGATAACTCACAGCAATCAAACCACTTTTATACTCAGACAAATATAAAAATACTTTCAATTTTTAATTAACGTATAATATTTATTATAATTTATATATATATATATATATATATATATATATATATATTGCCATAGGTGAATAGTTCGAGGATTTAAAGTCTTGAGAATATTATATTAATGTATCACCAGTATCTGTGTTGATGTAAGTTAATATATATTGTAATACTAATTAAGGAGGCCATTAATTGTTTAAATAAATTGGATTGTTTAGCGGTACAAATTCTTAAAAGACGACAATGACGGCAGGCTCTTAGTCGGCGAGCTTTGTTGTGAACTGCGCGCATTGTACGGAAGGTCAGTGGGTTGAGGTCTGGCGAATACTGTAGTTGGTTGCAGTCTAGCGAATCTTATGGTCCAGAGAGGGAGCAGAATTTAAGAGTACGAATAGCATGGTCCAAGCATAGAAATTCAACTGAGAGACGTATATGTTTTAAAAATCTAAGTAAAAAGGTCTGGACGGAGAGACAAGTTATAAAAAACCTGCAAAGCTGAAATTAAAAAGGTTAGCACCACGTTCAGATACATAGGCGTTCCGAAATAACATTTTTCGCAGAAAGGCATTGAAATAATACGTACGACTGTTTACCGGAGGAATAATAGAAGAACTACAACCGTGTGCTTTGATCAAGTGTAGATTCAGTGATTAATGGCCTTCTGAGTGAATTGTGTCCCAAAGCTCCAAAAATAAGTCTGGTACCAGCAGGACAGTTGTAAGTACAAACCAAAATAATTAAATTCTGTAAACGGTAATTAAGGGTATAGTCAGATTTCGGTGCTTTCCATTTTGTTAGATTTCGTATTCCGTTCGTTTCAAGTTGGTTGAATTGTTAATTATTTAAAGTATAATTTTTGATTGTTCTTACTTATCAAACCCAGTTAAGACCCTGAGAAGAAGAGTTATTAAATTTGATTGTTTGTGAAATATAAAAGATTGTATTTTACCTTTAACGCCACCAATTATAAAATAAAAATATTAGTTTTGTAAATTTTGAAATGATTGAATTCGGCGTGCCAACCGAGGGTAAATCATTTGTAAAACTAAATGAACACCTGTTGAAATAATCTTTTTTAATCTTAATAATATCATTTAATTAACCTTTCCATTATATTCATTACAATATATATGTATATATATTTTATATATATATATTTATATATATATATATATATATAGTACTCATCATACGGGGACTTTTAAATGAACAATTATAGACTTATAACAAACAAAATTTATTTATCAAAACTTATTTAGCAATTATACAATTAAATATTATAAAAAGCATCTCTTTCTCTCATGGGTCTTTACTGGGTTTGATAACGGACAGAACATTTAAATAATCAAAGAACCCAACATTTATCTTTAAATTAAACAGAAATATTTAATCGTTTAGACATCGTCGAAAATTATTAACGAACTTATTCTACCAGATTGATTCTAAATTTAAAAGAGTTTATTTTATTAACACAAAAGAAAAGAACGATATCTGACTGTATCTTTTAATTCCGTTTACACATATTAATACCATGAAATTTCAACTTACGATTACTCAGGAAAATTTGGCTCGTTCATTACACACACACTTTATAGACTGGACGTTCAAACACTAACTCTAACACACACTGTTGGTTTGATGAAAGCTGGTTCTCCGTTCGTGAAGGACATCTCACTTTCTCGTGGTGAAAACTAATCGATGATGGATGCAGTGTCTTGGTCTCCTACCATCGAAGACAGTGGTCAAATTTTGATATTACAACAGATTAGACTTCTGCATACAAAAATGTTTATCGTTGAATAATTTTGCTATTTCTCTCTCAGGCTGCAAAATTTCTCCATTCTCGGTGTTCGCCGTACGCCTCCACAACTCTCACTCCCCTCCTGACTCCAAAACTCAACTTCGGTGCTCACAGCCCACTCTCCCGCTCTAACTAACTTCCAAAAATCTTATCTTCTCTTTATATATCCCAGTCCCTTCTCTTTTCCTTTGTTCCAAAACTACGTCGCAACTGCTCGTTGACAGTTTCCTTCCTTATCCCGAGATTTACATTCTGCAGTTGCAGTTCCTTATTTAGCAAATAGCTCGCTACTCTGTCTTGTCACAAAGCCGACCATCGAGACAGGTCTAATTTGTCTTTGCACCCTCAATTACTTTGAACTTGTATTCTCACCCCCGCACTCACACGTGCGCGGTTCTAAATTCTCCAGACCGCCCAAACTGCATCCTCAATTCTAAGTAAACAAGTGACTTGTCCAGGCCATTAATCAGAAACAATGCCTGCCTTAACAGATTTATCTTGCGACAGGCCACCCACACGTCCCTCGCTCCCGACGGCCAAGCCCATCAATCAGCAACAATGCCTTTCATTCAAGGCATTACAATATATATAAAGAGAGAGAGAGAAGTATTTGCAGTTCATTAATATATTATATACTAGCTGGGTGCCCGCCGTTTTCATGGTTGTCATATATTCCCCCTGTTTGACTCCAATCTGTGTTGTTTTTGCGTTATTTTTATGTAACGTACCTTGACCCCTATCCCTAAATGTGTTCAACTCCCATGTCGAAAGGGGTTGAACTCATTGTCCCCGAAAAAGTACATTCGACGAATATATCGGCTATTATAACAAATTCGAAAATTTCCACCCCCGCTTCTGTGGGTTAAACGAAAAGTATTTATTCGATGCAAAAATCTGCTGGTTACAGTGTTTACAAATTTTTATTTCCCCCCAACCTCCACCGCGTGTAGATCAGGTTGTCATCAATAAACTCAGCGACAGCCAAAGCCCCGGATTTGACTAGAATTTCAGGTGTTTTCACGTTATTTTATTGTAACGCCCCTCCACTTCCACCCTTAAGGGTTCTCCTTTCCCATGCTGTAGGGATTTGAAATTATACACAGATATTATTGCGAGAAACACTATCAATCTCTTTGACCTCTAAAAATATTTATTCGACTGAAATATCGGTCGTTTTAGTATGTTTGAAAATTTCTACTCTGTCCACTCCCGCTCCTGGGGTTGGTAGACGAATCTCACTCCGACAGTGTCTGTTTCCTGATCGCAATGGACACGTGTACGAATTTGGTGAAATCTGCTCCACGGGTGTAGATTTTTATGCGGAACTTACATACAAACACTCTGCTTTATTTATTAGAAGAAGAATATATTGCCATCCTGCTGTGGGGTAGGGGTCAGCGCACAGCGTCATTGCCTCCAACCACAGAGGTCCCAGATAGAATACAGGCGGTAGCATGGATATGTATCACATTTTCAGCATAATCACCAAACCCTTTGCTGAGCTCCCGCTGCCTCGAACGCACGGTAAAATGCTGAAAAGAGTCCATCACTTTTCATCAAAACGGCGGAAGGCAACGAGAAACTACCGCCGGCAATAATTTTCCTAATACATGAGAAAGGTTCTCCAGGCATACTAGTCTCAGGACAAACATCATCATCTTTATATATATATATATATATATATATATATATATATATACCTACATATACATTTTTAAAGTAATAATAAACTCATATACAATAGACGTGAGTGGTCGTTGTCGCTGCTGTACACCTATTTCACTTACTATTATTAACGGTTAGAGGTCATAAATGGCTTGCTCAAATTCGAAAACTACAAACTCGGTCGTTCGAATGAAATAAAATCTCAACTGCTTATAAGACAGTTTCGGACATAGCAAGAACCTTAGCAAAGGCCATTTTAGGTCCTTTCCGGAAACTTTCCGTTGGGAAATTCTAAATTTCTTAAAAACGATAGTCCGGCAAATTGGAAAAACAACTTTCTGGCTTTAGTGTTTCGGGAAAACAAACCCATCCGAATATTCTCCTTCTCAAATAATCGTGAATCCGAATATAAATATTGGATAAACGTCTCCAACAGAGCTCCGGAGGAGGTTACCTTTTGGGATGCCTTCTCTCCTCTCTGGTGTTTTGAACTAACGTTCCCACAAACCTAGGCACCTCGGCCTGTTTTGAGAGTTGAATGTTCCGTGCTCGAAGACCTTGAGCATACGGTAAGAGTTGTTCGCTCTTATTGGAATAGTCGGTCAGCTACCTCCTAAACTGGTCGAGGTATGGAGAAGGGAATGCTGCGTCCCCACAGAAAATCCCTCTCCCGCCAACGGAAGGGAGTGGGACAAGCACCAAATGCCCGACCTACCAGATGCAGTGTTTTCTAGGGTTTTCCCTGCATCACATTTAGGCGAATTGTCAGGTAGGATCCTTAAACTACAAGTTTAATCCTTGGCTACCTTGTTATACCTTTCCACATCCCTCCTTTCAGTCCCTTTCCTATGCTATAAGAGGGGAGTAGCCTATATACAACTTCTTCTTCTGGAAAGCATCTGGGGAGCATGTAAGGAGGCAATCACATCTGAATAGTCAGTAGTAGACCAGCTAATGAATCTAGTGCACAGTAGTTAAGTGTTGTGAGCTGTGGGTGTCGATATAAATAGTGAAATTAGTAGTCAACATACAATTTGGAATTTTGAGCCAATGGCGTGAAGTCATAATAGATGTTGTCGGGTTGCCGTTGCCTGGCTAGTTTTTTTGCGAACATACATATTCGTCAAATACGTATTAATAGTATAAACCTTAAAATAGATTTGGTGTAAAGTCACAACCCTCTTGTGATTCACAGAGTCCTCATCAGGAACAATACTATTGATTATATTTTAAACTAGCTGGGTCCCTGCCGTTGCCCGGCTTGTCATAATTAAACTCATCGACATCCATAACCCCAGATTTGACTCCAATACCGGTTCTTTTTGCGTTATTTTTCTGTAGCGCCCCTCCACCTTTATCCCTAAAGGTGCTCCCTTTCCATGCCAAAAGGGGTTGAAATTCTACACAAAAAACATAGGGAGAAACACTATCAATTTAATTCAACCATAAAAATATTTGTTCAACGAAAATATCGGTCGTTTAATATGTTTGAAAATTTCCATCCCGCCCATTCCCGCTACTGAGGTTGGTCTTACCCCAACAATGTTCGTTTCCGGTTCGAAAGGAACTCGTCTACGAAATTTGGTCAAATTTTCTCCACGAGGGTAGATTTGTATGCGGGACAAACACACACACATATACATACCCACAAACAATCTATTTTATTTGTTAGAAGATTCATTAATTAAGCACAACTGATACGGACTTAATAATTTTGTGATATTATTAAGAAAGTGTGAAAAATTGGCAAAGTGACAAACATTTGGTAGGGGTGATTCTTGTAACGGTTTTTTATTCTTCAGACAGTTATTGGTGTTACAACTTTTATAGAATTAGATAAAGACAGACATTATGCAATGTTAAGCAAATATTTTAATAATAAATTGCCTGCGGCACTGATGCAAGCCAGGGAAGGTCATACGAAAGTTGTGAAATGAAATTACATTTGATAAAATATATTAACTTATTGAATAAAACATAACAGATTTTAAAATAGTCACCGAAGATTTTAAAAATGAGAGATGGGTTATTTGGCCTAACACGCACACAAACACACGGATATATATATATATATATATATATACATATTTAATATATATAAGATATATCAATCACCCACAATTTAATTATATTTATTCGGAAGTCAATTTGAACTAAAACATAGGACTGATCTTTGCGTATCAAAATAATAAAATTAATCAGACATTAAAATAGTCATTCATGAAAAATCTAAACAATTTATTGACTGCGATCATCTATGGGAAACACAATCAAGGCTTACCTGGCAAAGAGTTCGTTGAGAAGACGCACGAGTTCCTCAGCGGTACATTGGTCAGAGAGACTAGTGAAGCCGCATATGTCCGCGAACAAAATGCTGTAAAATATCAGAATATTTGTAAGTTATAAGAGCAGCTGCTGATGCAATGATAAAGTTTGTATAAATCTTTCCATGGTGAAAACATTAGTCCATTGTGTCTTAAAACACCGCACTGGATTTTGAATTTTTAATAATGATAGTGTTTCGATTTTAGTGTGTTTTGTAGAAATATATTTAATGCAAATACACACAGGTACACTTTGAAACTTTTTTTTACTACTATTTGATGGTACACGATCTGTGGAATCTCTTCAAGAAACTGTGATTATTGCTCCAAGATTTTCAATTGTGATTTTCGTATTTATAGTTATTTTAAATGATACTGTTTCAACTTGTTTTAGATATGAGGGAGGTTTTGTTCTATTCCTGAGTCACACTATACCCAATTTCCTTGACTTTTCTGTTTCTTGGAGTATGAGTTGAGTCCTGTCATATCAAGTGTTCAACTCTTACAATTTATATTTTCCCATTATTTCTAACAACTCTGAAGCGTCCTATTTGCAGTGCCCGAAGTTGAGTTAATTGAATCAAACATCTCCACATTTGACGCTTCAATTTTATGTAATACATCACAAATATTAAACGAAACAAAACTTACTGAAAATTTAATGATATGTAATAATTTATTTTCCAATACTATGCAGGCAGTATTATCTCAGCAATGTTTACCTATGATGAACTGAAAAATTACTGAAAATTTAATGATATGTAATCATGTATTTTCCAATACTATGCAGTATTATCTCAGCAATATTTACCTATGATGAACTGATGAATACCTATACTCAAACTAACTACTTATCAATAAAAATTTTAGTTTGGTATTACGTTACCCGTTCGGAACGGTTTCCCAGCGTTCCGTGTGCCAGAGAATTTTTAGTCGGGCAACAATTCACTTCCAAGTACGGCAGAGGTGTATAGATATTAGAAACATACAGTTATGCCACCAAACAACGAATAGCAACAAACTACTTTAGATATTTAAGTATTTGCAAGCAAGGAATAACTCATTTCATCATTATTACTATATGCCAACATTAATATAACCTATTATTAACAAATTGATAAAATGGCAGTAATAACTTTATGAATAGTAGTTAAATGCTTATCCTGTTAAATACATTATAAAAATTGGGACATAATTTATAATATTAGTCTTTGATACTTTAAAATATAAACCTCCATTTTGGAATTATACTACAAGAGAATTGCACAGAAAATTAAAAATAGCAATACTTTTCATGAATTGTATATGTAAGATTGCGATAACGTACAATAAGTCAGAAATGTAAGTAAGACTCACTTACCTGACATTTTCATGCCTCTGAATGTATATTTTGTGAAACATAGTGTCTTTTGGTTTCCCTGCAATGTCGGCCTTCATCTCCATCGCCACATGCCGTGGCAACACGGACAATAGAAGCCTTTCCTACGGAAAAGAGAGAAAAAATACTTTTTAAATGTATTGTTCTAAGAACGAACTAATATTACTCAATTTTTCTAATGTACGTTTCAGAACATCTGATCAAATTATTCTTTATATTTTAAATAAAAATTTTTAATTTTGTTGTATGGAAGACGAATAAATACAGAGGCTCATGAGTTTTGACAAGTGAAAGTTGCTTCATAAAAAAAGAAAAGTTGACGAATTTTTAAGGTTTTGTTTTATTAAAAAAATTATACTACTGTAAATGTATTATTGAATCACGATACGAGGGAAACCCTGGAAGTACCCGACCTGACGAACAGATGTTTCAAAAACTTAAGTGGTCTTAAGAACATACCTCATAAAGGTTAAGTTTGAAGACGTTCAAAGCATTTGTTTGACACGCTCGCAGTGAATTTGTAAACATTAATAAAATTGGCCATCGTTATGTGATACAATACTTACATTTGAAAGGTCTCAGTCCAACCAAAGTCAAAGTTAAGCTAGATTCGACTCCTTCGTTTACAATACAAGATTGTGTGGCAAAGTATAAATTTAAGCTGTACCAGCTGCCAAGACGAACATCGCAGTGGTCGACTAAATGAAGTGACCTGCCACAAATGGCGACGAATATCACGAAATGGTATTGGATGACTGTCGACTGAAAGTGCGCGAGTTGGCACACAAGGTAGGCACTCCAAAAAGATCTGTACATCGCATATTGACGAAAACTTGCACGTGAGCAATCTGTGAGCAAGTAGGATGCCGCGTTTCCTTATCATGGAACAAAAACAACGTCGTGAGGATGTTTCAATCCAGTGTTTGGTGATGTTTAACATCAATAAAGCAGGGTTTTTTGGTGGTTCATAATCATGGATTAATTTATTTGTACAATTCAACTTAACTATTCAATTTAATTTAAATATATTTACTTTATTACCTATCACTAATTTTTATCACTAAAAATAAATTTTTTAAAATACATTTATACAGTTCGTATTCTTAACTGTTACTGGTTGACCATTATATAATACTAACCGTCTATCAAACATAGAATTTATTTGTACTTCTTATATATAAATTACAATAAAACAAATTCCCCACCTGTGGTAGTATGACTACGAACCTCTAATTGTATTTTCTTAAAAATATTTAAATACTCTGGTAATTGACCCTTATCAATTCTATAAATAAAAATATAGACGATCATTTCACAGCTGAGACGAAGGAATAGTCAAAGTGAAAGGGAAGAATCGGTTACAAAGCGTGCGAAGCATTTGACGAAAAAGAATGGTTTTCATCAAGACAATGTTCCAGTCACACAGACATCATCGCGATTGCGAAAATCAATTAATTGTAGTTCTATTTTGCTTGTTCACGCACCCTATTCGCCATATTTGGCTCCCTCTGATTATTTTCTCTTTCCAAACTTGAAAAATGACTTTGTGGTAAAGATTTGTCAACAGTGAAGAAGTGGAATCTGTTTTGATAGCTATTAAATAGGGAATTGAAGTTATTGTATAATCGCTGCGAAAAGTGAATCGAGCTAAAAGGAGGCTAAGTTGAAAAATTAAGATCCCCCCCCCTATTTTTTACTTTGTTTGTTAGGTTGGGTACTTCTGGGACTACTCTCGGAATCCACTTGTCTTAAGAGTCAACGCGCATATCGTTGCACAACGTTTTTGGAATGATTATTTCACAGATTGGTGTTGTGAGTTGACCGACGAGGTTGTACGATATCACCCCTTTTCAGATCTTCATTTACGATCATCTGAAATCGTAGATCAACGACCTTCAACAAAACGTCACACGCACTATTGTCAATTTACTTCGCGAAAGTTGTAAGAGAGTGGTCAGACATTCGGTATCGAGAATCCGTTCAAGGAAACAAGGCGCAGGACGTTATATTTTAAACACAAATATCAAAGATTACTTTGTAATATGTAATAACTAAATTTGTTCCATTGTGTCACATTTTAAAGTTATGACACTCTAATTTGTTAATCGTGTGTAACTCGTTAACTTTTTCTCATAGGGATTTAGTTGAATCAATATTTGTAAAATAACTCTGGATTTGACGGGACCTGGAAAATTCTTTATTTTTGCTACGGTTGTTCGTTCTCTGCCGCTGAGCTTTTTTTTGTCGCACGAAATAAAAAATAATCGCTATATTTTTAAAAGTAGTGGATATTAGTTACGAGATCATAATTAATGTATTTGCATTTTTATAGATGTCCCAGCAGTGTGTAGTCATGCGTTACCGCGGTGTAAGAAAACATTCTGGATAAATACGATAACGTTTATAATTATCATTGCTATTAAATATAACAACTATTGATGGAAGATACCAGTAATGTGGATGATCTGGCGTTCCCGTTGTGGCTGTAAATCCAATTTCTTATTTTATATTTATCCTTACATTTATATTTTAAATATTTCCCCCCGAACTACATTAAATTTTACGAATATCTACCCAAATTACTACTTTTTCAGAAACGCACTGTTCTAAATTGAAATAAACATGTTCTATTCTACTGTGATAGTGTTTGATTGGCTTACTTTCCATTATCAGTATTTATGACAATTCCGAAGCATAAATTTTTACTGGTAATTAGGCATTAAGTGAGTAACGATAATAGAGGCCTTAAATATAATTTTAAATTAGTAATACAAAAACTATTTATTGAACTGCTGCAACGAACCCTCGTTTACTGTAGTATACGTATGACGAGTATAATTAAAAATAATTGAATGACAAATGTTTGTTCATACATATGAAAGCGGCCATTTATCATTAAAATGACATGTAATTACAAATGCGTGTTTAATGTAACAACAAGATTGTGCACAGTAATGTTGTGACAGTCAACTGATACAGTGAAGTGCAGATTAAAATAACTAAAAACTATTCTGGGAAGTCGGATGGCAGTCATAACACGAAAATGACACATAAATAGCACAAAGATTGATTGAAAATTAAATATGTATCTCATATATTTACATTTCTCTGCACAGCATTTTTATTTCACGATGTTATAAAATCTGGTCTTCGTGTTGGTAATATCACATAACAGGAAAATAATTAACGCCTTCTAATGTTGAAAATTTGAGAAATATAATAATATTTTGTTGCTGTAACCAATTATCCCTTAGGAGATCAAAGAAAAGATATTCATTTACGTAACTGAAACCTAATGATACGCTTCTTTCGTTTGTTTTTTTGGGAACATAGATATCTCTGGAAGAAGCAACTGCGACGGTGATAAAGAATGAGGCTTTGCAGCAATTAGAAACTCGGCCGACCACGCGCCTGATTACTGTCTGCGCCAGTTACCTCAAATTATCAGGAATCCCGGCGTTCCTTCGCAAAGCATTCAGCTTACAACCGCAGAAATGCACCCTCAGTGTAGCGTGGGTGACAAAGAATTCCCAGCGCCAAAATTACTGGTATTTAACAATTACAAAATGCTAACAAACATAAATTAAAAAACTAACTCGCGGTGAAAAATAAATTTGTATCCATGTTTTTCCTTTTTAAAACAGTAATAATTTTAAATTATTTATCTTTTGCTGGTAACATGTAAATTAATAACAATTGTAATATCAATATCGCAGACGTTTTGCCCAAATTATCTCTAAAAATTAACTGATATAAATTTTAGATTAGAGGAACCTTATAGGAGAGATACGAAGGGGCTACCTTTGGGGATGCCTTTTCCTCTCCGTTTTTGAACTAAGGTTCCCACAAGCCGAGGCACCTCGGCCTGTTCTGAGAGGTGTATGTTCCGGGGTCACAGACCTTGGGAATACGGTAATTGTTGTCGCTATTCCCATTGGAATAGTCGGCCAGCTGTCTCCTAAACTGGTCAAGGCACGGAGATGGGAATACTGCGTCCCCACAGTATAGTCCTCTCCCACTATCGGAAGGGCGTGGGACAAGAACCAATGCCCGACCTACCTGATGCAGGTTTTTCTAGGGTTTTCCCTGCATTTCTTTAAGTGAATGCCGGGTAGGATCTTTAAAATATAGCCGGAGGGCACTAGTTAACCCTTCGTTACCTTCCTCTACCCTTCCGCATCTCACTTTCAAATCCCTTCCTATGTTATTAAAGGGGACTTGCCCAAAGTGAATTACCCTCATGTAGCCTGTTGTCCTAAAAAAAAATATTTAGATTAACCAGAAAGCTCTGGCGGAGGCTACCTTTGGGGATGCCTTCACATCTCTCTGGTTCCCACAAGCCGAGGCACCTCGGCCTGTTCTGAGAGGTTTATGTTCCGGGGTCACAGACCTTGGGCATATGGTAAGAGTTGTCCGCTATTCCCATTGGAATAGCCAGCTGCCTCCTAAACTGGTCAAGGCACGAAGAGGGGAAAGCTGCGACCCCACAGCTAACCCCTCTCCCGCCAACGGAAGGGCGCGGGACAAGTACCAAATGTCCGACCTACCTGATGCATGTCTTTCTAGGATTTTCCCTGCATCACTTTTAGGCGAATTGCCGGATAGGATCCTGAAACCATAGCCCGGATGCCCTAGTTAACCCTTGGCTACGTTCCTCTACCCTCCGCATCCCCCCTTTCAAATCCCTTCCTTTAAGTGAATGCCGGGTAGGATCCTTAAAATATAGCCGGAGGGCCCTATGCTATTAAAGGGGAGTTGGCACCAAGTGGATTTCCCTCATGCAGCCTGTTACCAAAAAAAAATTTATAATTTGTTCGTATCAAAAAAGTTCTCCCCTGTCAAAAACTGAGAAATATAAATTATATGGAATCATAAATCTGATTCACTACTCGAAACTTCATCAAAGCATTTCGTCTATTTCGTACATTAATTTATGCTCATGCATTTTTCTTTTATTGTTGTTGGAGAAAGAGGCTTCCAAGTTACTGTTCCTTGGACGACCTGGATTTACGCGTGA
The DNA here is from genome assembly GCA_037074705.1 of Zhengitettix transpicula. Lineage (NCBI taxonomy): Eukaryota > Metazoa > Arthropoda > Insecta > Orthoptera > Tetrigidae > Zhengitettix > Zhengitettix transpicula. The sequence continues at coordinate 208,479,357 of CM073591.1, forward strand.
GTGGAGAACTTTCTCGATCGCAAAACGTCCGCATCCAACCAGAGTAATGCTGGACCAGACGCTGTTGGGTATACCCTGCCTGACGATAAAGAAGCTTGTAGGAAGCTCGCGGTATGATTGGCGTACAAGTGGCGAGTTGCACCACCTCACCGAGATTACGTCGCATAAACATGAAAGATGTTGGATTCGCCGCTTCCTTAGAATTACATCTTCACACGTAACCTGGAGATGACATCCAACCGTTGCAAAATACGGAGATGAACCGGATGGAAGCCCGAGAAATATCACGAACCTAATTTTCTTATGTCTTTACGTTAATTTTCAGTAATTTCATACGATCTCGTGTTTTAACTGTGCGTTTACCATAAGTTCATCCTCATTATGCCAGATGGCTTACTGCGGCATAGTGTGGACGCGGCCGTTAGCACGTGCCAACTGGTGAAGCTAAGCAAAACAGAATCGGTCCAGAGAAGGAAACCGCTACGAAAAATGAGCATGTGTCAACTGGCCTCACGCGGTTTCAAGTGTGATTCAGACTGTATCTGAGAAACGTCGTTTTTGTTATCAGCAAAATAAATTATATTTCGTTTATTTACTGATGGAGTGGAAAATGATGAAGTGATTTATCTAAATGATTCATACAGAGATCGTCCTGTTTTGTGGGAGTGTCGTTTGAAAAATTTAAAGACAGGAATAGAAAAACAGATTCTTTATTGGAAATAACTTCAAAATCACATTTTTTCATCCGAAAAAAGTTTTGAAACCTCATCCTGATCTATAGTCGGGATTCAGTTCGTACAAATCAACCAAAAGGTTTTTAAATTTATTCAAATTAACAACCAGAATTACAATTGTATGGGCTAATGTGCTAACACAGGGTACTCATTTTTTATGGTCAAGAGCTGCTGGAAGAGTTCACCCCCAATCGAGGAGCCCCCTCCCTAAAACCTATTTCAGGTCTACTGGTAGGCGCCTTTTCAGTCTTGTGTTGGCTTGTTGTTGAAGTAATGGCTGAATCAGTGGATTAATATGTTTTCAGTCTCCCCACAGTGTTTCCTGCTTCTTTGTTGGATTACGGTATGTTAAGATCAGATCGTATTGTGTGATTCCAGATATATGAAGAAGGCACGTCTGTTATGTGGCCCGCTTCTGCAATCGCACTGTAGCAAGTCTCCTGCGGTCTAATTCTTGGAACGGCTTACCTGCGGTAGGAGGAAGTAAAATAGGGAAAACAACAACCCATTCCATACATAACTAATTTATTAAAAGTATAAATACATACAATTATATAATTTTGCCCCGACTAGCCATTTATGAAACCCAGGTATTATTGTGGCAAACTAGGACTGAGAAACCGGATTTTATATAAAAAGTGCTCTACGCAGCCATGATAAATGGCGATATTGGTTACCAGACTGGGGTCTCGGCAACACAACGACGTCCCTCGCAGCTGGTCATGGACTAGGTGCCTCTGATGGAGTCTCGCTGATCTGATCCTTGCACAAAAACAATCGCAACTGCTCAGTACCACCTCTCCAGTCAGAATGCTCTCCAGGCATCCCCTTCTAGCGATCAACTGTCTTTCTATTGGTCCATTTAATTTCTTATGGATCAATAACAGGTCCTAGACAAACTGACGTAGAAAACTTCATCAGCTAGACCCTCTGCACCTGATGTTTTCGGACGGGAAAACCCCCCGATGGAGGTACAGTTATAATCCCCAGCCGGACTGGCACCAAACAGTATTTTCCGCTGATGTTGGTAAATCAGCAAAACATGGTTGCTCACACGATTAAACAAGCTGACTAAAATATTAGCATAAATCAATGAAAGAGACGCCTATTTTCAATAACGCGCTATAATTATAAATCGGAGTTTGGTTTCTTTGGAGAACAGCAATGCTCAACTTACTGGCACAGCCCAAAATCTCAATGTCATAAATCGGCTTGATAATTTCTTTATATACTACAACTTTGTTTTCCAGTGTAAGTCAAGATCTTTTACCTTGTAACCAGTTTAATTATTTAAAATTTTAGACCAATTTGTTTTCTCTTTTTCACGATATGTTCTCTGCAAGTTCGTCTTTTGTCTAAGTGTATTCCTAAATATCGGAATGACTGTTACTCGGGTATTATTATTAGATGATATGGGTGGGAATTTGCTTTTCCGAAGTGTAAAAGTTACGTGTTTAGTTAATTTTTATTTTCCATTAGGTTGTCCATTCTTGCAGTAAATTTAGGTGATGTTGTAGATGCGCTGTTTCAGTATCAGGCTGATCGTGACTAGCTATATCACTAAGACGTCAGAAAAAGTACGATTTAAAGTTGTGGGTAAATCTCTCGTGTATAATATATAAAGAATCTGTCCCAGGACACTTCCTTGAGGTACTCCTGATATTATTGGCTGGATGTCAGAAACATCTCCATTAACCTTGATTATAAATTTTCGATTATATAGAAAGGATTTAAACAAGTTGAAATAAGATGGGAGGCAGCGTTTAATTCTGTAGAGCCAGCCGTTGCGCCATACTTCGTCCAATGCCTGACTTATATAAAAAAATATGGGAGGGCAATATATTTTGTTTTCTAAAGATTCGTTGAATGAGAGTTTCTGAATCCAAATAGATGTTGAGAAGTTTCGCCGAAGTGAGGAGTTATTTTGTTTAATAATATAGATAAACTAGATAAAAGATTATTCTTCTATACGAGCTTACGTCATGTGCTTCTTTGCCAAATTTTTTCTGCGATCTTTAGCGATTTCGGCCAATATAGTTATGAATACATCGTTGAATAAATATAATAGAAGTACAATGCCCTTTTTTGGGAGTTCCTTAAGCATTATAGAACTTACTTGGTCCCAGTCCAGAAGATTTGTTTTTGTTTAATCGTCTTTAATTTGTTTTGATGTAAATTTAGTAATTATTTAGTAATCTAAGTTATTTGCTATAAAATATGTTATTTCTTCATCAGCTATGTCATCAGCAGTATTAAAAACATATGCGAGGTGCTTAGAAAAAAGATCAGCTTTCCCTTTATCGCTTTTAGCCCATGGTCATATAGTAGGCGTGAATGATCTTATTAAAGGTAGGTTTACAATAGATTTTATTTTATTTTTATTGGTCCCAAATTGAGTTGTCATATAGTAGGCATGCATTATCTTATTAAAGGTTGGTTTGCAATAGATTTTATTATATTTTTATTGGTCCCAAATTGAGTTGTCATATCTGTAAAAGTTAGAGATGCAATTTTTAAAATTTTCGCCTATTTAGTGTTGTAACTTTAATTTTAGAATATTATTTAGTTCAGTATATTTATTTTTGTCACCTGAAGCATAACTTCTGTGCCACGTACCCTTGCTCTTAATTTTTCAGCTAATAGCTTTTTTATTTATGGTGGAATATTAACTGTGTTTCCTTCATAAAGTTAGGTTTAGCTTGCATACCTGCCTGTTGTAATACGGTATATATATATATATATATATATTGTAGTGAATGACGACCTTAAGTGGCCGCCCTTGTGTCCACCGCGGGCCTGAGGAGGCCTGAGTATGAATACATTAGGCGTGCACGTGTTTCTGCCTGAGAAGGCCAAAAGAAATCGCGGGTTCGCGTCCCTTTTTTTTTACATCGTTTTTGGGGGCGGAGTAGATATAAAGACTCCGAACCCGGGTAAGCGAGAGGCGCATTGGAGACTTCGCATCGGACGCGTGAACATCGTAGCGGACCTCCAGCTCCCACCGAGATCTTCTCCTATTGGCGACTGCAAGCAGCGTGCTGATTGGCTCCTGTGGAACGCAGCATCTCTGGATCGTCGCATCGGCCCGGACTCGAAAGGCGAATTTTTATCATCGTTTCTTCGGTTGGGGACAGCCCCACCTAGGGCGGTTAGTTAGGGCATTCTCAAGGCCAGGGTCCCGTTCGCGTCGGATCAACCCGCGTCTTGTAGTCAGGCTAGTTCTTTCATCTTTTCCCCTCTTCATCTTTCTCTTGCCATCTACTGCACTCCATTGCTCCGCTAGCTAGCATGGCTAGCCCTAGCGGGAGCAGGCTAAACCCTGCCACCCCTTCCCTAAAGACGGCGACCACCAAATTAAGCGGAAAATTTAATAAAGTCCACAGAAAGGTAGTCCTCAGCGACTCCCCAACGACAGTGCTAACCATCCCTAGCACAACCAAGACGACCACCCCCAACGTGACTGCCAACACTACCAATGACAGAGCGACATTAATCATTTCTCGCGTCCCTACAGAGACGGTCGAGAAATTCCGTAACAACCCCCTCCTACTTAAAAGACTATATACTGAAAAATCACTGACGATAACAATTCCCCGACTGGGTCGCCCCATGGTTGACCCAAAAGAGACAATCCTTCTCTCCTTTTCAAACAAGGACGAGAGAGGGATATTCGAAGAGAAAATAGCCTCCAGACACTTCGGAGAGAATGCGGTATTCAGACATCCCAACACTGAGACTAATAAACCCAAAGGACCAAAAAAGAACCTGTCCCTAAGCTGCGTAGGCATAATTCCTCGCGGAATTGAAGCTGAAGAACTGCTTCAGGAGCTACGCAGCGAGGGGTACGACATAACATCTACGTCACGCATCGTGACAAACACAGGTACGACCCCATTGGTCCGTATCTACACTGACTCTCCCCAGACGCTCGCCGAACTCCTGACTAACGGACTGAGACTTGGAGGACAGCGATACCGAATCGAGGCCTCACAAACAAAAGAGAGACACTCCCCCTGCCACAGGTGCCAGCAATATGGGCACATTGCTAAGACGTGCAAAAGCGCGGCAAAATGTTTCCGATGCGGAAACAATTGCGAAGCCCGCAACTGCACCCACCCGAACTCTAACGGCGACAAATACTGTGCGACCTGCGACAGCCAGACGCACTACACAGGTCAGACGATATGCCTCAAATACCCAAAGGACGCCCCAACAATCAGGGAAATACCAGTCAAGCCGGTGGTAATGGCTAATACGTCCCCCCCTCTCCCTACGACAAACGCCTGGAGCAAACCACTTTGTTTCAACAAAACTGGACCCGCTGACGCGACGCTTCCCGATGAGACGCTGACCATCCAAGAAAATATCGGGAAGATTATTGACGCAAAACTGGACGCCCTTAAGGCCGAACTAATCGCCAAACTGGAGAGCTACATAGCCACAGTTCTGGCTAACATAGTAGAGACGCAGCTCCAGGCTAAACTGACGGCTACGCTAGAGCAAGCGTCGAAGTCGATACTCGACAGAAACCTTGCCCTAAGCATAGCCAATGACCATATCTTTGTCGGGAGTGGGCCAAATAAGCCCATGACCGCAAATACCACTAAGCCGACCAAGACTAAGACCAAAAAACAAACTGCAGGTACGATGTTGAACAACAATGGCAGTACCTAAGACACTTAAAGTGGCGCACATTAATGTCCGCTCACTCAGACAAAACCGCGATGAAGTTGAACTACTGACGCAAGACAACTCCATCGATATCCTAAGCCTTAACGAAACTCGACTGACGCCAGCGACGAGGTACAGCCTGCAGGGATACGCCGTTATGCGCAACGACCGGGGCTCAGGTGTAGCAATGCTTCACCGCAAAGAGCTCTCGGTCGTTCGCATACCGGACGCCTTCCTGGAGGACAACAATGGAATCGTCGCCGAGATCAGGGCGCAGCGTATTAGGTTGCGTATAGTAACCCTATACGTACCACCGCCAAACGCTCGTAATGTAGGGCAACTTTTCGAGTACATCTGTACTCGATATAGCAATGTCCTCATTATGAGCGATGCTAACGCTAGCCACAATGCTCTCGGAGACAGGACCACGACAAAACCGGGCAGACATCTCTTCCAGGCTATAACAACTGGCAGGCTGCAGCACATACCGACGCCGGGGTCAACACGTCAGATTGTGGTTAATGGAACCCTCCAAAGCACCTGTCCAGACAAATTTTTTATATCCCATCTCATCACAGACGTTTCAGCGGCCCCGCCACTAAATTCCGACCACATCCCCCAACTAATCACAATCTCGGCGTGCCCGATTCGTTATGAAGGAGGAGCCCCGCGGTATGTGATGCACCAAGCCGACTGGAAGAAATTCAGACAAGAACTTGACAGGAGACTACCTACTACCATTGAACTACGAACAACGATAGACCTGGATCATGCAACGGAAACGTTAACTGCCGCTGTCACCGGTGCAATGCATGAATCCATACCAACAAAGACGCACAAACCAAGAGCAGACAGACTTCCAGCGACAATAATCAGACTGATTAAACAAAAGCGGCATGCCCATAGAACCTTTCTACGCACAAGATGTCCCTATGACAAAAGACACCTCAATTACCTGCAATCGCAGGTGAAAGAGGCTGTCTCCAACTTCAGACAACGTAAATGGGAGACGTACTGCAACGATCTCGACGAGGACCGGTGCGTAAACACAGCGCGGTTCTGGAAACAGATCCAGCGTCTGTCAGGGACTAAGGCCATGCCGCGGTACCCTCTCTCCTCCAATTCCCGCATACTCCACTCGGACGAGGAGAAGTGTGAACTCCTCCGGAATCACCTTCAACGAGTCCACACCATACCGCAATCCCCTAAATTTCTAGAAAACTTCCGTCAAGATACCATCCAATTCCTTAAAACCCATAACCAAATCACAACTCCCCTAAAATCAATCCCACCCGACTACGAACCTAATGATAATTTAACTCGCCCAATCATACCCGCAGACTTAACCTCTATCCTGCCCAAACTCAAAAATACTGCTCCAGGGCCGGATGGTATCAGCAATCTTGTACTAAAACATGCTACACCCCACTTCCTTGATATCCTATGCAGGTTCTATACATCGAGCCTGCATCTAGGGTATATTCCGGCCACCCTCAAACATGCCCATGTCCTCCTCTTTCCCAAACCAGGGAAAGACCACTCCAACCCAGACAGCTACCGACCAATATCCCTCACCTCCACATTCAGTAAAATCCTAGAGAGGGTACTAGTAAGACGCCTACATGTTTGGCTTGACGAACATGCACCGCTAGGAATGACGCAAGCCGGGTTTCGACCCGGCATAGACATGACGGACCAAATACTACGAGTACTGACCGCCCTACAAGACGGACAACAAAGGCGACGCTCGTCAATACTGGTGTGTCTTGACGTACAGAAGGCCTTTGACACCCTATGGATCGAAGGCCTAAAAAGAAAATTAATAGAAAGAAAAATCCCTGCCACGATGTGCCGTTGGCTCTGTGACTTTCTCACAGGACGAACGGCGCAAGTGAAAATAAGAGCCACACTTTCAAGACCATATACCCTACATGCAGGCGTCCCGCAAGGCGCTGCAATATCCCCACTCCTCCACCTCCTGTACGTTCAGGACACGCCCGTAAAGACTGACGAACCGCGGCTAGGACTGGCACAATTCGCCGACGACACTGCCTACTGGGCCACCGGTAGACGTCACCCTGATGCTGTGGCAGTCATAAACAGCCAACTAAAAGACCTAATGACGTGGTGCAATAAGTGGCGCATCACACTCAACGCTGACAAGACGCAAGTCCTAGCCGTGAGACCACGACAAAAACCAGGCTTAGGTGTCGTGGAGAGATACAAGATACGACTAGACAAAGAAACGCTGCCATACCGACAAGAGATTAAATACCTCGGAATTACGATAGACAGACGACTGACCTTCGACCCACATTATCGTAACGCCTGCAACATCTCAAAGACAAGACTATCCACACTCCGGCTATTAGGTGGAAGAGCAGGATGCCAACCAAAATCACTAGTCACCCTATATAAAACATTAATTAGACCAGTCCTACTTTTTTGCCACTCATTACTATTAACTGCTACAGAAAAATCAAAGAAGAAAATTAATATCTGTGAACGCAAAGCTATCAGAGTAGCGTACAGAATCCGCCCACACACATCCAACAATGCACTCTACCACCTAGTAGCCAAAGACATACAGCCATTACCACAGGTAGCCCAAAGACTGCAGCGAAACTACGCAATGAAGGCCTACACACGCCCCTTTTACAGACAGACTTTAGACAGCATCCCAACCCGTGACAGAAGCCCACTATACCATTTAACAATCAAGACACTGAACGATTTAACAACAGCCTGACGACAGACGAAGACAAACAAACAAAAGCTATAAACAAAGCACGTATAAATAAAAATTAAAATTAAAATAAAATCTTCGCCGTCTTTTCCCAACTATCCAACTGTCTCAAATCAGCTACCTTTCCTTCCCTCAAAATGTAACTAAAACCCAGCAGTATTAAAAACATGGCAATCACCGCCCCACCTAAAACAAGTAAAGCCTCGAGAAAAAAAAAAGAGGTATCCTTCCACCTCGGACAAAAAAAAAAAGAGGATTCCTACCCTCCCTCGGAAAAAAAAAGAGGAACTTCCCCCTCGCACAAAAAAAAAGAGGAATATCCCCCTCGCACAAAAAAAAGAGGAACTCCCCCCTCGATAAAAAAAAAGAGGGCTCCATATCCACCTCGCGAAAAAAAAAAAGAGGACACCTTACCCTTATCCCACTAGCACTACAAAATCCGACGCGGCGCCGGTACTCAGCCACGATATTGCCCACAGCAGGCTGTAGAGGCCAACGTGCCTAACCAGCCAGGGTATGCCAAAGGCATACTCAAATTCCAATGATGATGATGCTGATGGTAAGCGAGAGGCAGACGCTGGTAGACTGATAGACGCTGGGAGACGGGGACGCAGGCAGAGAGGCAGACGGGGACGGAGGCACAGGGAAAAGCAGGCAGACGGAGAGGCAGACAGAGAGACGCAAGAAGAGACGCAGAGAGACAGGGAGACGCAGGGAGACGGAGACGCAGAGATTTTGAGGGACGTCCATCGCAGGGAGGCCGAAGAAGGAGATCGTGTGCTGACGCCACAAGTTAAGTAAGCATCACAATATATGTAAAGTACATTCAAAAGTGGAATTCTTTTACACAGTGCGGAGATAGACTCTGTTCTTGAGTAGCCACCGAACCGCCCACTGTACCCTGTTGAGAAGGAGAACTTTTTAATCAAGCCGGAGCTAATTTTAATTTTTTGCAGACCAATGTATATCTGCTGGCGCCCAACAATATTTTTTAATGTATTTTTGTATTTTTTGTAGTTTTGATGTAATAAAGTTAATTTTTTTATATTAAGTAATAAAAGGCAAATCATTACAATATATATATATATATATATATATATATAGCAGTTGTGCTAACAGTTTCTATAATCAGAGTACGGTCATACTACATTTAGGTAAGTAGGTAATATGCCATAGACGATAAATAAGACCAAAAGATCTGGAACTTTATTTGTATTATTAGGCCAATATGTCGGAATACCTGTAAATATGACAGTATCTAATACTTTAAAAATTAAAAATTCTTAACAAATTTAGATTTTAAAGTTATTTTAGAAATTAATAATAAAGTTGATAAATCTGTGAAACCAGGGAAAAAGAAAAATGATAAAAAATAGCATAACGTAATATAAAAAATTAACTGTAGCGAACACAATTGCAAAAAAGTTTCATATGACAGCCTAAACGTGCACTCGTAATTATAAATGGTATAAAGAACTCCCCAATTTGGTAAAGTAATAAAAACCAATCCAAGCAAGGCACAAACATTTGTGTTTTATTCGTGAATAGCACATATATTGCAGTTTTAAATTGCCGAGTTTTAAAAATAACATCACGCAATTGGCGGCCTTTACTGTTAATACATTAATCGAGTCTCTCCCGGACGTTTTCCATAAGCTTGCGGGTCATCTCGGGCGGAATGTCGGCAGCATCCTGGATTATCGCCACTTTAAGAGCATCCAAAGTTTGGGGCCTTTGAGATAATCCTAGAGAAAGGAATCGCAAGGTGTCAAATCTGGCGAGCGTGGCGGCTACCGCAAGGAGTCCAGGAAACATTTCCCTCAGAATGCCAAGTGAACGACGAGATGTGTGGGCTGTTGATTAAGTTGGCGAGGACTTTTGTTTCTCCGTAGAACGGCATGTAGATTGCTCTATCGGAGGATTTACAGCGTCCACGTTGTCCGGTCCTCTTCCTGTCCGAGGTTCACGAGTGTATTTACTTTTTAACGCAGAACCTTTTGCCACCCAATTGTGAATTGTCTTTTTATCGGGAATTAATTAAATAATGTGTCAGAAACAGGTCATTTACCTGCATTATTTTTTTCATATCAAACAGACGTAAAAATAAAACATTTAAATTATTGTTTATTAATAAAATTATTTGAATGTTAGTATGAAATCTCTTCGTAATTATTTTAAAAACTACAGAGGTTGAAAAACAAAATTTACACGATTGATGCTGTAAATTTTTTTATTCACCTGACATGCGTAAGATTACCGGAGGTCTCTTCTAAAGTCATTCAGTAAACGCTTTTCTACATATGTTCCATTGCTTTCTTTCAACAAACTCCCCCGTTCACGTGTACATCTTCCACTATTGAGAAATAAGTCTCTTTCAGCACCGACTTTATATTGGGAAATATGTAGAAATGTCAAGGTGCTGAATGAGGGGAATTGCAAGAATTTTCAAGTGTTATGATGTATTCACTGGCTGAAAATTACTTGAGTGATAACGCTACGTGTGCAGGAGTGTTGTCCTCATGCCAGAGCCGCCTATTAAAATTCACAAATGAACCGATATCTTATGAAAGAAATAGTTTCAAGATATTTATGTGCATTAAGTGTTAAATTTGTTTTTATTCGATTGACAAGAAAATAAAGGTTTTAAACGAAAATTATAAGTATTAGATTGTCCTTATTTACACAACATCCATATGTCACTGGTCAGAACTGTACTAAAACCATGTAATAGCTTTACGAACACAAAGTTAGTTTCATTGTTTAAAACTGAGATTTGGACATGTTATGCCATTATCAACTTGATAAGTAATATTATTATCTTAAAAACTTTAAATAATAAGTGGCCGCGTGTTTCAGAACTACCTGCATTCAAGTACTATGTACACGATGAACGCAAGTGTATGGTTAGTTACGAAGCACACGGCCACTAATTATTTATGTGATTTATAGTTTTTAAGATAATAATATTTCGTATAATGTTGAAAATGGAATAACGACGAAAGCTCAGTTTGAAACAATGAAACTAACATTGTGTACGTGAAAATGTTACATGATTTTATTACAGTTATGACATAATCTATATTCACATTTTTTAAAAACAATGTCGTGGTCGAAAAGTGATACATGTTTCACAGTTTGTAATTTTTTGTCATTTTGTATTAAAGTATAAAAGAGTGTTCGATCGGCGAATCTGTTCGTTCAGTTACATTAAATCAGTTTAAATGAATTTAAATATTATGGTGGTATTTAATGCTAAAGTTTATGAAGAAAGTTGAAGTTGCAGTCCCGAATTCTAATAAAACTAATATTTTTGTGAGGGAAAATCATGTAAATCAGAATTGTTACTCGTCCAATAACTTTACGAATTTTTAGTTTTACCTCTATGAGAAAAAATAAGTAATAAACCAAACGAGCCGACGGAGAATAAAGTACTTTCCCCACTCTCATTTTCCTTCATGTTAAATTTGAAATTTCAGCTTCTAAAAGCAAAAGGCCATTGAAATGTTTGTGGGCAAGAACACGACGTTTTTGTACGACCGTTTTAGTTGATAGAAGTATCAACGTGAGTAAAAATATACAATTATCCATTTTTGTGGATAAAAAATAAGTGGTGATATTCGCCTAATTGATGTGTATCCTTATTCACCTGGTGGACGAAGTGTGTTGTTTCTATCCTATTTAGAAGTCAGCACTTCATACCAGCGGAATCTTGCAATATTTCGTCAGTTCCGGGTCACTGCTTGTTGAAAAACTAGTAGCCTTGACGAGAAATCACTGTAACCGAGCGTTCTAAACCATTTTGTCTACTTTCTGCTAACGTACAACCCTCTTAACTCCGTTACGTTTTCGCCCTTACAAGTCTAACTATGTTTTTATGACTGTGATGTATAATGTAAGTTAAAAGGAACATCCGTCGCAATGAGTAGTATTCGTGGTTAAAAACTCTTTCACCTTTAACCTTCTCCTAACATTCTGATTGTTACCAATCAACTAGCCGAAACTAATTCAACTCCGTGACATACTAAACCTTGGATTCAACTCGATTCTCGATTGTTTTGAATAATTTAAAGTAATGTCACACTACGCCCACTCTTAAATATCGTCCCAAACCCGAAAGGGGTTGAAATTGTACACGGAGAACATGTAGAGAAATTTTATAAGGCTCACTGATCCCGAAATATATTCACATGACACAAAAATCGGCCATATGAAATGTTAACAAATTTCTGCCACCGCCCACCATCACCCAGCCCCACACCACAACCGCCTACCCACGCGCGTTGACCAGATTGTCATAAATAAAATTAGCCACATACATTTTCCTGGATTTGACTCCATTTTTGGTCGTATTCGCATTAGTTTGCTGTAACGCAACACCAAACATCACCCTTAAGCGTGCTTCACTCCCAAGTCCGAAAGTGGTTGAAATTATACACTAATAATATCGGTATAAATACTATCAGTCTCTTTGACCACGAAAAATATTTATTCGACGCAAATATCGACAGTGTTTGCATGTTTCAAACATGCCTCCTATCTACTGTGGGTTTAAAAAAAGTTTAATGTCATAATTAAACTCAGCAACATCCATAACCACGGATTCAAATCCAATCTCGGTTGTATTCGCGTTATTTATATGAAACGTCCTCCACCCACACCCCTAAGGGTGCTCCTTTCCCACGATTTAAGAGATGGACATTATACAAACATTACATCGGTAGAAACACTATCAATCTCTTTGACCCCGAAAAATATTTTTCGAATCGAATATCGGAAATTTTCCACTCCCGTCTACCCCCGCTCCTGGGGGGGAAGGGGGTTAGACGTGTCTCCTGGTCGCAGAGAACTCGTGTCCACTGGTGTAGATTTGTATTTAATAGATATTTATTAAAGATTTCTAGACACTATGATTGCATGCAGTCTGATAATAAGTCAGCAACAGATTTCTCTGAGAAGAGTTTATTGTTTTTGGAAATTATAATTCATTTAACAGACGACTGTGATTTATATAAAGTGGTATAATTTTATGATTTCATTATTCTGTAAATAATTAATTTCAAAATATTTAGATTAACTGTTTATCTTATCAGATCTCCATGTATGCACTCAGCAACATGCAAGCAACGTATTAGAATCTACAGGAAATGGGGAAACAAGAAGCTGACATATTGAAATTATTCAAATAAAATATGCAAGAAACCATATAAGAACTATAGTGATTTGAAAATAGTTGATACATTTTGCAACAAAGACGGGTTGTTATGAAGTGCAATGTTTACGCTGTGGACACACAAGTAGAGGCTCCAAATGAATAAAATTAAGATTTAAGGTAATTAATCTCATCTTCTGAGTAAGGAGATGACAAATTGTGTTCCTGATATAAAGGCACCTTTAGCCTGAGTAGGAGAATCAGGCAAGGAGTCGCAGAGCACAGAGTTTTGTCGCATCGTTAATGAGAATTCGGATGAAAGCGCATTCAAGTTCCCTCCTCCACGGAACAAGTGGCACAATGCCAAAACACAATATTAAACTTACGTTATCATCTTCGCTTGGCTCAAAGCATGAAACTGCTTACCTGCTAATAACGACGTTCTGAAATAAAATTGGGACAGCTTCATTCTGTGTATGCTTATAACTAAAATTCTTTATAATTGCTACAATTATATGTTAAAAATTACTTGCTTTATAAATTACAAACTCTCAAAAATTAAACCAATTAACGTGAAAATAATTCTGAAAGACAAAGAATGATTTGTTTCACGTATGTATTTTTATATAATTATCAATTTTGTAGCATAATGAAAATGTGTGGTAAAATTTAAGAGACATTAAAATTCTTCTCTAACATTCCTATTTCAATATTTCGTGACCTAAATTAGTAATACAGATTTTAAGATGCGTTCTTCATTTATTATTATTATTATAAAATTTATCGAATTATGTCAACATACGTTTATTCATTCCAACCGGAAGTAGAATATTGTAGAATTATGTAGTTTACTGTGAGAAAAATGGGGTTCTTTTAAGTTCTAATAAAATTTCTTACGAGGTAAATTTACTTTCGATTTTCTTCAACTTCCGATATTGCAGTTGTGCACGTTGGCAGTGATAGCTGGTGTGCATATTGATTAAGTCAAATTCTCACTGGTCAACCAAAGGTTTCTCCGAAATTTGTGAACGCCAATGTATTAAAAATCCGAGCATTGGGGGGAAAAAACCAGGCGGAGTTTTCAAAATGTTGTTCATTAAATGTTATTGGGTAGAGCTTTATTTCGCATTTGATATAAACCTGAGAGAAGGCGCCATAACAAACGTGAAGATGTGAACAAAATATCGGAAGTGGATGGGGGAGGTGGGGGGAGGGGGCGCAGCGAGAAAGTTGCAGAATGCGGCAGGCGCTGTAGAAGTATGGCGCAAAAAGTATTAGAAAATGGAGGAATATTTACATTATACAGTAGAAAAATACATGAAAGATAGAAATCGTAGTTATGTGTGAGCGATAATCAGACTGTGTTGGGAGGTGGAAAGCAGAACAGAAAATGTCCATAACTTCGGAAAAAGTCTGCGGCAATAGCATTATTTGCGGAATGGCGTTTAGTGAATAATGACGTAAACACCTGCAATTAGAAGTCCAACTGGAACGAAACAATGGAAGCCTTCTATGATGTATTATCCTTTTCTTGATAAGGCTAAAGGTTAGTAATAGTCGGAATAATTTATAGACACTATCACGCTCTGTATATTAAAGTAGTTTATCACATATCCACAGAGAAAGTACGAATAATTAAAATATTGATTCACTGTAGTTATATGACAAGAATGATAATAGTTATTAAATCAGAAATATATTATTTTTTATTAATTATATTAATAAATTTCAGTTTATTTGTTTATGTTACAGAAATAAAATATTACTTTCTTTAATAAAACTCACAAACCATTATTAATTATTAGAATGTAAAATAACTTTGTTTCTTAAGAAATATATTTTTAAAGAAAAATTACAAGTTACATTTTGTAATTAAGTCTCCATATCACTTCTGAAATACGATTGAGACGTTAATATTTGTACTACTGTAACTTAAATATGTTAGGCCTTTTATTTAGGTGGAAAATTGTAGGATAATGGATGCGTAAGGCAACATATCATAGAACACGTTAAATTGACTGGTGTTGGGATTTTAGTAATGTAGTCAACTATAGGATAATACTGCATCTATATGTTAAACAACTTCATAGTGCATATGTGTAATACCCGAATATTTTTTTACAAATACTTAATTTTGGGTATGCGATTTGAAAATACACATTTTTTGTAATAACTTCCATGAACTTAATACGAATTCAAATATGCATGTGTGAACGTTGAATAGAATGTCGTCCACTGATGGCAAATATGCATTTTATTATCACGAAATAATATATAATCTATACTATTAGATTTGTGTGTTTAATTTCAGCAAACAAATCAGAAATCAAAAGAATTGAAGGATGCGATGATCCATATGTAGAATTGTTTTGAGATATTTGAGAGCTCCAAATAAGATATTCTTTGATTAAATAGTAAAAGAATATAAAGTTCATAAAATTTGATTTTTTAACAATCGTTAAAATCGAGGGGAATCGAGTTAAATATTAACAAATACTATCAACAATGTAATACAGGACAGTTATATAGCTACAAGGGAAACATTACCAGGAAGTGTAGTAAAATTGAAATTAAAAGTTTTTTTAAATGTTTTAGAATGGTTTTAATGTGGCGGTGAATTCTACGTTAATGGCTTTCGGCGGCGGATTACCTCATAAACGAAACATCCTTTCAGATTATTTTGAATAATAAATTTCGGAAACCTTGAATCAGGGATGAGCCAAATCATTTTTAATATTAGAAATTAGTATAGACGTCGATTTCTCGTTATATGAGCCAATCTCCATAACAAATATAGATAAAAAAGGCATCACTGGAAGTAATTCCTTGTATAAAACTAAAAGAGCAGTGAAAATACTTAAGAAAACGTGAAATTTATCTAACAATCAAGAAAAAGAAATTATTGCCGTCTTGAAAACTACCGACCTGACGAATGCAGGCAGAGAATAAATAAAAGCAATTTTCGTATAATATTGTAATTCTTAGAACGTTTATGCCAAATATTTACCACCAATCGCAAGCATTTAAGACTGGAAAACTCATTTTTAAGGCCCACGCAGAAATATAAGGCAGATCGTATACTCGAAGTCCATCAGAAATCTAATACAATATTTCAGAAACATTTTTTCTACTATTAGAACATATAGAATAGTAAGTAAATGCTTTGACATGATTGCAGCGTGACTCGAATAAGGTACCGTCCATTGGCGGGATTCCAGGATTCATTCAGTGACGTCTGCAGGCCACAGTCTTTTTAGTCTTCTCACTACAGGCTTTTGGAAGTAGATTTTGGCGATGAGTTCGTTGAGTTCATTTAGGGTGCGTTTCTTGCTTTGAGTAGCATAAGTCTTGATGACTTCTTTGAGGAATGGGATTCTAAGATCGGGATGAGGAGTTTGGTTACTGGTGAACCAAGATGCGATGGATAGAGTACGCCTGGTCTGTGTACTGCATCAGCATAGATCTATTCCGTAATAAGATGGCTTTGTGTAGCAGGAATTTGTTTTCCAGTGTGAGCTGTGATTTACCTCCATAGTGCATATTTTTATGGTTTCATATGTGGAATCAATTCCCTCGAATTGAACTTCGACGTATGTTTATGTTGGATATCAGTTTAACATCCTACGGTATCATTTCTTGTCAAAGGCTTGTTGGATATCCAAGAATAACGTCGCACATAATTTTTTCCTTCGATGGTTTCTTTTATGTGAAATACTATTCTATGACATTGCTGTATGGTAGTGTCCTTCGCGAAATGCCAAACTGGTAAGTTTGGTAACTCCTCCGGAGTTGTTCCATCTTTGATTATGCATAACAGTAGTCGTTCAATTATTTTTGATAGCAGAGGCAACATGCTTATTGGGATGTGTCTTCTTGTAGTGGTTTCCCGCATTTAGCAATCATAATTATTACGGCAAATTTCCATTACGTAGGGAATTGGGGTACTGATAGACTGAGGTATATTGTTGTTAAGAGTACTGCCGATTTTTAGGAAGGCATTTTTAGTATATTTGATACTATAAGAAGCTTTGAGCCAGTTATGACATACCTTAGCAGATGAGGTTGGTTTCAAGGGTAGCGAGTGAGTTGAGATGTTCCTCAATTTCTGTATCAAAATTATTATTATTAGATGGAAACTGGATTAAGACTTAAGAAAATGTTTCCCGAAAGTTTTTGCTTTTTCTTCGTTAGATTGAGCCCATCTTCCACTATGTTTTCTTAGAGGTGGAATTTGAGTAATAGGCCTTTAACTTTTTTAGTGACTTTCCAAATCGTGCGATCATCTGGTTAAGGTACTTGAATGTTGCACATCTGCCAACTTACAATACCAATTCAACCAAATATGCGACCTATAACGATCACTCAATGTCCTCAAACGAAAATGTTTTCACGTACAGTCAAATAATTATTAAAAAAAATTAACATCAATCCTCTATTTATTAATTGGTTATGAGAAAAAGAATTCCGTTCAAGCTCAAACTAACTGAAAACTTTACATTCTATATCCAACAATTGAGAACAAACAATTCATAATAATAAATTTTTTGTCTGTTAATTGCATAGAATAGTGCAATTTTAGTATACTTTTACTATATATGCATTAGGAGTTTCGAAACCGATGCTATATAAATTGCTGTCTATCTGTCACGCTGGTGTAGTTCGCTTTGAATGCGGAACACGGATTTTGTCCACCTTGCAACGTATAAAAATATTTGATTTCAAAAGTAGACGAGAAGGTAATATTAATACAAGTAACAAAAAGTATTAAATTAAAAATTGATATTTATCTAGCATTAAGTATAAATATAATAAAAAAATTACATTTCCAATTTCCTACTTAATTGGCATTCATTTTTTTGTTGTATGTTGGTTCACTATTCTGATATCATGTAACGATCATTTTAGTTAAGCTGTAAGACCGGCCGTGTCAGGGTGGCTTAGAGCTGTTGGGCGACTTGACAACGTGATCAGTGCGCTACAATAACATGCGGGTGTGGACCCTCACGTCTTGGCCTGAGAACAGCAGATGTAGTTGAGGGTGTGAGCAGGAGAGACTACAGACGACAAGACATATACTGCTTGGCAAGTTGTCTTGGGATTGAAGAAAAAAGAATTGCCATTTTATCATATACAAAATTTAATATTTTTTTTTTAGGGCAACAGGCTACATGAGGGTAATCCACTTTGGGCAACTCCCCTTTAATAGCATAGGAAGGGATTTGAAAGGGGGGATGCGGAAGGGTGGAGGAAGGTAGCCAAGGGTTACTAGGGCCCCCGGGCTATAGTTTAAGGATCCTACCCGGAATTCGCCTAAAGAAATGCAGGGAAAATCCTAGAAAAACCTGCATCGGGTCGGTCGGGCATTGGGTACTTGTCCCACGCCCTTCCGATAGCGGGAGAGGAAGTTTAATATATATTCCTCATTTTATAAATTTTAAAATTAAGGACCTACACTTCAAAATGTATTTTTATTGTAATATTTTGAAATTTATTGAATGGAACATCACTCAACTTTTACCATTGTACTTAAACAATAAATTTTTTA
This sequence comes from Zhengitettix transpicula, assembly GCA_037074705.1. NCBI lineage: Eukaryota > Metazoa > Arthropoda > Insecta > Orthoptera > Tetrigidae > Zhengitettix > Zhengitettix transpicula. The sequence continues at coordinate 208,498,202 of CM073591.1, forward strand.
AGACAATATTTCCCAAGTTCCACAAATTGAAGTCTATGTTACACATCAAGAAATCCAATAAATTTCAAAATTTGTTCAACCACAAATATTGGTATCTTAAAGAAGTTAATAGTTTCCATGAGAAGTGGTTTAAAAATCTCACTGATGTTCAGGTTCCTCGTAAGGCCCTTGGCCACAAATTTCCCCTTCCTTCTAATAACCTCTCAAAATCTTATGTTTTTCAAATTGTCAAATGTGTTCAGAGCTCTGTATACAAAATTCCCCTTTCTAAACAAGTCACTTATTAGTCACCCTGTTATTAACTTGCACTAAAGGCAGCCGTCATCGGAACGGCGTAGGACAAGTACTAAATACCCGACCTACCAGATGCATCACTTTTAGGCGAATTGCCGGGTAGAATCCTTAAAAAGTAGCCCGGGGCCCTAGTTAATCCTTGGATACCTTCTTCTACCCTTCCGAATCCCCCCTTTCAAATCCCTTCACGTGGATTACATCCATGTAGCCTGTTACTATAAAAAAAACATTTAAACACAGAAATTATCTCGTTGCTTGATTTAGGATATTATTAAGAAACACCCAGACCATTTAAAGCTGCTAATAAGTAAGTCGTTACTGTTCTTCTTTCTCTACTTTACTTTTACTATTCCAAAACTTTTAAATTATTGGATGACCAACACACTTACTCTACTTGTTCATCAAACTGCCTCAATAGTACCATCGAAAAGTTCAAAGTCTTACTCAAAAGATGGAAACAGAAATTCTCTCATAATTGTGCTGGAGCACTACCTGATATCCTTAAAAAGATATCACATTTCGTTCAATTGTCAGTTCTATAGGCAGTCCTTTGTGTGGTCTGTCAACTTACCTACAAAAATTATTTCCTTAGGCTTACATAAAGAAACTAAGTTTTCAATCAAGAATTCCTTAGATTTTATTTCAAAGATTTAAAAACTTACTTATTCCAGATAAACATATTCTCCTATCTCTGGATGTTTTTTATATTAAGTTTTGATTTATCAAACACAATGCAGTAATTTATTAAGAATGTTTTATAATAGCATAACATAGAGAAAATGATAAACTGACTGACTAACTAAACGTTCTAAAATAGTTCTTTAGGGGTCTCTGCTGTCGCAGATACACTGCCAACTGTTAGGAAACAAATGTTGAACTGTTCTATTTTTTTAACAAATCACGAGTCTTCGAGGGCTATTCTCTCGCAGGCAATACTTGCGAGAGCTGTTCTCTCGCAGGCAGACCTTGTAGGAGAGATACGAAGAGGCTACCTTTGGGGATACCTTTTACTCTCCGTTTTTCAACTAAGGTTCCCACAAGCCGAGGCACCTCGGTCTGTTCTGAGAGGTTTATGTTCCGGGGTCACAGACCATGGGCATACGGTAAGAGTTGTCCGCTATTACCATTGGAATAGTCGGCCAGCTGCCTCCTAAACTAGTCGAGGCACGGAGAAGGGAATGCTGTGCCCCCACAGCAAACTCCTCTCCCGCTATCGGAAGGGCGTGGGATAAGTACCCAATGCCCGACCTATCTGATGCAGGTTTTTCTAGGGTTTTCCCTGCATTTCTTTAGGCGAATACCGGGTAGGATCCTTAAAATATAGCCCGAGGGCCCTAGTTAACCCTTGGCTACCTTCCTCTACTCTTCCGCATCCCCCCTTTCAAATCCCTTCCTATGCTATTAAAGGGGAGTTGCCCAACGTGGATTACCCTCATGTAGCCTGTTGCCCTAAAAAAAAAGAAAATATATTTTTTAACAGTTTCCTTATTCACTAATATTGCTTTTGATTTGTTTCTCAACAGTCTTAACTCCAGAAGGAAGACATAACCCCTACTGCGATCAACCTTCCATATGTTTCACCTTCCACAACAAATTTTACCACCAGATCCTTAGGTTTCCTATGGGTTCATCATTATCTCCTATTCTAGCGGAGTCAGTTATGAGACACTTGGAAAATTATTGTCTTGGAAAACTTAATTTCAAACCTGTTCCTTATCACTCATATGTTGATGATATTTTTTGCATCATTCCTTATAACGGTATAGATGACATTTTAACTGTTTTTAATGGGTACAATCCACATTTACAATTCACTTGGCAGTGTCAACAAAATTACACTATCAGTTTCTTAGAGGTATGTTTCCAATTATTCATCATAAGTTAAGGTTTTACTGGTACCACAAACCAACCTTTTCAGGCAGTGTTCAACATTTTTTTGTCTTGACATTCCTGTTATTATTTGGTTGATAAAGCTATATTATTATCCAATCCTGTCCATCGTTTTAAAAACATCAACTATGACAAAAATGTTTCACTGCCAAATCTCTATCTTATTGAATTTATCTCTAAGTAAATGAACATTAGATAAACTAAAATTAATTTAGTAAACAACCAAAACCATGTTATAATGAAAAATATGTATAATGAATTTATTGTGTTACCTTTCCATTTCATCTTACACAATTGTTTAAAAATCTACAATGTTCTCTAATTTTTAAGTCAAAATTTTCTTTTTGTGGTTTCATCAAAGGACACAAAGATCTTAATAGTAAGTTTTCCACTACCAATGTTGTTTATAAAATTAAGTTTTTAAATTGTGACTTTTTTATATCGACCTAACAAAAAGAATTTTAAATACTAGGATTAAAGAACGAAAATCAAATTTCAAATTTTCAACTCGTAAACATAGTCCTATCACCAAACATAACAAATGTATTCACAGTTTCTATTTTAACATATTTATTTTAGACAGATAACTGCATGATTGGAAAACATTAATTTCTGAAATTATGTCTATTAAAAATCAAACAATGCTTAATATAAAGCATGACACAGAAAATCTCAACAAATTATATGATGTTTTCTTTTAAGTTCTTTGGTTCTTATTTTTTAACTTTGATTTTAGTTCCTTATTCAATATCCAGTGTTAAGCTATTCGCTGTTCGAAAAAGACGCTGATCCGTGTCGGAACGTCCGGCATTTTTAAATTGAAATATACTTAGTTTAAGTTTGTCGGTAGCAAGATCGTTTTTAGAATTATTATAAATATACTCTTTAAAGTAGACAATAAAGTCCTACAATTGGGATATTTAATACAATTAAATTTGAGAACTGATATTTATCTGACTAAGTACAAATAAATTAAAAAAATTAGACAATAAATTCAGGAAAAATGGGATATTAATTACAATTAACTTCCAGAATTACATCTCATGAGATTACAAAAAAGAAATACAACGTTTCGTCCAAACTTTAGGTTCTCATCAAGTAATAGATTAATTCTAAAGGTCTAAATTTATATACAAAAGAATATCTTGATTATCTTTTGAACAAAATTAATTCCAATTATTAAAATTATATATAGAAAGTAATAATCAATAATCAAAAATGTTAAAATCACTTCATTATAAAAAATGATTTGGATTCAAGTAAGTGTAAAAACGTCAGTAAACATGCTCATAAACAAACATATTTATATATTTTACAATGCCCCTCAAGTTGTGTCAGAAATGTGATATCGCAATGATCTGGTGAAAAACAGTTAGTGTTCAAACAGACTTAAAATAAAAGATTAAATGTATCGTAGATATGATATTTCTGTACAATACGTTTTTTTGGAACCAGTGAATAGAATTTTCTTTACACTTTTATAAATACAAATGTAATTTTGATATTATAAGGAATTTATCTTAAGATTTTCGATTATTGTAATTAAATTCAATATATAATTTTAATTAATTAAATTAATTCTGTTTACACTTAAAGAAAATCATGACGAAATATTTGTAAATGATTTTTAATTTTTTTTAATGAATTACCTGATAACATCCTAAATTTCTAATGAAACGTTGAATTTTTTTTGTAATTTCATTGGATGTAATTCTCGCATTTGATAAAATTAAATATTTAATTTTTCTGATTAATTTAATTATTTCTGGCTAATTAAATTATTTCCAATATAAAACTTGATATTGGAATAATACAGCACACCATAGACAAATATTTTTGATAAAAAATCAACGTTAAGAACTGTAGCGCGATAGTTTTATTATAGATATATATATGTTTCATTTTAACATAATTAGATATTAGCAAGGGTTGAGAGCTTGGTAAGTAGGAATTTGAGCAGGCGCTGCCGAGACGGGGAGATAATCCCTCCAGTCTGGAATTGGACACGTATGATTTGACCCTCGGAATTTACCTGGACTGTCACACCGTGGGAAACGTTTCTGAGAAAATCCCAGAAATTTGAGTGAACACGTGACTGCCTGAACCAATGACATTTCTTGGTTCAGGAAAGATCGATCCGAAGATGATCGAGACGATCGATTTTTGACATCCAGCGAGGGGCCTGAAAAAGAAAAGTAGGACAGAGAAGGAAAAACCGTCGCCAGCGACGGACGTGCAGCCCCAACTTGCAGATTCGAGAGGACCCGGAAAGATCGAGGGTTTCACACGATAACGGCCAGACAACAACGAAGGTAACTGCCAAGTATCTCAATCCTTGACGCGCCTAGGGGGAATTACCGTAGATCATGTTTAACTGAGATTAAGGGATCAGATTGTTTTTTCAGGCTAACTGAACTCTGTGTTTTTTTATTTTTGTCCATGTTCAGATGATTAATTAATAAATTCTGTAAAATATCCTCTTAATTTATCATGTAAAAAACCTACCACTACAGAACATTGCACCATGTTTTAACTGACGTATGAAAAGACGATACATATTTGAGTTAAGTATAAATAAATTAGAATTTAATGCAAATAAAATAGAGAATTATATTTCCTGAAAGTACAATAAAAGGAGTACTCGTTTTATTATAATTTTGTGCGACTTAATTCTCCAATTTAATGGAATTAAATTCAACTTACTTATTGGTTGATTTATTTATTTTATTAAATACCTTTATAAGACCTAGTAGTAGCTAACCTGTTGCTGGTTCTCCCTCTGAGTGTTGAGGCGGGCCTCGACGCACTGCCTGGTTTCTATGAAGGCCTGCCGCTGGGCCAGCTCGCTAGGGTAGTGCGTGAACACTCCTGCGATGTTCGCACACGCCAGCAGTAACGCGTTGCACGCCAGCTGCGACAGGGAACCAAACGTTAATCTAATAACTTCAATTATTTAAAATATTTCTTAATAATGTTCAGAGAAAGAACATTATCAGGCTAATTAAGGCACTCGACCCTCATCAATATATTTTGAACAGCCGTTCAGAAGAAAATAATTAATAAAGAATTATTAGGATGCATAAATAGAAAACTATATTTTTTCACACAATAATAAGCTGATAATGTTCAAGTGTTGCCCAATACGTATTATGATATGAAGCAGACACATTTCGCATCTTCAATAGCTGCGTGATGTATATCTACTCCAGAAATAGTTGAAATACACAGAAGTGATAGTTATTTACTCGATGCTGAAGTTTCACACAGTTTGTGAACTAATTCTGGAAGAACAGAGTCACGTTCTCAATTTAGACACACAGACTAACCACAAAGGTAAACGTAGAAATTCCATTCTTATCTGCTTTACTTGTATATGTCGGGCTTTAATAGCCCCTACACCGTACTTTAAATGACCTTCATTTTTTAAATATTAATCATAGGTTCTATTTTACTGACACATCGAAACTAATCAGTCATTTTTAAATCGTTCATGTAATCATCTAACAATGTTAGTTGGGCGTACTTTGTAAATGAATTGATAATGGATAGAACGAGCTGGCGATGAGGCAGGTGGGGGTGGTTGTTGGATGGGGGTCGGGGTGACGTTGACTCAGTCACAATGCCCGTTATTTATGTGGAACATGATTATAATATTCAGTATTTAGTTTAGAATAAATTTGATCAGAAATGAGTAGTTTGGATTATTTATTTCAGTCGCTAATTTCGAAATAAATTTTTAGAAAGTCATGGTCTAAAGGTAATTATAATATTATCTCATATATTTTTAGTTCACGAAAGAAGTTGGGGTAGATTGTCAGTTATTCTACTTTAAAAATAAATCAATTATGTTGAATAGAAAATATCACATTTAAAAAATATTGTGAATCATATAAAAGCAAAATTTGTTAACTGTTTGACATTTGAAGTTAGGGTAACGACTAAAAATCAAAGAAGTCGTTCTCACTATCAATAGTTCAGTGTAGTTTATATAATAAAAACTGATTTGCTAAGTAAGCAAATGTATTAACAATAAATAACTTCATTAGAAAATGGACAACTATGAATTTTATACCTAGATAATATTACTAATAAGAAAGATAGCAAAATTCAGACAAAATAATTGATAATATAAATACAACATAACGTTTCTGGAAACCTTGTTCTTATCTTCAGTTGCTGAAAAACCTGAGAGCGTAGAGAGACAACTGCACGAGGTTTTTTTTATGGTAACAGGCTACATGAGGGTAATCCACATGGTGGCAACTCCCCTTTAATAACATAGGAAGGGATCTGAAAGGGGAGATGCGGAAAGGTAGAGGAAGACTGGACAAGTCGCCGCCATATTTGAAGCAAATTGAAAACACAGCCGCCATGTTTTATACTGTCTGGTGGGCGTTCCCCATCGTCAGCTAGCCTTGAACTCTGTCGCACAAATGGCCTAAAACTAAATCTCTAAGGATATAATATTATAAGGTTTAAGAAAATATAACACATTTAAGGCATAGAAAAATTTATTGGCCTTTAAATAATATCAGTTTTGTATACAATTGTCTTATGTTGCGTCCTCTTTCATCCATTGCTTTTTCTTTACACAAATGACGAATTATGCAATGAAAGTAATGTTTTAGTAAAACCTTTATTAAAATTGAGTAGTGAGTTTCCTCACCAAATTCGGCCAAATCTATGAAATGGTCGAATTCACAAAATAAAATTAGTTTATGTCCCAACATCCGGAATACATCCACACACAATTTTAATAGCAAATTCTTCTTTCCTATGTGTGTTTCATTATTACTCAATACTTTTTCAGCAAGTGTAAATAATTTCACAACGTCTTTAGACGGGTTGATTAACTTGTCTTTAAAGTCCTTTATTTTAATCAATCCCGTTTTTCTTTGAGAGCGAGGCGCAAGGAGAACCTCTAAACAACCTAAACACTTTAGTTTTTTTTTACCACCATCCTTACAACACTTCCTGAAATATATTCTACCACTTTTTCTGAATATAATGTAAATCTCTCTTATTCAGGGATGTAATAATGATCAAAATTGTGCTCTGTACAAGATTAAAATTATTTTTTTCAATTGGTACAACAAGTGTCTCCAAAATTCCTCTCGTACTATTGGCACTTTTGGATGGTTCTATCAACGTAATCAAAGATTTCCTACATGCTTCTCTGAACTGTAATGCATTTGGATTATTTCGATTTCCCCCACTTCTTCGTATGCAAGAAAAGAAGAGTTCTAAATGGTCCTGGCTCATTCTCCTACTTAATATAAATTTGAGAACTGGAGAATCGTTCCACACATTTTCTATGCCTCATACTGAATGTGTAGCCTCGTCATTATATTTGCAACATGTAACCGTTCCTAGTCTAGAGCGACACAACAGCACCTCCAAAGATTTTTTTTTTGTCAAATGACGTGTGCAGTTAGTCGCTCTAGGCTCTTCTTAGCACCTGAAGAAAGGACAAGGATCCCAGAAACGTTGTGCAGTATTTATATTATCATTTATTTTGTCTGTATTTGGCTATCTTTCTTCTTCTTATTATTATTATGCTGACACCTAAAGTACGATACTTCATGTGTTTTCGAACTACGATGATTACAATTGTAGGCTGAACACACGCTTGGCATGATTTATAATAACAAACAATTTATTTTAACACAAAAACTTCAAAACTTTCACCATTAGTAGCATAACTCAAATCGGGTTTTAGGAGAAGTGGACCGACTAAAAAATGGCGGTCAGTGTTGTAACGCTGTAACGCTGATATAGCCACTCTATTATGTTTATATATCTCTTTGTGGATTACCCTATACATAGCCTGTCCATACCTCAAAAATAAATCTACTGAGATACCGTCTGCGAGGGGTATTCTATCGCAGGCATAGCCTTGTAGGAGAGATGGAAGGGCCTACTTTCTTCGTTTTTAAACTAAGGTTCCTACAAGCCGAGGCACCTCGGCCTGTTTTGAGAGATGTATGTTCCGGGATCACAGACCTTGGGCATAAGGTAAGAGTTGTTCCCTTTTTCCAATGGAACAGTCGGCCAGCTGCCTAGTAAACTGTTCGAGGCACGGAGAAGGGAATGCTGCGTCGACACAGCAAACTCCTCTCCCGGTATCGGAAGAACGTGGGACAAGTAACCAATGCCCAACCTACCTGATGCAGGTTTTCTAGGGTTTGTCCTGCATTACCTTTAGGCGAATGCCGGGTAGGATCCTTAAACTATAGCCCGGGGGCCCTACTTAACCTTGGCTACCTTCCTCTACTCTTCCGCATCCCCCCTTTCAAATCCCTTCCTATGCTATTAAAGGGGAGTTGCCACCATGTGGATTACCCTCACGTAGCCTGTTACCCTAACAAAACAAAAAATAAATATTGAGATAACATGGAAGCATGCGAGAGGAATCTCTCGCAGGTGAACCTTCCCAGAGAGCTCTGGATTAGGCTACCTTAGGGGATGCCTTCACATCTCTCTGGATTTTTGAACTAAGGTTCCCACATGCAGAGGCACCTCGGTTTGTTTTGAGAAGTGTATGTTCCGGAATCACATACCTTGAGCATACGTTAAGAGTTGTATGCTATTGCTATTGCTGCCTCCTAAACCGGTCAAGGCATGACGAGGGGAAAGCTGCCACCCCACAGAAAACCCCTCTCCCGCCATCGGAAGGGCGTGGGACAAGTACCAAATGCCCGACCTACCTGATGCAAGTTTTCTAGGGTTTTTCCCTGCATCACTTTTAGGCGAATTGCCGGGTAGGATCTTTAAAACATAGCCCGTGGCCCTAGTTAACCCTTGGCTACCTTCCTCTACCCTTCCTCATCCCCCTTTCAAACCTTTCCTATGCTATAAGAGGGTAGTTGCCACTATGTGTATTCCCCTATACATAGCCTGTCCGCACTTAAAAAAATATTGAGATAATATAAAAATTTTAGTTCTCGAAATGAGCTATCACGATAGGCTAATCTCAGATATTATCCATATAAAGTAAAATAAATATTCCTTAAATATACAAAATGACAGTAACTCGTTAAGGTATTATCTTTGTAACCTTTATAATATATTTGGTCGAGTCGTTTATGTACAAGTCTTAAGTTTTTTTTTAGCACCTGAAGGCAGTAGAAGAAACGTGCTTTCTATACCTCATGGTTTGTCTATATCTGGCCATTTTATCATTATCTGTTACCAGCATAAAAGTCTCAGTTTAATTATTCGAAGTATCTTAGTAATGCAAGTAAAATATGAAAATTTAATCCTCAATTCGATCCGTTTTGGTATAGCATGCCTGATAAATATACTAATTTTTATATGACCAGATTTTACATTACCGAGTTATATAATTTTAATAATTTGTTTTTTAGCTGTTCGAAAGTTTCGTTTCACGGATATAAAAGTGCATTCCATATTTCATACTTATACAGCCCCTCTCTCACTTGCTAAATAAGTTTTTACGTACAGTTTATGAACTCGCAAATTTTATCAATGAGTTTTACCCTTCCTTGGGCAATACTTTTATACTGCCTGTTTATATAATTCCCTTCCTGTGTTACTAAAGGGGGGCTGTCACCGCCTGAATTAGCCAGCAGCGAATGCGGGTGGCGCAGATTGAGGGAGGGAAGGGAGAGCGTAATAAACATATGCACGAAACCTATTTAACGTGGCCAACCTCTAGCCGCTAACTGAAGCTTTTGCAGCGCATGGGGCGAGGGGAGCACCGGTGAAGAAATACTCTAAACTGGGGCGCCAACACATGCGCCGCCACTGTAGGCATGTGGACGAATGCAGCTGATAAAACAACTTTTACTCCATTTAGTTTACTTTCAACAAAGATCACTTAAAATAACATGAATAGACTAAATATTTTTGTTTCCATGAATGATCTCAGATTTTTTTATTGCGTGGTAGCAAATAAATTAATTTGTACATTATTATTATTTATAATATTTTTTGTTATATTTAATAAAACCAATTCATTGTTATTTAAATGTTAAATAAAGACTAATAAAATTCATAATAAGAGGGTGAATGCATTACTCATCTGATTGCGATCTATCGAGTCATATAATAATTGTTGCTTATTGTATTCTTTTGTGGGAACAGGACAAACTTACTTAAAATAAACTGATGATTCTTCACTTGGAGGCAAAAGACATTGTGCAAGTTCGTAAGCAGATCGATCAAGAAGCGTGACAGTCTCTTGTGGGAGGCAATAACCATTACCGGCTTGAGGTGCTGCGGGAACAAAACGCCACGTGGCGACGATATGATATATATGTTCGTAATGAAAAATTCTGGAGAATTTCCTAAGTCACGTCTTCAATGTAAGCTTTCATATGCAGCCAGGGCTATATAAGCGACAACAATGAAAACCAACGCGTAACAAACAATATGCTTTTATATCTTGCAAAATCTTTAATTAGTGATGCTGAGTATATCAACAGTAGGAATTTATACATAGTGAAGTTTTTTGTCTGTGAACTTGATTTTAATTGAAGACCGTTGCCGTACTCAAACAAGCTACGGTTATACGGGGACTTGCAGTAGTACAATTACTGTTAATATTGATTGAATTGAAGCAATAGACAGATTTTTACGGTGAAATGAATCAATTTACAGTCATTAGCATCTATAATGAAAGTCTGCGTCTATGTGAATGTTTGTATAATGAAACCAGTAATGTTCAAATATGAAAATATGAAAGTTCATTTTCCTTAATGTAGGAATATTTTAAAATTATTTGAAAGAAGAGGATAATGAATTTATTCCAAGATTAGATTTTCATAATGATACGTTTTAGGGAACTCAGCATACGAGTAATCTAGATGCAAATGGAATTTAAAATGGATATGTTGATAAATACGTCGACACACATTTAAAGTATTTATCAATATATTCATTTTATTCCTTTCCGGTGAATCGTATTGTTTCTTAATTCGGACATTACTTTCCATAAAATAATATTTGATCAATATGAAAATAATATTATCTTATAAAAAAAGCAGAGTGTATGTATATATATATATATATATATATATATATTTGTATGTTCCTTATAACAATCTACACCGGTTGAGCAAATTTCACCAAATTTCGTACACGTGTTCTTTACGACCAGGAAACAATCACTGTCGGGGTGAGACGCGTCTACCACCCGCAGAAGCGGGGGTGGTCGGGGTGGAAATATTTCAACATACTAAAACAGTTGATATTTCAGTCGGATAAATATTTTTAGGGGTCAAAGATATTGATAATGTTTCTACCGATGTTATTTGAATATAATAATCCCCTATGCCCTGGGTAAAGGGCACTGTTATGGTTTGGGGTGGAGATGCTTTACAGGAAAATAACGCGAATACAACCGAGATTGGAGTCAAATCGAAGGTTATGGATGTCACCGAGTTTAGTTATGACATTCAACTTGGCATTTACCCCTCAGATGCAGGGGTAGGAAGGTAAACATTTTGGAACATGCAAACACAGTAGGTACTCGTGTTGAATAAATATATTTCAGTGTTAATTATATTGATTGTATTTCTACTGTTGTTCTATGTGTATAATTTCAACCCCTTTTCGGCATGCTAGGGGAGCAGCCTTAAGTGTTGAGGGTGGGCGTTTCGTATAATTAACGCCAAATCGACCGAGATTCGAGTAAAATGGGGGTTATGGATGTTTCTGAGACTTTATATAACAAACCGACAAACGCAGGGGTGTGTGTGGAAATTGGCGGTAATGAGAAGGGGTGGGCGGGAGAATAAATTTTCAAACATGTTAACCGGCCGATTTTTGCGTTGAATCAATATAATTCGGGATGAATAGCATTCATAAAATCTCACTACATGTTACCTATGTATAATTTCAACTTATTTTAGGCATGGGAGTGGACCACCTTAAGGGTTCGGGGTGGAGTGGCATTACATGAAATTACGCAAACACATTCGAGTTTCGGGTCGAATCCGGAGTTATATCTGTGTTTAATTATGACATTTAACTTACAGTTTAACTTCCCCAAGCGGAGGTGGACGGGGGTTGTAATTTTCAAACATGCTAAGCAGTCGATATTTTCGTCGAATAAATCTTTTTCTGGTGCACTGCGATTTGTTATATTTTTCTAAGTGTTCCATATATTTAATATAACCTGCTTCGAAATTTGGAGTGGAGCTCCCTTAAGGGTGGGGGTGGTGTTGATTTATATAAAAATAACGGAAAAACAATAATCGAGATTGGACTCAAATCCAGGGTTATGGTTGTCAGTGACTTTAATTATGATATTCAAATTGCCGTTTAATTCCCCCAAGCAGGGGTCGTTAGAGGAGGAAATCTTCAAACTTGCTAATACAGCCGATATTTGAGTCTCATAAATATTTTCCCGGTAAAAGTGATTAATAGTGTTTGTACCAATGTCTGTCAGTAAAATTTCAACATTTTACGGCATGGGAAGGGAGCGCCCTAGGGATGGAATGGAGGAATGTTACAAGAAAATAACTGCAATACCATCGAGTTTGAGGTCAAAACCAAAGTTGTGGATAACGTTGAGTTTAATTATTGCTTTAAACTAGCAATTAACCTCCCAGGGACGGGGGTGGTCGTGGTGGAAATTGTCAAACATATTAATCTACCGATATTTTTCGGGATCAATGAGATTCATAAAATTTCTCTACATATTCTCTGAGTATAGCTTAAACCCCTTTCGGGATTATCAGTAGAGCACTTATAGGGGTGGGGTGGAGGAACGCTACAATAAAATAACGCGAATATAACCGAGATTGGAGTCAAATACAGGGTTATGGATGTCGCAGAGTTTAATTATGATATTTAATTGGCCATCTAACACCAAAGGGCAGGGGTGGACCGGGTATGCAAATTATCTAACATGGATATTTGCGTAGAAAAATTATTTTTAAGGGATAATCCAATTATAGTATTTCCACCCATTTTATGTTTGTAAAAATTCAACCTCTAGCGACTTGAGTGATATCACGCTTACGGGTGGGTGTGGAGGTGAGATACCGGAAAATAACGCTAATACAACCGACATTCTATTCAAATCGAAGATAGTGGATGTCCCTGAGTTCATTTATGGCAATCTGAGCAACCCGTGGTGGTAGACTGGGGTGGCAGAAGTTGGGCAAAGATAGGTGGGTTGTAGAAATGTTAAAATAAGTAAAGCTCCGAATTTCACTTCGAATAAATATATTTCGGGAACAATGAGATTATTAAAATTTCTCTACACGTTCTCGGTGTTTAATTTGAACACATTTCGGGCTTTGGAGGGGACATCACTTCAGCGGTGAAGGACAGCGGGAGTTACAAATAAAATACGCGAATAAAACAGATTAGAGTCAAATACAGGGTTATGAATGTCGCTTAGTTTATTTATGATAGTTAATTGGCCATTTAGCCCCCAGAGACTGGGTGGATGGGGTGGACGGAGGTGAAATTTTTATAACATGTTAAACGGTCGATATTTTCATCAAGTAATTAATTTTAAAGGTCAATGACATTGATAATATATATGCCGATGTTGTTTGTAAAATATATCCCCTTTCGGTATTAGAGGGAAGTACACTTAGGGGAGGTGGTGAAACTAAAACTAAAACAGTCGATATTTAGGCAGATAAATATTTTTAGGGATCGAAGAAACAGTGTTTTAACCGATATTATCTGAGATTATATTCAATTACCCATTTAATCCCCTGGGATGGGAATCGACGGGGTGGCAGTTTTCAAACACGTTAAATCATCGATATTAGCGTAGATAAATAAATGTCAGGGCCAATCACGTTGATATAATTTCTACATAAGTTGTTTGTGGCATCATAGGGATGGTGGTAGAGGGGATTTACAAGAAAATAACGCGAAAACATCGGAGATTCGAGTCAAATCGAAGGTAATGGATGTCGCTGAATTTATTTATGACAATCTGGGCAACGCGCGGGTATCGGCTTGGTTGGGATGAGTTGACCGGCCGATTTTTGCGTGGATTAAATTTATTTCAGGATCAATTAAATTAATAAAATTTCTCTACATTTTGAACGTGTATAATTTCAACATTTTTCTGGATTGGGAATGGAGCACACCTTAAGGGTGGGGGTTTAGCGGAATTACATTATAATGATGAAAAAACAATCGACATTGGAGTCGAATCCACGGTCATGGATGTAAATGAGTTTAATTATTACAATCAACTAACCGTTTAACTGCCCCAAGGAAGGGTTGGCGGGGGTGTAAATTTTTTTAAACATGTTAAACGGTTGATTTTTGTAGAGAATAAATATTTGTCGGGGAAAATGTCACTGATAATATTTTTACCGATTTTGCTTTTAATTTCAACCCCTTGACACACGATAAGATCACAATTAGGGGTGGGGGTGGAGGGGCGTTACTTGAAAATAACGTGAATAAATCCCAGATTGGACATATAGACGAATGTATTTATGACAACGTGGGAAATGCTCGGGGTTTAGCGATGGTGTGCAGGGGTGTGAGGGGCTTGGCGGAGTTGGGCGGGGGAATATATTTTAAATAAGTTATCCGGCTGATATTTACTTCGAATAAATATATTTCGGCATCAATGAGATTCATAAAATTTCTCTACATGTTCACTGTGTATAATTTCAACCCCTTTTGAGCTTGGGATGGGTGCACCTTTAAGTGTGGCCATTACATAAAAGGAAAACAGAAACTATCGAGATTCGAGTCGAATCCGGGGTTATAGTTGTCACCGAGTTTAATTATGACATTCAACTTGCCGTTTAAGTCCCCCAAGCGAGAGTGTTCGGGGGTGGAAATTTTCAAACATGTTAAACGGTCGATATTTGCGTTAAATAATTATACCGATGTTGTTTGTGTATAATTTCAAACCCTGTGAGGGAAGCAAGCTTAGGGGTGGGGTGGAGGTACGTTAAATAATGCGACGGGTGTGGGAGGTGGACGGAGGGGGTAGAAATTTTTAGACAATGTAATCGGCCGATTTTAGCGTGGAATAAATACTTTTTGATTATCGCACATTTATGGGGGTGGTCATCTTCTAACATGTAAAAACGACCGATATATTTGGTCAATGACTTCAACCCTTTTCGGCATGGGAGGTGAGCTCATTTAGGGATAGAGTTCGAGGAGCGTTACATAAAAATATCGCAAAAGCAACCGAAATTGGAGTCATATGGGGGATTATAGATAAATGACATCTCGGGCAACGCCGGGCACCCAGCTAGTCTCTTATAAAAATCACAGCAAAAAATATCACTGACTCAACACCTAGTTTCAGTTCCTACAAGAGATATAATACTAACGGGAAAATAAACTTACTTGCAGAGCTGTCAATTGT
Source organism: Zhengitettix transpicula (assembly GCA_037074705.1). Taxonomy (NCBI): domain Eukaryota; kingdom Metazoa; phylum Arthropoda; class Insecta; order Orthoptera; family Tetrigidae; genus Zhengitettix; species Zhengitettix transpicula. The sequence goes on from CM073591.1 coordinate 208,513,719, forward strand.
TTCAGATGAGACATTTTTTTAATATGAAAATATGAATAATTTGTTAATAAATTTAAATTAATGCATTTTAAGTATGCAGGTTTCATGTTAAATTTCTGGTGAGAGATTTTATTCGGTAGAATTATATTTACAATTAATAAGGCCAAAGTATAAACATCGGGGTTAGACATTGTTGCTCCTTGGCCGCCAGCTGCCTCCTAAACTGGACGAGGAGCGGAGAAGGGAATGCTGCCTCCCCACAAGAAACCCCTCATCCCCTCGTAAGGACGTGGGACAAGTACCAAGCGCCCGACATACCTGATGCAGGTTTCCGAAGGTTTGTCCTGCATCACTTTCAGGCGAATGCCGGGTAGGGTCCTTAAACTACAGCCCGGTAACCCTAGTTAACCATTGGCTACCTTTTCTCTACTTTGAAGCATCCCCCCTCTCAAATCCCTTCCTATTCTATTATAAGGGATTACCCTAATGTAGCCTGTTACTCTAAAAAATTCATTTTTTACACTTGTGATTAAAATATAATTAATTATTATTTCTTATACTTTTTAGTACATTGAACTTGTATGTATCTTCAAAGAATGCAACAATATTGTAATACAAAATATATGAATGTAACGAAAGGCGAATTTGAATATTGCGTAATTTAATTTGCTTGTGTTAACATTATTTTAAACTAAGTGTAATTAATATTCTTGTCCTTTCATAGTGTTTGTTGTAACTGAGAAAATATCTGATTGTGAGACAAACCCGGGCGTCATAGGTGACGTCGTTAGCCAAACTCAAACCCACCTCTGGATCCCACTGAGCCTGCTGCCGCCGCCACAAAGCTTTCAGAAACGGTATTGTAACTTTCTATTGGCTCGGGTGGCAAAACTATTGGCTCGACGATTTTGATAAGAAAGACATTACCCCCACGGGAGCCTGAGAATAATAGTTGTGTGAAATCGTCGAGTTAACGTTTCAGTGGATCTCAGTGAGAGCGGAATTTGTTATATAATTTTGTATGTTTGTAAAAAAGTTGTATATTTTTATATGTGATGTGTCTGCGTCAAATAAATAGGAGTTGTTGGTATAAAAATAAATGTCGTACAGTATTATCAATTACCTCACACGGCTATTCTTCAAATAAGAGAGGTGTGCAAGCTGAGAAAGACGAATTTATGGGTCGAGCCATTGTGAGCGCCATTGCCTCTGCCATTTAGAACACAGGAAAATTTCTCACAAAGAAGCTAATTCCCTTCGTGGGGAACTGTGTCGGCCATGTGAAGACCTTAACGGAATTTGTACGCACTCTACTATCCCTCAACTGACGCCAAAGACCTCATGGCCTGCTTCGATATGGTACACGGCCATGATCATACGATGAAATTACTCAAGAAGGAACAGTCTGCTCTGGGACGCCGTCCTCATATTGGGCTTTTAAAAGAAACTGTGCTGAGTTTTAGTTTGGACTCGGCAAATTAATGTCCTCGTCGGAACATAGAAAATTTTGTGTGCCAAACACCGAATAACTGTGGTGTGATCTGACCGATTCGTGAGGGCGACGCGGAGATGAACGTACGTCACATTTCTGAGACTGCATCCATGGATAGGTGGGCCGACATGAGAACAGTAAGATAAAACCAATTTGAACATTAAAATAATTTCGTTTTTAAATGAGGTACTGTCAGCAAGAATGCTCATAAGACCTTACAGAGAAAGAGAACTTTGTTGTATTATAGTAATATATAAATATAGTGTAATGATTAACTGAAAGGATTTAATTAAAAAATTAATTAATTAAAAAAACAAATTTTATCCTTCAAAGATACAAATTATCAGCCTCACTTTGCACATTTTAATTTCCTTAAATTTACTAACCAAATTTTATATTCTTTTGTGGCTTTCTAGGAAAATACAACTTTATAATCTTACAACAATTTCATCTAATTATTCTTTCTCTCAGGGTCTTTACTGGGCTTGATAGTAAGAACACACAAATTTTATAAACTAATTAACAAATCAAAATTGAAATTAACGTAATATAAATTCTAAACACAATAAAGAAAACGAAAACTAAGCAAGATATCGAAATATGACTTATACCTTTAATCCTCGTTTACAGACTTTAAATAATTTCTTTTTGGTACCAGATCTGGGTCTTGGAGCTTGAAGTCACAACTCACTAAAAAGGCCTTTATTCACTGATTCTACACATATTTTTTTAATAAACACGGTCGTAGTTCTCGTTGTTATTCCACCTCGGACGTATGTCTCCTCGATGTCTTTATGCGAAATGTTATTTCGCATCTGTGTCGTGCAAACCTTTTGCTTCCACTTTGCGATTTTATATCATGAGTCTCTCCGTCAAGAACTATTTACTTGTGTTTTATAGACTTTAATAGAACTCGCAGTTGAACTTCTTGGACCACGCTATTCGTACTTTTTAGGTCGGCCTCCTCTCTCTCTGGAAACGTTCGCCGGACTGACTTCCGTACGAGCGCGCGGTTTCCAACTATTTCCCGACAAAGAACCGTTATTGTTGCTCTCAACAAATGTACCGCTAACGATCCAATTATATTAAAACAATTAATGGCCTCTATGTAGTATTACATTAGTAAAAATGGAAAAATATTGTATTAACTGAATGCTGAGGTGAACGTTTCGTTATGAAAAAATATCGTAGAATCATTAATCGTTTTTATTCCTCAATTGAAACCTATTCAATTTTAAAGATAACTTGTTTTCTTTTATATATTTTTAGAATAACAGGCTAATCCACTTGGTGGCAACTCCCCTTTAATAGCATATGAAGGGGGATGCGGAAGGGTATAGGAAGGTAGCCAAGGGTTAACTACGGCCCCCTGTGTATGGTTTAAGGATCCTACCCGGTATTCGCCTAAAAGTGATGCAGGACAAACCCTAGAAAACCTGCTCAGGTAGGTCGGTAAACTAGAAACTTCGTTGACTCCAAAATAAAATTCCATATAAATAAAAATATATATTACATCGAGAATGTATGTACCCTTAATTTTTAATTAATTACCGCGTCCGTACGATTAATGATTCTTTTAACTTGATACTTTTTTTCACAAGCATGACACACAAGTACACAGAAACGTTATATTAAATTTAAATTCTTTAAGGCTCCATTTTTGAAAGCTCTTTTTGATTAATCGTCTGTCTTTTGTGAAATGGTAAGATTTATTAATTAATTTTTGCTACCATGAGATATTATTTGATTTGTTTGGAACTGAAATTTACAGAAATCAAATGTTATCAAAATTATAAGATACATTTTCCAGAGAGATCTTTTTCTCAGCGTGATTGCGACTCATTGGAAACATACACATATTTTCGTGAATTTCACATTTAAAAGTCTTATCTGATACGCAACGACCGACATATTTTCGGATTCTTATTTTAAGAGAAATAAATCTAAGTAGCACTCCTCATCATTTGCCTAAACATTAAGAAACTGACGTAGGATATATATTTTCCTAATATTTGGATGTTTAAATTTAATGGTAATTCAAAATTTTAATTGATTAGTTCTTCATAATTATACATTTTATGTCGTACATATTAATTACAGTCATAATTAATAAATTCATTTGCTTTCAGAAATTGATTTTTCCAAGTAAATTATAGTATTTCAGAATTATTAATGGTGATTAGTCCATAAGATAAGTGGTGTCGTGCGGAAGCAGACAACTGGAAGAAAGGTTGTCCTTGTATATTGACGCAGGTCTGTTTATTAGGGCGCACGAAGTGAAAGGATCGAACCTGTCAACGCCCACGTTCACTGTTGACAATTCCTAACTCAACTAACTGAGAAAATATTAAAAAAAACTTCAGGAAGAAGAACTATTAATAAAAACAACAATTATCTCGGTAAATTGTAAAGTAGGCACTTTTTATGCCTCACTTGTAGTGGATTAAATGTTGCATCTCGTACAAGGATTCTAGATTAGACAACCCTTTCAATTTTGTATTAATGTATTCGCATTAAACCAGAATATTTATTTTATCATTATTTCCACTTAAATATTTTTTATCGTAACATACTACATGAGGGAAATCCACGTGGTGGTAACTCCCCTTTAATGGCATCGGAACGGATTTGAAAGGGTTTGGTTTGGGGGTAACAGTCTACATGTAGGTAATCCACATATTGGCATCTTCCCTTAATAGCATTGGAAGGGATTTGAAAGGGGGGATGGAAGGGTAAGGAAGGTAGCCAAGCGTTAACTAGGACACCCGGTTTTGGTTTAAGGATCCTATCCGGCATTCGACTAAAAGTGATATAGGACAAACCCTAGAAAACCTGCGTCAGGTAGGTCAATAAACTAGGAACTTCGTTGACTCCAGCGTTGGAAACGTTGTAAATCGTGAAATGATTGCCAGAAAGTTTTACCTTTTCCAAGTTTTTCATAAACAGGCTTTGAAAGCAGTCGTAGGCTACTACAGGAAAATTTAATAATGAAATGAAAATATAACCTGTCTGTTTAAAAATTGAAAATGAGATAAAACAGTTAAATACAGACAAAAGAAGTGATAATATAAATACAACACAACGTACTCGAAACTTGGTTCCTTTCTTCTGGGGCCAAGAAAACATAAGAGCCAAGAGCGAGTTTGTCAACTGTATTGTGTGTGGGTGTGTCACTCTTGCCTCTCGTTTTTTCTTGGCCCCTGAAGAAAGCAACAAGCTTTCCAGAAACCTTGTGTTGTACTGAAACAGGATTATCCTACTTCGTATTTTGTAATATTTTTGATTTAATTAACTTGGTTTTTACTAAATAATACATTAATGGAACACCTGAAAGAGCGCACTTTTTTGTCGCGAGTAACGTGTAGGAAGACAAGTCAATTTTTGAACAAAAAATACAAATATAAAACAACCAAAAACAGTCTCATATTTTTTTATTTTTAGTTGGAGTTTTGAGACATTATGCCACGTTCATCTGAAATATAATAATACTTTATTTCCAGATTGATACTAACATCCATTCAATAATCATGAAACTTATTAATGAAGATAGCCAAATACAGACAAAGTAAGTGATAATATAAATACCACACAACGTTTCTGGGATCCTTGTCCCTTTCTTCAGTTGCTAAGAACAGCCTAGAGCAACACAACTGCACTCATAAATCGAAAAACTAAAAAACCTTTTGAACCTGGAGAAAGGTACAAGGATTCCAGAAACTTTGTGTGGTATTTATATCATCAATTACTTTGTCTGTAGTTTGCTATCTTTCTTATTATTAATTTTCATTCAGATGTAAATTTTTTCATTTCAATCATGAAACGTGTACGGATGTCAAGTACGACATACGTCTTAAACAGCTCACTGAAAACAGTAGAACGACGTCGCTATTGGTTGGCATCGCTGCTTTATTTGAAACATTGTGATTGGTTGATTCAAGGTTTCTCCACTCCCGGCAACTAACCGCCATCGGTCTTGTAATTTGAAACAGATTTTAGGCGACGAAACTTTGTGGTTAGTAAACGCATCCAGGATGGAAACTAGAGAATAATTCCAGCAGCATATTCACCAAGAAAACATACGGAATATAATTATTATTTTTCCTTATGACAATTGTGAATTATAAATAATTATATGCACTTTATCCGAAATTTCATGTTTATTGCTCTTAGCGTGCATTGAAAGGGACATATCCAAAATTTATTACAAGTTATAATTTTATTTTTAAAACAGACCATTTTTATAGATTTTAAGATATTTCAGGCTAGTAAGTATATTTTTACTTTATTATTAGATTTATGTATAACTATATATACTAGTCATTACATTTTCTTCTAAAACAACTTATTTTTTTGTTAATTTGATATAAGTTAATGTTTCATGAATATAAATAATTATTTAAATTAGACACATTTCCATTAATAAGTTAATTGTAATTCGTACGCTTTCTAATGAAATGGTAGCATATTATTTATTACTTATATTTAGTTCAAGTTTATTAAATGCGAAAAACTAAACGCCAAATAACTACTTTAACAAGAATACATAAAAGGCTAACTGTGTATTTAAAAATTATAATACCAATTATATTTAATTTGGCCATTGTCTAAAAAGCAATTAGTAAATATTGATAATTAGTTAATTGAAGTGTTTATAACTGCACAGACATAAATTCAGTGAGCCTCTGCAATTTAATTCTGTAAACAAAATTTTAAGGACTTTATCAAAAACTTAAATCGAATATTATGAAAGCTTATATTTGATTCATAAATGAAGGAAAGATGGAAGTTCTTTTTAACTCGTCAACATTTCGAGGATATAGCGCAACGACTAGAAAGTGTTTCGAAATAAAAAGTTTCGAAGATTTCTAAACGATTTGATTTGAGATAAAAAGTTCCATAATTTTATACCACGTTTCAAATCAATAATGCTGAAGTTATATAACAAAAACTCGCTCTTAACACTGTCGGAGAGATATATTTTGATCTCCTTAACGGATAAAGAAAATAAACACTCCGCCCGAGTTCGTCACGTGGTTTGCGTGGCGCGTCTTTCTAGCAGTTCTTGTGATTTTGAATCACGTGACGAAAGCAACAAGTACTGCAGAAACGTTGTGAGGTATTTACTTTATCATTTATTTTTGACTGTTATTTATTTATCTAATTTATAAATTTAAGTTAAAGTACATTTAGTGACTTGTATGTTCCAGTGTAAAGGAAACATTTTATTCAATTTATATCCAGGAAGATATTCCAGAATCATAATGTACATAAGGATTTCTATTTGCTGTGGAAATAATTAGTTTCCTTTTTCATCCCTTTCTTTTTAGTTGAATACAAAACGCGCTGTCCCAGTATGAGAATGAATGAAAATGTTATTTAACCTACTGTCAAATCAAAAAACATAAACCAACCTGACTCGAACAGAACTCAAGGGATTGACGGCATGGCGAAATTATTAATTTCAATTCCATTACGAAAGCAGAATTTGACATCTAATTAATGCAGTACATGTTGCTGTAAGCCATCTTGATTCTTCTTAGCTTATAGAAATGAGAAATGTAGCAGAAATTGCAAATAAAACTAACTCAGAAAGTAACATTTAACCTGCACAAATACCCAAATTCCGATTGCACAGAATCTGAGACCATAACGGCATCATAACGGAGAAATTTCTTATCAGAATTCTGCTGGGTAAAAAGATTCATAATATTTTCTAAAACAGGGTGTAACAATTTTTTTTTAGGGCAACAGGCTACATGAGGGTGATCCACATTGGGCAACTCCCCTTTAATAGCATAGGAAGGGATTAGAAAGGGGGGATGCGGAAGGGTAGAGGAAGGTAGCCAAGGGTTACTAGGGCCCCCGGGCTATGGTTTAAGGATCCTACCCGGCATTCGCCTAAAGAAATGCAGGGAAAACCCTAGAAAAACCTGCATCGGGTAGGTCGGGCATTTGGTACTTGTCCCACGCCCTTCCGATGACGGGAGAGGAGTTTGCTGTGGGGACGCAGCTTATCCCTCGCCATGCCTTGGCCTGTTTAGGAGGCAGCTGGCCGACAAACTCGATGGCAAAATTTCAGGAATGGATTTCTCATATTGAAAGAAGAAATAAATATATAGTACCAAATAGGTCCGGAAATGCATAGTTACATAGTTATCCAAACTTTATGAATGTTAGTGCATGCGAGTCTGCTTACAATTGATGCACGAGAAACTTTAACCTCCTGGACTTTCATTCTTGGGCGCACCTAAAGTGTTTTGTGTATTAAACTGTTACGAATGATGCACTAACACTCCGTGCACACATTCTGGCAGCCAATCAGTTCGCAAAACAACAGGCATTTTTTTGTCGTGTTAGAAACTCATTGGAAAAAGACCAGCATCCTGTATTCAGTCTAAAGGAAGCCACTTTGAACATTTCATTTGATATGTGAACAGAGAGCTCCAACTAGTCAGTTAAACTTCATACAAACCGATCAGATACGTAAGTTCGGATAACAGTAATTATACATTTCCGAACTCATGTTGTTTTATACTTCTTTTTCTTCTCGCAATATGAATAATCTATTCCTGAAATTTTTCCTTCGAGTTTTGTTACAACGTGTATAAATTATTGCTAATAACGGAGAAAATGTATATTAGTAATAATATATTTATATGTATCAAATATTACTAATGATGGAGAAAAGTTATAGGTTTCGCTTCAACTATTTTTGTGCCAAAGTCATTCAAAGTTCACATAACCCTTCGTTAAGCGGTGGTAGATCGATTTCCGCAGATTCGAACTCGATGTGGTCAACCGAGTTTCAAACTATTCTCTCGTGTAAATCAGTCAGAGGCTTGCAGAGGAATCGTGGCTTACCCATAAACCACCGTTGTGGTCTTATACTATACAAAGAACGTATTTAATTTTACCTATTACAGATTATATTTTCTTTTTAAAGAAATTGTGAAGCGCGTAATTACTAATATAAACTTGTGATTGGGTGATTGTTCATTAATTTACAATTATATAATTCAAGTATTTCGAGGAATGACAAAACTAAGACGTAAAAGATAAAAATTCTATTGTAAACATAACCGATGTTATACAAAGAATGTAAACTGAAAGGAAAAATAAAATTCACTAACAAACAGTTCTGCATTTGGAAACACGTTTAATCGAGATTAAGAAATATGGGAGAATCCAAAACATCCAGATGTGGAACGTCTAAGTTACATTAATCGACGAATAAGGAATCGTTATTGGATATTGATAAATAATAATTCTATTTGAAGAAAATATGACCACAAATATTTTACGGAAAATATCTCTGAATTGAATGAAAACCATTTAAGAGAATTATAATTTAAAGTTGTATGGTCAAAAATCTTGACTATTTATATTGTCATTCCAAACGCATATCTATTTTTTTTGTTACGAACAGATCTCTTATGAGTCTGTATTTCAGTGAAATATCGCATATAAAAAACCACAGTATTTCTTATTTAGCGCTTTTAATATCTAAAATTAAAATCGTATTCATGTTTCATTATTTATTATTTAACATATTACGTTTTCGTTGGAGATAAAATTACTAAAACTTGAATATGTATTACTATACGAAATTCATAAGAAACATATTTCTAATGGTATGCGACGTTCCATCATATAAAGACAAAATTTGAAATAGTTTTTGCGTGTTTCCGTTTTACATATGTTCATCTTCTCGACTATGCCATCAAAACGAATGTTCTTACAATTTACAGCGGATTATGACCAATAGTAATTTGGAGTAATGCGCTTACTGGGTTCACTAATAAAAAATTTCTAATTACTTTGAATTTAGGATATTCATGACATTTGGATTTATACTTATGACAAATTATATTATTAATGAATATCCATAAATTATTGTACCGAATACATAACATGTAGGTTATGCACCAAAATATAGTATTTTTTGTGTGATGTATTCAAATGTCGTATTTCGTCAAATTAAACAATTAATCAAATTATTGTTTGATAAAATTAAAGGATAAAAGTCAATTAAACTTCTCTCTATTAATACATATGCGTTCATGTAATATACTTGTCAAAACAAATAATAGTCATCTGAAAACTAATATGATACCGAATACGTATAATAAACAGCAACAATCTGTATATAATCCTTTTAATACATCACTTCTTTGCAAACCATAAAACAAAACATACATTAACTACAAAATAACTTTGTCATAATCAATATTATTATCTCGTTCAGCCATACTTTTCTCCTTGCATCTCTGTTATACCACGCCTTATTTACGTGTTAGAAACTTATTTGGCAACCAATAACAAATGTTTATTTAAATCAATTATATTTTATTATTAATTTATCATAATATTGTTGTTATTACTATATGTTCTGGTAAGAATTTAATTACATTTAAATTCTTAATACCATTTTCTATTCCTAAAAACTTCCACCTCAATTATAAACTGAAACATATTCCATTAATTCTATCCATCCTAACCTATTAGTTTAAACATTTCTCATAACCTTAAAATTATCCCAACTTTCTCCTTTCCCAAAATTCTTGGAAATATACATACCGTTCGTTTAAATGTATTTACAATGCATTATTAGATTTAGTATGTTCCTTGTTATTTTTGTGGTAGTAATATATTTTTTCCATAAACATTCCTGTGTTCTATCACATTAATTACATTCAATTTAGCATACTACATCTTTAAAGTCCTTAATATTAATATATTTCATACTACCTATTAATTAGCCGTTTCATACTATTTTAAGCTCATCGATTGTATTTACTTCCACATTATTTTTCATGTATTCAGTTAATCCTTTTCATACGTAATACTTACATATCCAATTCTTCTATTTATCAATTCTACATTACCTTTAACTTTATTATTTCATTAATTACATTTATATTTACTTTATATCATTCTCTATTTTGTAGTCACCTTTTAATATCCTTATTATTGGTTCTTATTGACTTAAACAATTTACGTTCTACTAACATTATACAACATTTTTTCTCATATTTTCTAATACAATGCAGTAAGATAGCAATTCTTTATAAAAATTATAAATAATGTTATAACATTGACAAGAAATCTTATCAGTCGGTTTGATTGCCTTATTTATAACCTACTAATTTTGTAACACATCGTTTCAACTCATTCACCTGTCTAATTACAGTTTAGCAAATTCACGTGTTTATCACGAGTTAATACTAATTTATCATGAATATTTACTTACTTATTAACATTTTCTACAAATGAAGAAAATTACATCACGGATTCTGTAGTGTCCATGGCGATATTAATAAATTCGTTACTTTATTTTTTGTAACAGTTTTGTGGAATTCATTTTCTCGTATCCGGACTTGTCTGGTCATTGTGCGGAAGACATGTAGCAAATCAATCAGCGGCGTGCCTTTAAGAGAATTTAGTCAAGAGGGCGCTCGCAGGTATAATCATCGAGCAAACAAACGAGAACGACGAATCTATGTTCTCAAGATTCTGATACGAAGGCGAAGTTTTCCAGAGAACGTGAGTTCCCAGGGACAGAGAGAATCCGTGTGGGGACACGGACGACGATTTTATTAGCTGGCATCATCGGACAGTTCAAGATCTGGCGAGCGGAGCGTTTGCACATTGAGGTTTCCAAACAGTATGCAGAGCATTCAGAAGTTTAGTAGTTGGGCAAAATGACAAATGGAGTTTGAAATAGAGTTCGGGGTGAAAACCGTTTATAATTTGTTATTGGAACAGGAAGGTTTATAATTTTTCTATTAAATATCTAATTTGCAAACATCAGTATTATTTAATTTGACGCTGCCCTATCACTAAATAAAGAATTAGAAGTAAAATTTTGCAGATTGTTGTTTCCAGCGCAGAAATAAAAGTAAAATTCGCCGAATAGAGCAATAAATGATAACAATTCTTAGAGCTATACAATATATCTGCGATAGAAATCTCTAATCGGTAAACGAGAATTGGTATATATCGAAATACAGAGAATTATTTCCTTTTCTGATGTTGCTTTTCTGATAATTTACAACTGCAGCATGAAACGTGTAATGAGTAAACAGCTCTACCAAATGGTATTGCAGTATTTCACACATTTTGTATGTAGGTGAGATTGTAGGTTTGTCAGTCTGCGAGGATTAATGGTTCCCGAACTAGCTGAGTAAGTATTTGGTCAAAAAGAATGTTTGTATACATGGCTAATGGCAGGTTTGCGCGACTTAAAGAGTAAACAATTAATATACTTTTCACCTCAAGTAAGTGTGTTTAGACTAGAAAATATATTGCGTGTACGTGAGCCCTGGTGTAACAGTATGAGATGACGTCACACAACGTAACTACAGGCGTTAGTACTGTAGACTCGCCTTCTCCATCACATTTACAGAGCTATCCGAGGAACGTTGTACAGAGTTTTTAGTCTTGAATCTCGACAGATAGCGAGAGTGCTTTGAAGGTGTCGTTAATCTGAAGAGATAGAGATGCGAGAGAGTAGAGGCGGAGTGGAACTCTATTAATATTGGGAGAGGCACGAGTACATGACCCCACAATATATGCTTGCTGTCAGTGGTCCCAGGAGGCTATCAACCAGCAACTATTTAACTGGAGGACAGCAGCCGACATAAATGTAACGATCATCCTTCGACATCCGCCAGAGGACATCCGTATTCCATCGAAACGTGAGCAGTAACATTGCATGCATATTTCACGATTTGCAAATTGATTACTTTTTACTTTCTTTCAGTTTTCGTTTCAATATAGGCCTACAAAATAATCACTTTTACAAACATGTTTAGTATTAACTTCGCTGGAGTGTTTCTTCTAGCATTAAACAGCATTTTATACCTTTTTATTTCCCTTTTTTGGAATTGTTTTTCTCAGCTTAAAGAAATAAAATTATTACATTATTAAGCTATTATGCATTCTGTAAACGAATATAAATTATTGTTTCATTAAATTCATTTGACCGTAAATACATAATTTAGTGGTGAAGATATTTCCTATTAGTGGTCAATAACGAAGGTACTCCAAAGATAAATTTTCATAGCTACGAACATTGTTCCAGGTCAAACGTCTAAATTAAACCCATTATGCAAATTTTTTTATGTCTTTCTCAAGGACAAAGAATATCTCAATCAGGCTAATAAAGACTTTCTTTTAAATTTACTATAACAATGAAAAGAAAATATATTTACATTTCAAAGTAGAATAGGATAATCCACCTGAGATGAAAGTATAAGTGTAGAGTTTAGTTGATATAAAACAGTACAAAGAGAGGCTCTTTAGGGCTCCAGGCTAAACAGCTACGACTAACTTTAATTACAAGGAAAACTCTCTCGTTTCGCACTTTGAGACTTTGGCATTGAATTAAATATAAGTTTAAAACTCAAATACTCCATTTTTACGCAAAGAAAACTTTACGAATTAATGGACTTTATCTGAGTAATAATTAAGTGAAAAAAATTTGTCACCTTCATCACAGAAATATAAAGCAAATAAACGGGGAAATTATATTCCCCCTTATATTAAAAATTGAGGCAATTTAACTTTTATATGCAGCAAATTACGTTCAAATTATGTTTAATCAGTATTGGTTATGCGATGTCTTTTATGTCGAACTTCACCGGAAAAGTGTAAAGTGATTGTTTTTAATACTTTCCATATTTATGTTTCAAAATTTGGAAGTGTTTGTAAACGGAAAAAATAAATACAATCTTATCTTCAGAAATTATACACCAAACTGATCAATTGGTTCAATATTAACCCTCGATTTATAATTTCGTGAAGTACTTTAAAAACCTTCAGATATGGTAAAACATGAAGAAGTTATAAAGAGATAAAATGAGAAGGGATCCATGCTTCCTGTAGTTTTTAAGAGAAAAAAGGAGAAAAAGAAGGAGAAATTGTTTACTACAGGACATCTTCCAAGGACTCAAGGACGAAGTTACAGATCGTGGAAGAAAAGAGTGCAGCTGTTAACCTACTTGAAAGAAGAAGAAGATATTTGGCTATGAAGCTCAGGTCATGACAAGGTGATGAAGGAAATTTACAAGACAAGTTAAAGAACCTTCACTAGGCTAGGCTCATAATGATATACGAAAAGTTTTAATTATATATCTCTTCTGTTAATTAATGTATGAAAAATGGTCCTACTGTGAAACAAACAACGTCACGCAAAAACATCTAATAGGAACAGTAATATAAAACAAAAACATCGTAAGGAAAGTAAATAAATCTGACACGTGGTTGATAGTTTGTGAGTTCTACTCATTCCCATGCATTGCCTACGGGCACTCTAAAGTACTATTTATTGATTCGTGAGCGTCGTTTTTCTCAAACATGGTCGCATCGAGCTTTCGTGCGATACTTCAATAAAATGAAGCTAACCTAAAACTATTATCATAGTTAGTGAAGGTGAAAACGTAAAATACTATTGTGTATGTACGTGAGCTCTTGTGTAATAGCATGAGATGATGTCACACAACGTAACTACGGGCATTCGCACTATGTTGGAGACTCGCTTTGCCCGTAACGTCAGATCCTTCAACATATTACTAGGGTTCCTTCCCGCGATGCTCTCGGCCCAGTAACTACGATGAAAAGTGTAGATGAAAAAAAAATTAAAAAGATGTAGAAGCTACGGCAGCGCGGATGAGGTTCAACCTCAGCAGAAGGAGAGTAAATTAACGTTTCCACGAGTTTCAACGAACCGTAAAACGAGCAAACCACGGAAATTTATATTGAAGGATGGAAAAAAAGTTTTACGTTGTTTCGAATAATATTGTGGCAAAGAATGAATATTAATAAAACACAAGATAATATCTGTACATTGCCGGAATAAACCAAAATTTACGTAACCGAAGTTCCGAACAACAGTAACAATACTTAAATTACTGCTCATTTCAGTACTTATTTTCGAGTGACAAGTTGTATAGCTGTTATTGTATCAGGAGAATAACGTTGCAAAGTCTCGTTCATACTCACAGTAAAACCGGCGGACATATTTATTCTATGGGTTTTTAAAACACTTAATCTGAATGGAAATGCAAAATAGTAACTCTTTGCAATCGGTAGGCCACAATAACGATTATAAAATTGCCTTCTGGTGTTTTCATACATATATTTGCATACATAAATGTCTAATCCCTTTAGGTAGTTTTATTAAGTTGGTAATCGATAAAATCAATGCTTCCATTGGAACGAGCTCGCTCACCTGTACTCTACGTCGTTGCAGTTGGTGGCGTTTCTTATAATTATATCTGTTTTCATGTAACACTCATATGAAGTATATTACGAGCTTCTTGAAAGCGGTTCATAAATATTAAAACGTCCACGCATAATTAGTGACAATGATGCGGAATAATGCTCTCCTTTCAAGTTGTCGATTTTAGCTTTTACTGAAGCTGACGTTGACGTAAATGAATTTCAACCGAAGCGAATGGCAGTTGCTGTTTGCAACAAAGCTACAAAGTCTTCCATGCGCAAAAGCCCGGAGGGGACTAACTGCGTCTACGGGGCAAGACATAATTGGCTTTTATGCCGAAATTAATTAAAACATCAGCCCAGTTTTTAACAATTCATTACCACGAATGCACAGTTCGACGGTGAGCTACAGAACAATTATCGCAGATAAAGCGTCATTAGTATCGGATCAGATGCAATTCGATTCTCTGTCGCTGCTCCTAGGATCTTGCCTGCCACCTACTCGTACTGATGTCAATGAATACGAATAACTACGGTAATATATCACTAAAAATTCAGGAATGCAATTTTATGTCAATCATACGAAGATCCCTGCTTAAACATTATTTCTTACTAAATTATAATGGACAGCGAATGTATAACGGATAATTATAAAGTGTAAATCAATTTAAATGTTTCACAAGATTAATTTCAATCATTTTCAGCTTTAAACTTCATATGTATTAACTGAATCAAATTAATTGCTCATTTGAAAAGTAAATAAATTAAGGGTCTGTTTGCCTTTTATTCACATTGTGTAAATAGTTTAATTTTATGATTAATAAAGCTCTGACGTCACGGTTTCTTCGGAATAAAAAGATTTCGTAACAAACGAGGTACTGACAGTTTCAGTAGTTCTTTTTGCCTTTCCACAGCGCACGGGATGCATTAAAAGTTCATTTGTTTATCACCACTCCTATTCCATATAAACTAACGTCAGTGTGCAGTTCAGTAATAACTTTTTCGTCGTATGGTTTTTTTCTCATTACACTTCAGTCCAACAAACTTAAGAGTTCAGCAGAAGTAGGCGACTTTTATACATAAATGTATTTTAAACGTTCCGTAGTAGGAATATACTTAGTAAACTGATGTTGCATATATATATATATACATATATTGGTATAATAATTTTCCACATTTTGTATGACCAAAGTCAATCAAGCACCTTTGGCAGACTTACGTAATGATTTATAGCTGGAAAATAATCGTCGAATGAACGATCGTAGACTCCATTATCATCACGGCTAATCATGTGGTTAATGTTTCGTGAAACTGTGGATGAAAATACACTTGTGACATTCCACTTCCCGAACTAGTTAAGTGCCTTGTGTTTCGAAAACCGTATTTTCTATTTGGCCGCTCTTTAGATGCTTATTGGGAAAGTGTAATCAATTCAATATAATATAGCTTCTAAATGTTTTAATTAGTACTCTTACTTAATTGACTATATTGTAATTGAAATTGTAATTACGGGAGTGACATCTTCTAGACTTTCAATCGGTTAATGTCTCTCTGGTCTGGGATATTGCACTCGATCTTTGGCTGATGCACGTGGGAAATGACTAGTGTTTTGATACCTACAGTTCTCCTCTATAGCTTTACGTTAAAATTGAAGCGAACTCATACAACTTTCTCCAACAGTAGTGTGTTCTTGCAGTCTACAATTGTGTTACAATTTAAAAATTTGGACTAATTCGATGCAAAAGTAGCCAATTAACAAACAAAATTAAGTAATATAACGCTTCTACAATCCTTGTTGCTTTCATCACGTGAATTAAAATCGTAAGAGCTGTAAGAACGACACATTTCACAAACCAGGTGATAAACTCAAAAGAGTGTTTATTGCTTATTCACCATGCTGTAGCGAAATATTAGGATTCATATAATTATCTGTAATTATAACATAACAACTGTATTCACGACGTATGATTAACTGCATCTGAAATGTCATCCTGCATGATTTTACCAGTTATCGCGCATTCATAGTACTGAACTGTAGTTTTATTCGGTTGGCTGAAATAAGTGGGATTTCACGGGAAACAAAGTGAATTCCACCTTGTTGAGCATAGATTATGAGGGTGCTCCAATACTAGTTGAAAGCGATTGAAATTATACATATACAACATTGGGAGAAATACTATTAATATCATTGACCCCAAAAATATTTATTCGAAGCAAATATTGGCCATTTTGCACCTTTTGAAATATACACTCCCTGAGAGATGGAAGGGACTGACAGAAACCATCGCAGCATGCACAAAACTCACCAAAGTTTCATTATAATCGGATGAATGGTATAGGAGCACATACGAAACAGACAAAGATACATTCATTATATATATATATATATATATATATAATATGTTTTGAATTCTTTTACGATACGAAACCTATAAATTTTTTAGCCTTTTCTTTTTCAGTACCTAAATAAGGGGACGACGAATTTGACTTACGCCCCGGGGTGTCTGAAACCCCCTCTACGCCGCTGTACGTCACAAACGAACCTTATATAATATTTGAGAACATTCTAGAACCAAATTATAACCAAAATTAAATGCTGAAATATTTTTCAATGTGTCACCGTAGTTCGAAGACGGACTCCTCATCAAATGAGATGTCCCAGGAGATCCTTAAAAATCTTTATTTGTCGCTATATTATGAAAATAAACGTCTGGTTAACCAGAAATACTATGGCCATCAGGAAATACATTTAAAGTAAGGTTTAGTCATGAAATTAGCTGGGATTTTTTACGTGGAAAATATTTTCAAACAAAAGAAGAGTAGAAGAAATTCTATATTATATTACTCATACGGAGTTTGGATAGTAAACAAACATAAAATTGTATTATTTATTTCAAATGAAAATATATATGATCCAAAAAATATAAACAACGTTAAAGTTTTTTTCGTTATTAATTACCAAGCAAAGTTCAGGAGAAAAATTTAATCATTGATAAATTACATCCTAGCACCACTTATTTATAAATTATATACCATGAAAAAATGTTGTGCCATTAATTATATATAACACAGTTCAGTTACAGAAAATTACCTTTATGTTGTCTATGTTTGCTGAGGTAAATGTGGCTCTTTTTATTATGAAAACAAATTATACAAAATGATTTGGATAACACTCCCTTTTAAACAGTTGACTTGTTTTTTGAAAACGAAACACAGTCCTTGTAAATCTTTACTTTTTGTTACTACATTGGCTCCATTGCTCGATCACATTTTTCAGATATCTTGTAGAAAGTCACCGCAGAGAAAGAGAAGTTGCTCAAAGCTGATATAATTAACGCAAGTCTAATTGGTAACCGAGGATCGGATCTCCTACTAATAGCTTTCGGGAAGGATTACGGTTCATTGTGTCTGTTGCGGATCAAAGGTAATTCATATAATGGATCAGGTCCACAAATAAGTAGCCAGCAGAAATCGGCTTTGGTCAGCTTAAATTTTTCTTGATCCTAACCCATTCACAAACACAATGCCTATGACTCTTTGGAACCTATTTCATACTTTATGCTTCAATATGCTATTTAAATAACAGTACTGTTGTTAACCAAATCACAAAGCGAAAAGAAAGGATTCTATAATATATGCTTTATCTAAATTATACTCTAATGCTATATAGTGTCATTGGTTTGTATTACCAATTACATTATATTTATTCAATAAAAATACGTTGAGTAAGAATACGTTAAACAATTAAATAATAGTAAGTAATAAAATATAAAATTCGATATTCACTTTAAGTCCTGTTTGAAATTTTTATTGTTTAAAAGTCTTTTTAATAATAGAAGTAAAATAATTATAAAAAGCATTACACTTACTTAATTTATAGTATTAATGAAGTTAATTCAACCATGTTTCATAAAAATGTATGTTTATCAATTGTTATATACTTCCTGGTGCTGTCTGTAAGCGTCATTAATTGGAATTCGCTTCCTTTACACGCCACTACATATGACTTCAAGTCAGTAGAGAAATTATTAAAGAAAAATTCAATATTATGTTGAATAGCTTTTCTATAGATTATGTTATTCGAGGGCAAAGACGCGATTTTGGGTGACGGTTGCGTTTTCCTGCCAGTCAACGAGGATTAATGGCTTTAGGGAGCTCCAATAGCTACAGGTTGTGGGCTGTTGGTGCACATGCATACCGAAATAATTACAACCACTTTTGTTCCCTTCATGAGATAATTTCTTGCTGTTTATCGCGTAGCGTGAAGCAGCTACATATATAATTTTTCACAGACCGCAAGTTGGTGTTCATTTGCTTTCCGTTAACCTTGGAAGAGTTTTGTTAATTCTGGATGAGATTCGTACCTTCCTTAGTACCCACAGCTATCAGGCTTCCTGGCTCTTCTATAGAAAGCTATTTACTGTCCCTTCCTCGACCGAAACCCTCGGCATCTAACTTCAAATAGACCAGGATGATGACTGACTGTATACTCCCGATACCTTAAAGGAGTAAATAAATACAATTTTTAACTAAATAGAGACCAAAATATAGCTCATCCCTAAGAAAAAAAATTTAACTACTCTGAGGAACCCTATCAACCGCGACCACCTAGAGGAAGTGGAACATTAAACCACCATGGTTGATGCAAGAATTTAACGCAGCGACTCCTATAACCTAGGAATCGACACTAATATCGGTCTTTTCTGCATTATTGATTTTATGTAAACTTCATTCACCACCATCCATACGGTAAGGGTGCTTCCTTTCCTTGCCTTTTCGAATTGAAATTAGACACTTAAAAATGATAGAATAACACTAATAAATTAAGTGACCCTGACACCGTTTCATTCGACTCTTATAATGGCCGTTTAGGAATGTTTTTAAATTCCACCCCTTCCACCGCCACCCCTAGAGGCGGTAGGTGTATTAATCCGTCAGTGTTTGTTCCTGGATCGTAAGTAACATCTGTATAAAGTTTGATAGAAAATGGTTTACGCATTTAATATTGTAAACAGAAATTAGTTTCACCTCCTTCCATCCCAACTCCATGGGACTGAACTGCATTATGGTAAATATCAGAACTAAACTCAGTGACTTCCATAACCCCAGATTCAATACCAGTCTCAATTGTTTATTATTCATTACTTTTATGTAACGGCCTTTCACCCCCCCCCCACCCTCCACAACTCCATCACCTAGGGGTTGAACTACAACTTAACTGATATAGTTAAATCGTAAATGTCAGAATTTACCTCATTGACATCTATAACCCTGGATTTAACACAAATTTCGGTTGTTTCGCGTTATTTTTAATTACCGACCCTTTATCCTGTCCCTTATTAGTGCTTTAAGGGGTTGAAGTTATACACTAAAAATATCTGTATAGAAACTATTAATCACATAGACCCCGAAAAGTAATTAATCGACGCTAATATTGACTGTTTAGCATGTAGTTACATTTCACCCCGGTTCACCCCTTGGGAGTTGCCTAACGCTTCTAAAGGCCGACAGAAATCTTCGCGGGGATGCCCACAAATCACCAAAGTTTCTTCTAAATCGGATGAATGGTTTAGGAGCGCATAAGGAACCTACAGACAGACATTCATTTTTATATAGAGAGATAATTTCTTGCTAGTTCTTAAGTACCCACCAAAATTTTTTATTTTAGCCAATGGGATGAAAAACTGCTAATAAGTATTTAAAAAAGGTAAAAATTTAACCTTATCTCAATATTTCTTCAGGCGTATTTAAATTCTCAATTATTGGTGCGTAAAAATTTGCAATTGTTCCAAGAAAGTAGTTGCAAGGTTTAGATATCATGAATTACAATTTACCTGTGCTTCTTGTAATCATATTTTTGTTCAAATTCATATCCTAACGTATCAATTATTATTGCAAGACTGAAACATTGTATTGTTCATTTCAGGTGGATTTTAAAATGTGAAAGAAACAGCGAAATTCTGAGATTGATACAAGCTGAATTAAGAGATCATAAAATATTTATGAATGGCTCAAATGTTACGATATCAGAGGAAACACTTTCTCTCTACTACGTTCATATTAATGTAATGGAAACCAAGTATATATTAACGGAAAAATTTTACTTTCAAATTTGCAGAGTACAGCATGGATCAATTCAGAAGCCGCTTTTATTCATTTTGTTTATTAATGACCTCCACAGAAATATTCATCTCATAAAATTCGCTTTGCATGCAGACAACACCGACGTGATAGTTTCCGATATGATCTGTTCAATATCAACGAGATAGCAACACTTAAAAAGAATTTGGAACAGTGGTTTAGCGACTAATCTTGGAACTACACAAATTCCGAGAATTCAAAGCCATGAATTGCTGATTACAGATACCCAATTCATGCTACATTATTGTCTTCCAGTATGACAATAAATTACTGTGGATTCATCACATCGTTGTTCTTGCATGCAAATTTCGTTCGGCTTGCTGCTCCGTAAAACTAAATGCAGGATGTAGATATTAACACTGCGAAAATATTTGAGCATGCCTATTTACATTACCATGTGTGTCACGGAATATATTAATTCTTTTACAAATAATTACAGTCCACTAATATTTAATGACAGAAAGGCTGTAGGTAGATGAACCTCATTTTCATAATTTTAACTCCAGAGCCTCTAAAATTGGAAAACAGAAATATTATCTGATTTTTTAACCAGTTCGGGCTACCAGGAAATACTGACAGTTTTATTCATAGAAACATTATTTTCATCCACGCGAAAATAGTATCTATGGTAGCGGACATAACCGATATATAAATATACCCGAATGTATAAAAAATTAACTGTTGAAATATATTTACGAAATTCCAACAATCATTCCTGCTTTAATGTATCTGAGTTCTGTGAACTGGGTGAAGGTTACAAAACTGCTGAATGACTGATAAACGCTTTATTTATCATTAAATAAACTTGTATTAACACAGTTCACAGAACTTAGACACATTATGTGTATAAAATTTAATGATTAAATAAAAAGGGTGATTAATTAACAATTGGATTGCTCCATTTTGTGGAAGTCAAAATGTAATGTTCAAACTGATATTAAATAAACAAAATTTTAATTATTATTGAAACAATTAATTTGCAGTTTTATTAAATTGATAGTTCTTTATGAAACAATTTATTTTATTTTAAAAAATGAAGCATCGAGAAATAATTACTACTTTAAACTTTACAATACCATTTATTTTATTCAATAGAAATTTATAACATTTTCTCTTAGGTTTAATACATTTAAAGTTTTCAATATTTAGAGATTTGATAACTCTTCTTTCAAGGTAGTTTACCTGAGCTTGATAAGTAAAGAACAACCTTTGTATTTACGTTACACAATCATAGAATTTATAAATTAAGAAATTAACAAACAAAACCAAAACGAGAAGACGAATACCTTTAACTATCGTTTACAAAAACAAACTTAATTAAATTGGTTTCTACTTATAAAAATGTTCGGCTGGTACCAGACTTAGATTCCTTGACACAGGCTCACAATTTACGCTAATAGGCCATAAGATCATTGACTCTACACTAGATTGTCCAAAACACGGCCGTAGTTATCAAATTTTCCTTCGGGAAGTGGAACTGCTGCACCTCCGGATCATTAGTCAGACATATTGTTATGTGGAAACTGATGATGGTCTCAGTACACGTAGGAATCTTAATGTGGCGCTAATTATTTGATTACTGTTTGCAGTTTTACTCTCTCGCTGTCCAAACTTTATAATTGAATTAAAAAAACTTGTAACCTTCCCTTCCTATGCTATTAAAGGGGATTTGCCCAACGTGGATTATCCTCATGTAGCCTGTTGCCCTAAAAAAAAAATCGGTTGGATTTATACTCGGGCCACAATGTTCGTTCTCCGCTCCCAACTTTTGGTTCCCTCACGCGACCACAACAACAGACAAACTGCTCCTGACAGTCTCGCGGCTCACAACAAATCTAGCCTACACATTGTCGTCTTTTGAATAATTGGTACCGCTAACAATCCAATTATTAAAATCATTACTGGCCTCTAATTAGTATTACAATATATATATATATATATATATATATATATATATAATTGGCAGTGTCGTGCCAAGGTTGTAATTCTATAGTTGTAATTTAATTATTTATCATCAACCTGAATTGGCTTTAAAACATTATATTGTTATGAGGGTTGTTATTTGTGAGAATTAAAAGAGAAATGAGAAGACAGACGAGCTAGAAGTTAGCTATCGCTAGTTGAGATATGAGACCAGTTATTCGTGAACCTAAAACTTATTTAAATTCATAATTTAACATAGACTTAGTAGATGATGTGTGTCCAATCTACGAGTACACACGTACCCTCTGTGGTGTGAAACTAGTACTTTTCGTGGAGTCGTGACATAGCAGGCAAGAAACGTAGTCAAGATACCATAAAACTAATGTGGGCAAGACTCTTCAGCTTAAACCGTATGACAGATAATAACTTTAATATAAAAACTTTAAGCCACTATACATTCGATACTGAAATACAGTAATTAACAACAGCATTTATTTGGAATTTAAATTAATATAACACATATGTTAAAAATTGACATTTATTTTTCTCCGTCTGATTCGAATGTGAGTCAAAAGTAAAATATGTAATTATAAAATAACTGTATTAGAATATTTGTACCAATATGCCAGATAGCTACAATTATCGACTTACAGACTGAATCTGTCATAACTTGAGACCTGAGATAAATTTTTTATGGATGGTACAAAGTGGATGAAACTGTGTATAACACAGGCAATTAAATTTCCTGTTCCCAACGAGGGACGATTACAATACTTCAATAGAATTCGTTGTTAAAATACTAGACGAATATTTACTGTTCATTATTGAACGCGGTGAATGGAAAGAGATTAGCCAGAGAGGTAGGAGCAGTGCATTTCCCGTAGGCGCGGCTCCCAATAATGTTTACGCTGTTGCCCAAACCGCTCATTGTCCACGGCAGCCAGCTCTATACTCGGTCTGTAAACAAAACGACCGTGCAATAAACAGAGGGCGAAGGCAGCAAAAAGAGCCAAAAAACGCTGGAAAATATGTTAAAGCGTCAGAAAGACTGGTCAGGCCTGTAATTAGATGGGCTTGTGTCTGAGAGGCTGGGAAATGCACTTAATTAAACTTTTGAATGTTGGGGAAAATATGCGCCAGACGTTTATGGTGAGTGGATTTAACAACAGCTGACTTATTTACAGCGGAGCTCACATTCAACATGTCTGCTGTTTCACTTTCATGCGGAAGCGAAAAGCTCATAAAATAAATAAATACATGAACACGTAGCTATATATGACGCAACACGCTCCAGCTGTTTCGAATTTTGTACATTACTTTTCATTCCGAATAAAAAATTAAAGCGCGACTCTTTTGCTGCGTGGATGATATTGTGGTAATATGTTTATGAAAGAACGGTGATAGTTTTTTTGATCGAAATAAAAAAAATCAACACACACACTCACTGAGAAGATATTTTTGAAATTGCTAGATGTAAATTATTTTCTGATAAAATATAGCTTCATTTGGTTACATTTTCCCAGTGTAACGGGAATTCTGTCTAGAAGTAGAAAAGCGCGGTTTATTTTATTGATAGGCTAAGGAATGGTAGTACCGCAATATTGTCCGGAGGTCTCAATATCTATCCTATCTAAGAAAAACTGAGCCGAGTAGAGAGAACTGAGAGTAACGGGTGAGCTTTAGGAATTGAGACCCGATTTCGGACTAAGAACTTGACATACTACAAGAGTAAGACAGGAGACAACAGACATTTGCATGTTGGACATTGGGCTTCAGATATTGAGTACAGCAGAGACTGGATTGGGAGCTACTATATGGGCGCATTTTCGTAAGGACGCTGCTTCAAGGGAAAAATACATTAAAATTTTGAACAGTGAGTTCCGGATCCCTTTCCTTTTCAATAAATAAATGTAATATATTCAGAAATTTTGAGAATGAACTATATATTACTAAAGTAAAGCCACTAACGTTTAAACATTCCTCCTTCTTAAAGATAGGTATTTCCAGGAACTCGAAATAAGACGGATCTCGGAAAGAGAAAACTGTTCTTGAACCCAATATTCCTATGTCTTCATTAATTAAATATTCCTATGTCTTCACTAATTAAATAGTAAGAATGAAGAAAAATAGATCAGTTTCGATTTCATGGAGTTTGATCACAATTTTAAACGGAATTTCTGTCGACGAACTCACCGTAATTAGTAAACAAAAGTAGAAATATTCAAATAAATAATGGACTTAAATTAAATAATTTCTGCATTAATTTTAAAAATAAGTAATCCATATTGTCAATGTCTGAATATTACTTCCTGTCCTGTAGATGGCAATTAGTTTCAAATTCTTTCAATTCATCCGGTGTCCTCGGCCGATTACTATGGACCACACAGTCCGTTCCTCAGAAAAGGTAAGGGATGTGAAATAAAATACAAGTAGTTTTTTATTTTTATTTTACATGAATTTCAATTTTTTTATATTGATTTATTTGCTGTCGTATCAGCAGAAAATAGTCTTATTGTGAGTCTAAACAACTGGAAAATTTTTTCGAAGGTTATCCTTTGAAATTTTCATCAAAACCATATTTGAAATTGTGTCGAAATGCCTTTTATTTTTGGAAATAAACAAAAGTCGCACGGTAACAAATCAGGCTAATAAGGAGGATGCTCAAGCACTGCTAAACGTTTTTGTATATAATAAATCGCGTACTATCTTACTTTTGTGCGTCGGTGCATTGTGCAACATACACCATGTTCCTTGATTCCGGTTTTCGAGTCGAACTCGAACAATCCTCACCCACAAACGAATTAAAACACCCAAGTAGTAGTCTGCATTCACCATTTGATCATCTGAAGCGAATTATTTATGGAAAAATTGTTTTGAATAAAAGAAAACAGTGAGCAGCGACTTGACAACGGCTTTTATGCATACGCACTTTTTGGTCTCGGAGATGCTGGACCTTTCCATTCCGAGCTTTCGCGATTTGTTATTGGCTCGTACTGAAAACACCATGTTTCATCGCTTGTTGGGATGCAAGGCATGAAGTCTGGATCCCCAGCGGCCGATCTTTGCAGTGTTTAACTCTGCAATATTTTTGTTCGTGAGTGAGTGACAAAAAAGTTGTTTTAGGATTTCCAGCGAGCTCCTCAATTAACCAGGTCGATACACGACGATGATTTACAAGATTTTCAGCTACGTTTTGAATATTTTCTTCGACTCGACTGACGATGATTGACGTGGACGTTGATCATCTTCAATGATCTCTCTACAATCACGAAACGTTGCATATCACTTAGAAAGGTTTTTACGATTCATTGATTCACTACCATACACAGTCTGTATCATTTCAAAAGTGTCTGTGTGCTCCATTGCTCATTTCACGACCATAGTTCAAAATATATTGTCAAAGATTTTGTTAGTCTATGATACCAGCGCTGTTAATTTTTTTATACAAAATGTTGTCGATATACCACGCTGGCAGCCACGCATCCGTTCATAAATAGTATGAGTAGTTATGCAAATATAAAATCAGTCATATTCGTGTGAGGCGGACTGTAAGAAAAGTTCACAAACTTACATGACAGTATGGTGATTTTGGGGACCCGGAAACGTAACTGATCTTGAGACGACAATGTCTTCTTGCAATGTGTAACGTCGTATTTTCATTTTCAAAGAAGGCTTCATTAATGGTGAGAAGTTTTTCAATGTAAGTGAAGGAAAAGTGGCATTAATCTTAATTATAGAAAAAGTAAGGTTCTATAATTTCTTCTTTCTTTCGTACAAACATTAACGGGTCTGTGTCTTTTAAAAACACAAGTATGCCTGTTCGCCTAACAAAATGTGATACCCCTGAATTCCACAACTTGTCCATGTACGTACACGTTAATGCTTCACACAACTTTACAGAATTCTAATCCCAATGGATGATTGTTATTGCGCTATTTCATTTTGACGGATAGAATTCTCAAGTTTAAAAGGAGAATTCGGTGAAGATTCGTGTTTACGAATTGAATGCCGAGGTTTATTCACGACTGAAATCAGTACAACGTCGATAATATGAGAAATACGAGCACGTATTCAATTCACGAGACAATTTCCTTATCAGAAGTGATACGTTCTGTTATAATCCATGTATTATCGCTGTTTGGATGGAACCCGACAATGATACCTTAAATTACTGTCGAACTCCGTCTAACATTCCAAACCATAGTTGGGTTTGGCGAAGGCTCTTAGTTCGCTGTTGACCGTTCAGCTGTTCGGTATTTACGAACTACAAAGTACGTCTCAGCATGTTCACTGCCCCGCAATGCTACCAACTGTAATTGTATGCCGGTATGTATTTAAAAAAATCCCAATTTCTGTGTAAATTCAAGATAGGATTAGTTTTTTTTAATAAATATGGTTTATAGTATCGTGTTTTAGAGCAAATTTTTCATAGGTCAAACTTTACAAATTAGTCAGATAACGAAAGCACAAAATAAATCTTACATGGACAGCTCAACGTGTTTCCCCGATTACAAAAAAAAAAAGAATTACGTAATAGGTGAACCAAATTAGTGTAAAATTTGTATCAATTAGAAATTTTACCGTCAAATAGATGGTTCAAGTACTACACATATAGAGAGAAGCAGCAGGTAATTATTTACTAAGAAGAATCAATTAATGAAAAACGAGAATAAATTTTCTGGTTTATTGAAAGTAAAACGCCCATTTATGTTCAACGTGAGTTAGATGTATTTCTGGACACGATCCTCCAGAGGTCAAGAAATTTAAGCAATCGTATGGGAACATGAAAGAAACGGTTAAACATCGGTAACGTTCAGAAACTCTTTTTTTTTCATTATTCGTTTCACATAACTAATAACGAATCCGTGCAAAACTATTTTCTAGTTAACCAGATTATGATCAATATAAAAAATAATTAGTTGAAGAATTTTGGATATATAAATGCAACAAAACACTACATAACGTTGAGGTTATCTAAAACTGTTATGCTGCATTTCAAATTATAGAAATTTGAAACACAATTTGTTCAGTTTACTTTTTCTTCCCTTGCCTTATTATTCATAGGTAAACAATATCTTTGTTGTCGAGAGTATGCGTGAAAATAAAATGAAGTAACAAAAAGTATTGAATCAAATAAACTTTAGCACTGAGGTAAATATAACGCGATAAAGAAAAAAATAGACTCAAGTCTTATCTTATTAATAGAAAATATATAATATATAAAAGCCAAAAGCTAACGTTAATAACAATGTAGATTGCTTATAACCCTGTATTGAGGGCGGGAAATTGTTTAGTCCTGTTCAAATTCGTCACTACAAAGTATTTCCTTTCTAACCAGTTTCTATGAGAATTAATCACGGTGTTAATTTTCTTAGTTGATACAACTTGCGCGATTCCTTTCGCTAATTTTCTGCCCTGGAATCGAATCCAGCCGAGGTGCTCTGCACACGAGGAGATATTATAGTGAGAATAGTCGGAAAGTTGCGGCTGCGTAAATTGCTATTGTTTGAGGGCTTCATTAGTAGAACTCTGCAGTTTCGCTTTCCTGGCTGCGGTCAGGTGTCCGCCAGTCATGGCGGGATAAACAAGCAACTTCCAAATATAAACGCACCTACCAAAAATAAATCAATGTATTAGTACATTAACTGCACGAAAAATACAATTCAAAAGGATTCCGAATAACATTAAAAACTCGTTCCCTACGTCCACCTTTAAACGCAACTTCCATCCATCGTTCTTTTCGTTGCCGTTATGACATTAAACATTAAATATATACTTCGGAACCAATTATACTTTTAAAAAAAGGTTTTGATGAATATGATGATAAATTTTAAATAAGTTTCGAAAACTCAAAAAACTATCCGGGATCGTATATTATCATTGTTATCAATGGTGTTACGAATTTTCTGGTGAATTAGAGTCTGGTTAACATCTAATAAACAGCGAAAAATGTTGTCAAGCTTTCAGATACATGCAAAAATGATTTCTAGGCAGCTATGTTAAGAGATAATAAATGTAGTACATTTCATAAAATTTGTAATATATTCTTCTTTTGCTACCATTATTGAATGCTTTTTGAACACTGCAAGCCACAGGATACTCTAAGCTGGTATCGAACACCGGATACATCGCAACTTGGTGGTGTGCCTTCTAAAGGCGAGCAACTTTTTACGGCAATATGTGGCCGGAAATAATGGCCGGGCAATTTTGCTCTAAATCCCGAAACATATTCGGCATTACAAACATATGGCCCGGAAATATGTTAGTGTAACCCGGCCATGTTGCCAGAATTTTAAGTACTGACCGGCGTGTTGTCCTGTGCCGAAAATACGAAAACATTGCCGGGCCGTAACACTACACAAACCTCACCAGGACGTCTCTGTAGTCATTCAGTTGTGTTAACAATGAATAGTACACATGGTTGGCGTCGCGAAAAATATAAATAAGAAGAAAAGTTAATTTCTAATTTTTAAAATTAATATTTAACAAATAAATAGGCTTAGGCATCTTTAATTAATTCATTTAATCCTTCCGTTAAACCTTCGCATACGTCTTGAACGATGTGCAAAATTGAACAATCGGATACTCTGATTAAATTCATCAAAGATTTATAGGAGTATCCTATCGCCTAGAATCGAAGGGTGATTTCCAATCTTGTAGTGATCGGTATTTCTTTCCTCATCACAGTGTCCTCTAACTGAATCATGGGCCCCATTTTTTAAGAAAATATTCAAAGTCGCCCTTCGACATTCAGGCAAAGTATTTTAAATAAGTAATTGTCAAGAATTAATTACTTACTTAAATTGTTAAGTGTTGTTTGTTTGTTTAAATAAGGCCGAATCCAGGTTCTTCTCTTCTTTAATTACTTGAAATGTTTTTTCCAATAATGCTGTGCTAATGAGCATTTCATTTTAGGCCATTATTATTGTATTACGTGTGCGCGTTAAATGCTTGGGCTACACTGTGGCCGGAGTATAGCCGGGATATACAAATGTGTGGCTGCAAACATTTTGCCCGGCAACACATTGCCGGGCTATAGTTTCCTAAAATATTGCCCGCAATGTGGGATTGTTGTTCGTTTACGAGCACCATGAGTCTACATCAGCGAAACCCAAAAGCGGAGCTACCATCCTAGCGCCACATGTTCCGCCGCCTGATAGGTCAGCACTAGCGCACGGTCCAGCTATGGTGCGGAGACTGGAGCTTCTTCCGTACGTTCTAGTCTTCTCTCTTGTATTCCTGTACTTACACTAATTAAATTTTCTTTAAATTTACTTGAGTTTCTCGAGATTTGGACCTGAATTCACCATCTGCTACTCCTATCGACATGTCCTATTCTTTCTTCGAATTTTTCCTATTTCAGGTAATATCATGTACCAATTGGAACTGGTCGCTGTGATTACGTCGAGAGTAAATAATACAAAATGAATAATGAGGAAAATCGTGCAGCGATAAGAAATTTCTCTAAATGAAAAACGGGCGGACTAAATGGTACCAGTAGTCTATTTAGGAGGGTACAAATAGAATTTATACGTGGGAATGGGAGTTCTTCTGGAAATGCTTCACGATATGGACTTTAGGGAGGACTTCTAGAGATCCTTTCGGTAAATTTTGTACAACCGTGAAAGAAGAATGGCCCATAAGCTTCGTGACATGACTACATAATATCCTTAATTAAGTATATTAGCAAACATTGAACTTTAGTGCTCCGGTTGTTGTGTACCTTCGACGTTGGACTTAAAAAACGTTATTGGAAAATATACACCGAAAACCGAAGGAATTATGTCGTTTTATGACTGTAGACTAATTGCGGATTCACCACTTCACCCTAAAGGGAAAACGGTAGTGAGAGAAATAGATTGGTGAAGGTAAAAGTCATGAAACCATCTAGTCCATAGGAAAATTTACTATATCTATTTCATGAGACTGGGAGGCCTCGATCAAGATTAAGTATGTTAAAAAATTAAGAACAGCGACTCTCTTAATACACTATGTTATAGGACTTTTTGAATAGTCGCTTTGAGTAGAAGCAATCTTTATAAAGGTGACCGAAAGGGATTCTCCAAGAGCTGGGTTTAGAAATATTCCATTGGCCATATTTTTAATCCTCCCTCCTATATCAAAATACCATTGTTGAGAATAAAGAAAAAGTTAATGAGTGGTAAGCTTCGTTCCATTGTTCTTAATTAGTAGAAATGATGGAATATACTTGAGGAAAAAAATCATTTCGCGTAATAAATAGAAATGATTCAATAGACTTGAAGAAAAAAATTATGTCGCGTAATAAATAGAAATGATTGAATATACTTAAAAAAATCATTTCGGTTAATAAAGATTCTTTTTTTAAATAAATTTATGATGTCTGTTTCTATTATAATTCATTTTGTGAGACAATATAAATTCATAATTCGTGTACTCCCCGAAAATGATATGTAATTTATAATTACACAATCTGAATTAAATATATTATCGAAACATTAATTTAAATGTATATTAAATTCCCAATTTCCAAGATGGTTAGTCTCAAGTACCATGAATTATATTATATATTATATATTATATATATATATATATATATATATATATATATATATATATTGTAATGCCTGTTAAGTGAGGCATTGTTTGTGATTGACAGTCTGGACTGTTGGAGGGGCATTTTGTAACGTGTTTATTTAGGTTTAAGTTTTTCTTCGTTCTTGGGACTGCTGGGTGTGTGGTCTTGAGAAACCGTGAACGTGCGTGTGGGGGTGGAGAAGACAAGTAATTGCGGGTCCTGTCTCGATTGTCGGCTTGACATGACGGAGTAGTTAGCCATTTGTTGACTACGGAACTGCATCTGCATGATATAAATCGTGTGATAATGGAAGAATCTGTCAACTGGAATTTGCGACGAAGTTTTCGAACAATGGAAAAAGTAAGAGACAGGGAGTATATAAGGGAGGAGATAAGCTTTTGAGGGGTCAGTTGTGCTGCGATCACCGAGGCTGGAGGATGTGATTAAGAGAGACATTGTTTAAGCGGGGGAGTTGTTCTGCGATCACCGAGGCTGGAGGATGTGTTCAGCGCTCACCGAAGCTGGAGGATGGGATTAAGAGAGACATTGTTTAAGGCAGTAGTTGTTCAGCGCTCACCGAAGCTGGTGGATGTGAGTAAGAGAGACATTGTTTAAGAAGAGTCGTCGTCGAAAGATTGCAGTTTAAAGTCGCAGCCAAAGCATAGGAGAGAGGACTTGTTAAATTTACAGTAAACCAGTCGTCGTCGAAGCAGAGCAGAGTAAAGTCGTCGAGATACCACAAACTTTCTTTATCAAACCAACAGTATTTAGTAGAATCTGTGAATTTAATAGAAGCTGTGAAAACCCCACCACAGTGTTCGAAAGGTGAAAGTATCCTGGGCAGTCGTAAGTAGCAAGAGAAAAGTAAAATGATTTTTGTAAACCGACTTAAAAGATAATGTCAGATATCGGTTCTTTAGTGTTAATAAAATAAACTGTTTAAATTTAAAATTCATCTTGTAGTATAAGTTCGTCGATAATTAATTTTGTCTATGTCTAGACGAATAAATATTTATTTTTAAATTAAATCTAAATTTTGTGTTCTTTGATTATGTTTAAATGTTATTAAACCCAGTTAAGACCTCTGAGAGATTGAGATATATGTTTTTAAAATTGTATAATTGCTTCAAGTATTTCTAAATAATTTTTTTTTATTTTAAAGTTTATAATTGTTCATTTAAAAGCCCATCATATTTGATTATTACAATATACATTATGTTTCCGAAAATTCTCGATTAAGTTGGTTTTAGATTCTTTTCCAATTCCGCCCAAAACTCTTTATTTCACAGGGGCTATTTGAGTCTGTCATCCGTGCCATTTAAAGCGAAATACGTCCACATTGGAACATCCCTGAAACTCATTTAATTCGTGTAGCAGTAGTGTCCGTAAATTACACTTCGGATAATGAAAACTCTATAAAACCGATATCGAGTGAGTGATTCCATTTCCTACAAGGAAATGAGTTAGAAGATGAAGCCATCTAAAACTTGTTTAATCAACACCTTAATCGAGTGTAGTTATGTGTAGAGCGGACGACAGGAAAATAAATCAGCTTCGGCAATTAAACGCGTCCAAGCAATACGAATCACAATTTAGACTCTTCCTTCCGGTCGAAAGTTTTTCCAACGATTTGAATAATGGAACGTAGCAAAGTATTATTTAAAATATATGCCGATTCATGGAAACATTTTATAAACCAATAAATCAATCCTTTCTTGTGAAACAGTCAAAATATGAAGTTTCATCTGTAAAACACATTTACTCTATTAAATGACTTTACGTGGGGCAAAAAATTAGCAAACACGCCGTATTTTCATTAGCTAATCGGATTATAAAAGTTGTTTTT
The DNA here is from genome assembly GCA_037074705.1 of Zhengitettix transpicula. NCBI lineage: Eukaryota > Metazoa > Arthropoda > Insecta > Orthoptera > Tetrigidae > Zhengitettix > Zhengitettix transpicula. The sequence continues at coordinate 208,546,878 of CM073591.1, forward strand.
TTCGTTTGTGTGTCCACTCCAGCAGTATGTAGCGAATATGATTACTCAAATCGAACAAACCAATATTAGTAAATTACCATCAAATGAATAAAACTTGAAAACAAAATATTATCGTAAGTTTATTATCAAATAGTTAATAATAGGACCAAGCACAATACAAATCTACGAAATTAACTTCAGAGATGATATTCACTGCTATTATTTGACAATTATCAGTAAGGTCTCAGAAAAGAAAGAGAGAATTTTTAACCCAATCATAAAACATTTATAAAGAAAATATAAGACATTAAATCATTCCAAACTGCCAAACGGCTACTTTTGCCTACAAAGTAGTAAAAATTGAATTGACGATGATAATGAAGAGGACTCCTAAGGAGCTCTTGTGTAGAGTTCGTACATTTATGAAGGTTTTTGATTAAATATACAAATAATACATTATTAAAGCAGAAAGTGAACGAATTTGAAGGTTTAATGAATACATAATTTTACGGAGACATTATTAAATTTATTTATTGGAGGAGAAAATACGGCAATTATTAAGACAAACAAATAAAAATTTTTAAAAATAAGACGCGATTGTAAATTTTTTAGTTTTTCAATTGGTGGATTGCAACTTAGCATGATTATAAAAGTTACTTACTGTTCAACCATTTTTCTGCAAAGTGAACAACAAGCAGTTGGAACGGTCGTTATTCACTCTCAATTAGACGTATGGCCGTTTAATATTGATAAAATACGAGTTTCGGGTATCAGCATTATAAAGTTTTACGAAATCGGTGAATAGAAAACATTTATTTTGAATCAGTTCTATTTGTTACTCTTAATTCTGCATTTTAATTATTGATATCCATTATAGAATCTCCCAGTTATGGCGCAATTAATGAAGAAAGTTAAAAAAGGTGCGGAGTTTTCTATAATATAAAATTCTAGTTAATAATCGGCAGCGACAATCAAGGGAACTGGAGTGTAAATTCTAATTGTCGACTACTAAGCTAAGCTTAAGAAAAACTCCCTAAAAGACTTGTGGAAAAAGAGGGCAGACTGGAGGAGTTTTTAGTCGAAGTACCTTCACGTCATTCCACTTAAAAAAACATCTCAATCATCTTGGGACTTAAATTTTTTTTTACGGACATCCGATACTTTCTGCACTCCGAAAAATTTCTTTACATCACCTTAACCAGTAGTGAAGCCTTGTGACTGGCGCCTAGCAGTGATCCTGCCCAGTCCATCGCTACATTTCTGCCAGCCGTGGTATTCCGTTTCACCACCAGTCTGCGCTATGAGATCTTCATACCAGTCAGCCGTCTATACTGGAGGACAGCGCAATAGCCAATGGTAAACCTCGGAGACCGAAGCCTTGCTCCGACCCAACGGATTTTCGCTACCGTGGGCTAGTTTTGCTCGCTGTGACCAGCTTTGGACATAACCACATCCACGCATACGCGCCGCCATCAGCAGTATAAAAACTAAGACAGTGCCAATTATTATAAGCAATGTGAAGCTATGTAACGAGGAGTCATTCAGTTTCAATTTCTAGAAATATTTTCCAACCTCCACTTATATCCCTGACGAGAAAGTTTACTTTTGCCTATCAATTCAAAACTGAGCTTAACCATTGTAAATGTTATTATAATTAATAACATAATTTTGAAAAACTTCCTAAAGGACATTATTTACAAGAAGAGTTTAAAGACTTCAGTATTTAAAATAGAAACTTCAAGTGCAAAGTTTGTACTTAATTATTGTGAGTCAATAAATGTTTTAAATTCATTCAATAATAATTTATTATTTATTCAAATATTTAATTTCATTACATTATAGTTTATACTAATGTTATCAAAGACAACAGGGAGAAGAAAAATTTAAGAAACGTCATGGTGCAAGGAAAGAAATACGATCATTTTTACCGAGCATGGTGTCAATTATAAAAATTGTTCGGGTAATACTATAAAACCTGGAGTGAAATACCTATAACGAAGATTATTGAAGCACGATACACAGTGTCGGCGAGCAGCAATACGAGTAAATTAAAGTATTAATACGTGTCTGGAAGAGGATTACAATCCTAGATTTAACTAATGTTCTTTGCAAGATTGTCACCTGCAGATACACTATAGAATTTCATTTATTCGTGCAGATTACATACTAATATTTTATCCTCTGCTTGATGTTTGGATCCGTTGTTCTCCGACTTATTGATTAACTTTTGTTTGAGAGAATTAATTACGTCACAGGTGATCACGTCCGTATTCTTACAGTCATTGTAGTTTTCTTCATCGTGTGGAAAAATATTATATATTTATTATAAAAATATTACTGGACAAATTAATCAGACATTAAAGACTTTATAATAAAAACTGGAAATTATATTCTTCAAACATTTATATCGTAAAAAATGCAACGTTTCGTCCTGTTATAGAATCCGTTCATTTATTTAAAATAATTATGTACCAGTACAAAATATAAAAATTTTAACACTCGCTTATAAAACTTTCATTTTAATGTTATTGCTTTGAAACTAGTCAATTATTTAAAAGACGAAGCTATGGACATAGTTATGTCACATTCTTCTGTAAGTAAATTCCATTATTTACAACTGTGAAACCATAAATTTCTCATTAAGACTTTACTTATAGCACATACCTGCCATTTGTATTTTAAAATATAATAACCATTGGTGTGGAGTGCGCTAATGGTGCATTAGGTTTAAAAATGGCCGAACTAACGTTCATGAAGAAGAGCGCAGTGGACGTCCGAGCATTGTGACTGATGAAACTGGTCGCAAAAGTCGAAATTTGTTGCATGAAAAGTTTTTAAAAGAAGTAGGCTACTGCAAATTTTGTGCAAGAAGGGTGCCAAAAATTCTGACAGAAAACCGCAAGAGTCAGCGTATGGCTGCATCATTGACATTTCTGGACTCGTACTATGATTGGTGGCTCATTTCTTGATCGAAATAACTGGAAAGGAGACTTGGGTCAATCATGTGAACTGCGAGAATAAAAATTATAGTATACAGAGTGGGGGCACACACCCCAAAAAAATGTTTTCAAACGTTATCTGTGGGGGAAGATTATGGCAGCGTTTTTTTTGGATAAACAAGGTGTACTGTAATCGATTTTCTGGAATGTGGCGCAACAATAAACTCGCAGAGGTATTCTGAATCGTTGAAAAACCTAAGAAAAGCAATTCAGAACAAGCGAAGAGGAAAGATAAGCTGAAAATTTTTGTTTTTGCATGACAATGCCAGACCACACACGGCAAATCGCACTCGAGAAGTTCGGAATGCTCTCAAGTGGGAGGTTTCTTCTCATCCACCTTACAGTACCAATCTTTCACCAAGCGACTACTATTTGTTTCCAAGGCTTGCAGCACAGCGCTTTGATGACGATGCGGAACTGCGGGCGGGCGTGACTGACTGGCTCAAGTCTCATGCGGCAGAATTTTATGACGGAGGAATTACAATGCTTGTCCAGGGCTGATAAGTGTCTCAATTTGTTGACTGTTGAAAATTGGTTTATAAGTGTCGCTTTCAAATGTATATAGCATTTTTCCTATACTTTTTTTTTGTATTCCAAAACGTGATCATATCAGTGATACGTCTAACGTTGAATTGTAAAGGAGAAAATCGCTCATTTCTCTACCTGAACGTCCCCCACAATCTTTATTTGCAAAATAAACTTAGTTATAGCAAATAAATGCTCATATGAAAGATATAGGTAATACAAAACGGAGCAATCAAAATTATCTGCTTTAATTTGTCCGCGCGAGACTAGAGAAATAAGATCTTATGAGAAAACGTATTTAATGTATTATTTTTTTAAAAAAACTGTGAAAAATTATCCCATATTAAAGACGTTGGTTACGAAACAGACTGTTTTGTGCTACATACCATATATTTATAATTGAAAGAATGCATTCAGACAAATCCGCTAGGTGTATTGAAAATTCGAAACCTCCAAATCAGGCCATGGAAAACTCAAACAATTGCTAAATTCCAGAAGCTTCCACGATACGTATTTATTAACATATAACCGTTATTTATAATATTAATCTGTTTATTATAAAAAAAATATAAACATTTACCTCAATAAAAGAATAGTTGTGTGTTCCAGAGTTTGTTTAGCAAATATTTTGTTAGTATTAAAAGTTAGCAACGTGTATATTAGTAACGCCACGTCCAAATTTTTATTTGCATAAACGTTAAAATTTTGTGATAATGGCTAAACTATAAAGTAAGCGAATAAAAACTGAAATATTTATTTTTTGCTGAGCTTTTGTCCTGGTCTTGCACAGTTTTTACTTGGTTAGTTTTGCAGCAGGCGACGACATCGTTAAAATTTCGTATACCCGTCTTAACCCTGTGGCGGTGAATTTCCTGCGAGCAGCTTACGCCGCCCCACTAAGCCTCTCGGAGACACTACATCTTCCGCTTTTTTTCTGAGAAAATGTTTGAAATGTGAACGGAATCTCTGTGAAGAAAAAATAAATTATTTACCGCTCTAATTAGAACTTTCTTTCGGTCGGTAGTATTTTCCATATGCAGTTTCTAGTTTCAAACAAAGTAATTTTCGTAATGGAACTTGCACGAACTTTTGTCCCCATAAAATATGACAGTTTTGCGACAAATTTGTGTTTTCTGTTATTAAAATTAATAGTACTTCAATTTTTTTTTTAAATGATGTACTTTTTTCTTGAATGTGTTCGAAACGGATATACTTTATATTTATTGCTAGTATTTTTCATTCTTCGATTCATATTAACCATTTCATTGTGTAAACATAACTCCCCAAAGATGCAAAGGGAAGAAATATTCTGCACAAATGATTTCGCCAACAACGCATTCTGGACTGCGACTGTAACAATTATTAACGCAGCGATTGGTTTAGCTTAATATGTGTTCTACGATGGCACTGTTGAAGAAAAAATCAAAATACTCCAACACATTGTCCTCATCACAAATACCGAAATCACCACCGTGACCGGTACATAAAGTCATAGTTACTTCCGTTGACATTTCATCCGCTCACCCACGATTTGCTAAGGATATAATAATAATGAAAAAGTAGGATACTGTGTGAATTAATTTGGGATGACTGCATATTGTTAACCTATTGGGGTTTCTAGACTCTCGTGAGTATACGTACAATATTTCAACTGTCAATTTGATTTCAGTGAAAAAACTAAGGTTATGTTTAGGGTTATGTTCTACTGTTGTATAGATTTAAGTTTTATTAATTAATTGGACGTTTATCTAATCAATTTAAATTTTCTTGTTGTTCGATTTGTAAGAATTCTTGTTGGCATCTGAAAACAAATTTTTCAATTATAACGGATTGGTTTATTGAACCTTTGGATACGGATATATAAATAATTTTTACAAATTTTAAATTAAGCTTTTTTTGTGTTGAAATTTGAAAAGTAATATTTCAGTATCCTGCACAAAGTAATACTTGGTTAAAGAACTAAAGTGGGACTTGACGATGTCTAAATTAAAAATAAAATCACATAAAATAAATGCAAAGAAATATATGCCATTTTGGGAGCTGTCTTTAATTTTTCACAGTAATGGGAAATAAGACAAATATTTAAATTTGTTTATAGGTATCAAGTTAGCTATATTAATTATTTGTTTAAATATAAAACATTGTAAAATATTTAATTTGATTACAAGGCACTGATAGATGACGGAATCAAAAAAATATCTATTGAATTAATAATAATTAATATCAATACAAGATGCAGAAAGGCCAGGGAAGCATCACTATTGAATATAAATAAGAAAATAGAGGAACCTACAGTAATGCATGCTTTGTACGGTCGAAGGAGTGGTTGTTGAACAGTTGCTAATGACATTTTCCCGCAGATGCGTCAGATCAAGGCTGGCCAGACACACTACTGCCCTCTAGCAACAGCATTGCCAGACAATCTCAGGCGCATGATTTGTATTATTCTAGATGGTCGCAATTTTTATTGTATTTAAGAAGCATCCAGCTGCATTCCGTGTGACTATCGAAGATTAACATGCCAATAACAGATAATGATAATGAGGCTAAAAGAAATCACAAATTATTAGCCTAAAACTGGATGCCATCCGCATACAGGGCGCCGTCATTGCTGTTTGGAAATTTCGCCGGAATTACGACAACAATGCCAAAAATATATGTAGCCATACTAAACCCAGAATTGATATACACGATCCTTGGACAATAAAACATGCTCACCACCATAGAGGTAAAATGGTAGGGTGCCTAAGTAAATCCTTTCGTGTAAATAAAATTGTATGCACGTGTCAATGCTTCGCATACAAATTGAATTGGGTGGCGCAATTTGGCACACATGTTTCTTAGCTTTCCAAACAAATGCTCTGGTGATAATGCACAATTAACAACCGTCGTTGTTGGAGTCGATGGGGTTGAAAGTTTAAAACATGCAAAAACAAGCTATATTAGCGCCGAATACATATTTTTCTGGATAAGAGAGATTGATAGTGTTTCTAACGCTGTTTTTGTTTTGAGGTGTAGACATGCTATGTATAGGGTAATCCACATGGTGGCAACTCCCCTTTAATAGCATAGGAAGGGATTTGAAAGGGGGGATGCGGAAGGGTAGAGGAAGGTAGCCAAGGGTTAACTAGGGCCCCCGGGCTATATTTTAAGGATCCTACCTGGCATTCGCCTAAAGAAATGCAGGGAAAACGCTAGAAAAACCTGCATCAGGTAGGTCGGGCATTGGGTACTTGTCCCACGCCCTTCCGATAGAGGGAGAGAAGTTTGCTGTGGGGACGCAGCATTCCCTTCTCCGTGCCTCGACCAGTTTAGGAGGCAGCTGGCCGACTATTCCAATGGGAATAGCGAACAACTCTTACCGTATGCCCAAGGTCTGCGAACCCGGAACATACACCTCTCAAAACAGGCCGAGGTGCCTCGGCTTGTGGGAACCTTAGTTCAAAAACGGAGAGGAAAAGGCATCCCCAAAGGTAGCCCCTTCGTATCTCTCCTACAAGGCTCTGCCTGCGAGAAACATCCCTCGCAGGTTACTGTGGAGGAAGTTTTTTTTGTTTGTTTTTTGGTGTAGACAGGCTATGTATAGGTTAATCCACATAGTGGCAACTCCCCTCTTATAGCATAGGAAAGGGATTTGAAAGGGGGGAAGCGGTAGGGTGGAGGAAGGTAGCCAAGGATTAACTAGGGCCCCCGGGCTATAGTTTAAGGATACTACCCGGCATTCGCCTAAAAGTAATGCAGGGCAGAGAGGGCCCCCGGGCTATAGTTTAAGGATCGATTTTTTTTATTAATTTTTTTGGGCAACAGTCTACATGAGGGCAATCCACTTTGGGCAACTCGCCTTTAATAGCATAGGAAAGGAAGTACCGCTATGGCTGCGGGTGGAGCGGTATTACATAAATATAACGCAAAAACAACCTATATTAGTGTCGAATACGGTGTTATAGAATTCGCTGAATTTAATTGTGACAGACAACATCCAGGTTAAGTTGTGGTTGAGCACCTAATAATTGGTAGATGCGTAGAAATAAAGTTCCGTATACAGTGTTTAACGTATTCTACGTTAATATTTGTCTCATTATTAATTCTACAAAAAATATTTATTTAAAATCAATAATATTCTCCGTATCCTAAGAGAGTCAAGCATTCTCACGGTACTATTTTAAGGTACCGGGAGTATTTTTGACTTTTTTAGTTCGAGAATATTGACTCTTATTTTTTTATACATTGTAATGCCTTGAAGGAAAGGCATTGTTGCTGATTAATGGGCTTGGCCGTCGGGAGCGAGGAACGCGCGGGTGGCCTGTCGCAAGATAAATCTGTTAAGGCAGGCATTGTTTCTGATTAATGGCCTGGACAGGTCACTTGTTGACTTAGAATGGAGGAAGCAGTTTGGGCGGACTGAAGAATTTAGAACAGCGCACGTGTGAGTGAGGGTGAGAAGACAAGTCTAAAGTAATTGAGGGTGCAGTTTGGGCGGTCTGGAGAATGTAGAACCGCGCACGTGTGAGTTCGGGGGTGAGTTCAAAGTAATTGAGGGTGCAAAGACAAATTAGACCTGTCTCGATGGTCGGCTTTGGGACAAGACAGAGGAACGAGCTATTTTTGCTAAATAAGGTACTGCATATGCAGAATGTAAATCTCGGGATAATGGAGAAACTGTCAACGAGCAGTTGCGACGTAGTTTTGGAACAAAGGAAAAGAGAAGGGACTGTGATATATAAAGAGAAGATAAGATTTTTGGAAGTTAGTTAGAGTGGGAGCTGTGAGCACCGAAGTTGAGTGTTGGAGTGAGAGTTGTGGAGGCGTACGGCGAGCACCGAGTATGGAGAAAGTTTGCAGCCTGCGAGAGAAATAGCAAAATTATTCAACGATAAACATTTTTGTATGCAGAAGTTTAATCTGTTGTAATATCAAAATTTGACCACTGTCTTCGATGGTAGAAGACCAGGACATTGCATCCAGCGTCGAGTAGTTTCAGCACGAGGAAGTGAGATGTCCTTCACGAACGGAGAAGCAGCTTTCATCAAACCAACCGTGTGTTAGAGTCGGTGTTTAAACGTCCAGTCTATAAAGTGTGTGTGTAATGAACGAGCCAAATGTTCCTGGGTAATCGTAAGTTGAAATTTCATGGTATTAATATGTGTAAACGGAATTAAAAGATACAGTCAGATATCGTTCTTTTCTTTCGTGTTAATAAAATAAACTCATTTAAATTTAAAATCAACCTTATAGAGTAAGTTCGTCAATAATTAATTTCGTCTATACGAATAAATATTTCTTGTTAATTTAAAGATAAATGTTGGGTTCTTTGATTATTTAAATGTTCTGTCCGTTATCAAACCCAGTAAAGACCCATGAGAGAAAGAGATGTTTTTTATAATATTAAATTGTATAATTGCTAAGTTTTGATAAATAAATGTTGTTTGTTTTAAAGTCTATAATTGTTCATTTAAAAGCCCATCATAATTAATTATTACATTTTGGCTACCACAACGTGGGGCAAATTAAAAAGTCCACGAGTATTTATTACAACATATTTGTTATTCTTGAGTCTGACATAATCATGGTTTAGATGGACTAGGAGCTAGACGACTTAGGTTGTAGAGAGAACGTAAACATTCAAAAACTGACGTTATGTAGAACTGATTTAATGAAATAGTGTCGAATCAATTTCTTCTCCGAGTTAATATAAATATCTGTACCCGAGCAATGTTGCTGTTTGTAATGTACTCACTGACTCGAAATACAAAATCGCTTTATAGGGTTTTCATTTTTCATTTCGAAAAATTTTGGTTTCAATTATAGTAGATTCAAATGAAAAAATTACGTGTGATTCAAATTAATAATAAAAAAGATAGCCAAATACAGATAAAAGAAGTGCTAAATAAATACCACACAACGTTTCTTCAGAGCCTAGAGCGACACAACTGCACTCGTCAGTTGACAAAACTCAAAAGAAACGTTGTGTGGTATTTATTTTATCACTTCTTTTGTCTGTATTTGGCTATCTTTCTTATTATATTAGATTCAACTTACTCCATAATTTTATAATCATTGATGGAAATTTCGGTCATACGATTCGTTATATTAATTCAGAAATTGTTCTTAATTTACTGACTATTAGTCATGTGAACAATATATTATAGAAAACTGTAAGACTGTTTCACATTTTTTGCATATAAATTTAGAAGTTTTACATAAAAATATTTCTAGAAATTCGAGCAGTTAAGGAAGATGACTACGTCTAAAAAGAGCTGTTCTATGAATTATTCCTCGTTTCGAACATTAATGAAATAAATAAATTCAGATGATAAGTCTGAAAGTCAATTATGACCAGAGGTATGACAGAAACAAAGAAAAATTACTCAGTACCTTCGGACGACAATTGCTGCACATATTGTTTTCCTTTTTTATCTTCTTAAAATAGGGACACTTAAAATTGTCGTTACAAAATTTTATTCTACTTGTTGAAAATATAATTTTATAGGCGCGACTATGTATTCTGGATCAGTTTTCTAATGTATTGCATTTATATAATTAAGTATGATTCATTTAAACTTAAATATTACACCCAAGTTCTCTTTTTTTAGCAAGTGCTCGGCCACCACTCCAAAAGCTGGCGATAGTGGGACGCCACAGCAACAACAGACACTGACATTTGTGCAGGCTTCGTGGCGAAGAAGTAATAACGAATTTTATATGTTTATCTAACACTGGAAGAGAATATCCAACAGGTTAAATGCGGAACATGTAGGAAGAAGGTAGTAAACTGACTCCTGTGTGGATAATGTGGCTGCTGGTATCACTTTAGTTGCCAAAAAAAAATAAGCGCAACCAACCGGCATGTGTTTGAGTTACTTTTTCGAAATTACAAATGTTCAGAAACAGATGTGTGTGTCATGATATTTTCAGCCAGTCACAAATTGGTTAAAATGAGTAAATTAAATTCATTCGTAAGGTAAAGCGAAGGACAATCACGCCTGATAAGTGCAAGGAAATTAAGTTTCCATGCGACGTGGGATTTGAATAACTTCGATTTTTTCATATAAAAATTGAATGTCATTAACATTATGTACGTTTTGAAACTGACTTGGAACAATAGTTTTAGTTGGTTGCGGTAATACTGAAGGGGGTGATAATTAAATATATGCGACGAAAAGATTTTATTCTGAAGTGTATGAAAGATTATCTTGACGGGTACGAGTTACCTTGGAGAGAGTCAAGAAAAACGTGCACGGAGGAGCAGCAAAAAGAGTTTTAAATAATTATAAAGGCAGTACAAATATCGAGATGAGTACTTGGAAGTGGAAAAGACTTTGAATATTTGCAGTTGCATCCTTAAAGAAAGGATAAATATCACTTCAACCTGTTTTGAGAGGTGTATGTACCTCGGTCACAGACATTGGGCATGTGGTAAGAGTTGTCTGCTATTCCCATTGAAATAGTCGGTCACCTGCCTCCTAAATTGATGAAGGCACGGAGAAGGGAATGCTGCGACCTCACAGCAAACCCCTGTTCCACCATCGGAAGGGCGAGGGACAAGTAACTACTGCCCTACCTACCTGATGCAGGTTTCCTTGGGTTTGTCCTGCATCACTTTTAGGCGAATGCCTGGTAGGATCCTTAAACCATAGCCCAGGGGCCGCAGTTTACCCTGGGCTACTTTGCTCTACCCTTCTGCATCCCCCCTTTCAAATCCCTTCCTATGCTATTAAAGGGGAGTTGCCACCATGTGGTACCATCATTTTGCCTGTTACTCTAAAAACAAAAGCAAAAAACAGTCGACTAGCTGCCTCATAAACTGGTCGAGACATCGAGAAGGTAATGCTACGTCCCACAACAAACCCCACTCCCGCCATCGGAAGGACGTGGGATGAGTACCAAGAGCCCGTCCTATTTGATGGAGACTTTCAATGGTTTTCCCTGCATCACATTTAAGCAAATTTCCTGGTAAGATCCGTATATACAGTTCGGAGACCCTAGTTAACTCTTTGCTACCTTGCTTTACTTTTCGGCATTCCCCCTTTCAGTACCTTTCTATGCTATGAGGGGAGTGGTCGCATCATGGATATAGCCGATCTACACGCACACACTCATATATATACATAAATATAATATTATTGAAATGACAATATTATAACTATTGTGCGGACGGATGATAAGTCGTTTGACCATATCCCTGTATAAAATTGGATTAAATATAGAAATAATTGGATAAACTTACGAGAACCGATCTGCTGAATTTCACCTCATTCTTATAAACCAGTACGTATGATTCATTTTGGTTCTAAACGTTCATTTTATTTTAATTCATGATATTGGAATACGTGACGGAGACTGATTCCCGATTCGACTTTCAATTTTCAAACGGCTATCTTGCACAACATGATGTATTTCCGAGTGACTCTTACGACTCTTTTGGAAAGGGCCCCGTGACCCATCTTGATTCGTGGTCACAGATCTCTGCGCGCGTCCAACCAGTGCCGTCCTACGGGGAATCTGATACTCGTAGTTAGTCTTAGTCTGTGGGAATCCTACTCAATGATCAAAGCTCACCTTTCAGCTCGACTGTTGGAATTGGACTCGGGGTGGCCGTGGTTGTCAACTCAATGCCCTATGAGGCCGTGCTCGCATGCGTATAACATGAATGATTCTGAAGCATATCAATGCTTGAAGAATTCAATGTAATTTAATACGCGATAATTGTTATGGACAACGTAATGGTTGCAATCAACCGCACGTTACCATGTTAATTGCAATATAATACTTACTCATTATTATCACAAATGTATAATTGCCGGATAAGAAGTAAACTGTACAAAAAAAAGTCAATGCCTGGAGAGCTGACCATTGATCATCGGACGATGAAACCTATTGGTTTAGACGTATTTGCGGCACTATTTGTTTAGGCAATACTTCTGAGTTATAGTGAGTTTATTTAGAATCGAATGTAAGCCAGGTAGTGGTTACAAATAATTTTAAAATTAATTAATATTAGAACAGCTATAGTGTTCATTATATTCTGACCTGAAACGATGCTGAGATGTCTGATAAATAATTAAAAACATTTCGTTCATCTCGTTTATTTAAAGAGAAGATTTCGTTAATTTTTTTGACTTATGTGTGTTTACAAAAAATTTCTTTAGAAACAGAGCACATTAATTTTGTATAATCCTGAAAATGTATTTAATTCCACATTAATCTATTAGTCAAGCAGTGATTTAACCTGCCTATAAAGATGGAATGCTAATTTCCTTTAAGGAAGCATAAATACTCCCGTACCAAATTTAAAAAATACTATTATTACCTTAAGGGCGTCAAAAATACTCTTGTTACATTGAGAGAGTCAAAATATTCTTGGTACTCTAAGAGACTTACAAATACACTATCTTTAAGAGAGTTAATTATTCTCCCGGTACCCTAAGCGAGTCGAAATTTATTTTGTACCTGGAGAGTGTAAGAAATACTTCTGGTACCATTGAGACTACAAAATAGTGACGGTACCTTAAAATATAAAAATTATTTGCAAAACCTTAAGGGAGCAAAAACGTACTCATATTACCGGTAGCCCTACAGAGTGAAAATTACTTTAGGTTCCTTAAGAGAGGTGAAAACACTAACGGTAGATTAATAGAATCAAAAAGACTGACAGTACTTTAAAAATGAAAAAAATAGTTCCATTATGTTAAGAGAATCAAAAAGAGTACCCGTGCCTCTAAAACAGTCTCAAATACTCTTGGTACTTTAAGAGGTTCCAAAATATCATGGTAAATGAGTAACTAAACTCCCAGTAATATCTTCAAAATTCCATCCCCATCTCTATAGGTGTTAGGGTTGTTTTACTCATCCAGAGTTTGTTTAGTATCGTAACATCTGTACAAAATTTGGTGGAATTCGCTGCTATTGTTTATGTTTGTATGCAGATTTTAGATTAATGGTATTTGGGATAAATAGTATAAATATAGTCAGTAGTGAAAAATAACTTCTACAAACAAGGCAAATCAATGTTTATTGCAGCGAAAGTAACCCATAATATTTTTATCCTAATGTATCCTAAAAATCTCATATATTAAACTTTTGAGAAAAAATATGAACGAATTTAAACTTGAGCTTACGAAATTTTTTTACTTAGGAAATTATTGCAATCGGTGAAATGGGTTATAATGAGTTTATATATATTTGAATGTAAGTTTACTCTGATACTATGACATGTAGTATTTGGAAGTGATGTAGTTGTTTATTAATGATCTTTATTCATTTCCAAGACCTGAAGCTCAGCTTAGCTGTATGGGCTGAGAAGTAATTTTAAATAATAAAACTAATATTTGTGTCATTTGTAATCGGTATACTAATTGTGTGTTAATTTTGGAAAACGATATCTGCACGAAGGAATATGTTGCCCGAGTTTTTACAATAATCACGTTGTAAATGAGCTCGTGCAATTTTGCTGAGGTCTGGCCAAGCTGCATTTATATTCTTCAACGTATAGCAAGTAGCACAGTAAAAGCCTCGTCTGAATTTTGAAAGCTGACACAAGCAGATGCTCGTTATGGCTGTGGTAATTATGGTCCACCATTCTCGCGATGTGTGCAGAGGGCGGCCCGGCAATAGCTCCAGGCGACACGCGCTGCCTCGGACAGGCGCCGAACTTTGCAAATATTTGCTACCTATCTTGTGAAAAGGGACTACAATTTGGTAACCTTTCCCCCCTCATATTTAAAAAGATAGAAATAGAACTTTTTAGTGCGTGAGTTTCACCACTCAAATAGATTGAGGTTGGTGGTATATCGAACAATAGTTTGTTGAAAACATTCTCAGAGCTGCTAATTTAGAATCAATTAGCTTTTTCCTGTCATAAATCATTGAACATTGAATTTTTTACTTCATATTTTCACTGTTTTCATTCATGTTTTTGTTACTGAGTTACACGTTCATATTTGACACACATACAACGTATTTACAAAGTAATAAATAATATTCTCCAACAATAATACTACTTTTAACAATAGAAATACTTCTATTATATTACTGAATCAATAAGCTATTATGATATTTAAGTAATTGTTAATCTGAGTGTGGATACATTTTGTTAACACATTAAACGAATAGACAACAATTTAAAGCACGCATTCACAAGCACAGAGTATTGGGAAGTAAGAAGAAACATATACTGTAAACTTGAGATTTGAAGTATTAAATGACATTAAAAAGGTTACACATATTAACATAACCTGATGAAAGTACAGAAACATACCGAAACGTAGTTAAATTGTTTTTGTACAGTTAGTAGAACGTCAAAGTGAATTAATATATTGCCAAAAAAAAGTCTCAGATATAATTCAATAAAGATAATATATTTCTGCGGAGAAATTTGCAGTAAACTGCTCCATACTCCCCTTTCGTAACACTGAAAGTTATCTTCTTCAATTTTATGGGAAGGTACATTTTTTGTTATATCAAAAGGAGAGTTATAGGTCCTCACCTATAACTTCATATAATTTCATAAAAATGAGTAGAATTATTAAAGTCATTGTGATGATTTCAGTTTTTAATTCATTTTTCAAGGAACTGTCATAATTATGTAGGCACTACAGTATTACCTTATACGAAAATTGAAGAAAATAAATGGTAAATCATGTAATAGGTGTGCAATCATTTTGCTCAGGTATTATTGGAATATTGATGTCCTCTGATGAATGTGGTTCATCGTTGAATAGCCGTTGACGGCTGATGTCCAAGCGAAGTCCCCCAGGTGAATTATTGCTCGTTTGATAGCCAATAGTTAAATCACTGACAGCAATCCTGTGTGATATGCACTCGTGTCTCTCCAAAGATCAACAAACTACAACTCCGCAGCTACTCTCGCGTAACCCTCGACCTCTCTCCCGATTAACAGACTAAAACTCAGCCTAACAGCCCTCGTACCTCTCTCCGTATTAACAACAAAAACTGTCTAACTATCCTTGTACATCTCGCTCAATTAAGACTAAAACACACTGTCGAACAACTCTCAGACATTTGTCCAGACTAAAAACTAAGTGCACTTGCTTAGGGTGAACAGTATGCTCCTGCTACTTCGACACACACCATGCAAAAACAGCATTAAATAGTTACCTCTTTAAGACGCGCAAATTGACCATCCTCTCAGTTCATTAAGCTCGTGTAAAAACATTATGTTTAACCACAGTCAGACACTCCGAAAACCATTAATACGTGCCAATAGCAGGTCAACACATCATCCTCACCGAAATTGTGTTTTCTCTGAAATAATCCAACACTATATAATAATAGGAGGGTTATTCGGAAAGTAACGTCCGATTTCTTATAAAACATCACAAATTTTTTTAAAAATATTTTTTATTTAATTCCTTACATATTTTTCTACAGATTTTCCATATGTATTTAAATATTTGTTATAACCATCTACAAGCTTTTGTCAGAAACGTCTGCCGCCTGTGAGTCTTTAACTGCTTCTTTCACCTTGTTATATCTGGGATCGTGCGAGAAACTCACGTCTCTAAAAATTGATTATCTTCCTTATGATATTAATATATCAAGAGCACAAGCCATTCTTTTTATCTGTCTCTGAAAACTTGCAATTTCACAAATTGTGCGCACGTAAGATTCTCAGGTTGCTTACTGTGCAACACAAAATAAAAAAGTAACTGCCAGTGAGAAACTGTTCCAGTTTCTTATTACGTATCAAGATTGATAATGAAATTGCCCTAGAAAATAGATAGGTACGTTAAAAAACTCACGGAAATAAATTGAACGGAAAATTCATAGTTTTGAATGTTAATTAATCAAGTGCTTAATTTTTATTATAATATCTATTGACAGTGTATTTCTGAATAAAAAAATATATTAAAAATAAATCTTTCAGAACATTATATTGTACTTCATATGTTCTTTAGCATTGTTAGTAAGAAGCCTAAGGTGTGTCTGTAAAATGAGATTTAAGGAGAAGTATTTGTCGCGATGATTGGTAGCGACACTCGTTGCAGACGGAGCTGACAGATTGGCCCGGGCAGCTATTGAGGACGACACTGTCCCATGAGAAATATCGCTTCGTATTTGGAGCTCCGGTGTTTCTTCGCTCAGTGACGAAGATGAAACACACCAATTCCCCGAGGAAAGGTGTTATTGTTGTTGCAGGTACGACCCAGCCACAAAGCTGATTACCTGTTGCAGTGTTCAGGTAAGACCCTACGAAAGGAAGAGGATCCGTATTCACAATTCAAACTCGTAGATTATCATTTAAAATTACAAAATATCGAAGGAGGATGTGAGGAATGTACACGCGTAAAATTAGTCAAACGTTCTATTGTCGAGGATGTAGGCGAAAAATGCAAGAAAGTGTTGGGTTATGAGAACTAAACGTGATACAAGAAAACGGAACAGAAAAGTGAAAACCACTTGATTTTGCAGCACTTGAAATATGCTCGATTATTCCTTGCGAAAAGAAACAAAGTTTACTTTCTAATTATAAGAAAATATTATTGTTGGTACTGGCTCCTTAGAATGTTTACACGTCTGTTTTACAGATCAGTTGACATATTGTTCCAATCTGAAAAATTACACAGTTTTTTAGAGTAGCAACAACACAGAGAACAGCTTTTCTATTACTTAAAACAAATTATAACATTTCATTATTACTCTATATATACTAAGAATTAATTATAAAACATTCTGTAAGACACGGCATCGTATGAGAGGAGAACATATGAGATTTGGAACAAAAAAGTCAGGCGAAAGACCGTTGTAAAATATCGCGGCTAGGTGAAGGTTTTAGAGAGTTTTTTGCATGATTTATAAACAAAATTATTAAACCCAAATAGGTACAAGGAGGACGAAACGTCGTTTGATTTTTTGTTAATAAACATAATTTTCTGACACAAAGCCCTATATTTATTTAATTAAATTTTAGAATATATATTTGTACCACATACTATACGATTGTTTTTGTTGGGAGAATGTTCTATGCTCAAAATTAAAAACTAAACTGTATTATCGTTTGAAAATGTTTCTCGAATTAAATTTAAATAGTAAACAAATCAATAATATTTCATAATTACGCAATTTATAAATTAAATAAAAACGCAAATGTTACACATTGACAGCAGACCCAGGATTGGTTCTTGGACAATACGTCAAAAATCTATACAATTTTCTTTCGTGAGCAAACCTTCATACAACAGTTTAAATAAGACGTGTTCAATTTGGTCGTCTAAAGATACATTTATATATAATTAACAACATTTGCTGAACCAGGATTGTGTTTATAAATCCCACCATACAGCATATAATATAAAAACCATATATTTCGGAATTCAGAACATCCAAGATACATTATTTGAGGTATTTCTAATACAGCAGTGGATTGTATGAAACTCTCGAATAGACTGAATGCTTAGTATCATAACAGTATTTGAAATGTATTATTCTATATCTAACTAATAACTTTTTTTTCAGATCTTCAACTATGCATTTCCCTCGTCCTAACTTATCTACTTTAATAATTCGGAAAATGAAAAAAACGACGATGTGTACTTCACACACAATTATGCAGTTTTAGAAATCGGTGCAAACCAGGCTAACAGGAAAGTAAAATATGTCCATAACTTATCAATTACTACCAACGTAATGTCTAGTACGTTACAAAAGAAATGTGTGTTCGAAAGGTGAAATATATATCAAGGGATAAAAAATATACTATGTGAAATATTTGTAACTAATTTTGTGTGTTTTATTTATCAGTTACAGAGTTATAGAGTAGTCTTAATCGAATCACGCAACTTTTTATTTTTGTTCGGAATACGACTGGGTGAAAATTTCGCCGTTAAATATGCTTTGAAAACACCACACACGTATTTCTACTCTTATTATACGAAGATATATTAAATTATTTTAATAATTGTGATTGTAATTTTAAAAGAAAGAGAAAACAGTTTCATAAATTCTACACACGATATTAAAAATTATACTAATAGTATCACGAAAGTCAAAACAACAACTCATAGAACGCACTAGTGTTATCGATTTCATAACATTCAAATTTTAATTTCACAAAAAGAGGCATTTGACGTTTAAATGACTACGCGCAATTAAAACTGTGCCCAATCAATCGAAATATTCCGTTAAAACCCTGTTTCAGAGGTAGCTTATACATAATGTTCCGGAAAAATATCCGGATTTGTAAGAGATTAAATCAAGTCCGTAGGACTGAGAGGGAAATCATAATTTTAGTTATCAAGAGGAGTCTTTATCAAATGTTTTCAATTAGTAATATACTGATTGCAGGTGATAAAATGGGCTGAACGTTCACAATATCATTTTTAAAGCACACTAGTTCTATTTGCACAAGGCAAAGACATAAAACATTATTATCTATTTTCTGTTATTACTAATATTTTTTTTAAAATAATGACGTAAGTACTAAGTCATTGGAGACAACAACCGGTTAATATATTCGTTTCTGTGACGAAAACCTTACAGATTTTTATTAGTTCAGGTTTTAAACTGCAGAACCCAAACTTTCATAAGCCTCCAAAAATGTGCGTTGTATCGAATAAATGTTTTTAATTGAACCTCAGCACTAAAGTCTATCAAACTGAATGGATTATGACGGAAAAATTTCGACCGGACCGGGAATAGAATCCAGGACCTCCGCTTAGTCTTAATTTCTGATCTACCCTGGTCCACTCCCTGACCTATAACCATTGTATAAACCTGAAGACAGACTCAAAAACAATTTACTAAATCACATACTTCACACCCTAAATTTAGGATATGAGTGAAAAATGAAAAATAAATTTGTCATAGGTGCAATTAATTAATTCAATAACAGAAAAACTGGTTTCAATCGAAGCTCAGCACTAAAGGCTATAAACTAATCTGAAGAAACAGCATGTGAAAAAAATCAGAAAGTAGAACATTGCCTTTAGTAACGATGTGCGATTGACTCCATTTATTCTATTCTTGAATTGAATCAGTATACCTACCATAATTTTACACTCAATTTGAAGTCCTAAATTTAGGCCGTGAAGAATGTGATCTAGAAAATTGTAGGTGAGTCTATCTTCAAGTTTATGCAATGGATGTAGAAAAGTCTCACGGAGAGCCGACTATGATAACTTCGCGGAATAAATGGAGGCACGACAGAGATTTATCCATCCGAATCCTTAAATATACAACTCTTTGTCAATAAAACTAATGTTATAGAATTTTTAAATTATATTTCAAAATATAAATATCAAATAGATTATAATATATAAACTATTTGAACGTAAAATATTGCTACAGCACTACACACAAATATATATATATATATATATTGAAGTAAAATAATTATGAATTAACTGATATTTGTTGGTGAAAACGACATCATTTCTACGTTTACGTATTTTATTTATAAGATTCGAAGTTACCTCTTTCTCGTAATTCTGTCTATTATTAGCTGTTGTATTTACATTGGCTAGAATTCAGGAATTATAACAACATGGACTCTTTATAAAAGCAAATTTCCTTTGTCAATTCCCGCTGTTTATTTTGATCTCTTCTGTAGTAGAAGCGGCACAGTTTACTTTTCACATTTTTTTCAGATTGCCAGCACAACTAAAATAAAACCCAATGTGTCTTTCTAATGCATTCTCCAAATACCTACAGATTAACACTACTGAGTTTATGAAACACGGTTTGGACTTTTCATTATAATAAAAGAAGAAGATAAGTAAAATCGGATAGTCTTCTAATCACACTGCAATTGAATCACTCACGGCTTGCAATAATTCTGCATCGCCCTCGTTATATTGGAATAGGTAGAAAAGTTAAAGCTAAATTTATGACCTGATTGATTATTGAATTAAAAACTTTTCATTGTGACTCATATGCACAGCAGTTATTAATTTAATTAATAACAAAAACTATTATTGTTTCAAAGTATATAAATTAGTTAATTAAAATTTTATGACGCATTTCAAATGTGAGGAATTTTGCAACATAACAAGAATAAACTAATTTAATTTTTAATTTAAGACTACATAAAATTCTTTAGTCAGGATCACCAGGTGGGATTTAGAATCAGAATTCTACTTAAACTAAACATTCATTGACTTTAGCAAACTATTCTAAATAACTCGTAGAAAAATCCAATTTGTATAAAATTGGGATAGGCACACTTGG
The DNA here is from genome assembly GCA_037074705.1 of Zhengitettix transpicula. Lineage (NCBI taxonomy): Eukaryota > Metazoa > Arthropoda > Insecta > Orthoptera > Tetrigidae > Zhengitettix > Zhengitettix transpicula. Next base: position 208,567,565 of record CM073591.1, read on the forward strand.
ATAACAGAGAGAATTTATTACTTATTCTTTTTCACTCACGATTCTGAATTTATAGAGCTAGAAAACTGTCGATCACGATCCGGTACGAAGTACTCCTCTATTCCAACCGAACATATTTATCCTTGCGTGATGTTGGCTATGAAGTTTGGAAATATTCAACTAGAAGTCAGTACTCATCAACGGGTATCGCTTACTGTCAATAATCAACTGCAAACTGCTCAATTTTTAAAGCTAAAGTCCTTACTAAATTCCATCACCTCCTCTACTTATATTCAACCATATCTTATGGAGGCGTTCACCCACACTAGGTTGACGTCATGTCTTTATATTCGAGAATCTGATTGTCTTCCGATACTCTTTATAGATTCATCATGAATTTGACAACTAAACTAGCGTTACTATTTCGCCATTTTTTAATTGGTTCACCATATTATTAATGGGTAGGGGCTTAATGTAATGCGAAGGCAACAAAATTATTTAAAGGCACACCAAAACATTAAGTATATTATAAATAAACTGTAAAATATTTACAAGAAATGAATATTTTAATATTGATCTCAGGTTAACCGCAGTCGATGGAAAATTACACCTAAAAAATAATAGAAACAAAAAAGAAAATGTCGCACCCTTAAATTTTATCCCCATTAAAACCATTAATCGGTAAGATTAATGCCCTAAATGTTCCGAAAAATACCGCGTGACATACGAACACTTGATTAGGAGTGTTTCATCTAACTGTGTGATGTTGGCACTGCATGTTGAACGATGGTCGCTACCTCTCTGGTCCTCCAGGGCCTCCCAGGACGAATTTATGAAACGCTTGTGGTGAAGACCGCTGCTGGTGTCACGCTCTCCCAACATGAAATTTATTTTGACTTACCAATTATAATTATTTGCCCATAGACAAAAAGAAAGCTTTTGTTCAAGTTCACCTCTTGTACCGCATTGAAAAATGACTGTGCCGAGAGAAATAATTGTATGTCATGTCCTAAGAGAAGTCCTACTGCACGTCTCTCGCACTAATAATTCTCCATCACCCCTCTATGGATACATGAAATCATCGTCTGACTTGTCCAAAATCACGTTTTCAAGATGACCCCGGGTATATTTAAAATTTTCAACCATGTTATCGTCCGAAAGTAACTTGAAGAGATTTAATGTATAACGAAGCCTAAAGGCAGGTCAAATAATTATTTCGCACCTGTTTGTTATCCAAGATTTTGCACTTCTGATGCTAAGAGCCTACTCCAAAGCGTGGGACATTTCCGAGAGACCTGTCCTAATTGAATTATCCACACGCGGAACCTTCCTTTCCCTGAGCGAAAATGATAACGAGCTGTTCCATGCCATTAGCAAGACGCTAAAATATACTTCACTTGAAATATATTACACAAGTAGAATTAAATACTTAAAGATAATAAATTCGATCTTCATACAGTCAAATTTTTATATTGAGAATCAATAAGAAAATTTTAAAGTCGCTGATGTATTGACTAGGATAGGAGTCTTTTTCAAACAGTAAAAAACCTAAGATTGGCATGTTAAAGCTAATCACATAAATCATGTAGATTACCACAGTTTCTGCCCCTTTTTTCCTATTACACGTCCTATTTGTTTCATCTCCAATTTCAGTTCCTTCGGCCTGTCACTCAGCTTTCAGCCTAGTAACGATAAATTTTGTCCTTACTATACATTTCTGTTCAAGGTCCTTCAGACTTTCTTCCTGCATCTTTGACATATATTCCCTTATTCCGCGCTCGACGACTTAGCATTCAAAAGATTGTTAATTTCCAACTAACGCATTGCAAATATTAAGAGAACTTTCTGCGCAACTTTAGAAATAGTTAATAAACAAATTATCTCATAAACAAGAAAATTTTATAAGAAATGGATTTAGAACGTCACCGATATTCACAGTTTCCGCTGCATAACTTTTAATAAATAGAAAATAGCCTCATTTCCTCTCATCACAAGGACATAATTATTTTACAATTATGATGTATTATTGAAAGAGAGCTTATATATATATATATATAAATAATGTCCGTGTGTATCCTATACGCTCCTAAACCCTTCATCCCATTGCGATGAAACCGGTGAGTAGTTGAGCGCAACACTTCCCGAATACCGCCAGTCATCATCCTGATTTATTTGAAGTTAGATGCCGTGGTGTTAGGTCGGGTAAATGTTCAAAATACTAGAGCTATTGATGTTTGTTAAATGAAATGTTTACCAAGAGGTTAGTGTCTAATCAATTCCTACTCCCGGTTAATATAAATAAATATCTAAGCAACGCCGGGCACTCAGCTATAAACAAACAATTTACAATTAGAATAAAATTTCAGAAAAATATATAGAGGAAACAATTTTATAGTTCGACAAAAGCTTTTGAGTTTTGTCAACTGTACTGTGCAGTTGTGTTGCTCTAGACTCTTGTATTTTTAGTTTTCTTAGCACCTGAAGAAAGAAACAAGGTTTCCAGATACGTTGTGTGGTATTTGTAGCATCACTTCTTTTGTCTGTATTTATCTATTTTTCTGAGTATTAATTTTCAAAATAGATGTATATTTTTCATTTTAACTGATGAATACTTTATCAGCTATAAATGGTTCATTCTGAACACAGAAAGACTGTTATTTTCAGTTTTTTTTATTAGAATAAACTTACTTATGGTTTTTTATCTTTACTCATGATTAATTGACCGAATATTTATTCCAATTATAATTTGATTTCAACATTTATTTTAATAATAGAGAAAGAACGAAGACTAAAATTTGATTATATATTTTTTAGAAGTCTGTTTGATATGAGAAAGAAAAGACCAACGAGAGGATGTTTTCCATTTCGTTCGACGTCATTACATTTCCTTCGTGGAAACGCCATTCACTTTTCGACACATTGCTGAATTTACCACTGAGAGCAATGCTTTGAATGGGCTTTCTGAGGGGACGCCCATTGTTGTAGCTCTTCTGATTCTTCAGATGTTGTCACATCGCTTCCGGTTGTTCTGAAAAAACAACAACAAGAAACGCAGCGAATTTCCTATTTGTAATTTATCGTAGTTTCCATCTTTGGTTCCTTATGGAATTTGCGATGTAGTCTCTTTTAGGCTGAAGATGCTGTTTGTTCTTATTTCCTCTCAGTAATAAAGGAATTGTGGAAACGCATGGCAGACTTTCTTGAACTTTGAGAAAGTAATTACTATCTTCGAGACACTACACAATTCCATTTACATTGCGGGGAACAAAATACACTGATACCGTAAAGTTTGTATCTGTTAGTGATGAACCATTTTATGTTTATTAAAGATAAATTAGTATCGGCGCAGATTCCAAGAGGTAGTGGGATAATATGTTCATCAGATTCATTAAAAATAAAGCATATAATAAAAAAGTATTGAAACTTTAACGTTCATGTTAATTATAACAAATTGTTTTAAATTAAGTGTGTTAGCTCAGGAAAGCGATATATATCTACATCTAAAATTATATTATGTAAATTTTCATTGTCATGTCTTACGGGATAGCAAACTGTGGTCATTCACATCACGCGCTTCAAATTTTTAAACTACAAAATCGGGCCGCCCGAATCATGTCTGGTGCGGATTGGAATCCAGTTGCAAGCCTTTGTTTCGTAAACTTGGGATTTTAACTTCTCCTTGTTCGTATATTGTAGATATTTAAACTTTGTCTGTATAAAGCTCAAATTATATACAATCTACGGTACAAATCATTTATACAACACCAGAAATCTTTCTGAACTCTGTATTGAAAACCATCGCCTAAGCCTTTTTGAATCAAGCATTTGTTATCCAGTAATAAATCTATACAAAAGTCTTCCCGACGAAATAAAAATTTAAACTACACAAAATTTATTTGTGAAGACTTGTAAATCTTTGATAATTAATGAAGCATATTACTCGCGGTATATAGGCAGTATAAATTCGATCCTCTTTAGTGAAACAGTTTGCTGGTATGCTGTATATATATATATATATATATATATATATATATATTTATTGTAATAACCAGTAAAGAAGAACATGTTTTAGGTTCATATTTATCAGAGTTGTTTACAAACTGAGACTGCGGATCCTTGAGTGGTTGGTACACATTAAAAATGATGATAAAATTAGGGGTAAGTGGACCTTTTAGAGAGGAGGAATTGACAGATAATTAGAGCAATTTTGGCAGCTCTTAGACCAAATTGTGTGACCGACGGAACCCTGAAAAGCATCATAACAGATGGATGAGGCAATTATACTAAAAGGAGATGCTTATTGTAATTGATTAAGTGACTCTCGGGGCGAGAGAAAGCTAACAGATGGTGTTTGTTTTGGCGAACAAGTAATTTCAAAACAACTGAAAACAAGGGAATATCCGGGAGCCGCAATATAAATAAGAGAGCAGATAAAGGCAGAGTTAGTTACTTACAGAGGAAAGATAGAGGAAGTCAAGTTGGAGTGAGTTAGTCGTGTGGACTGGAGACGGACGTGTCAGCGGGGAGAGATCATCGGATGGTAGGCCTAGCTACGCAGGGCCGAGAGTAAACAGCTGGACATCAGTTGTCAACAGGTGGTAGGTACATCGTGGTGGTCTCTCTGCCAGCAGAGATGTTTGATTTCATCGAGAGGGTGACGTCGTCAAGAGTGTGAGTGCAGCCTGGGGACTGTTAAGCCGGTATAAAGTGAGTGTATGGACCCTAGAGCATGTATGTTTATATTTTCTGAATTAATAATTGTGAATTGCTAATAAAGGGTAAAAAGTGTCAGATTTCGTTACATTAGTTTAATAGATTTCGTTTCATTTGTTTCAATCGTTTTAATCAATCCTTTCGTTTTTCATTAAGTGTAACTGTATCTATTTAATTGTAAATTTATGTTCTGTTTTCCTTATCAACCCAGTAAAGACCTTGAGGGTACCGAGTCCGATTATTTAAAATGTTTTCAAGATAAATAAAATTGTTTTTAATTTATAAAATTTCATTATTTTTGTAATTGAAAATTGTGTAATAAATGATAATTGTTTGTTCAAATTGATTGTAGTTTTATTTTATTTTTGTCGTTATTACAATATATATATATATATATATATATATATATATATATATTGTAATAACCAGCTCAGAAGGACATGATTTGTCAGATTTGTTTACGAACTCAGACTGGGGATCCTTGAGTGTTTTGAACATATAAAAAATAATTATAAAATGACGGATGTGACTTTTAGTGAGGGGAGTTCTAATAATTCGGGCATTTTGCGGCTCTTAGGGCTAAATGGTTGTGACCGACGGAACCCTGAAAGGCATCATAACAGATGGACGATGTAATTATATTAAAAGGAAACGTTTAATTTAATTGATTGAGTGGCTCTCGGAGCGGGAGAACTGCAACAGAAGGTGTTTCTTTGGCGAAAGTGGAAATGCAAAAAACTGTGAAAACAAGGGAAGATTCTGGAGCCGGGATATAAATAAGAGGGCAGTTGGACAGTTAAAGGGCTGGATTATCATTTCGTGTGGACGGGAGACGGACGTGTCAGCGGGGAGAGCGTTGGTGCGAGTCCGCAGGGACGGACGCGGGGCCTAGTTAATGTGGCCGCAAACAATTGTTATGAACAGTTAGGAGGTTGCAAAAAGAAGAGATCATCGGATGCTAGGACAAGCTAGGTGGCCGAGAGTAATTAGCTGGATATCAGTCGTCAACAGTCGGTGGGAGTTTCATCGTGAAGGTCTGACTGCCAGCAGAGGTGTTTGAATTCGCCGTCAAGAGAGGTGGCTGTGATAGCAGAGTGTGAGCGCAGCCTGGTGTCTTTTAAGCCTGTATGAAGTGAGTGTGTGGACCAGAGAGCGTGTAAGTTTATTTTTCTGAATTAATAATTGTAAATTGCTAATAAAGGGTAAAATGTGTCAGATTTCGTTACATTCGTTTCATTCGTTTCAATCGTTTCATTTGTTTCATTCGTTTAAATCATTTCAATCATTTCGTTTTTCATTTATTGTAACTGTATTTGTTTAATTGTAACATTTTGTTCCGTTTCCTTATCAACCCAGTTAAGACCTTGAGGGTACCGAGTCCAATTATTTAAAATGTATTCTAGGTAAATAAAATTGTTTTGATTTATAAAATTTCATCAGATTTGTGTAATTGTGAAAATTGTGTTTTAATAAATAATAATTGTTGTTCAAATTGATGGTAGTTTTATTTTATTTGATGCATTACATAAAATGGCTACCACATCGTGGGGCAAATTTCATTAATCAAAAATTAATTGGTTGTTATTACAATATATATAATAGAGAATATAGAATTTAACTGCTGACTTATTTTCTTTTTCATGTTCGACGGAAATCTCTATTACTGTTATGCCACTATCTTCAACGTTGTTTGAAATTGTATGATTCTTTTCTCTCTCTCTTTTCTCTTCATGAAGCCTATTTATCTGTAGGGACCAATGGCTAATAATAATTATTATACTGTATTATGAAATTTATATTCACTCTGTAAATTTTCTTATTCCAATCTTTTAAAGTGCAATGTTTTTGTCTTTGAATTGTAATATTCTATTCTATTCATGTAATCTTATATTATGGCGGATACTATCTCCTCGACCTAGACAAATGGAATGAATAATAAATATAAATCTTAATATTAGCGATTTATTTAGTATGTAACATACAATTATATTTTAATGGTTTTTTGGGGCCAAATATATTGCCCACACAAGCGTCGCTTGGATCGACGCATGACAACTCGCCAAGTTGTGACTCCAGTCGGGTCCTCTGACGCCAACTGCTCGGTTCCATCACGTCTACGTAGATATTGTCTACCACCGGCAGGTCCTTTCAGGTACCAGCTCACAATGATCGATCGCGCCTCACGCTGCCCAGAGGCGGTCACACTGGAGCAGATTACCGCCAACGCTGTTCTCCACGGCTGGATCGCCAGTTTTGGCTATACCGAAGTCCTCACTACGAACCAAGGCCGGCAGTTTGAGTCGCGCTTGTTCGAGTTTCTGGGCGCATTCGTTGGATGGCAGAGATCCCGAACGACGCCGTAACACCCGCACACAAATGGAGAGATTCCACCGGCAGTTGAAGGCGTCGCTAATGAGCCACACCGACGCATCGTGGCTGGAGGCACTTTCCAACGTGATGCTTGGCTCTTTAAGGAGGACCTCTAGGCATCAGCAGCGGAGCTCCTATTCCGGGAATCGCTTCGGCTACCTGGGGAATTTTTCGCCTCCGAACCAATTCCACCTGACGGACTCAACCAACTTCACTTGTCGACCGGTTCTGCCAAGTTACGCAGCGGATCAGGCCCCAGCGCGTGGCTCGTGTTTAAGGAATTGGCTTCGTGCACATACATACGCTTTCCTTCGGGACGACACCGCACGGCCTCGTCTCCGCCCGCCATATACGGGGCCTTGCCAAATCTTCAACGGGGACAAGACCTGCGTCCTGCGGATACGAGGGAACTAGGTTCGGATTTCGCTGGACAAAGTGAAATCGGCCTTCACGGCGTCCGAGGCAGAGGCCGCCGCACCACCGTTTTGAAGTGTATCGATACTTAATATAATAATACAGTATAGGATTGGTGTAGAATGATGTTCCACATAATTTACCTTGAAACTATGCCTACATACTGAATAAAGTTTAGAAGCCTCCTTTAAACAGTTAAGGGATATCTACTTCTTTGTTTTCACCACATTCGAAGACACCACGGATTAATAATTAAACATATATTAAATTGTATTTATAAAGGAATCATATGAATTTGTACATCAGAATGATCAAAATGATGAATACGAAAATCATAAACCACATTATTAAAAATAATTACTTTTATTTAGTTGAAAGCTTAGTGAAAAGTTTAGATCTACACCGACAAGAATTGGTGAAGGAAAGCGTAAATGCGACACGCTATACATGAAATAAAATTATCCCAAATGATGAAGATAAAGCACTTAATATTCTAAGTTATTTTGTTATGCATTGTTATTATCTAAATTAAGTGATTAATTATAGGTATAGTGTGAAATGTATGACTATTCCAATCCTCGAAGCTTTCTTTGCTCTTCATGAGGATCTATGGAACATGGGTCTATTATATTAAATAAAGGAGTGCATCAGATAACCACTTAATTTAATATTTTGAACTCGGAAATTTCAAAACTGCACTTATAATGTTAACATTGATAAGCAAAATATATTTGCAATCACTTTAAGGTAAATGTAGAAAATATATGGCACTCTCTCGTTTCTGCATCTCTCCTGGGTATTACGAACGACCTGTTAAGTGCTCAGCTGGTAATCGGCAACAGGATTTGAATACATGTTAAGCAAACAGAAACAGAGCTCAGTCGGATTGTAGCGGCTCAAAAGATATCCTAGCAGCTTATTTCGTTACAAGTATTATTGCTATTTGAATTCACGAAAACTTTTTCTTGCATTTCATTTTGGTTCTTTCTTTTTGCGGGACGTGGACATTTGCATTTATATTACGTGTTACAACTGTTTACCAGAAATAATTCATACGTACTATTTTTCTTAATTTTCATAATTTGTTATATCTCTAGGTGAGTGTAGAACTAAGTTTTCCTCGAGTATGTCATAACGGTGAATTAATGTGTTAATAATCGAAAGTGTACGCATGTTTCGAAGGTAAGCATTATTACTGTGTCGTTACTATCACATAGACGTACTATTTGAAATGAAAGAAATGGTTAGGCATTTAAGGGTTGTTTTCACGGCCATTCATTTCCTCTTTAATTTAAAAATAATAACTTGTATTAACAGTAATAAATTAGCCGAAACTTCGGTCATAGTAAAAAAAATTGTCCAATGCCGGGTATGCATCCTATAATAGCCACAAAAAAATAACAAAAAACTTTCGATTGCCAACAAGGTCAACCTGGAATTTCAAATATAAAACTTTCCACGACCGTTAGTGCAGCCTCGTGACGTTAATTTTTGCGATTAAATCTAAAGACACTTATACTACCTCTCAGCGTTCTGATTAACCAGAAAAATGTTAATTGTTCTCTTGCAAACATGCAAAAAAGGAATCCAATTGACTCCGCAAGGAAAAGAAATTCGACTGATGGAATAAGTTTGTGGAAATAGGTTTGAACCAGCAATAGCGTAACAACAGGAACACAACACAACTTGTAAGAGTAATTCAAACCAATCTAAATGAAATCGTCCAATTCAAACTTCAACTACAACGTTTTTCAATCGAATACCAATATTTAATTCATACTGGGTTGGTTTGTGTTACATTCAGTAATTTATCAGAAAAGTGTATACAATTCATTTAATGTTGCTGTGGTTACGGAGGAGAGATGCTAGCAGAAATATTTGTGATGTGGGAAAGCACGAGTGTTCTCCTAGTGGTATGAAACTATATTAAACTAGAATTAATAAAACTTAAGTAAGAAAATTTTGCCGTAAATCAAACTATCAAAAAAAACAATTTTTTATCACTCACTGCTTTTTCAGGTTCTTTCTTATTTAACCGAAGTTTTCTAGGTTTCTACGGCAAGAGTTGTTCGCTATTCCTATTGGAATAGTCGGCCAGCTGCCTCCTAAACTGGCCAAGGCATGGCGACGGTTAACTGCTGCGACCCCACAGCAAATCCCTCTCCGCCATCGGAAGGGCGTGGGACAAGTACCAAATGCCCGACCTAATTGATGCAGGTTTTTATAGGGTTTGTCCTGTATTACTTTTAGGCGAATGCCGGGTAGGATCCTTAAACTATAGCCCGGGGGCCCTAGTTAACCCTTGGCTACCTTCCTCCACCCTTCCGCATCCCCCCTTTCAAATCCCTTTCCTATGCTATAAGAGGGGAGTTGCCACAATGTGAATTACCCTATACACAGCCTGTCTACACTAAAAGAAAAAAAATCCCACACAACAATCCAAAATGCCCGACCAACCTGATGCAGGTTTACTAGATGTAATAAACTTATTACATTTACAAATTGATAATTATAATAAGAAGTAATAAGTTTTCAGTTGCTTTAGGGTTAATGTCGTGAGCTGTTTGATAAAAAATTATATATTATTGAAACCTAAAATATTCTATTCAATTAAATCCACCACGTGGATTACCCTCAAGTAGCCTGATACTCTAAAAAAATAGCTTATTTTATTTGAAGCAAATGGAATTTTAAACGATTCTTCTGATTTAGAGCATTTTCAAAAAGCTATCGGGTGGATAATAAAGATAATTATATTGGTGGAAAATATATAATTATATTGGTTGGTTCCGCAAATTACTAGCAGGTCTTCAACTTATTGATTCAACCAATTAATGATTGAATTTATAGCTGAATAAATTATATTTTTGACACATTTTACTTATCGGCCATAATTCTTAAAAAGTGCAGTTCACCCTACGAAAGAAACACACAATTGATATAATTATAGTAATTAATGAATTAAATGACTGAAAGCTGAGTAGGAGAAATTATGTAACTCTGAACAAATCATAAGAAAATATAGATTGAGATATATTATAGTAATTACAATTTTAAACAGCAAATATTTATTTGAATCGGCACATTGGTTGAACACGTTTAATTATCTAATTTTGTAATTAAATATATTTGTAGCAATATTAATTCTTGTGTATTGATACGGATTGCAAAACGGATATTTTTAACTCAAGTTCATCTCTGCTGCTTCCGTACACGTAAAAAAAATTCTTAGTTTATTCGTACAGAAGAATATCAGGAAAGGCGGCCGAATTGTTTCTACGAGTCCGGACATACAGGGTTCGAACAACAATTTAAATTAAAGATAAAATAATTGTTTTTCTTAAGCAAATAAATATATCCATGGAACTTATCCTGTCAAAAAAATACGAACTTAAAGCAACACAAACAAGAAACGAATATATCAAATGTAATATACCAAATGGATTTTATATCTCAGATTTAATATAAGTAAGGATTTAATATAAAAATATATTTATCGCTTATGGTGTAAAAATCCAAAACACTACTTCCTCTCTGAAAAATCAAACAGTTATTCACCAAAGAGATTATAAAAGACAGAGCACTTGTTTAAGTACATTCGAGGAATAGTTCTAGCCATTTTACGTTTCATTTCAACGCATACCTGCTTGGAACAATGAAATTTTCAGAATTATAACCTTATACACCACTCCGTGGAAAGGTCTTCCGTCCATAAATTTTTAATTAGTTGCAATTAAGGAGATGTGCTGTTGGCAGATCCCAGAAAGATATTTCTGGGCCTTAATCCTCAGCTATTCTTCCAGCGTAATCCACCTGCGCGTTCATAAAGCTTCAAGTAGCTGTTGCTTAGGAGAACAAAGAATTTCCCGTCCGGACAAGCAAAATTTATTTCTTTTAATACGGATTCAAATGAAAATTTTTCTGTTGTTTCTCGGAATATGTTATTACTTTTAATGTGAAATATAAAACTACTTCAACGTCTTGAGTGTCTCCTTGATCATAAATGACCATCAGGACACAGCACGGAGAAAAAAAATTTTGAAGGAACGAAATAACGCGCGCATTATTGGGGAAAAAATATATGCCGTGACATTGAAACTAAAGGCAATGAAGTAATAAAATAGAACCTACACGATTCATGAGCGTATATCTCGGTCTATCGGCGTTATAACCCACTCCAACTTAGAGACCCATTAAAGACTAAATTTAGCGCGTGAGAAGCTCCGTCACATTAAACAAGACATCGTTCGTAAGTTAGCAGTAAACAATGGATGCTTAGTGGAACGAAGCTTTAACGGGGTCCAGGTGTTAAAAGTGAGCTATAGTATTCCAGGACGCTATTGCGTAAAGTCTGTTGATGAATGATGCACTTCGGTTTTCAACCATCGTATTTTTCTGTGGCCTTTCATACGAGAGCAACGACTGCTTTATTTCTTCCACACGTTTTTGCTACAATCAGTAGTTATACACTCACTGTTTCTCCAATTGAATATTGTTTTTCTGAACAAAATTTTCAACTTCTTTAAAAATACGTTGCCAGTACTTGTTTCTTAAATGCTATGAACAGCAAGAAAATCTTCATACACTTCTTCAATTTTATCTTTTCCACGAGTTAAAAGTAACACCCCCAAGCAGTATCTGAAACATCTGTTGACTCATCCAGGGCCGAAGAGAAACACTCTCAACAGTTAAAATATTTCCTACAATATTATATATTTTCTGACAAAATCATGTTTTTAAATACATGAACTTTTCTGGACCCTTTTTTTTCTGCTGCTGCAATCATCAAATCCTTAATTATTTTGGTGTCAGTAAATGGTTTCTCATGTTTCATTATTAAATGAGGAAACTACCGCGATTTTCCGCTTCTTGCTCAGATTTTACTCTCTTAAACAGCTGTTGCGATTTGAACCCGCGTTTCAAAGGTTTTTTTTGTAACCGTAGGCTTATTGATTATTGGAGTAATTATGAGAATGTTTCGTCTCTTAATGACGATTTATTTCTTTGAGGACTGACATTGTTTCATTACAAATTATACACGTTGCCTTATTAATCGACTCAATATGAAAATCTCAATATGAAAAATGTTCTGATATCTTTAGTTTATTTCGCATATTTATACAAATCCACACAAAAGCGGCGTAACTTCAAATCAAAATAATACCATTTTAATAATATTCAAAGCTGCGTAAGCAAAATTTACTGGATTTATCTTTTAGGTACTTTTAGTTAATGAAACGCTAACAATTAAATACATTTTATTTTTAATTAACAAACTATAGTGCAAAACACAATAGTAGCAATATATTGTAATACTAATAAAGGAGGCTATTAATTGTTTAAATAATTGGATTGTTAAGCGGTACAAATTCTTAAAGACGACAATGACGGCAGGGTCTATGTCGGCGGTCTTTGTTGCGAGCTGCTAGGACTGGCTGAATTCAGTCTGGCGGATATTGTGGTCGAGGAGGGGGCAAAATTTAAGAGTACGAACAGCGTGGCCCAAACTTAAAAATTCAACTGAGAGACTTATATGTTTTAAAAATGCACGGAGACACGCGTTATAAAAACCGCAAAGCTGAAACAAACAGTTTAGCGCCACGTTCAGATATGAACGAGTACCGAAATAACATTTTTCCGCGTAAAGGTATTGAGGAATAACGTTCGACTGTTGACCAGAGGTACGGCGGATCGAGTTCCCGGAGGAATATAACAAGAACTACAGCCGTGTGTTTTGACCATGATGTGTAGAATCGGGGATAAATGGCCTTTTTAGTGAATTGTGTCCCCAAGCTCCGAAAACTAAGTCTGGTACCAGCAGGACATTTGTAAGTACAAAGCAAACTAATTAAATTCTGTAAACGGTAATTAAGGGTATTAGTCAGATTTCGTTCTTTTCATTTTAGTTAGATTTCGTATTCCGTTCGTTTCAATTTGGTTGAATTGTTAATTATTTCATTTATAATTTTTGATTGTTTTTACTTAACAAACCCAATTAAAGACCCTGAGAAGAAGAGTTATTAAATTTGATTGTTTGTGAAATATAAAAGATTGTATTTTTCTTTGAACACCACCAATTATAAATAAAGAATATTTGTTTGTTAATTTTGAAATTATTGAATTCGGCGTGCCAAACTGGGGCAAATAATTTGTAAAAACTAGATGAACACCTGTTAAATTAATCTTTGGCAAATTAAAAGTTTATCATGATCAATTTGTTAACTAATTCCTTTCATTACCCTTTTATTTTTTTCATTACAATTTTGGTTCCACAACGTGGGGCAATTTAATAAATTATTTATTTTTCAATCATTACAATATATATAGATTTTCAGTTTGCAATTATTGTTACGAATTCAAACTTTGGAAGTGTACAACTGTCGCATATCTCACGTATATGTTTCACGCGTTATCGGTGTGCAGAACATATTAGAAAACTCTGGAATGTATTCGAATCTTCCAGACAAGCGATCACGCAGCAGAATTTTTCCAGTACATACTCTAGTCTCAAAATCCCCCACAAGTTGGCTCTGTAATACTGTCGCTTTGCAATGTCCTGCACTTAACTACTCTACTTTAATTAAGGTATCACTACTATATATTTAGCATGGTTCTAAGTAGTAACGCACAGCACACGAAGCGGCTGTCTCCTTCTCAAAGAAATCTTCTTAGCACTTGTCCGTAAGTACGAAACGAAATTGCGAACGGAAATTTGAGCGCTATTCAAAACTACAGTCCGTTAGTATGGTGAGTTAATTAGGCCTCTGCTCTTGGGATTTGGTAGAGGAGTCAGTGTTCTACTTAGGCTAAATGTCTTAAAACAATCTATAAAATTTTGGAAACGATAGAAATTTCGAATAGTATCACTGAGCTTGTGAGACAGATGGAGAACACAAATACTTTGTTGAATCAACAACAAAACTCTCACAGGCCTGCTCAAGTTATGCATTGTTAAATTTGACGGTTATGAATTGAATATTGATACGTTTCTTCAATTGTTTACCTCCGTGCTGTCATTTACCATTTCCAACATCAACTTTATGCCCAACAAGATGATCTGTACGTGGTATGAATATAAATGTATATTAGCGTACTTAACTCATCGTGTAAGGATTTTAGAACTGAATCGAGGGTGCTACTGATTCGGAGAGGCATTCACGTCCCTTCGAAATGCCGAAATTTCGAATCCTGGCGGGAGGTAATGGTCGCGGTATCTTTAAATAGCCATGTTCGTTTCCTTCGAATGGAAGCGGCGATTCCTGCCGCACGGGCTGACAGAGGCAAAATGAAACAAAATGACCGTGTCTACGTCAGAACTCAAAGAGGAACAGGAAATTGGAGTAGAGCTTGTCCCGATAAATATTAGCAGACATGGCGAAGCTTAGTGGAGAGGGAAGGGGAGGCGCTGCTGCTCTTTCTGCACAGGAAATTAGATAAGAGAGCACACACAACTACTTTATTAGGTGTGCAGTCATCCAAGTGGACGAATCCCATCTTACGGCCACCTATTCTTTAGTAATCGCCGCACAACCTAGACGGAACCCATCTGAGAAGCTCGTTGTTTAAATTATTAAAACATAAGATACGCATTTATGATATTAAGAAAAACGTAAAAAATTAAATAACATTTTATTATATCATTCCATGTCATCCGTAAATGCGGCTGTAGAAATATTCCTCCAATTTATAATTACATGAGCACAAAACTATATGTAATCACAAACTTTAAATTTTATTGAAGACCAATGGATTTCCCAGTATAGTTGTAGAAAAAGTTCTCGGGTTTCCACACGGGTACAACATTGATTAACACGCGACGGTTCGACTACAAAAATCTTTCATCTTCCAGGTGAAGTGCCGGGACTCTCACAATCGGTGGTATATTAACTAAAATAAAGTTAAATTGTTTGTAGTTACGCTTTATCATCGTATTCAATAAGAAAAATGAAACTTGAATTTCATTTTATGATTCTTAAGTAAAGACATAAGATCCAATAATTTTTTAATTAAACCTTATATGTTTTAATGAAACATATAAGGTACTATCCGTTTCCTGATCTCTCAAAACTCAGTATTCGATAATTTAAAAATTGGAAAATCTGGAAAAAATGTATCAAGTCTTTTGATACAATAGATTACTTGTACACGAACTTGAAATAGTTTCTAAGTAAATACCCAGATTTTCGAACAAAATATTGCTTTTTCATATTTTTATGAAATTTAAAATTTTTTAAACTTCAAGTAAAAGTTTTGCTTTTAATCGCGAAGATAGACGCCATATTATTTTTATATGTATTACTATTATTATTTATTAACACAGTGATGTAATTTAATCTTGTATCTAATCACAACCGAAAGTACAGAATATTTTTGATCGAGAGTCTATTGTATGTAATTTATTGAACGATTCCAGAGGTTTACAGAAATTGTGTATAAATTCGTTTAAAGTAAGCTGCCTTCTTCACAATGACAAAAAATTTGCATTTGTTTCTTTAGTCAAACTAGTAATATTAAAGAGATTTAAGAAAAACCAAGAAACCAATACAAAAAAATTAATTGGTACACGTGATGAATTTAAGGAGATCGTCATGCTACTACGTTTACAGATATTGTTGGTTCGTGATCGGAGGTAAGTACTTGAATGTTGGATTTTTTTTTCTTCTCACAACTGTTCCAGAACACAGCGTTCAGCGCATTATGTTGAACATCCTTCCATGCTATGTGTCATCTTTCAGTAGGATAACTGTCTGTGTGTCGAGGTAAGAATCGTGGTTTTAGTAGTACGAAAGTGAACTCACAGTGGTATCTCAACCCTACGGAACACGCCTGGGACACGGAGTGGATGACCACAAACCACCGGGATTGCAAGACCACTACGTAGACCTCCCCACTGGTGCCAGATACCTCCACACTATCGCCGCTACAATGCGTTACAAAGATGAACCAGCAAAATGTTAACCAAGTAGTCCTAATGTTATGGTTTATGTGTGTATAACCACCATAAACATTGGAAAATATTGCTTCTCTTGTTAATTTACGAATAACTGTCATATATTTTTTATAGGTGCAGTCAGTAGAAAGAAAAAAGTTATATATTTGTTTTAACTCATTAAATGGATTTCACATGACACAATGAATTTGTACGTTTGCATTTAAAGAACTATTTGTGTCAACATGCATAATTTAACTAAGTGATTACCGCAATGAAACGATTAAATCGGGAACGATTTACTCGTCCAATGTTAATGCAATATATTTTCAGACTTAATATTAACTTCAATTTTATGTGCAATACTTTAGACACTTAAGATGGCATTAATCTATACAATATAATTTAAATGACGTTATTACGAAGGTAGAAAATAATCTTGATAATGTTATTACCAGTTTCCGTGACACTGCAGAACTATTGAATTTCATTTTGCAACAAATTATAAAATTATTGTGGATTATGTGTTAAACGATGACCATTTTCTCTATTTTAAAAATTTATGATAAACTAGCCGTGTGCTCGGCGTTGTCCGGGATGTCATATATCCATAACTCTCGATTCTACTCCAATCTCAGTTGTTTTTGTGTTTTATATAACGCACTTCCATACCCACCCCAAAGCGAGCCCCCCTCCCATGCCGAAAGGGGTTGAAATTATACACAAACAACATCGGAAGAAATATTATCAATGTCATTGACTCCGCCATATGATTATTCCACGTAAATATCGGTCGTTAGACATGTTTGAAAATTTCCACCACCGACCATCCACGCTTGGGGTAGTTAAACGGAAAGTTGAATGTCTCGATTGTTTTTGCGTTATTTTTTATGTCACACCACTCCACCCCTACCCTTAAGGGTGTTCCACTCCCAACCGCGAAACGTGCTGAAATTATACACGGAGAACATGTTGCGAAATTTTATGAAACTCATTGTTCCCGAAATAAATTTATTCGTCGCAAACATTGGCCGGTTAAAATTCTAGAAAATTTCTTCTCCCACCCCCGCGTGTCGGCCTGGTTATCACAAATAAACTTAGCGACACCCATAACCTCGATTTGACTCGAATTTCGGTAGCTTTCGCGTTATTTTACTGTAACACCCCTTATTGGTGCTTTAAAGGCTTCAAATGATATACTAAATACATCTGAATTGAAAGTATTTAACACACAGACACCAAAAGAGGATATAATAAATGATAATATTGGCCCTTCTTTAATTTTTTTTGAAATTTCAATCCTGTTCACTCCTTGGGAGCTGCCTAACGCTTCGAAAGGCCGACGGAAACCTTCGTCGGGGTGCGCACAACAACTCTCCAAAGTTTAATTACACACACAGACAAGCAGATATTCATTTCTAATAATAGAGAGATTTAAGTTCAAGAAACACATTGTATCGTTTGTATAGTAACAAATAGATATCAAGATTGCAAAAATAATGTACTTTGCATACTTATATCGCAAAATGTGTTATAGGACTGATAACTGCAGAAAATGTTCATGCCGATTAGAATTGTTCAAGTTTTAAAATTATGGTGGGAAAGATTGTAGATCGAGCTGAATATATCTTTCACAAAAGTTTGTATTTTTCAAGCGACCAAATATGTAAGAAATATTAAAATACGTGAATCGAAATACTTTTCTAATACAAAAATGGTTAAATACAATGTAATTTAAGAAATAACTATAACGCATTATTAAAAACTTTGGAAAATTTCCTATTTTTAGTGAATATTAACACACTTCTCATCCAATAAATAAACGTAAGTTACAAAAATGTTTAATAGTTGCTTCCGCGTATCCATTAACATATGCTATTGCTGCAACTATTCAGTTGTCATTATGAGTTTGAATAAGCGCAAACGGGTGTAGTGTCACGGTCTAACATGACATGTAAATTTAATGGAAGTGAGTGCAAAAAGTCTTACGTGCAACTTAATTAATTAATACAACGGTCCTCTTAGATTGCTGAAACTGGAAGAAGCACTCAAACGCATCGATATATAACAATAATTGATATATACATCTATCATAAGACACACTACGTTTCTAAAAGATAATACTTACGTTAATAAGAATAGTAAATGTACCTGAAACAAAAGGAAATATACTAATTACACAAAACTTTAATGATTTTATGCAAAATAATGTATAGTTTTTTGTAATTAATAAGTATTGATACTTAAGCATACACCTTGTGATGAATTTCATTTATAAGCACTGTAAACAAATTGTATTTTTTGTAGGAGGAGGAATAAAAGCTCTGTCACAGTAAATATTATTCGGAGAACACTAAATACTGTATGGAAGAAACAAACATTTATATTTATTCGAAGTAAAATTCTAACATAAAAACACGACAAATTATATAAAGGAATTGCAATGGCTCCAGCGTAAGAAGTTTACTTAACGAAAATAGGTCATGCACCCAGATTTGTCATGATATTAAACAATAACAATGGAAACAAGACACGTAAAAATAATTACCCAGTTACACTCGAGTCTAATACAAAATCCGGACAAACATTTTCTCGGAGCATATTATCCCGATAACAATATGGGCGTTCGCTACTCTCAATATCATATCCTTAATTTTAATTAAAGGCGGTTTTTTTCACTCATGTAATTAATGTGGGAATATGTTATTCTTTACATTAACCACTCTTTACATCGTATATAACGTTTCTTCTTCCTTGTTTTCTCTTGTGGGCAAGGCAAAAAGCAGCCAGAATGACTGCATCGTGGTCGTCTAAACTCGACATAGTGCGAGTGCAAACTGACATTTGCGCAAGGAAATTTGTAATCCAATGGTGTCGAACGGAAATTTAGCGTGATTTTACAAAATGATTGATCAAGTTTTCAGTTACGAGTGATCCTCGTCCTACAGCTAATAAAGATGAACTTAGGGTTCGCATAAAATCAATGTCACACATTCAAAAGTTTTCTGATTCCATACGGCTTTGAACTGCAGCGTGTGATGGTCTTATCACAACTGAATTTCGAGATGTCATATTGCCTTTTTTATTTGTAATTTTAATCGTTTATTTGCATTAACAAAGGTCGTTTATACATTAAATTTCGTTCAGCTCTGAGGATGCCTTCATGTTGTTGCAATTTTTCTAAAAAAGCAGGCGCACGCACACCCACACACCCCCACCCACCCACACCCACACACACACAAACACACCCACACATCCCTCGGATCCTTATAATAGACGAATGCGGGCCGGGGTGCCACTGCATGTGCAGAAAAGATTTATTTTAAATTATACAAACGACAATCGTCTCATTAATTAAAATTCGCGATCCGCGCGATTCACACCAGGGAGCCGATAAACGATTTGCCAGGACTCGTGAGAACTTGAGTCGAGCATGAGTCTCTCAATAACTGTATCTCAGGGGTCCTGGCTTTGATTAATTACGTAAGGAAGGATTCACTTAATGAAAACAAAATATACACATCAAATTCAATTTAATGTACAAAATGGGGTTAATACAAATACTCGGCACGACTCCTCAATCGCTAAATGTTGCCCTTTCATACACTTTTATTCATAAACTTAAATCTAACAAGTCTCCGTAAATTTACTATTTTGGCCAAATTTATCAAACTTTCCTTTAAGAACACAGCCGGTCATTGGACCCACCACTCTTAATTTGCACTACTTTCACACGATGCAGGGAAAAGGAGGGAAGTTTGCTTACTGTGCTGCGACACGTTGTTTTCCGATGACGTCCAGGCTCAGGTTCAGGTGCCTGGCCGGTCGGCTGACCAAATCCTCGCACGGAGAGAAGCGGCTAAAACACACAGGCGTGACGGCCTACACGTGCTCCGCAATTCACGGTTCTCTCCTCTAAGAACCTCCTCACCAAAATCTCCTACGCGTCCGTCCCTTACAGTTCACCTAGAAGCAACGACGCCCGCTCTCCTGCCTTCCAGGACGCGAATCATCTCCGACGCACTACTCCGGTCAAAGACGCCGGCTCTGCTTGCTGACGAGCTGAATGTTGGGTAACAACTGTCCCGTCTCCTGGCCCACAGCTTCGCCTTCGCCGTCCAGGACCCGACTCTCCTTTTTCTATATCCGCCACAGCTGTGACCAGCCACGGTCACCTATGTCCGAGCACATTCACTCCTACGGCCAGAAAATGACCTACCAAGGCGTCCCTCGCAAACCCACTTAATGTCGCCGTAAACTTGGTCCCAATGACAGGCCGTTTGAAAAATTTTATCTCCAACATTCCCACGACAAGACAACTAGTATTAATGTTTAAAATCACTTATTACAATATATATATATATATTGTAGTGAATAACAACCTTAAGTGGCCGCCCTTGTGTCCGCAGTCCTGAGTATGAATACATTAAACGCGCACGTGTTTCTGCCCGACGGCCAAAAGAAATCTCGGGTACGCGTCCCTTTTTTTTTCATCGTTTGAAGGGGCGGAGTACTTATAAATACTCCAAACCCGGGTGAAAGTGGTCAGACGCAGGCAGACCGAGAGAGTCGAGAGGGTGGAGAATTTGGCGAGCGGGAAGAAACAAAGGTTTTGAGGGACGTCCATCGCGGGGAGGCCGAAGAAGGAGATCGTGTGCTGCTTACTACAAGACCAGTGATCCACTGCAAGTCGGCTGACGCCACGAGTAAAGTAAGCATCACAATTTACGTATAGTGCCTTCAAAAGTAGAATTTTTTACACAGTGCCGAAATAGACTCTGTTCTTGAATAGCCACCGAACCGCCTACATTACCCTTCTGAGAAGGAGAACTTTTTAATCAAGCCGGAGATAATTTTAATTTTATGCAGACCAATGTATATCTGCTGGCGTCCAATAATATTTTTTTAATGTACTTTTGTATTATTTGTATTTTCTAATATTTAGTAATAAAAGCCAAATCATTACAAATTGGCGCGCCAACTTGAGGCTTCGAAATTTCTTGTGTGGATATTCAAAAACAGAGCTTATAGAATTTATTTGCAGTCTCTTTTCTGTGGTAACTCGAAATTAAATATTTAAATAATTTTTGTATCAGGCATTATTCAATTTTTTGCAGACGTAAATTTGTGTAATGCAAGTGATTAATAGTCTATTTAATTAAAAAGTACATTTATTTCATTTACTTCCACTCTTTGAATTGAAGTACTGTATTTATATTGGGGGAATGTGCTGTGTTTGAAAGTCTTGTGCAAACATTGTCCTTAGAGTGTCTGCATTTGTATGTGTGTGTTTTTTTTTAATTTTCTTAAATCCAAGCAAGGTTTGTTTTTCTACTGCACACGGTACCAGTTTGGCATTGCTTTAATTTTATGTTATTAAGATCTGGCAAATTTTTAAAGATGAGCAACCCGAACAGTAGTGAATAAGTAGCAGTTGAGGGAGATTCGGCACATAGGCAAACTCTGGCCTCCTCAGAATCAAGTACGGATTCACCAGGGGAAATTGCGCAAATAAACACGGCAGAGATGCGAGAAATAGTCGAAGACAAACATTTAGAAAGGTTCGAAAAACTGGTACAGATGATGGAAGGAACTTCGCAATGTTTGAAAGCTTTAAGGGTAGATATTGAAAGTCTGCGGGAAGAGGTAAAGGATTTTAAGGGGCAAGCAGCAAATATGGAAGGAAAAATAGATAACGTACGGCAAGAGTTAAAATTGCAGAAGGTTGACCTTTTAAAAGAAATTCGTGAAAACATCATCAGTTTAGAAGAAACAGTGGAGGGAAAAATTGATGACGTGCAACAATCGGTTAGAGAAGTAGAAATTCGAAACGAAGATAAACTATCGAACACTATTAGGGAGTTGAGAGAAGAAATCTCAACTGAAATTATTGATAAAGAACGGACGGTAACTAATATAATCAATTAGGTTAAAACCGGGAGTGAGGACAGGTTCAGTAAGCTATCGACTAAAATGGATAAATTAAGGGATCGAGTAGAAATTAGGTCAGCAGATAACCAGCCAGGATTATTTCAACCTGTAAATACAGGAACAGAAATAGTTTTACCACGATTTGAGGAGAAAAGCGGGTTGAATCCCAAGCGGTACATTAAGGATTTGGAAAAATATTTTTTTATTGAAAGGGATTCAGGAGCGTTTTAAATATTTTATAATGACACAAGGTTAAGAAAGTCATATGATTCAATGGCTGGAAACTGTCAATCAGGAAGAAGAAAATTATGAAGAAGCTTGAAATAACTTTCTGCAAAAGTATTGGAGTCGAGCTAAGCAAGGGGAAGTTTTGCGCACATTTTATGAAAATAAATTTAGACGGGACAGTGGGAAAACAATGTCGCAGCATTTTGTACAATATGCCGCGCTAAATACATACTTGGACGTGCCAATGTCAGAAATAGATTTGGTGAATGTGTTGAGTTGTCATTAAATACCTGCATGCATTTAAAAACGGGAAAAATTACCACTATTAAAGAAGCAATAGATTTTCTGAGCGTGTGTGATGGTTTGGAGGCAAACCAAACACAAAACGCGGTGGTACGGGGAGACTTTTCGGACAATTCCATATTTTGGGCCACGTAACCGCCAAAATTATTATCGGAATGACAACAGAGAACCACAGTTCCAGCCCATTAACAGTAATCAGAATCAAGGTATTGTACAAGATGAGAGGGTAAGACCTGAAAATCAGGATAATAATCAGTCCGCTAGACCTTTAAACTAAGTTCGGCAGCTGGGGCTCCACCAGAGAATTATCTGCCAAGTTATACTATGTTAGGGGCATTAAACGGAGTAAAAGAGTTGTTAGCAAGTCACTCTGACCTGATGGAAGAAGGAGAAGAAATGGGCAGGGAAGTAAAGAAAATAGATGGCATGAAATCGGTCAAGGTCAAGGTGGATCTAAGCAATGAATTTTCTATAGAGGCATGGGTAGACACAGGAGCGGCATATTCAGTTATGAGTCAAAGTTTATACGAAACGATGAAAGAATAGGGATTAATACTAGAAACGCTCCCTGTAACCAACTTGAGAATTTATGGGGCATTGGGACAACGAAATGAACGGGTAACGAAACGGGCTCTGATTGGTGTATATACATGTGCTGGATCCGTAGCCATAAACTGTCTGGTATTGAAAAGTTTATTAACAGAATTAATGATAGGGTTGGATTTTCTGAGAAGGGCGAAAACAGTCATTAACCTCTGCGAAGGAGAAGTCAAAGGGGTTGCGAAGACGATAGAAGGAAGCGACATAGAATTTAAATGGGGCTGTGATAAAGATGGAAAATTCAGCGGAGGATAAGAATATAGCTCCGTTAAGAGCAATAGAGTCACACCAATATGAGGTGGAGGATAATAGAAGCACAGACAAGAAAAATGACCTGCAGAAACAATTTTCAGAAATCGCAGAGGGAATTATAGGAATAAACAAAGGGGAAAGAGCTCTGCTAGTTGAGGTGTTGACTAGAAACCGGTCTGTGTTCAGTGAAGAACCGGGTTTGCTGAGAGGATATGAACATAAGATAAAAGCTATTCCTCATATGCCATTTAAAGCGAGATCATATCCAGTTCCTTATGCCATGCGTGAAGAAGTCAACGAGGCCCTAAAAAAATTGACGCAGGGAGGAATCATAGAAAGAGCTGAAAGTCCCTATATTAATAGTATTTGTATTGTCAAAAAAAAATATGCCCAATTGCGAATATGCTTGGATGCGAGACAAGTCAATAAAGTAATACAGAACATATGTGAAAAACCAATACCAATAGTAGAAGCTTTGCGAAAGTATGACAATAAACGTTGGCTAACCAGTACGGATTTAACCAAAGGGTTTTATCAAGTTTTGCTAAATCATGAGTCTCGGAAATTAACCGCTTTCTTAGTAGGGTCGCGTCAATATCAATTTGTTAGGTTGCCGTTTGGTTTAAAAATAAGCTGTCAGGTATTTGTGCAACAGCTGGATTTGGCCCTGACGGAAGAAATACGAACTTTTGTCACGGCGTACATAGATGATCTGATAGTAGCTAGCGAAACATTCTGTGAGCATCTTAAGCATTTGGATTTACTATTCACGAGGTTAAGGGAAAAGGGTCTGACAGTAAACCTAAAAAAAACCTTGTTCTGCAGGACAGAAATCCCATTTTTAGGTCATATGATTTCGGAAAAGGGAATAACGCCATCTGCTGAAAAACTTACGGCAATCCAAAGTTTAGGAAGGCCAAGGAATGTGAAAGAACTGAGAGGAATAATTGGGTTTTGCAATTTCTATCGTAAATTCGTACCGGGTTACGCCGCACTCCTTCACACCTTAAATTCACTACTTAAAAAGGGAATAAAATTTAAGTGGGAAGATAGCCATGAAATAGCTCTGGAGAATATCAAAAGGGCATTCCGTGAACACGTTAAATTGAATCAACCTAAATTTGATCGGGAATTTATTATTCGATGTGATGCGAGCGGTAGAGGGGTGGCAGCAATATTGGGACAAATCGACGACGAAGGACGGGAAGGGATCATTAGCTTAGCAAGTAGGGGGCTGAAGAAATACGAAAACTCATACACTACCACCGAACTCGAGTTACTAGCAATTGTATTTGCTATGGAAATATGTTTTTGGTATGCGAGTAGTCTTATATACTGATCACCAAGCACTGTCATTCTTGAGACAATGTGAGCATTCTAACGCTAGACTTAAAAGGTGGGCATTAGCTTTAGAGCCTTATGATCTAGAAATCAAACACATAAAAGGAAAGGAAAATGAGCCTGCAGATTTCCTAAGTCGAAATTTACCAGAAACGGTGGCCAGCCATGAAATTAAAGAAAAGATCATTTTGGCAGCATTAGGTAGTAATAAAAGTGAAAATGAAATGATCAAACTGCAGTTAGTAACCGAAACGAGGAAGGACGAAACTCTGGGAAAAATTATAATTGATTACGAAATTGAGGGAAGGATTAAAAGTAGTGAATGGGTTAGTGTTTGAAGTGAATCCCAAGTCATATAGGGAGTGGGTATTGCTGGTGCCTGAAAAAAGTAAGACAAGAATGTTACACATGTTTCACGATGAGAGGGGGCAACCGGGATCATATAAGTTAATTACTATGTTGAGACAAATTGTAAGGTGGAGAAAAACGTTCCATAAATGTCAAATTTGTAAACACAGAAATATGACATTTGAAGGGCCATATCATACTGTGATTCCGAAAGGAAAGGGAGAAATACTTTATATTGATATTCTGGGGCTATTAGTGAAAAGTAGAGGGGGAATGTTATATGTTTTGGTTGTACTGGATGCGTTCACGAAACATATCCGCCTGTACGGACTAAAGAATGCCAAATGTTACCGTGTCTTAATTATATGTTAAATAAAGACATACCAGAATATGGTAAACCTAATCGAATTCTGTCAGATCATGGAACCCGATTTTACAACTCCAGGTGGCGTGAAGCTTTAGAGCGGGAAGGTATGAAAGTAAAGTACACGTCCATTAGACACCCTCAGAGTAATGCGTCTGAAAGATACATGCGAACTATAGGGGCAATGTTGCGCATACTGTGCCTAGAAAAGAATAACAGCTGTACGACCTATTTGGCGAAAATTCAAAATCTTGTAAATGAAAACTTTAGTTGCGTTACTGGAAAAATACCCGAGGAGCTACAAAGCGGACAGCAGTTGGAATTGCCGTTAGAGAAATTTATTGAGTTTCCCTCCAGCAGTAAAGTTTGGAACAACGATACAGTGTCAAAGGAAGCAATGACACGATTAAGTAAAATTGCAGCTTCTCAGAAAAAGAAGCAAAAGATAAGAAACCATGTATTTTCTGAAGGCGAGTTAGTCTTAGTGTACAGTTTAAAAGTGCCTGATCCTGCTAATAAAATTTGCGCGAAGTTATTGCAGCTTTACGAGGGTCCATATGTAATTGTTAAATGTGGAAACAAAAAGTATTACCATGTGCAGAAAAGAGATGGCGGTCCAGTTAAAGTCTTCAACATGTATAATTTGGTGCCATATCACCAAAGACATTCTGTTTACATTTAATATGCGTAACATTTTAGTATAGAAACCTGTGTAAAAAATTAACGGAATGAACGTACTATTTTAAAGTGGTGATTACATGTAAGTTGGCGGTAACGGAGCTGTGGGACGTCTGAATGTGCTGATGTCATCGCTCTATTAACATTAACATGGCGAAGTGTACCGACTGGATGAGATAATGAGCGTGTTATATACTCATTAAAAATGGATTGTTTCGTTTGCAGAATTGGCGATATCCTCATTTTATATTCACTGGAAATTTTGCCTTTTCAACTTGTCAAAGTTCACGCAATTGAAAAGTGTGAACTGCCAATATTTGGGGCAATTGTAATGAATAACAACCTTAAGTGGCCGCCCTTGTGTCCGCAGCCCTGAGTATGAATACATTAAACGCGCACGTGTTTCTGCCCGACGGCCAAAAGAAATCTCGGGTACGCGTCCCCTTTTTTTTGCATCGTTTGAAGGGGCGGAGTACTTATAAATACTCCAAACCCGGGTGAAAGTGGTCAGACGCAGGCAGACCGAGAGAGTCGAGAGGGTGGAGAATTTGGCGAGCGGGAAGAAACAAAGGTTTTGAGGGACGTCCATCGCGGGGAGGCCGAAGAAGGAGATCGTGTGCTGCTTACTACAAGACCAGTGATCCACTGCAAGCCGACTGGCGCCACAAGTAAAGTAAGCATCACAATTTATGTAAAGTGCCTTCAAAGTAGAAATTTTTACACAGTGCGGAAATAGACTCTGTTCTTGAATAGCCACCGAACCGCCCACATTACCCTGTTGAGAAGGAGAACTTTTTAATCAAGCCGGAGCTAATTTTAATTTTATGCAGACCAATGTATATCTGCTGGCGCCCAATAATATTTTTTAATGTACTTTTGTATTATTTGTAGTTTCTAATATTTAGTAATAAAAGCCAAATCATTACAATATATATATATATATATATATATATATATATATATATATTGTAAAAATCAAATTAAATGGTCTTTTAAATGAAAAATTTATTCAAATTTTAACAAACAAAAGAATTTATTGTGGCAATACTTGAAACAATTACACAATTTACAAATAGAACTTATCTCAGGGTCATTACTGGGTTCGATAACGGCTAATCATTTATTTAGAAGTCTTATCAACACAAATTTCAATAAAAGATTTACTCGTCAATTAACAAAGACGATATTTACTTGTCGATGAAATTATACTAAAAGATGGATTCTACTTAGCAAATTTTATCAAAGGAAGAGAACAAAATCTGACGTCTATCTTTTAATCTGGTTTACATAATTTATTGTTTTATATTGGTACTCACGGCTGCATTCCAGGATACTTTTGACTTACGAACCACTATGGCCGGTTTTTGCACAGCTTCTACTCAAACTCACAGATTATAATTAATATTTTTAGTTTTAAATCAGGAACCAGGAACCTCTTCTTCGTCTCTCCCTCCCTCGGTTGAGTTACTCACGGCTACCCAGCTTAGCAGGTTTTTATAGTTCTGCTTGCGTAAATGTTTTTCCTATGATAATCCTCGTTATTTCTTTGCAAGTTTCTGTTGAATATTTGAACTGGTCTCGTCTATTTCAACTTGACCAATTTCTATTGTGTCTGTCTGCTTCTACTTAACTTTACTTTTCAAAAGAATATCTCGTATATATCAGTAGGACCTGTACTTGACCAAACTTTCCAGCCAACTTAATTCGAACTGGCTCCTCAATATTTTAATGCGACCTGTACTTGACCAAACCGTCCACCCAACTGTATACTGCCTCGCAATTTCGAGCGCGCAGTGCTTCTTCCGACAAAGAAAAACAATACTCTTCTACATTGTTGTTTTGTGTTCGGTACCGCCGTCAAGAATATGTTTCTCTAACAATTTAGATTATCAAATTTACAATTAATGTGTTAATTAATTGGCATTACATTATGCCCCAAATTTAGTTTGAGAAAGGAATGTCTAGACTTTACTCTTCGAAAGACTAAATTTCTTACAAGTTATGCCCTAATTTTTCAGATTTCGCTCGGAAACTTAAATCTAATTACCATTAATTAAAAGATTTTCAAATTTCCCGTTAAATATTGGTGCAATGTATTATTTATTTTATTATCAAAACTGTCTAGATTCTAAAATTTCTTACGGTTTAATTAATTGTGCATTTCTTAACTTAATTCTTATGGCTTAAAACTGCTAATGCAATCAAGAAAATAAATATAATAATATTAATTACCTTAATTTAATTTAAAATTTATTTATCTTATAATCAAAAGTATCTTAAACATGTATTCTGTATCTCTAAATTCAAAAAAGCATTGACCTGCATTCTGCCAAAATTCTCCAGCTGTTCCATGTTTACATTTGATCAGATGTTCTTTGTTTACATCTTTTTCCCCTCCTTCATTCACCAATGTTAAAGTATTATCTCCAAAATCTATGTTTAAATAACATTCAATACTTCCAATAACTTGTTTCAAATTCTTAAATCCCATGTGTTTTATCATCATCAATTTTATTTCCATCTTTCTCAATGTTTTCATTGCCATGCTCCCATCAGCCGTTCCCACTTCATCTTTATAAACAAACGCTTCTATATTATTTTGATTCACAATTACTCCCTTTAATTCTCCTATTCTTTCATAATTTTCTACTTCATTAGCTTGTGCCCCTATCTCTCCTATTTCTCCCAATATTTCATCTCCCTGCTCATCAACACCTTCAATACTTAACCTTTTAATCTCTCCTTTATCATTATCAGCTTCATGCCCCAACAAAATTAAATTTTTTCCAACATTTTCAATAACTATCACTTCTATTTCATTAACATTTTCATCACACTTAACCTCCAATAACCCCACTTTATTTGCATTGCAAATAATACACGGATGACGCGAGTTCAAAATAGCTCTATAAAAATTTAAGTGTTAACAAATAGTTCTATTATTAAATGCCCATTAAACGACCGTGAGTAAGAGTAAATTTTATTGTAAAATATTAGTTAATAATGTAAAAATTGAAGGTTGATTTATTAATAACTGCTGTAAATTCATCATATAATTTTTAAATTTTATTGTTCGTGAGTTAATAAATTAATTTGTTTCTCTATTCTAAAATTTTGATTATTATTTAAACATCCTTTCATTTTAATATTTAAATTATTTAAATTGAAGCATTAACGTGGCGATTTAATTTTCATTCATGAGTGAATACCACTAATTGGCTTCTTAAACGTGTCGTTTTCTTTATAAATTATAATTGTTTAATTAACATGGTGAATTTTAATGGACGCTCCTTGATTATTACAGTATATATATATATATATATATATATATATATATATATATATATATGTTGTGTGCGTGTGTATTCTAAGGACCTCAAAAGTGTGTAACGAAATAATTTTCTAAATTATTGAATATTTTTATTATTAGCATAATATTGTGGCCAGTGTATTGAAAGCAACCGTCAACATTTCGTAAGAATGTGGAGTGTTGAGAGTATTGTTGTTGGCGGTGTGAAATATTGAAAGCTTTGACGAGACTTCAGTTCTGTCGCTCAGATGGGCAAAGACCGAGAGCAGTCGGTCGGTTAGATCCGATGGGAGCTGACCGAGAGCGGCTAACAGTGAGGTCAACGTGTAAAAGATAGAATATCAAGGTTGCTGGTGTTAAGGAATAGTTAAATCCTTTGTAGATATTTAGGGTGACAAAGACACAAGTATTTATAGAAAAAGTTGTACTGCCGTTGGATTGATTTCAACGGTACAATTTATTGGCAATTGAATCGGACTGATAATTGGAAAGTTTAATTAAATTTTCCTCGGTGTAGACGTTATTACTGTTCGCCAAAATATTGGAAATCAACTGATGATCCTCTGTGGTGTGCTAGGGATTTAATCGTGTATGCTGACTGAAATGGAATAGAAGTGTAATATTATGGCATGTTTAAGTGAAAAAGTCATTTAATTAATTTGTGATTTAAATTAAAGAATTGGTAAAATTGTGTAGCGAAAGATTTGGCGTGATACGAGAACAGATCCCATGCCAAAATACTATGTAAACATTATACAATTATGTCATGCCGTCAGTTGTCATTTGGTTGTTTATATTCTAGGATAATTTAAATAAAATGGTTGTTAATTCATTTAAATATTTTGTATTTTCATTATGGGTTCCTACTCTCATAAAAGCCGTGGCAGTAATGTATAAAAATTGTGTATAAAAACAAATTAAATTTAAATTGTAATAAGTTTCTGAATTTCAAAATTGACAAATTGATTATAATCATTTATTTATCAAACTATCCAAAGATTAAAGTTTTCTCTAATGAGTTATAAAGTTAGGAGCCACGAAAATTTGTTGTACAACGTCGAAATCGGGTAATTTTAAAGCCGCTACACACATTAGGGCTGTCAAAAAACTGAGTAGGAAATAAATTCGACAAACGATTTGTGGCTCCATGTAGTTCCTGATTTAATATCCCTCAGTACTCAATCAGAGCGTCTGTTAATATTTCCTGAATACCAATTAACGAATATTTCTGTCAGACGTATTTGATTTAACTCGGAGGTACAAATACAGTGTGTTTCAACAGACTCGTTAATTTCGTCGACTTTTAGGTATTGAAAGTAATGAAATAAGTTCATTGTGGAGTTTACTTGAATTTCAACTAGAAAATATTCTCTCTTATAACGTTAACTGACGGTCACTTATAAATATTATACAAAAAACAATTTAATAAATTTACAGTATAATCGAATATTTGAAACTCGTTAAATCTATATATATCTTTTTTTTAAAGGACTAGAATCAGAGTGTTAATTTTATCTTTGCAACGTCCTTCATTATATCAGTTTCATTAGAAGTGTGCCAAGCCGTCAAGGTTTTGGAGGAGTAATTAATTAATTTATTCCTTATTTGTTCCTTCAATAATTAAAACAAATAAATTATTTTTCAAGGGAAGAGTAGGAAGTAAATTAGTACTTCTAATATAAGGAGTAAAGCTACGAGTTTAAAGCGTGCTATAATTAGAATATGAAAAGTAATTAAAAAGTAAGCGTTTAAACGATTACTAAATACGATATAAAGATGAAATGAATTAATTAAATTCCTTTGAAGAAAAGAATTAAACAAGTCATCAGTCCGAATAGCCTTAAGCAACCAAAATATAAAAAATAACAATTATATTTTGGGCAATGTTTACCATTAACTCTTACAAGTGTCGATATGAGAGAACTGAAAAATAGTCCCTGACATTTGGTTCACAGAATTGACCAAATAAATTTATTTATCAAAAACTTTATACACTGATATGAGATATGTTAATTTATGGTTAGTAATAATACATATAAATATATAATTATACATATAAATAGGATATCTTTATGTTTCAAGTACAGGGAATCTGCAGCCGATGTGATCTGAATTTATGTATGTCGTAAATGGAGCTAATCAGAAAAAAATCTTAAATAAAATCATGATCCTCGAACAGTACGTAACGCGTTAAAGAAAACAGATAAACCTAAATCCCATTCTATCAATTGTTTCGTCAAATATTTAACGTTCAAAATATTTCCAAGGAATCTAATTAATAATCATTATAATAGTATTTCTTTAAGAGCGGAAAACTGCAGGCCTACTACATTTATTAACTAAACACGAAGTAAAGATTAATTAAATAGGTACAAAAGTTTGTCTTCATAATTTTTGTAATAAAAAGTAAACATAGTAGCATTTATAAATCGAAGCGGAGATAAACTGAACTCTGCTCCTCGTAAGGTACATACAAGCTTTCATTGATACTTTTTCAAGGCTGAGCAAAGTCTGTGCTCCTGTACGAAATTTATAAGATGCGATCCTTAAAGCCGCGCTACAGCCTTTTTAACAATCATTAATTTTCCTAGGTTATTCATACACAAATTATGAGTGACAGTGTACACGGTTTACAAGCGCTGGTGTCAACGATAAATGAAGCAAATTGACAATAAACTGTATATTAATTGCAATATTTATTTAAATAATAAAAATGAATATGAACGGGGTTACACTTTTTTAGAAAATTCACGTTTGCGGTAGTCATAAATTACATAATGCACAGGTAATAATTTTTGTAATATATTAAAAAGCGCTTATACAAATTTCCATATTGATCCCTGTAACATATCATAAGTCAAACAGAGAAACAAAATTTAGCGACGCTAAATAACTATGAAAAGAGGTATATGAAAATTTGTGTGTAAAGAGGAGGATTAAAATAGAATAAACAGTTAAAACAGAATAATAAATCTGAAATAGATAATGATGATCTATAATAATTTTAGTATGAATGGTCTGTTCAGTCTCACAGTAACATTATGTTCAATATCATCATTAATGTGCAAGAAGGAGCAGTCGGCCAGTCAGCAAACCTCCCGCCATCGGAGGGATTAACCTGCATCACGTTTAGACGAATGCAGGGTAGTAACCTCAAACTACAGCCCGGGGACCCTAGTTAAACATGACTAAATTCCACATCCCCCACTACAAATCCCTTCCTATGCTTTAAACGGGAATTGTCACCATGTGGATTACCCTCAGGTAGCCTGTTACTCAAAAAACTGGTAGATGCACCGTCCCCACAGCAAACCACACGTCCCGTCATCGAAACGGAATGAGACAATTACCAAATGCCCGACCTTCCTGATGCCGGTTTGATACGGGGTTTCCTGCATCACTTTTAGGTGAATTCATGGACAGAATCCTTAAAAAGAGAGACGGGGGCACAAGTTAACCTTTGCCGACCTTGGTCTACATTTCAGTCCTTTTCCTACACTATAAGAAGGGAGTGGTAAAACATTTGATTACCATCTCTATTTACACACACACTATTCGTACATCATAGAGGATCATATTTTGGTGTTAATTAATTCATAACAGAAACAGTTGTCTTGTAATATTTGTCTTAATTGTATTCAGATTTAATAATACAATCGAATGTAGTATGGAGTTTTTTTCAGTTTGAAACTAGTAATTCAAACATAAACATCACGGGGAAGAGCACCTATGCCGCCTTGTTCCGAGTAGGATATAATCTAAACCCATGAAGGTTATACGTAGAAAATTAATATTTTTAAAACAATTACTATCATTTATTTAATCAAATATTTAGGCACGGCTGTAATTCAGTGTCATTTTATAAAAATATTATATATAAATAATTTTATTAACTTGAGTTTTTTATCAGCTATATAATATTTAATGACTTAGTTTCCTGGATTATTAATACCTCGTGGCAAACGGTCACTTCGTACTGAAATTACAGCAGGCGTCGGCAATCGAATAGTGAACTTAGCGTTTAGCTGTACAATCATAGCCCATGGTAATCCGAGCATCATCACGGGTAATTGAACGTTAGTCCTAGCGAGCATGTGAACTGATCCAGCTGCCCTTGGAGCGTGCTGATAAGACCTCTCTGGCTGTGCAAATACGGAAAACAACCCGGTCATGCCTTCAAACAAACAGATTAAGGCAAATAGCCTCCAACCAGTCTGTCACCGGCTAAAGCTGCCGAAATGTTCAAATATCTGTTCCGAGCTACCGAAACATATTCATTTCCAAGTTCGCATATAAGCTGGAAGGTACGAAACTTCTCAATATTATCGTGCACTAGAAGGCGTTATGGTTCTAATTGCTCTCTGAGTTTCATCAATGCTTTGATAAAGTTGACAACGAAACGGTTTGTTTATTCCAGACGATGGTTAACGCAGAAAATATTCTGCAATTTAATTTGAATGGGATTCATATTCAGTAGTTAACAAGTTACACCAATTAAATTTAATGAAACATAAAGCTTTACTAGTATTTAGTTGAGTGATTTAAAATCATAAATATTTTAAGAAACCGAAGCAATCGATTCAACACCATTCCCCGTGGCATTTCAGTGGTACGACTCGCATTTTATAGATGTGGCTGAAATAAATATTTGTTAGGTAAGATAACAATCTCATACGTATTATGCCTAATTTAAGTTAGTAAATTAGATAGGATTAAATATATATAGTCGTATTATAGAAGTCTCAAAAACGGAGCGGCCATGCGATGCACAGTGTGTCCTATACTCTGCGACATAAATGTTGTAAGAGCCCTTTACTTATGCAACCACGCACTGCAAATCCGTCATACCAACAGATGTGTTTTTTGACTGTCCAGTCACTCAAGGATGTCATCCAATTTTGATTCGGAAAACAATTTTTAAAAAAACTTTCAGCTTAGAAAATGCAATAACGTTATTCATGGCGAATATAATTATTGGTTCCAGGATTACTATCGTATTCACTTACAATTATTATAATTGTTCGTCATAGAATGACAATTTTAATAAGTTTGAATAGAAAACTGCTTTTATTTAACGTTTTCAACTTTTTAATAAGAACTTCTTGAATGTCTGGAGAATGTTCAAGCGCAAGGCATATCAATTCTTTCCTACGTTACAGAATATTATCTCAAAATGTTACTGGTTCTACGTCGCGTGGTAAACGTTCTGAAAGTGAAAGATGAGACTCATGTGCTCAAGTGTATAAACTATTTACGTAGGTAAGCAGCGATGCTAAACAAAGGCGTATAATGCGTCACCTAATCTGCACCATAAGGAGCACAGTGGACAATATTACGCAACATGACAAATACGACCATTGTAAAACCTTTTCCTGTTACAAGCAATAATTCTAAGCAGTATACTTCACTACGATAATATTAACTTAATCACGTAAACACCAAATGAATATTCATTAAATATTTAAACTTTTAATATTAATAATATGTATAATTTGTATTATAATATATATTATTAGGATTGAATCAATTTCAAAATTATTTTCTTCAAGCGTTTATTTAATTTTTTGGTTGTAGAAATATCTTTTTGCTGTACGCCATAACTGTCTTCTACAGTACAGAATACAATTATATAGATTGAAATAAAAAATGTGAATACAATCTTCAATCTAAAATATAACGATTACTTGTACTAATTTAATTATTTTCATAACAATATCTTAAAAAAATATCAAAATTATGAAATATGCACATTAATATATAGCATACTATACTTCTAATATTTTTGTTCGTGTAATAAATCTGAATTTCTGTCGGATTATTCAAATCAATCCATTCGGCTATTCATGAATGATTTGAAAACAATTAACATGTTCATATCAGTCAGGAACGTCGATAAATTTTAATTTTTTTAACCTGAGCTGTTATACTTTTTTTTAGTATGTACCAATATTATTTTTTTGAATTATCGCGTGTTAATTTTTATATCGATATAAGTTTAAATTATGCGTTTTAAAGAGGTAATCGAGGTAGTGCCTCTTTAATATCATAGGAAGGGATTCCTAAGGGTTTATGCGGAAGGGGAGAGGAATGTAACCCCAGGGCTACAGTTTAAGGATCCTACCCGGCACTCACATAATAGTAAGACAGTACAAACACTTGAAAATTTGAATCAAGTAGGTCGGGCTCTACGTACTTGTCCCACGCCATTCCGAAGACTTGAGGGTGGAGGTACCCAATAGCAACGGGGAACAGAACAACTACAGCTACTACAGTATCCATATATTCAAGATCTGCGACCCCACAACATACACCTGTCATGACTGATCGAGCTGTCTCGGACTATGGGGAGAAGACATGCCGTCGGCCGTCTCATTCAATCCTGAAACGTTCCTTCTTGATTGTCGCATAGAAACTAGGTCCTCCAGATCGGTTTATTTGTATTAAACGTGTTTTGATTACTCGAGGGTAATCCCCTTTAATAGCATAGAAAGGGATTTGAAAGAGAGGATGTGCAAGTTAGCCAGGGGTTCACTAGGGACTCCGGGCTATTGTATATCGTACACAGCCACTCGTGTAAATGTGATGCAGGGAGAAACCTAGAAAAAACTACATCAGGTGGGACAGATATTTGGTACTTGTCCCACGCCCTTACAATGGTGACAGTGGGGTTTGCTGTGGGGATGCAGCAATCCATTATCCATGCTTAGACCAGTTTAGAAGGTAGCCGGCCGACTAATCCAATAGGAATAGCAGACATCTCTTACCGTATGCCCAAGGTCTGCCACTCGGAACATACACCTCTCAAAATTGACCGGTGTTCGTTCAAAACCCAGAGAGAGCTGAAAGCATCCCCAAAGGTTCAACTGCGAGAGCTGAGAACATGTCGTACAATTAATTAAAGGAAATGTCTTAAAAGGAAAGGTCTAAGTGTAACCGAATCTACCCTGCTGATGTCATTGTTTCACTTTAAGAAATTACCATTTGCAGTGAGATTTGCTTCCTCGATAGTAGGTGCAGATTAAGTACTGCGAATATGTTATGAGTTTATCACACATCCAGCTTCATGTGGATGGGATAGAAAAATAATTTATTATTTCTCTTGGCGGCTAACTAAAAGTTTTTTGGTAATCATTTTTCTAATGAAATTGCTATAGTGAATAATTAGAATACTTTACTTTATCATTTTATAGTGAACTTGTACTTTTATATACCAGAAAAATAAATATGTACTGACTTTGGGAATTAAGTTAGAATTATGAAAAATTAATGCAGTCGTAGGTATTTTATGAAATTTTGAGTAAGTATGTTTTCCCGGCAACTTAGACGGCTGAAATGATATTTCATCACTCAGCGTCACTGAGACGCAATCGCACTGCAGTAAAACTTCGGCATTCCCATAAACATCGTATAATATATTAATTTAAACATACTTTTCCGATAACTAACCGTTATGGCATAACCGCAGGATCTGCAAATATTACGAATTCGTATAAGGTTATAATGTGGTGATACACGACAATCGCGTTGT
Organism: Zhengitettix transpicula; assembly: GCA_037074705.1. Taxonomy (NCBI): domain Eukaryota; kingdom Metazoa; phylum Arthropoda; class Insecta; order Orthoptera; family Tetrigidae; genus Zhengitettix; species Zhengitettix transpicula. The sequence goes on from CM073591.1 coordinate 208,604,853, forward strand.
ACATACATACACTACTGATGTAGGTAGCCATCGATACTCAGTAATAAAATATTATGATGAACAGATATACCATACAGTAAAGATGTCCAAGATCTGTTGAATTTGTTTACGTCCTCTACGATAGAAATCGAGCCCGCACAGTTCCTCGACTGGCGTAGCTAAGATACTGTAAGTTTAAACCGTACACAAATAGAATGGGGTGAATAAATATCGTGAAGAATGGAAGAAGCTCATTGGAAAGGCCAAGGCTCACTACGGACTGTAGCGTCATGGAAGAAGAAGAATAAATATCTGGACAACACCACGTCATAAGTAAAAGTAGAACTTACAAATAATAAAAATGGCAACCCGCTGCGTTGTAGTGGTCAGCGTCAGTGCTTCGCGAGGACATTGATTTTATGGGTGTTTTTCCATACCCAGCATGTCTCACAAATTAGTTCACTCAATAGTGAAATGCAACAATGTACAAGTTGCTAATGGCCTTAGCCGCTGATGTAACTATAAACAATAATAAATTTAGTATTTTGCAAACTATAATATTTCTGGTTGTGTATAAAAAGTAAAAAATAATCCGTTTGTGTATCTGTAGTGAATCAATTAATTAATTTAATATTAATTAGGCTAAATTAAGCTTTATCTCGCCTCACGACCCAATCTAAAATTAGAACATGTCACTCGGAAAATTACAGCAGCAGTTGCCCTGCGAATTGCATAAATCCGAACACGAACTGAAATCAACTACCCGAAAACGAACAATCGCATTTAAATAAAGAGCATATAATTAATTATGTAGAACCACGATATTATCCATTATCCAGTCACGCTTGAAGTAGTATCATTATTCTATTAACTTCTTACATAATTATAGAAAAACATCCATGCCTTGTTTTGTATTAAATTATGTGACAATATTTAAATTAAATCTACGTTAAATAATAATATGGAGTAAATAGTAAAATGTACATTCTTGGTACAGATAATGAAGAAGTATATTTTATTTAAGTAGTAAATAGCTGCATCATTTCTATGAGAGATTAACTGCCTTTGGATATTCTAGATTAACAAACACATTTTAACACGTTTGATGCATCAGGGGTTCCGAAACCGACGTTAACGAAACGTTAACTGAACAGTCTGGCTTTGCTCGCTATTCACCAGAAAACGATCGAATAGATTTCGGTTAAACTGTGTTTCGTTGCTTTACATAGCCGTAATATATATATAACAACCGTCTTTAGAGAATATGGTGTATGTTCCCAAGCCTTCATGCTGTACGCTTTGCATAAAAATACGGTCCGAACAATCTCTTTGTTATTACTTAGATGCGTAACAACGTTTTTATCTATATAAAACGAATTACAGCCCACACGAATTACTGGACTCTTACACATAATTACCCAAGCCTGGCGGACGAGCAACTCCAAGTTGTTCATCCCAGTATTCGCAAACCAGGGCAATATTTATGTCGTGCTTAGGTAAGTTAGCGTGTTAGGAAATAAGGTCGTTACTGGAGGAACATAACAAAAATGGAGGAACGATAATAATTTAGTAGCCTATAAGATCAATGTGGTATATTTTATATTTCATAAACAAAATATATTTTAAAATGAAATGGTACTTTTGTCTATACATTGTTTAGAATGGAATTATTTTAGTAATTATTCACATTCCGTGCATCAGGGATTCCGAAACCGATGTCCTCTGTCACGTGATATTTTTCACAATAATACGGTTGTACCGATTTCGACGAAACTTTATCTTTGTATGAAAACTTATATGAAAACACGAAAAAGAAGTAGAATGGTCTACCTGTTCAGCTGAAGAAAAGATAAAGTTTCATAATAGTATCCGTTTTAGATATGTCTGATTATGAGGACGTGAAAGCCGTTCAGAAATAAAATATATTTAAACAATCCTTTGTAATAAATCATAATTGTTTAAGAACAGCCAGGATATGGAAGGAAAGGTTCAAGAATAACGTAGAAAAAATTAAAATTTTATTAAAGAAACAGTTATTCCAACAAAGTATAAAAATAGTATATAAATAACCACTTTGTTTTATTCACTTAATTTGCTTTCCGTATAATTGTAATTCTATTTCCTTGCTGTAGACGAACAGTGAACAAATAACAGAATGTACGACAGATTAAGCGACGCTATGCTGCACTCATAGGCTTGTAATCGCAACTGTGCAATCATTATTGACGTTTATTTGGCTCCGCGCTCGTTTCTCTGGCCACAGTGATACTTGCTTTAGGCCGCAGGTTTTACATCAAATAGCCTACAGTATTCGCCCTCAATTCGAATAAATTTTGGAACCTACAATTACAAAGAATATCTGTACTTTGTAAACGCTTCTATCCGTTTTCACTACAAAGCACACAAATATTTTCGTAAATATTATTCGAGATAACATTTTCCCAAATTTCCACTTGTTATGGAAGATAATAAATCTACGACTTGTTTCGCTGTATAAAGGCAACTCAAAATAAATATATGTAATGTATATTTGAGATAAACTCAGTTTCCTGTTTAATTTTGTTGTGTGTGAACCGCACAGAAATGTTTGTATCCTATTCTTTTGTACGAGTTATGTAAAGTAATTTAATTCATCAATATAGTATAAAATCTAGTTTTACAATAAATAATAAATATACAGAAATAAATTATTTAATTAACTAATAATTATAAAGATATACAAGACTATGCCATTCTATTTTGAATAAAAATCATTCTTAACCGAATTACTAAATTTCTCAAGTGTTACTTGTTTAGTTTTCGCAAACATTGTCCTCTTTGCTGCAGAAAACTACGTGGATCAAACAATCATTTGTCGCTAACATTAGAGCTTCGTTTATCCTAAATTATTGACATTTAGTTAATAATTAATATCCAGTTACTTAATATCCCCTTCTCTAGTTTATACTTTCGAAACACGTATTTATCTTCATAAAGCAAGTGGTTTAGTCTTTCTTCTAAACTTTGCAAGAAAATGTAATTTCAGTCGTACTACCAGATTATAATGAACTGAATCCCATCTTTAATCTTAGCTGGTTGATAAACTCAAACTAGAGGAAATAGAATAATCCTTGTTTGACATTACAAATACTTTTGCGGTTTTCGCTTTTCGTCCCAGTCACGTCTGGGTCATTAAACTAACTTAATAGTTGCGTTGCACATCTGAATAAGGGCGAAATTAGCCATTATAAGCCGCCTGGCAGCTGTTTCGCTCTGAAAATTTAATCAGCGAATATGTGGACCTGCGAATGGGAGCAAATTTCATTTCTTCGTATAGCCATTTCGGTACTATAATCGAAGCCATTAAATTACATGGGAGCAGCAGGGCGACGAATTATCCCATTAGTCCGCCAAATTCGTCTGTGTAGTTCACTAATGTTATGAACATGATTACGCTACAACGCCGCAAATTATTTTTATCTGAAACTGTGTTAATTTGGCTCTACGAACTTCAACTTGTAATAGTGCGGATAATCCTTTAGGTAAGGAACTCCAGCACGTTTGAATTGATCACATTTGAATCCTGCTGCTCGGGAGCAATACACCGAAAGGGAATTGCTAATGTGATTTTAGTTAAGCGATTGCCTACCTCGTAGCATTATTAGCTCAGCCCTTTGCCGAGTTCCCTTCTGTGGTCACAGTGGTCACTATCACTTACCAATGACTGAAACTTGATTTTGGAAGCAAAATTATTTAGAATGAATTTCTTTATCATATTTCTTACATGCAATATTTATTTGAACAAATACGCTTGGAAAATGTGTGAACATTTTTTCCTGACAGTTGTAGTTTTCTACTTTAATTTAATTGTACTTCCCAAAAGTCAAACCTGCCGTTACAAACGTAACATAAGTATAACTTAATTTCTTCCGACAAACCCAAATGTAAATTGACTTAAAAAATAGAGGTTTCAGGCATGAGCTATAATTTAAGTATGAGTATAATAGAAAAATGTTTCAGTCGAATAAGGTACACGAAACTTAAATTTATTATTACCACTTCGGTCTGTTTTGAGATTTGTATGTTCCGGGGTCGCAGACCTTGGGCAGTCGGTAAAAGTTGTCTGCTATTCCTACTGGAATAGTCGGCCAGCTGCCTCCTAAACCGGTACCAGATGCCCGACCTACATGATGCAGGTTTTTCTAGGGTTTTCCCTGCATCACTTTAAGGCGAATTGCCGAGTAGGATCCTTAAACCTTAAGCCGGGGGTCCTAGTTAACCCTTGGCTACCTTGCTCCGCCTTTCACTCCTTTACCTATGAGGGGAGTTGCCACTATATGGATTACCTTTTCATAGCCTGTCTACACCTACAAAAAAAAAAGTTCAGTCAATGAATTCAGACCATGAATGAAGGCAGAGCTTTTCTGGAGAGACGGAGGATGACTTTTTCCTTTCCCCGCTTTTGAACTAAGGTTCCCACAAGCCGAGGCACCTTGACCTATTTTGAAAGGTGTAATGCTAGGGTTTGTCCTGCATCACTTTTAGACGAATTTCAGGTAGGATCCTTAAACTATAGCCCGGGGGCCCTAGTTAACCTTTAACTACCCTCCTCTACCTTCCCCCTTTCAAATCCCTTCCAATGCTATTAAAGGGGAGTCGCCACCATGAGGATTATCCTCATATAGCCCGTTACTCTAAAAAAAACAGAAGTTCAGTCACAAACCACTGCTAAAGGTTTAATCAATTTAAACACTGAGCAGTTTTTACTCGTATATCAGAATTATTTCCCATATTTTGTAATTGTCGTATCAATAATTTTTCCTTTTATTTTGTGTTTTAAAAGTATATTATTGATAGTCGCATCAACTGCTAAGGTTGCGAATCTTTACTATGTTGACTTTCGTTTTGGGTAAACTAACGAGTTGTAGTTTTTTGTATGCAAAAATACGCACATAACATCTAAGCTAGGATCTCTGTGGTTCGTGGCAGTCCCGATGACCACTACACCACAGCAGTTTTCCATTTATTCAGATTGAAGAACGGTTTTCTAACTACTTTAGCAAACTACTAAACTGTTATAGTAATTGAGATGCTTTATAGAGATTAAACTGTTATAAATTCTAACACGGATAATTCATCCCAATATAATTGTTTTTTAAAACTTTATTTGCATTAAAATTATATGTATGTTTGGGTATAATAAAGAAATAATTAATGTCTATTGTAAATTTTCGAGTTGTTGATTTCTCATTTAGAATAATGTAACTCAATTTGCTATTCATTAATTTTATTTATGTCTGATCTCGATCTTTCTTAATAATTACAATGAGTACAGACAAAAAGTTTAATATAAACGTGATAAGCGTATAATGATTGCCTAATACGATGTCTTTCAATTATTTAGTAAATATGGGAAATTATTATTTGTGAAAATAATGAACACATTATAAGGAAATTTGAATTTTAAACGTAGATAACAGAATTTTTTTTCAACATATCAATCAATATACAAACCACACAAACGTATATTTGCGGTTCCAGGATAGTGAACAATAGAAAATAAAATATATTAGCAGTAAACCATATTAAGCTCCAGTCGATCGTTCGTGACCGATAATTGGGTTACCTCGTATATGGATGGGGAATATATAATTGACTCTTAGCGAATTCCGCACTCATGATTGATACATTTATGACTTAAACGAAACAGTTATAGTGATAACTAGGTCATAATTACATACAATTTAAACAGTTTTAGTATTCAGCATGTGTAAGAAAGTGAATCACTGAAATTACAGGCATTATTGGCGCAGTAAACGAAACATATATTGGTTCTGATCAATTATTATCAATCTATTATTTATATTTCTGTAATTCGTATAGCCACTAAATAGAATAAAACAATTATACATAAATCATTTCTCTGAAGTACAAGAAAACAATAAATTCTCTAAATCGATTTTGTTGTTGTTTAAAGATACTAAGAATATAAAAAACTTTGCCAGAGTTCGTGGTTGACCAGAACTATGGCGTAATTGTTCGAACAGTCGAACAAGTATAACAATAATGCCTAAATCCTCTTTTGATAAAAGGTGGAATTTGATTCACTATCCATTTACTGCATCAAATTTCAGCTTATGGTTTACCCAGTAATTGTAAGTAAACTAATTTTATGCGGTTTCAATCAAATGAATTCTGAGCATTTAAATAATGATAATGGTGACGTTCCGTGTTCAAAAGTTTTTCGATTGTGTTCATAATTTATTATAATGGACATTAATGATGTCAAGATTTAGTGACCGAATCTTATAACATTATTGTAATTTAATATTTTTAGTCCATAATCACATATCGTACAAAAATATTGGGTACTTATTCTGCGATGGTAAAGAAATTAGTTGTTCGATTTACGTCTCAGGTTTCTCCAAGGACTACATCGAGTGTATTTGAAATAAATTTATAGTAGTTTATTCACGTAAATTTCAGTAATACAAGAAACAGAAACATATTATAAATATGGGAAAACACAGTCCATTACACAGGAGGGAGACCATTACAATGGTATTACTAAATTTAATAAGCTCCAATTCAAGATTAAATAATTGAGATAAAAACATATTCAAAAAAGAAATACCTTATTTCTTTTGCTTATAAAACTTCCTAAATTGGGTGTATTAATTTACAGAAATACATTTATGGCAAAATAACTTTTAAATAATATCACATATTCTAAGATTGGTAATAAAATTTATAGGTTTTAAGTAATTATTTATTATAATTTCTGTACAAAGCATGAATCATTTCAGACCTTCCTAGATGCCAATTTGAGTTTGAATTTATCTATTGCTTTCTGCTCGTGATTTTAATTTTGTGGCTTCCTCGTGTCGTGAGTTTTTTTTTGTTCATTGCTCGTAGTCAAATTGTCTCCTATAATCCTTGACGTATTCGTATTACATTGCGAATTAGAACATAAAAGATTTTTTTTATTTAAACGAACAAATTAATTTTTTATTACTGATAATAATATCCGAACATAGAAACCTAAGATTCGTTTAAACAAATGAGCGTTGTCAACTACTTACTTTCAATATTCTCCCATACAATCTCCTTGGCCCTTTTAACCTGATGCAGGTTTTTCTAGGGTTTTCCCTTTCTTTAGGCGAATGCCGGGTAGGATCCTTAAACCATAGCCCGGGGGCCCTAGTAACCCTCGGCTACCTTCCTCTACCCTTCCGCATCCCCCCTTTCAAATCCCTTCCTATGCTATTAAAGTGGAGTTGCCCAATGTGGATCACCCTCATGTAGCCTGTTGCCCTAAAAAAAAAACCGGTCAAGGCACGGCGAAGGAAAAGCTGCGACCCCACAGCGAAACCCTTCTCCCGCCATCGGAAGGGCGTGGGACAAGTACCAAATGCCCGACCTACCTGATGCAGGTTTTTCTAGGGTTTTCCCTGCATCACTTTTAGGCGAATTTCCGGGTAGGATCCTTAAACCATAGCCCGGGGGCCCTAGTTAACCCTTAACTACCTTCCTCTACCCTTCTGCATCCCCCCTTTCAAAGCCCTTCCTATGCTATTAAAGGGGAGATGCCACCATATGGATTACCTTCATGTAGCCTGTTACCCTAAAAAAATTGCGAAATAGCAAGGAATTAAATTTTGTATTGAGTTTATTTGTATTGAGAATGTTTCTTTATAAATTGATATGATGACCTAATTATATTCAAATGGTCAATTTATTGGAGACATTTTTTGATAGGTTTGAAATATTTCAAAAACATACAGCAATATTTGTGGGATGTCTATTGTGCATATCTGTAGTTATTTTATTGGTACAATTTCTATTGCGCAGTTTTTCTTACTACTTTAACTTAGCAAAGATGCTAGAATTCTTCCAATTTATAGAAAAACAAAGTACCTCAGGAGCAGGAAAGTAGGCCAGGTAGTGAATGAAGCATATAATCCAGAAATATGAGAAACTTGAATAAATATTGAGGCCAATATAATTGAGGCAGATTGTGTCAAGATGAGGTCGTAATAGATTTCTCTAAGGCGTTTGATCTCGTACCGCTTACAGATTGATAAAAAAGCTTCACATGATTGGGTTAGAAGGAGGGATCCAATTCTGTATACGTGAATTATTACCCAGGGAAACATAATTGACATCGGAAAATCCCTGGGATAGAATTAAAGTTCCGTACTGGGAATACTGAATTCTATGGATCACTCTTTAGAAAATTTACTATGAAGTCGAGGGAGCGCGCGATGGAAACATGTGAGAAATCACTGTGAAATGAGGATGAATCTGGTAAAATATAAAGTGCTACTTTCAGGATTCATCGGAGGAATAAAATCCTGCCATTTGGTCTGGGAGAACGTATTATCTCTCAAGAAAAAAATTTCAGTTTCTAGGACCAAAGATAAATGAATATCCAGACTTATATGAACAATTAAACCGGTTTACACCTCCATCATTCGACCAATTTTCGAGTGTGATGCTTCCTTTATCAAGTACATCAAGTAAATTGACTACGGAAAAGTGTATTCCTAAAATTATTTGACCAAAATTGGATTGTTTTAAGGATCAGAGAGTTAAGGATAGTGTATTCGGTGCACTTCGAAACCCATAGGGTGTCATATAGGTGATAGAATTCTAGGAAGACTGACAGTGGTAAAAATGACCATTATAGAAAATGCGCAATGAAAGCAAAATAATGAAATTGTGATTCGTAAATAGTACAATCAGAAGCTGTAATAGATACCTGCATAACTACACGAAAGCAACCCTTTCTAAGTATCGTTAAAATTAAAAACAATCTACACCAAATAATAAATGAATAGGTAGACAGAGAAAAAACCTGGAACTACTTTTTTACAGTAAATTAAATTTTTAATACTGAAATGATTTAATGTAGTATGTAATTCTGCTACCGTATTTGATCAAAGAAGTTGTAATCTTCTTATAAATAAAAATGGGTGTATGTGTGTATGTATGATCCTTATAGAAATCTACACCCATTAAACAAATTTCACCAAATTTCGTACACGTGTTCTTTGCTACCAGGAGAAGGCCACTGTCGGGGTGAGACACGTCTACAATCCCCAAAAGCGGGAGTGGACGGGGGGTGGAAAATTTCATACATGCTAAAACGGCCGTTATTAGAGCCGGATAATAACGCGAATACAACCGAGATTAGAGTCAAATCCAAGGTTATCGATGTCACTGAGTTTGATTACGACATTAAACTTGGCATTTAACCCTCAGAGGGCGGGGGTGGGCGGGGTGGAATTATTGGAACATGCAAACACTGCAGATATTTGCGTTGAATAAATATTTTTCTGGGTTAATTATATTGATTGTATTTCTACTGATGTTGATTGTGTATAATTACAACCCCTTTAGGCATGGGAGGGCATCACCCTTAAGTGTTGGGGTGGAATAGCATTACATAAAAATAAAGCAATCATATTCGAGTTTGTAATCAAATCCGGGGTTATGTTTGTCATTGTGTTTAATTATGACATTCAACTTACAGTTTTACTCACCCAAGCGGGGGTGGATGGGGGTTGAAATTTTCAAACCTGATAAGCAATCGATATTTGCGTGGAATAAGTATTTTCCTGGGTTCATTATATTTATTGTATTTCTAGTGGTGTTATTTGTGTATGATTTCAACCCCTTTCAGGCATGGGAATGATGCACCCTTAAGTGTTGAGTGTGGAATGACATTACATAAAAATAAGGCAAACACATTAGAGTTTGTAGTCAAATCCGGGGTTATGTTTGTCACTGTGTTTAATTATGACATTAAACTTACAGTTTAACCCCCTCAAACGGGGGTGAACCGGGATTGTAATTTTCAAACATGTTAAACAGCTGTTATTTGCGTCGTATAAATATTTGTCTATTTCACTGGGATTCGTAAAATTTTTCTATATTTTCCATATATTTGATATTAACCTCTTTCGGGATTTGGAGTGGATCACCCTTAAGGGAGAGGGTGGAGTTGTATTTATATTAACGTAACGCAAACACAATCGAGATTGGACTCGAATCCAGGGATATGGTTGTTATTGAGTTTAATTTCGATATTTAAATTTACGTTTAAGTCCCCCAAACGAGTCAAACCAAAAGTTATGGATAACGCTGAGGTAAATTAATACTTCAACTAGCAATTAACCTCCCAGGGACGGGGGTGGTCGGGGTTGGAAATTGTTAAACATGTTTTTCTACCGAATTTTGCGACGACTAAATATTTTTCTGGATCAATGAGATTCTTAAAATTTCTCTACGTATTCTCTGAGTATAATTTCAATACCCTTTCGAGCTTAGCAGTAGAGCAACCTTAAGGGCGGGGGTATAAAAAGATACGATATAATAACGCCAATACAATCGAGATTGTAGTCAAATCCAAGGTTCTGGATGTCGCAGACTTTAATTATGATATTTAATTGGCAATCTAGCCCCAGAGGGACCGGGAATGGAAATTTCCAAACATGTTATACTGTCCATATTTGCGTGGAATAAATATTTTTCAGGGTTAATTAGATTTTTAGTATTTCTACCCATTTTATGTTTGTAAAATTTCAACCTCTACCGACATGAGTGAGAGTAGGCTTTGGGGTGTCTGTAGAGGCGAGTGATTGAAAAATAACGCTAATAAACCGAGATTCGATTCAAATCAAATGTAATGGATGTTCATGAGTTTATTTATGACAATCCGAGGAACCCGCGCGTGTGGGAGAAGTTAGGCGGAGGTGGGTTGGGGGAAATATTTTGAAATAAGTAAAGCTCCGAATAAATATATTTCTGGAACAATGAGATTAATAAAATTTCACGATACGTTCTCCGTGTTCAATTTGAACCCCTTTCAAAATTGGGAGGGAGCTCACCGCAGGGGTTGGGGATGGACGGTTGTTACAAATAAATAACGCGAATAAACCCGAGATAAAGTCAAATACAAGGTTATGAATGTCGCTGAGTTTAATTATCACATTTAATTGCACATTTAACTCCGCGGGATGAAGGTGGACGGCGGTGGAATTATTGAAACAAGAAATCACGACTCATATTAGAGTTGAATTAATATTTTTCAGGATTAATTTGATTTTCAGTATTTCAACCCATGTTATGTGTGTAAAGTTTAAACCCCTCTTGTGGCACAAGGGATGAGCATGGTTGGGAATGGGCACTTACAACAAAATAACCTGAAAACAACCGTGTCAAATCGAAGGTAATGGATGTCGCTGAGTGTATTTATCACAATTTAATCAATTTCGCGAGGGGTGGGAGGAGTTGAGCGGTGGTGGGCGAGGGTTAGAAATCTAAAAACATGTTGACCGGCAGTTTTTTGCGTCGCATAAATATATTTCGGAATCAATGAAATTAATAAAATTTCTCTATATGTTCTCTATATGTTAATTTCAACCCCTTTTGGGATTGGGAGGGGAACTCCCCTTAGGGGTTGGAGTGGAGTTGCATTACATAAAAATAACGCAACAGCAACAGCAACAGCAATCGAGATTAGAATCTAGGGTTATAGATGTCACTGACTTTGATTATGACATTTAATCCGCAGGGCTGGGGATGGACTAAGTGGAATTTTTCAAACGTGTTAATTTGTTGATATTATCGAGGAATAAATAAATGACAGGGCCATTGATGATGTTGTTTGTAAAATGTCAACCCCTTTCAGTGTGAGAGGGGTTCACGATAAGGGGTGGAAGTTGAAATATTCTAACATTTTAAGACAACTGATGTTTGAGTCAAATAAATATTTTTAGTGGTCAAAGGTATTAATAGTGTTTCTACCAACGTTATCAGAGTATAATTTCAACCCCATACAGCATGGGAAAGGAGAATCTTTAGGGTGGGGGTGGATAGGCATGACAAAAAATAACGCGAATGCAACCTAGCTTAGAGTCAAATCCAGAGTTAAGAATGTCGCTGAGTTTAATAATGACATTCTATAGGCTATTAAAACCCAAACTTCGACGGGGTTGAAATTTTTCAAACATGTTAAACGATCGATATTTGCATGGAATAAATATTTTTCAGGGTTAATTAGGTTTATAGTATTTCTACCGATGTTCTGTGTGTAAAATTTTAACCCCTTGCGTTATGAGGGGAAAGCGTGCTTATGGGTGGGGTGGTGAGCGTTACAAGAAAATAACGCGTAAACAACCGAGATTCGAGTCAAATAAAAGGTAATGGTTGTCGCTGAGTTCATTTGTGACAATCTGGGTAACGTGTGGGGGTGGGCTGGGGTGGGAGGGTTTGGATAGAGGTGGTCGGAAGGTAGAAGTTTTAAAATAAGTTAACTGGCTGAATTTTGCGTCGAATAAATATATTATGAATAAATACACTATGAGATTCATAATATTTCTCTACATGTTATTCGCGTGTTATTTCAACTTATTACAGCATTGGGAAGGGAGGTCCCCTTAGGGGTCGGGGTTGTGGAAGAAAATAAAAATTACCCAAAAATAATCGAGATTGGAGTCGTAACCAGAGTTATGGTTGTCAATTAATTAAATTATGACATTAGACTTACCGTTTAACTTCCCCAACGAGAGGTTAGCGGGGGTGTAAATTTTCAAACATGTTGATGTTTGTGGGGAATAAATATTTGTCATAGGTCAATGAAATTGGCAGTATTTCTACCGATGATGTTTGTGTATAATTTCAACACCTTTCGGCATGAGAAGGCAGGACGCTTAATGCTAGGGATGGAGGGGTGTTTCCAGAAAATAACGCAAAAATAACCGAGATTCAAAGCAAATCGAAGTTATTGGATGTCGCTCAGTTTATTTTTACAAACTAGGCACCGCGAAAGGTTTGATTGGAGTTGGGTGGGATAGAAAAATTCAAAAATACTAACCAGACGTTATTTCCGTTGAATAAACATTTTGCGGATCAATGACCCTCATAATACTTTTTAATATATTCTGTGTACAATTATAACCCCTTATTGGCTTTGGGTGAGAGAATAATGGTGGATTGAGTGGAGCTGAATTTCTTAAAAATAGCACAAAAAAACGAGATTGGAGTCTAAATCATGGTTATGGATGTCGCTGAGATTAATTATGACATTAAAATTACAGTGTAATCCCCACGGTTGGGGCTGAACGGGGGTGCAAAGTTTAAAACAGTTTTATCGGACCATATTAGGGTCCAATACAAATTTTTGGTGTCATTTAAATTCATAATATTTCGGTAGACATTCTCTGTGTATAATTTCATCCCCTATTGGCATGAGAGGTGAGAAAGCTTAGGGGTGGAATTTAGTTGAGCGTTACATGAAAATAACGGGAATAGACCGATATTCGAATCAGTACTGGGGTTATGGATGTCGCTGCGTAACGCATGGCGGTGGGAGTGGACCTGGACGGGGGTAGAAATTTTAAACAATGTAACCAGCCGATTTTTGCGTGCAATAAAGTTTTTTGTTTAACTCTCGATAGCGGGGGTTGGAAATTTTCAAACATGTTCAAACGGCGATATATTCGTCGAATGAAAGTATTTCATGGTAAATGAGTTCAATCCCCTTCGGAATAGGAGATGAACAAATTTTCGGATAGGGGTCGAGTTGCGGTACATAAAAATAACGCCAGTGCTCGAGTCAACTCGGGGGTTATGGATAACTGACATCTCGGGCAACGCCGGGCACCCAGCTAGTAAGCAAATAAATAAAACGAGTAAGTATTTTTGATCGTTAATATTGATAAGTTTTCAAGTCAAACCAGGATTACCAAGAACGTAAGAAGCTAAGGTAACAGAAACAATCAGAATATTGTAGGAATGATTTAATAAGAGAAACCTTGATACTGAATTGCAAAATTCTGTGAAATGTGTGGACTGTATGCAAGTATTATGTAAACAATTTTGATTATTAAATGAGAAAACTACAGAAATTTAGAAAGCGGTGTACAATGTTGAATTTTAAATGGGTTAATGAAATTTGGAATGAAAAACTCAGTAACACACTGACATAAAGACGAACTAAGTTTGTGGTATAGATCAGGGTTTAACCCAATGGAATGTATAGTGCATGGCAGAGAATAGATCGATTTATTAATTATTACAACTTTTAGTCAAACGACTTTACAGTCCTAGGGTATGTGAAAAATTAACCTATATACATGCGGTCTTGAAAATATCCAGTGCCATTCCAAGTTAAAGACCAGAGAAGATGCGAGTTTTATACATTTATTCTGATACCTGCATAAAAGGTGTTTTAAGAATTTTATTTTTCAATGAATTAGTGCTAGTTGAATAATGCGGTAGGGTAACATAAAGGATATATCAAATAAGTATGGATGAGTGAGGTTCTAGCTAGTAAGGCCGGCCGCACACTGCATGCGACGCGACGAGTCATTTTGTCGGACGACGACTCGAGGAAGAAAATATATGGGCTCTAAGGAGGAATACTTTGGTTATGGAATGTGAGGATGGTTTTGGGGAATGATAAGGTCTATACGATATTTTCGTTTGAGCTTGCGGTTTTGCGGAGGTGGCAGGAACTTCTTGAGGAAGTCCGCTATGGTGTGATTAGGGTGATTTTTATTAAGTGGAATGTTGCGAATATTTCCGGAATGATGAAGTCTTCGTGGAATATTCAGGTAGGGAGATACCAGGTGATTTGGATATAGTACTGAGGATTTTATTTTCTTTAATTTTAATTTTATTGTAATTGTAACGGGCGGTGCTTCCCCATATGGCACTGAGAACGACCATATGGGGCGGATTAGGGATAATAAAGGAATATTTTGTATTGAATGATAGTAGTGGATTTCTGTTGAGGAGTGGACATAGTTGTTTGAATTTGAAGTTTTTTTTTGTTGAAAGGTTTTTTGATAATAGTTTCCAGGATAATTTTGTATCAAGGATTAGGCCGAGATATGAAATATTTTCTTGATACATATTTTCTTTTCGTATGACCGATAAAGAATGAATGGTTAAGGGTTTGTTTATTTTTGAGGGTATAGGGAACAATGGAAGATTTGAAGGCGTTTGTACAGACTCTCCACATTTTGGCGCATTTGTTGATGTCGTTTAGGGTTATTTGCAACGATCGGGAACCCCAGTTGAAGGAAGTAGTTTGTGGGATTAAAGCTGTGACATCGGAAAAAAAATTGGCGTTTGTTGGTGTTGGGGTATGTCGTGGATATAAAGATTGAATAGGAAGCTGCTTAGAGGGGAATGGGACGTTTCGGCGCAGGGACGATTCGACGCATTGACGTTTCGGCGGGAGTCATTTTGGCGTGAGCCGTTTGTTTGATTGAAACTTAGTGATTATTAATTCCATTCGTCGCCGGAAAAGAAAATAGTTTACGTTGTTATGAAATCACAAATAATTATTAGAAACTATTTCATTTTAACCTACAATCATTAGAGTTTAGAAATTTAAAATTACCAAAAAACACAAAAATTTTAATGTACAAAAGAATTAAGAATAAAATAATTATATTCAATTAATTAATAGAATAAATAAGGTAATAGATCACATAAAACTTTTCATTACTATGAGTGCAATATTTTATTTACAAAATATGCATAAAATTCATGTTATTATAAAATGTAAAGTAAGAGACAAATACAAATATTCACCTAGAAAAATGATTATTTATACACATACGCGCTACTTAAGAACAAGCAGCATGCAACTTATATAAAAATGTTTGAAATAATCAAAAATCTACTTCCAAACGAGAATCCAGATAGAATTGCGAGTTATTTTGAACTAGCTGCATTTAGAGCGATTCGGGATATATCTCCTAATGTCCAGATCCTTGTATGATTCTTTCTTTTATTTATGTAAAAATTTGAAAAAAACATATTATAGACCTGGGTTTAAACAAGTACAATAATGACTCGGATTTTTCTTTGAAAGCCAGAATGTTCCAATTGGCAGTCTAAAGGATGCAATAGACACCGTCCTGCCTACTTGCCTCCCAACTACAAACAATTCTTCAGGGTTTGAAGATTTTTATGTTGGTAGGTCAAATCAATATTTCCACAAGGAATTTTTATGAGCGGACCCTGAATAAAACCGTACGAACAACCACGCAGAAGCTGAGCATAGGCGATTCAAGTGGAATTAGGAATGGAGCATCCCACTATTTGGAAGCTCATAGATGGGTTTCTCAGAGGGCAGAAAGTACGCGACATTTACTTAGAACAACATGTTTCTGGTCACAAACATTTAAGTAAATTAAAAAAATATCGTGATGCAGACAACAGAATTTTATTAATAGTGAGAAATTTTGGTTACCGCTATGTTATGGACTACTTCCGCGCTATAACTTATAATTATATGGTATAGAATTAATTTACTACTGTGTTCATTTACTATTATTTAATTTTTCCCATACCAATAAAACGTGTTTGTAGTCTAAACTTGAGTATTTGTTCGTTTTCTATTATCTATATCATTTGTGTATTTGTTAAAAAAATTGTTTCAAACGAGTACCATTGACTTTTCCAATTCTCACGCCGAAACACCCACGTAACGTCCCTGCGCCGAACTTGCCGCCCCTAAACGTCCTAGGCCCGCCTATAGGGACGTCTGATTTAATGGGAAAGGATTTGGAGAAGATGTTCATTGTACTGAGTGTGCGGTTAGTAAGAATTTGAAAGAGAATGTCGTTAAGAAGCTTTTTAATTTTGGAAATGAGAGCCGGATGAAAAACTTTATCGAAAGCTTTGTTCCTAGTCCAGAAAGGCGATCCAGGAATTTTGATTGTCGAACACATTATTTATGAAGATGGTTACGAAATGCAGTTGGTGGATAGAATAATGCTTGGGTCTAAATCCGTATTGAGTGGAAGAAAGGAAATGTGTTATTTGTTAGGAGAGAAGGGAGAGGGATAATTATTTTAATTATTTTGGGAAGGACGGAAGAAGATTAATAGGTCTCTAGCTGTTTGGGGAGGATTTAAGTTTGTTGGGTTTGTTATTCATTATAATGTGAGCGTGTTTCCAGGCTGCAGGATAGTATGTTGCTGTTAATATGGCGTTAACTATTATAGTGATGGGGATGGTTGCTTTTTTTGGGAGGTATTTGAGGTGGAGTGGGGTGATTGGTCGTGACCCGAGTTGTCGAAGACACCGATCACAATATGCATATCATACAATCATACATTAGGTTAGTAAATAATGTGAGCTGGAGTGGTTGGTCGAGAACATGGCAATAATAGAGAGCTGCATCAAACCAGTCATTAAACTTATATTCAAACCAATTAACGATGTAAAATTTGTGATAACATGAAATGAGTATAAAACCGCAAATTTTCAGTGCCGCACAATTTTTTTATGTTGTAACTATAAATGGGAAAGGACTATTTTATGAGATACGAAGAAACGCACATTTTACACCTTCTTTGCAATACGCAGAAGGCTTGGAAGATTATTACAGCACACATAATTTTGTCAATTTTTGACCTAAAACTTAGTCCCTGTCATCATAGAATTTTTTCAGTATTTTCTGTTTCGACAATTTATGGACTATGCTATTAAACGAAGACTTAGGGTATCGAAATGACTTTAGAGTACGAAACTAATACATTTTCCTGAGTAATTTTTAAATGAGCCAACTTTCAATACAATCAAATTTAGTTAACGGTAGAAGATCACAGATGGTGCATCTTAGTAGATATTTTACAATCATAAGTGAGTTTTCAGTAATTATACAAGCATCGAAATTGTTCCTAACACGATTATAATTTATAAATACAATATATTAGCATATTAGCAATGACATTACAACGGAAATTTATTTCACAAAATATCTCTCTCTCTCTCTATATATATATATATATAAAAATGAATGTCTGTCTATGTGCATGTATGACCGCAATGTACTCCTAAACCATTTATCCAATTGCGATGAAATTTTTGCCAGTTGTTGTGCAAACTCCAGCGAAGGTTTCCGTGGGATTTTCCAAGCGTTAGGAACCTCCCAAGGTGTAAACAGGGATAAAATTTAAAAACATGCAAAACTTCCAGTCCAATATCATTGAAGCATGTATAGAATAAAATCCTAATATTACCATTAAAGAAATAAGAATAAGAATAAAGGAAAAGTTTCATTCTGAGATTTATCATACCGGTTAAGATGTTGTTAAGCCCCTACGACTAGGTTTTAGACACATTTATTTTATGTAGTGGAAGAGTTTCCGAATCAGTCATCATACTGTTTTTTTTTTAAGTTACATGCCGAGGGCTTCGGTCGGGGAGAGGAATATAAATGGATAAATGTTCCTAACATTGGCGCTATTGCTGCTGGTTAAATGAAATGTTTGCCAAGAGGTTAATACTCTGGTTTAATTTAATTAAACACCCGGACAACGTCGGCACTCAGCTAGTTTTCAAATAAAATTTTGATTTAATACGATGTTTTAATTACCTTACAGTTCATTCCAAATTTATATATGGTAATTTATGAAGGTACCTCGTGGCCAGTATAGAAGCTGCAGATCCTTTGTCACACGTCCCATGGTTTGTACACAATGAGAGGGAAATAGCCCGGAGAAAGGTGCTAGCGCTCAGCCAACTGAAGCAGGATTCCCCGCGCGTAATCTAATGAGAGAACAGACGAGCGCAGATGGGAACCTAACCGCCGTGGCGGTAATTAAAGGAAAAGTATTACCAGAAATACAATTAGTACAATTGTATAGCGGCGTTCACTTTCATTCACTTATCTCACAATAAAAGAAGAGTTAGACGCCTCAGTTTGCCTGTACTATGACGTCGAAGCCAAAAACATTCAAAGCCTTTACTGATTTAAACTTCACGAAGAAGAATATATAATTTTAATGCAATAGTGTTGATACCAATTTTGTGCACACTATGCGTTTGTAATAACTTCTTGTTGACTGTCTTGTCAAACAGAAACATATCGAAACTAACTACAAGTTTCCTTCAGCGCCAGTTGTGTACGATTGAGGCTACATTAACCAGAGTAAAAGAAAACTAAATAACTACGCATTCCGAAACGTATTTGAAGCTTATAGCGGTATGGAAACGGATAGCTCTTTTGGGAACATTCAATTTTCTAAAATACATTCTGGGGCGTTTTTCCGATAAATTAATGTACTGACAATAAGATGGTCTTCATCCATCTGTAAGAGGTTCTAAATGTGTAAGTTAATTTCATATTATATTTCCAAAACATATAAACTCTTTGCAATGAAATAAAAAAATCAAGTATATTTATATGATAGATTTATATATTTGAATATTCTTTCTTATTAAACGAAGTGTAGAAATTTATGTGACCAGCGATAACATTCATTGTGGTATAGATAATTTTATTAAATAAACAAGGAAGGAAGTCGAAATTAAATCAAATATTTAAAAGATAACAAAGATTATTTATTTGACAACTTTGTTATTCGCTGAAATTACATTTTATATTGTTAAGTAAACGCCTCAGCTTTTATGAGAATCTAACTTTCGGGCCCACTTACCGGGCCTGTAATAAAGACAGTAAAAATGAATTTAAATTTACAATAACAAAATTTTATACCAATAACAAAAACTATTAGAAATCTGGCAAAGTTATAGAAATCTGAAGGTAAACGATATTTACGTAAAGGTTTACAGAAGTGTTATTTTATATACTAATTATTTATAGCTGCTCTGGTTTGTGCACACGTGATTATTTAATTTTTATAGAACACTAAATTCCATAGACAGGCCATTGCACTGATTTTATTCTCGTCTCACTTTACAACACTTTGGATGCCTTTCTACTTTGCTGAATTCGTATTGTCACGCTCAATTGTATCAGTTGTCTTTAATAAAAAAAAACTGATGATGTTTAGCCTATACTTTACTGAATTCGGCCACCTTTGATTGACTGTTTCTCACGACAAACGCTGCTCTCTGACTGGCTGTTTCGTCAAGACCTCCAAACACACACACACACACTGAATATCTCAGTTCTGCGAAGTTCCCAAACACACTGTTCTCTCTGAATATCAGAGTGACTTTTACTGGCCTCTGCTAAAATTCAGAGCGTCTTATATACCTTTTCGACAATACACATAGCAACCATTATCGTCTCAGCATTCTCGCGCCAAACAATGTTGTTCTTTTTACAATGCTCTGGCCTCAATAATTAAAGAACGAATTTATTAATAATTCATTATATATTTTTAATCTGTACAGCATATAGAGAAATTTACTAAAAATCTCAAAAAAGGAATATTAAGACAGTTAAGAGATCGTTGTGCGAAAATTACCTCTAAAACAAATAATCTTTAAATTATTCAAATCGAAAGGCTAAATTCACAATTTAAGGCTACACGTGCATTGTGTCGAAACTCGACGCGTAAATATTTGTTATATTTTCCCTCCTATGCATGCATATATATTTTCCTTTCTTTAGTAAAAGGACTGTGCAGGGCACTGGACGGTTTTCTCAGTACATTAAGACAAGGCGGGGGAGGGGGGTACCTTGACTGGCAGAGCAGAAGCCTCACATCATAATAAAAGTTAATGGCCGGTGTTTCCCGCAACCCCCACACCAACACACAAAACTTTATTCCTAGCAGCAGAAGGGCACGAACTCTGCTAAGGTCAACGTTCCAGTGTTTATACGCGTTGCACATAGTACGACGAAATCAGTTTGTTCACAAAATTAAACGCCTCAGTGTTTGTGTGTGAGAGTAGGGATATATATTAAAGAAAATAATTGAAATTGTCTGTGACGAAGATTAATATTAAATTATGTTATAACCATGAATTATAAAGTACTAAGGTTTACTGTAAAATGAAGCGTAAGATAATAAATTAATGTTTTAAAATAACGTTATTTTACGACACATTAACTCATTCATAATAATATATTTGAAAAATAATTGAAAACGACGTTCAAGGCTACCTCTACAAATCTACTTAAAAAATTATTTTAGTTTATATTACGCTACCTACTAAGCTCTCAATGTCATTATACCCAAATACAGTATTAAAATAAAAAAAATAGCAAAAATTCTTTTTTCTCTAAATGTATATTTTACATTTTCAATTAATAATAAATCCATCAGTCGTGTGTGTCTTTAAACCTATATTTTATTTTTACTGATAACGGCTATAATTCTTTTGTTAAGCCTATTATATATCTTATTTATTTACGCCTGTATAGTGTAAATTTAATAAACACCTAAGAGGATCCAAGTCAAGATGGAAACATATTACTTAATTAAATAAATTATATTTAAATAATGATTATTTTTGTCTGCTAATTTATTCAATCTAATATTGTTAACTCTGATAACTTGAAAATTATAAAAAATGTATTTTGTTTATTCTTTATTCCTATTTTTTTTATTGTATCTATAACGATTTCTTAGTTCTTAATGAGTTCCTTTAGCCTACACATAAATTTCAAACAAATAAAATTTAATAAAATAAGGAAATCTGAAAATTACTTCATACCTAATTTCACCATAGTTTATAAGATTTTGTGGAATTTATGAGGAATTATTTGTTACTTTGAATCCATAACAGTTAAAAGTGAATTGATCTATCACAATTTTTTCAGATTATTACAAAAGCATACATATTTTTCAATTGGAGCAGACTTTCTTCATAAAATAAATTTCGTTTGAAGTTGCAAAATGCTGACGAATGATTCCTGCGAAAAAATATTTCAAATATTTCGTACGAGATGATTGTGTCCCACATGCTTCGATCTCCCAGATTATTGCATAAAAATGTATGATACAAAATAAATAAATTAATCAAAGAGGAAAACATATTCCTGCCTATGGTATTTAATTAATTCACAATTCCATGGTCCGACACAAATTCGCAGCTAATTGATACATACCAACAAAGATTGGTTAAGTATTGTATTTAAAAACGGACGCCTTAATTACTTTTAGTAATTCGGTTTTGTGATCCAATTTTAACCTTTTAAAATCACAGTAAATTATTATAATTGATAATAATAGATATATTTCTAACTGACGTTAAAAATTAATTACAAGGTAATGGCAAAGTAGTCACATAAAAAGGTATAACTTAAGTACATAAAAATTCATAATACAACATTATCTTACTTCTATTAACAGTTTGTATAAACACAATATGGTATACAAAATTTCTGGAAAAAAATTATGTGTATTACATACAACAAATCAAAATGTTTCTAATGTAAAACATCCTCGTGTCAAACATTCAGTTTGAAACATATCGATGTAAATAAAAATAGTTTTGATTAAATAATGTAAAACTTAATTTTTCTCTACAATAGAATATAAATTTCATTTTACGAATATGATACTTAAAACTAGAATTATTGAGATTTTTAATATAAATATAGTTGTTAACACTATATGTGAGCTACTTTGTGTGCTCAAATTATTCGTCTGCGAGCAGCCATTGTGGTAGCTCAATTTCTTGCATTGTTATTTTGTCATTACCCTGTAACAATACCCAAGTATTCTAAGCGAGACGAGCAAGAGAGACGGCACTGGAAATGGATTATCTCTGGATTGAAGACAAATGCAACAGATTATCGTATTAGCATATTTGAAAACTAAAGAATGTTTACTCCTAATGTGCTGGACAAACCGTTAACATAAGAGTACACTACGAAAATCCGTTTTGTGTAAATACATTTTTGTATGATATTGTGCTAAAAGGTTATTGTAATTCCATGTTTAAATTATGGCTAATATTGAAAATCGTACGGTTCCTAAGAATGGCACGATATTTATTTCAAGGCCATAGTTTAATTCTTCACATGTTAAGCTTTCTGCATAATATATTTCACGTTTTCGATATCAATATTCCTACTACAAAAAGCATTTCAGCAACTCTTTTCATCGATCGTTGAAGAAATAAAAACATTTTCTATGTATAAGAAATAGTTTCCTACTGGAGTAATGTGTGCTTCAGAACTATAAGTATCAAAGATACAACACGAAACAACCCAACTGCAAATGGATTACTTAAGAAAAGACTACAAGATCAGAAACACACAATGAGAGCATCAACACTATTCGAATACCGGGCATTTAATTAATTAAATAGTCATGAATTTATACTAAATAGGCAAAATGAAGGGATAGTATAAATATCACATATCGTTTCCGCAATACATGTTGCTTTCGTCAGGTGATTAAAAATAGCAACAACCGCGAGAAAGACACAAACGCGCAAACCTCATTATGATTGAGTTTATATTTTGAGAAAATATATTTAATGTTAAAATCACTATTAAGCGATTACGGTAATTTTAGTTGGAACGTTTTTTCTTTATTTAGCTCCTCTTTCTTCTATTTTTCATTAAGATCCGTCATAGGGCTAGATATATTAAGATTGTAATTTCAGTAAGCTCGCAATCAAAAAGTATGCAATTTAAACAATTCTGATTTTTACTTTAGTACCATGAAAATTACTTTTTCTTCGAAAACTAATTGAAAATCAAATAAATAAAACTTCACTTCACAACTTTGCAAATTATTAAGTGTGAGTATTAAGATGATGGTAATGACTTGGGCAGAAGATTAGTAATGATCAGAATTCCGGGTGTAAAGAATTATTAAAAGTTTTTCGAGTTTCCACCCGCGTGTTATATCATGTAACAGCGACGTTTCGAGAAAGTTCCCCGTCATATTCAGGACTGTTGTGAGTCGGTCAGGGCGGCCTTTCATACACAACTTCCTGAGCAGCGGAAGATATAACACTATTCAAACACGTATTTGTTTGAATAAATTCTTCTCGGGTCCATAGCCTAGTAAACAATTATATTCGCGACATTTCGTCTGATGGCAGTGAACGTCATCGAAACGTCACGAATATAATTGTTTACTCAGTCAGAAGTCCGAGAAGACTTTATTCATTCTCTACGCTGATAAATACTCCATTCTTTATTTACGTATTTGCGTGTTCCAGTACGTTTATTCTCTGGAAGTACAGTTTGTTTTCAGTTAAAAGTTAATGCTGAGCCATATCAAATTTGGCTGGTTCCATGAGCCACCGGGATCAGTGGAGCTCGTCTCAAGCCACAGTGAGTATGGGTTTTCCGGGTACTGTACAGGAAATGTCACTGTTGTATGGTAATTCCTGGATGTAAATTCAAAAACTTTTATTAATGAGAAACATTCGGCTGGTTTGATTTGGTTAGCTCGAATTATACACGATGACGCCCTACTTTACTACAAAGTACCAGGGATCACATTAAGAAAACGGAAATCGCTTCAACTATAATCTGGAACTCAGCTACAACTCCCATAGTAAGACACATTCATTTTATTAATAACATGTGTTTGCCAAAGTGCCATTTAAAATTGAGTTCAAGCAACATTACTTGCACATATATTACGATTACACTATCTGTGGTCCTCATCAGCTGTACAAGAACTTTTGAACATCACTACCAATAAACCAGACCAAACATGACAGCACCAAATAAATTATTTAGGAATCCAGTCATAAATATTGCTTGGATTATGCGTGTCTCAATGTAATATTCTTCTTGACATAGATGTTAAAGTTATTTAACTGTATTAAGATTTAATGCAAAACAACTAGCACTTAAGTAGGTAAGTGAAGCTTCTATCAGATACATTTTATCTTGTGAAATTTAATATAAAATCAGTCTCAATTTAGAAATTACTAATATTAATTGTTAGCGGCAGAAAATATTTCAAGCTCATTAATGACATGACCTGTCATACTGTTACATGATTAATTAACAATAGTTTATTTGATACCTTATTGAAGCTGTTTTCTGAAACTCATAATGGGTTCAAGGCGGACGAACATTCGATGGTTTTAATAGCGTCTTTTGTTATTTGATTGTTGGAATGAAATATTACAAAGAGATTAAGAAATAATAATATTTTCGTAGTAGGATATGCGAAATATTAACAAAAAACTAAATTATTATGGTGGAAAATTACAACTCTAGAAAAATAAGATCTTTGTCTACTATTATTCTCGCAGATCTTTTCATGTTCCATTTTTCTTTTCCGTATTGACAATTTTAATTTCATAACATCAAGTCTCAATTCATACCTGCGTTATCTACAAATACACTTTTCAGTTCAAATGATGATAAAAGAAAACCAAAATTACAATATTATAAGCGTTTATACCCGGGACGGAATTTTAACACTTAGGTGAATGAAAATATATTAGTTTACGAAGTACGTACTAATGCTTTACGAGTGGCATTAGTACTTACATGATCGAATGCAGAAAATATTAACAGACGAACAAAGTGAGAAACTTGTGACGGATTTCGAGCTACTCATGCACAACATTCTGATGATACGAGGATTCTGCCTTCAGCGTATTGTACTTTCACTAAGACGATCGAAAGAATAAGAAATGGGATCTTCGCTGCTTGATTGCTGAATTAAAGGAATATTGAAAGTATAGATATAGTAGAGACGTGCCAACAATAAGTTTTCCCACTTCCCCTCGACCAGTCGAAAGTGTAGCAAATGCTGATATCGGCTTGTGTTCACTAAGAAATTCTCAGAACAGACGTGGAACTAGTGGCCGGACAGTTTAGTTTGAGTACTAAGACTATAGGAAATTGCATAAAACCCACCTTCGCACGTTGTACCCTGAAAACTCTTTTCCCCTCTAATAGTGAACTTACATGACGTTTGTATGAAGCCATTAAAAATCAGGAACACTATTCAATGGTCAGAAAGAAATAACGTAATAAAAAAGAACGTAATCGTAAACTAAAACTTGTGTACATTGTATTGAAATGTTCCTCCTATAATTGAAGTCAGTAACAGTCGAGGTTCCCAACTATAACTAATAAGGCTAACAGAACCTTATCATAGCCAGTCCAGAAAAAAGAACCTATATAGAGTATTATTTGTTTTCTCTGCGTTCGGAATTGTTCTCAACTTTGTAAGATGAATGTGTTGACATTTAATGCCATTTTAACTTTTATGTAAAACTTTAGTATTTTGGTTTTGTATTGAAACGTTTATGTCGAACGTATTAGGATTCTTTCTTTGCATATCAATTTAGTTGAAATTTCGACGTGTATTAAAAATAAATTGGATTTTCTGGAATAAGATATTCCAGAACACATGCTAAAAAAACTTGAAACACATCCTTGCAATAATAACAGGTAGGTATCATAGTTTTGACGAATTAACTTCTTCTTTTTCCACATTGCATAATGTGTTTGAATTTTGGAATTATAAACTTGAGTTTTTTAACATTTTCTTTTTCTAAATCTGATGTTAACCATTTTCATTATTTTATAAGTATAATTAAATCACAATGGAAGTAACCTGCGCAATCCTATATATATATGTATATATATATATATTATACCCGTAGTTTATTAACGAAATATTTGGTTATCCTTTCAGTTAACTTGCGAATTTCAGTATAAATGATGAAGTGGTTTGTAGGAATATAATGCTGCAGATGTGGGCTGGTATTTCGCCAAAATAGTGGAGTTGGCAGATGGACAAGGTCCTCGTCCTAACGCATGCATCATTTCACAGCCAAGAAACACGCACGCAGCAATGCGGGACACTGCGGTCTAGCCTCTGCAATGAAGATACTTCCCTTTCGTATTTACCACAAAGTCAGATATTAGACTCTTGTGGTTATCACAAGCATTATACGATTTTGTCATGATCACCGCCGCAAGTATGCCTAAGACCGCTGGACGAACATTTTTAATCTGGACCAGTCTCTATAATGAAAGTTGTTTGGTTTTTCAGTATATATACCCACGGAATTAATTTCATCTACAAGACAACACCTCATTTTAATTAACATTCTGACAAACATTACCAACAATAATCGACAACTAATGATGACAAAGTTTCGACAAATTATTGATATATTTAAATGATCAGGTAATCCACGTGGTGGCAACTCCACTTTAGTAGCATAGTAAGGGATTTGAAAGGGGGGATGCGAAAGGGTAGAGGAAGGTAGTCAAAGGTTAACTAGAGCCCCCGTGCTTAGGTTTAATGATCCTTCTCGGCATTCACCTAAAAGTGATCCAGAACAAATCCTCTAAAACCTGCATTATGTAGGTCGGTCTGTTGGTACTTGTCCCACGCTCTTCCGATGGCAGGAGAGGGGTTTTCTGTGTCTTGTACGTTTGGGAGGCAGCTCTCCGACTGTTCCAATGGGAATAGCAAACATATCTTACTGTATGACCAAGGTCTGCGACCCGGAACATACACCTCTAAAGCTACAAGTTAATATTTAATTTATTCTCAAAATAGCCTACGTCTTACTCGAACGAAAGGAAATAACATTGGGTGGCCATCATTAAAAGTAGAATATGTGAAGTTAAATCCAAAATAGCTGTCAATATTAAAAGTTAAAGCTTAGAAAATACATTTTTAAATTATTTCACGAACTCGGATCATTAAATTTAAACTGTGGGTTCTGAAAAATTGATGAAGAAATAAAATTTAGTTTGCCACATATTATTGTCTGATACGAAGTCTCAAATGACCATATAATTTAATGTTAAAGAGATATTAAAACGGCTAAGACAAATCGTACACATCTCTAACTACCTGGCTGTCTGTCTTACAACGGAAACGTAACAATTGTTAACTTCTGGCACAAAGACTATTGAGGATAGGGTTAGGTTCAATCTTTCTTCTATAGCGCGTTACTTATATAGTAACTTTTAATTTTTGTTACGTCCTGTCTCTATAAGGTTATCTTTTTTCTCACGATTAATAACAAATATTTTGTTTGCCGACTAATACAATAATCTTTAAGAAAAAGTATATTAGGTAGGCTGAAAATTAAGTTTAAACTTTTTTAAATATTAGATGACAATTTAAGATAGCCTAGAATTTATTTACTGATACTAACAAAAACCTTTTAGCCGTTTTTTCTTAACAGCGGTTGAAATCCATGTCCAAACAGTTAAAACGTTCGGCATTTGTGTTCTCCAGATGGTAGAAAAAAAATCTTTTAGATCCTTTAATTGCGATATAACGTTTCATCGAAATCGGTTGGACAGTTTTCTTGTAACCAGCGAACAAAAGCAAGGTTTTGGAACGTCTGCCTTTTTATCTCCAGATACGGACGGAAGTTCGGTATTATTAAAAACCTTCCTACGCCACAATGTATATAACACCACCGAATTCTATTTCAGCTATTTTTATGAAAAGCGATCAAAGTAAGCGTATCATACAAAAATTTAGATGGAATCGGCTATCGATTCCTTTATTTCCGAAACTAAAGACATACGAAAATCTCGATCCTAAGCGATGTACAAACAAAACTATATTACTTACATAGAACTGCAAGGAAGATTTGCAATATCTACACTGCGGTTTTCGCAGAATTCAATATAAATAATCAAGGATTGGATCTTAAGTTGCAACGTAATATTAATTCGTGACAGTGAACGCACTATCAACGCCAAATACGTAATTGTTATGTTCGAAATAACGGGTAGCATATTCATAATGTGTCAATTAAATATCCCTCAGTTTTTTTTGTCTCACAGAAAATAGTTATAGAAAATTAATAGAAATCCTTAATCGCTTCTGGGGTACTATTCCCAAAAACCCTAATTATGAGCTCATTGAATCAGTTTTAATTTTTAGTAAACGACAGCAGCGTAAATTGTGTAAACAAACTAAAGTTTACATCCATCTTTCCTTCTCAAATTCATATTGTATTGCATCAAAAAACGTGACAGCGGTAGAAAAAAATTAGCATTGAAATTGCTTTACTTGCAAGAGAAAAAGTAATTCCACAAAATTATTATGCAAAGCATGTTATCCCCAACAATGTTACGGGAAGAAAAAAACTCAAAAGAGCTCACACAGATTAGGGTAAATCAAATGAGGAGCAAATTTAGCAGATATCGATTTGTAATGTTCATTCACATAATCAATGTATTAAAAAAGAAGTGATATTATGACTCGGTAAAAAATCATTGAAAATATTAATTGTAAACTGGGTACAAGCACATGAGAAATGGTAGATCATTAGTGCAGGTTAGGACTGTATTATTAACTTTTTTTGGATTTATTGTGTTTGAATTTTTATTAATAACCTAAAATGAAAATGTGTATTGAAAAAACTTGTTGAATTTCATGTCTGAGGAATTACTATTACCGTTTAGGTTTATAAGCTGCATTTATTTTTATGAATGTATGAATGTATACATCACAAAATCGTTAAAAAAACGTTCATTCATTGTATACATGGGGAAAATCAAGACAAAACTGAGAAACGTTTTACTATATAACTTTATATGAAACAACGTAGAAAAACAGTAGTCTTTGGTTAGTGTACAAAACATTAACTTACTTCAAGGAGAAATTAAAAAGAATTAAATTTAATACATCAAAAATATTACAAGAGTTAAGGTTTTTCAAATTTAAAAAGTATCATTTTAAAGCATTAAATTGGTGAAACATTACTGAGAGTATGGGTTTTTCCTGGATAGACGCAAAGAAAAAAAGTGAGCTGTTGTTGAGGAAAATGAAAATTTCTAGCGACCAATGCGTATAATAAAGAAGTTTAGATCTTTTACATACAAAAGTATGTGGCCGTAATAGCATAGTTACTGGATTACCCATAGTATTTGTAAATGTTTCGCGTGTTTGACGGACGATTCAACCAGGGAGTCAATTACTCCCATGAGGTTCGGCTTACAGCCTAACTGGAAGGGGCCACAATCCATTACATCTGACAACACCGCATGCTGGCAAGTTTCCTGCTATATCGTTCTTAGTTTTATAAATCATGTGCACTTCAACCAATAATATTTAGTATTGTAATTATCTTACAGTTTAATGATAAATTAATACAAAATCGAAATTGTCAATTTAATTTGGTTCCAATGCATTTAAAAAGGGGAACATCAATCACAACAATATTATTATTTACCAATGAAATTGAATAATTAACGATGAAATATTAAAATTTAAATTATTAACTGACGTAAAATGTAGTAGGAACCCCCCCCCCTCCCACACACACACACACACACACACACACACAAAAGAGTAAACTTAATAAATAAGGATAAATGGTAATATCTTAGTAAAATTTCAGATATACCGCAAATAACAGTACGATTGGACTTAAAAATAAGATAAAAATAAATCCGTATAAGTCAATTTCCAGTTTGTGTAATTTTGGAAGAACGGTGCGAGTAAAATTCCCTTTGTAAAAGAAATTTCAAATCTTCCATACTAATTATTTTAAGCATACCTGTTTGTCAGACAAGCCTTGACCTTATAAAAGTTATGAACAGCATAATTCTTGTTGACAAAAACAAATTTATTTTCAAATCACAATACGCTATGACTCTGGCATGCATTCGCACATCCACCCAGAACCACACAATTAATTATCCGAAGAATTACTAGGTATGTGCCTTTAATAGTGGGTAAAATTGTATTTGATATGAATTATATGTAGAAGTAGAAATTAGTGGGAATAAGTGAAAAATATGCTCGTATGTAAAGGAAATAAGTAGTAATCGGTATTATGCAAACTAGGCCCGAAAATCGTAAAGTAATTTCAATGCGTTTGATTTCTAGACTTTTACAAAGTTCCATCTCTAAAAACAGAGTTATATTGTTGTTTCTTACACTATTTGAACAAAACTTCGAAACACTAGTAGTCGTAGTGTAACTTTGATAAATTATTTTATTCGTGAAGAAAATATATTTTTACTGTTTCGGCCATTGGTTCAAATATTACTTTATCCGTTATCCATTTTGTGCTCTTAGACAATTAACTTTGAATATATTCTACCGAATCCTTCCACGTAATAAAATACAGTAACGTACAAAACGTGTAATTTCATACATAAATATGTTATTGCCCGTCGGTCACCGTCAGCTAACAAAAACACCTAGCAACGATACATAAACATGGAATATATACAACTAAAATTAGTTGTAAATAAATCTCATTTTTGACAAGTATTGTGCACTTAAGTTTACTTCCATGGTTCTGGGTTTTAAGGTAAGTTAACTCTTCATTAGGTTTAGTGAAAGTATAATGGGATAATTCACGGCTCACTGAATAAATGTCGTACAGGTTGATTGAAGAAGTCGTCAAATATATAATGAAGTAGGTAATAAACAAACAAAATTTAGATGTTGAGAAATCGTAAGCTATTGTAAAAATCTTTTACAGTACAAAAATTGAACATTTCACGACCTAAAAGGCGGTTCCGAAGTAATAAAGTTCACACAGAATACATGTCGCGTGTCCAGACGAGAAATAATTAAGATGATCAACGATAACTCAATACTGATGTCTTTAGTCAGCCGTGAAGCGCTGCAAGACAAAACAGCCGGTGCTTCAAGGTGAAAATGTAATCCTGAAGATGCAGAACTTACCTGAAGGTTGAAAAACTATTTGCATAAGCACGCCGACGATCATGAAAGAAAGGTACAATCCACCAGATTTCCTCGGCGTCATCCGTGAGAGGAATACTAGAGGTTGCAGTTCATGCAATATGTTCGGAGTCAGAAACGAAATGGCGAGTTCTACACATACCAATCGATTTAGAAAAGTGGACAACTAGCTATCCCCGACACTTATTCCAGCAATTTTGCGTCTAACATTATGAAAAAATCGAGTTTCAACGTCTTCGCTACTGCAAACTTCATCACATGATGAGTTGTACTGTGGCTTAGCAGATTCTTTTCTCGGTGGTGGGAACATGGTCCAGATCCTTCCAGCGAATTTCATTGTTGGGAAGCGGTATATAGGGAAGAATTACTGCAACTAACGGTCAATTGTCAGAGAATACGACAAACAGTATATTTTTAACATTCTCTCCTGTAATCTTGCTTGGTGAAAAATAAAAGAGGAACTTGATGGGATCAAGCCAGAATATCGACCAGACGTAGTTTGTACCACTGTTTACCTGACACTGGAGGTCATCAAGGACTAAATCTGAGCGAAGGGAGTATCGGAAAAACAGACTTGTGCATCCTCGTAATGAAAATTAGAGGGATGTTGTTTAAACTCACAAATAGGGCAATTTCACGAAGTTCTTTTCTCAATACACGGTCATCGGAGCAGATAAATTTGGGCCCTAGTGTAAACCCAGTCTACGACATAGTGACGAATATGATGATGATCGTTTCCTGTGGTGTGCTTAACCTAAGGGACCCTTGAATGAAGAATGTAAATGATCAAAGAGGGGATTTCCCGTGTAATGTCACTGAATCCCTGGTTTCAAGAGAAGTAGAGATTCGTAACTATTGGGTTGTGCCTCACCGCCCATGCCTCTATAAGAGCTTCATCAGTTTAAGTTCTACATCTTTGCAGCCAAGGTTTTTTAAGTTTTGTTTTCATCTAAAATATTGTACCGAGGGTAATGAACAGAACTAAGCGTAGGCAAGAACCCTAGTGTGTTTTAATTATAACAGAACTGCAACTTTCTTGATGAAATACTCTTAATTTGATTTCCTGCTCTTATTATTGTTACTGATATTATAACATTATAACCATTATCAATTGAATACGTTCATTTAGAGAATGTATTGTAGACTTCTATAGTTATAATATTCATTTTTATTTTTTATGGTTACTTTTTGCTTGCGATTTTCATTTTAAACGCCGACGAACTACAATTAAATGCCAATTTTAAGAACTGTGCATAGTTACCACAAAAAAATAAATTAAAATTCTGAAAGAAAAATAAAATGATGGATTCTCAAATAAAGTAGATGATTACTGATCAGTTATGAAACAGTAAAATTCCATTCATTGGCCCTCCACCGATAATATCTCATTGAATAATATTGGTTAAAGCAGCTAAGAACGTGAAGAGTTTTACAAGTGAACTGTTTCGTATGTAGGTTCTGCAATGAATGTAGAAAGAATGTATGTCTGATACGTGGGATGCCGTTCTACAAAGAAATAACCGAAATTCTATCCTTTCATATGTATGAAACATCTTATGTGTTATGCAATATGTATGGGCGGCCTTCAAAGGCCAGTGCGTAGTTTAATGAATATTTTACAGAAGTTCTACTTACACATGATAAGTATCTAGAAATTTATCTTACCACTACGTTAATTCCTCTTTTACATTTATTAATACTAAAGGATTAAAGATGACAAACATAGTATAAAACTTTTAGTTTACGAGGCTATTGTTAAGAGGCTCTGATATCACTAATACGAATTATTTAAGCCATCATGCTTTATTACTCAATTATTATCAATGAAGTATGTTATTAGACAATTTTAATTCGTAGAACTTCGTAAAATATTAACTTATATTACCAATTCGTGTACAATATTTAAAAAATTGCAAGGTATTTATAAAATAGCTATATAACTTCTATCATTGTGTACTACTTTCTGTAATGACAAAAAGCAGAATGAATAATTAATAAAAACTAAATACGGACAATCAACTCTATAACTTGGAATTTAATACAAATATGAAACAAATTCCTTATTCAGTTTAACGTTGACATGGTGGACATGGTAACATGGTAACTGAGATTGAATTATTATTTAAAATTTCTTAAGGCTTTCAAGAAATACATAATCTGTTTAAGGTTAAGTTCGAGGTGTTTGTCCACATCTTCCGAGGTTTGCGGCTCACAGGAGATTTATTATATTCAGTCACCGGGATTGTTATTTTTCTAATATACACACGCCTTGTGTTTTTTTTCATTAATATATTACGCTTATTTTCATCGCTCTAATAGATTGTTATTACTTGCACTGCCGTTCCCAAAAATGTTCTGTCATAAGAACGACACATCGTACAAACCAGGTGACGAACACAACAACCACTTATGTGCTCGTCACCTGATTTGTGTGGTGTGTCGTTCTTAGGTCTCTCTACCTTTACTTGATCACCTGACAATGAAACAAGGATTTCAGAAACGTTATATGCTATTTATTTATCACTTATTATTGTCTGTAATTTGGCCTTATTTATCTAATTATTACACTTTTAACACAGAACCTTTTATATTTTAATTTCAAGATTTATGTTAAAATTTGATCAAGGACAATTACTCTTTTGAAACTAGAAATACAAAAAATAAGTTTTCTCGATGGTAGAGATAAAGTTGAACGTATAATTATTTAAGTCTATAACTCTCATATATAATAATCAGAAATATTTAAATTATAGATAACAGTATTAATATATGAATTAATATTAATAAAATGGAAAAATCAATGCGTAATCAAATCTTTAGTTGCTTTAATATTATATTGTGGAGTATAATTAAAGAGTAAGAAACACATCAGACAAATATTATAAAGGAAAAGTTGTTTATAAAAAAGTTACAGCTATGTTTGCGACATAAAATTTGTTAGTTACAGACTTCCTTGATCTTATATTGACCTCACTTTGGAAATATTGCCAGTGCGCATTTGTGTGCTTATTTAAGTTGGTCTGAAGCAGCCTGACAAAGTCCACACCTTCACCGTCATTGTGTGTTATCGCAATAAATTCTGGAATGGCTTCTCTTAACATTAGTTTGTCTGCCTATAAAGTCGCTGAGATCCTTTGATCTCCTGAAACTTTATTTTACTATGCAGGGAAGTGTCTTGACGTAGTCTCCGGAGATAAATTTAGTTATTTTTCAGTTTATTAACAAATTTCCTTACAGATTTAATAGCATTAACTGCATTACGTTGAAAATAAATGTGACTGTTCAAACACCTATGGTAAAGCACACGATAATTTTTATTCTTATTTTACTTATAATGATCACAAATGTGATTTCATTTTCAATAAGTTAATGGATCTTTATCAAAATATCTTAATATGTATTGATTTGCTAAGATAAACAATAATATATTAGCAGTAAATGTATAATGCTTAAATAGAGCACACAAGTTTTAAAATACACGTGTAAAACATAGACTCTTATGCTAAATATTTCTGATAAATTATTTGAGTAACAAATGTATAAATAATGTTGTGGAAATCATAATAAATATTTAATGATTCCCGCAATTCAAGATTTCTTAAAGCAAGCATATTAATACTATTTCCACTACCAGAGATTTTTGTAACTTATTATTAAAAAAATAAGTAATAATGATGTGACAATTAATTCTTTTTAAGGAATATTTAGCTCCTAAAGTATGTTTTGAGTTTATACAGAAGCAGAAGAAGCTTTTGACTACATAGTCATATTTATATTTACGCCTTAAATATAAAACAATTATTTTTACAGACTTGACATAGATCTTACATTTTTTTTAAAAAAAAAAAAGCCATGTTATTTATAATTATATATACTCAGAGATTAAAACTACATTCCTAAGATTAGAAAAAGGTGAAAAGTTGTTTAGAAAAACGTAAATATTATACCGTAGTATGTGTCAGGTTCAAAATTACAGTTCAGGTATAACGTTGTGATGTTAATTGGTTAAAAGTAACCACATTACTGGATCGTCCTTGATATATCTGATCAATATAGGATATAATTATGGTTATACAAACCAATATATAATTTACAACTATTTTCATATATATATATATATATATATATATATATATATATATAAACTAACATGATACAGTACTAATTTTTCTTCTCAGTAAATACATAATTTCTGAATTACGGGTACAAATGTCTAACCCTTAGTTTCTACAGTTAACGATCATCTATCTGTTTAAATTTATATTGATTCAGCTATTATTTGTTTTTCAAATCATTTCCGTGTAAAAAGGCAATTTATCAGATTTAAAATTATACAATGTGTTTTCAATGTTGTACTTACTTTCGATATTGGTTTTAAACTATGTTTGTGATAGTACATAATTTTTCTTAAAAGTTTTTGTATGTCCATTATACGATTTATTACTATATTGCCAGAGAATTTTTTTATACAAGATTTTTACCTCTTTCTTAATTATTGTAACATTTATTTTCGTTAATACATCCTGGAAATGATTTATTGGTTTTATGGCGTTATATTATTCTTATATTTACGTTTCCCTCCCCGACCTAACTCCTGTTCACCTGGCTTAAAATAAACCAGAATGATGACTTTAACTAATTAGAGACCCTAAGAAACTACAACTTAAATGGGTTAGGTAATGTCAGAATTAAACTCATTAACTTCTATAACGCTGTATGTTACACCAATTTCGGTTATTTCACTTTATTTTTATGTAACGCCCCTCCCATCCTGTAACGATTTTAAATTATTCATTAAATCATCAAAAGAGAAAAAAATTATCATCGACCCCAAAAACTAATTATTCGACTCTAATATCGATCGTTTTAACTATATTTAAAATTTCAGCCCCGTTTGACCCTTTGTGTGTTTTCTAACGCTTCGAAACCTTAGAGAGCGTGCGCAAAACTCACCAAACTTTCAATCGGATGAATGATGTAGTAACACAATAGCCGAATCGATTCATATTATATGAATAAACAGAGATGATTGATAACTGTTGAAATAAAGGGTTCGACATTGGTACGCAGTATACTCAAACTTTAAAATTACTAAGCATAAAAATTACATTACATGTATATATATATATATATATATATATATATATAATGTACTTAGATATCGAAGTCCAACCAGTGGTTTTTTACAAATTGACATCAAGTCGACATACGTGAACAGTAATTGCAAACATGTTACATACTACGATATAAGATTGACGTTATACTAACATACCCTTTTACCTTTTTCTGATCATAGGTACGTATTTTGTAAATCTCTTAGTAGATATAATTATAAACTTTTAAAAAATATAAGTAAGATGTTATTAAAATCTGTACAAATATTGTTCTATATTTGAGGCGAAAAGATAAACATGACTGCTAAGTCGAATGTTTCTTCTGCTTCTGAAATTGGGACTGTACGTAATTTTAATTCATCTCTATCAATTATGAACAGGCTGTTTAAAACTAATGTATGTTGTGAGTATAAAGATTTTCTGCGATGCAATAACGTCGTGTGTCCTCATTATCTTTTTCATAACGTTTCCATAGATAGAAACCAACCTAATTATTAATTAATTATTAATTAATTATTTACAAAATATTTAAGTGGGCCACAATTTCCAAAGGTAATAGAAGAAATCAGTATAAATTATCTTCGATTAAAATGAATAGAAATGGTTTTAATTCATGAAAACAATTTTTTAAATCTAACTTTATAAAAATTCTCTTAGTTACGTCACCCTAGTCTTAAATAACTCAATTGACTGCGATAGTGAAAATGAAATATGCACATTATGGGAACTTTGGAGAGTAGTCTTCGTCGTGTTTTACTTTAAAACCATTCGGGTATTTTAAATCAAGAAACATAAATGTAACTAGTTGCGACAAATAAGTGCATTTCCAGATAAACCGTTTTATTAAAAGGAAAGATTAACCACGATTCTAGTTTCAATAATTATAGTACACTAATCTACGGTGCAAATTGGACGTTACAGAGTTCATTTGCCGCGTTTATAATGGTATCAGTTTTCTGACCAGATGTCGACAGCGACTGAATTTAATTACATCACATGCATTATTAGCAACGTCTAATTAGTTGTCTAACAGGCATGCAATTTGATCTATTAAAGGTTATTGTAGATATTTATTTAATTGGATGAATACTATATACAACCAAATTTTCTTTTGAATAAATTGAAATTATTAAAGATTTAAAAGAAATCAGTTTCCATTTCCTAACGAATACGTCAAGCTTGATTTCTTAAATCGCATTTCCTAACAATTTCATAGTTAACATGTATTTAACAAATATATTCACAAGATTGTTTCACATTTAACTACTTTTCATTAATAATCTGTGATTTATAAGACTGTATATAGCTGAAATCGTAATGAAACTAATAAACAACTTTAATCATCCTTGCATCTCAGAAAGAGTTCAATTTTATAGCCACTTAAGCAAAATTAAGACAAAATTATTGAAACAAAATTTAATTAATTTTATAATCTTATACAAAATATTAATTCCGCATTATCATGCACATAATTTGAATTAGAATGAAATATATTTGAAACTATTTGATTAATTCACGACTAATTTTATTCTTAAGTTTTTCATATATAAGTATCGTTAATAGAAACAAAGAATAAAATATAATTATAAAGACAACAAACGTTAAGCCGGAAACTCTAGTCCCAGAAGGAAGAACTTCAGACTTACGAATTTCCTCTTACCGGCTTTAAGCCAGGTATTTTAAAATAAGGTTCCCACAAGATAGGTGTATGTTCCAGGGTCGCAGACCTTGGGCATACGGTAAGAGTTGTCTGGTATACCTATTGAAACAGTGGGCCAGTTGCTTCCTAAATTGGTAGAGGAACGGAGAAGGGAATGCTGCGCCCACACTGCAAACCCCACTTCCGCCATCGGAAGCGAATGGAACAAGTACCAAATACCCAAACCACCTGATGCAGGTTTTTCTAGGGTTTTCCTTGAAACCGCTTTAGGCGAATTACCGGGTAGGATCTTTAAAACTACAGTCCGTGGGCCCTAATTAACCCTTGGCTACTTTGCCCTATCTTTCCACATCCTTCCTTTCAGAATCTTTCCTATGCTTTAAGTAGGGAGTGACCATTACGTGAATTACTATATATATATATATATATATATATATATATATATATATAGATATACATAGCCTGTTTACACCTTTTTCTTACCACGTTATCTTTCTCTACCTCTCACATTCACCATTCCTGTGCCATTCAAGATGTAGCGTGAAGCTATCACTAAAATCAGCCTGCGATTTTCATAGATGTAAGAACATTTATAACATTTACAGTAGTCATTCAGTAATGCAAGTAGATAGATACACCTTCAAGGAGAATAATATTCTAATAACACCATGTATTTCAGCACCCTGTAATTGAATATTTGGAATCTTTCCTGGAGTATGAAAATAAAAAAAGATTCACCTTAAAAACTGTAAGAATAACTAAAACTCTGATGTTACTGAAAATACGATAAGCTTGAAAAAATCGTCTCATTGGTTGTAATATTCCTAAATGAAGGAAACAAATTTTCAGGTTACGCGTGATTTCTAAAACACATGCAGTGGCTAAGACCTGTGGGGAGAATTATATGCATAAAGCCGATGAAGATATGTAGAAACGCACCTAGATTTTAAAGCTAGAAAGCAAAAATACATTTATATAAATATTAATAAAATCATAAATTATATGCAAATTGATTATTGATGTACCTACACCCCCAAACAAATTGAAGAATAATTAAACGCCAGCAATCAAACTTAAACAAGAAAAATAAATTATTGAGTTACAATCATGAATATGCTTTATTAATTGCTTCCGTGCTTTTTTGTTCAAAAATACTAGAAATTTCTTCCACAAATTTTTTTTTTGCCACATTACACAGTCGTAATCAGCTATAATGAGTCATGCATCAAATTTCTCGATTTCGATTATAACTACGATATTTTTACTTAAACCACACTTTTCTGCCGTCCACTTTTCTTGCTGAGACTTGCCCATAATTCATATACCGGTTCGTTCCTCATTATTACTGATGCGTCGACTTAATAATTTACATTGTAGATCTCCCTACCAATCAACGGTCTCATGTTCTTGGTCGGCTTATCGAAATATTGCTTCTATGCACAGATTGGTGAGATAAGTTGGTAACAGGCAACCTTATCTGCGGGCTTCCTGCATTCGCATGTCAGTCTGTCACGCCGATTCACTTCTATCAGGTGCTAAGGATGTTCACACAAAATGAGCTTTATTATAACATAAACAGAATTTATTCTTCAACCAGTAGAACGTATTGCCAAATCTTATATTGCACGCTAAAATTACCCTTTTCGATTTAATTTATTCACGGTAACTTAATAAATTAATTGTAGCCCTCGAATTTTAATTGCTGTGGTGCAGAAGTTATAATAGCATTTGAACAAACTACCTATAGTTCGAAAGCGTCTATGATCATGTTTTCAGTATCTCTTTTTAATCGCTTACGACGAGCATTACGGTTCAAATTAATGTCGTTATTTACGGCTACGCTGTCGTGAGGCGAGAATTCAAACCGAACATTTGTCAACAATTTATTGAAAACTTAGATTCCATTAGAAGCAAAGTGTATTAAGATAGATAGTTATGAGACTACATTGTGCATGACGTGTAACCTGTATTTACATGATTTTGCTATTCGGAATAAATTAATATTAAAATAAAATCAGGAAATAAGACAGATATTCAAAATGAAGTGAAGAAGCCATGCCTGTGTGTGTAAGTTGGTTTGTAACGAGAGAATTTTTTTTTACTGTCGAAATGTATTACCCAACAAAACATAGAAATTGTGAACGTCGTAGTGTGAATTTGATATCGGTCTAGAATAACCGTTAATCATAGTTTAACAAAATTCATGAATTCTAAAATTCTGTACTACTTTTAAAAATTATATGCCGTTTTATGTGTATAATATCCGTTGTAAATGGTTACAAACTAGTAATAAAATTCATATTAATTATATTTGTTTCTAGAACTAAAACTCTGTTTTTATTATTTTTTAAAATTAATGATTTTTGTTGAGAGTAAAACACACAAACTAACGTTGAAACAGTCATTGTGGTTTTCTTTCGGATTATAGAGTGCTAATAAAATGAAATTAAAACATCAACTTCTTAAAACATTGTCATTGTCATTGTCTATCAAAAGTACATACGATATGGAGTCTTAAATTTCAAACGTCACACTAAGCCAAAATATAACAGTATATCACATGACAATTTCTGTTTAGGGATATACATGAATTGCATATATTTATTTGTAGGTAAACGTACGTGAACTACATACAAGCTTAAATATAAAAATGTGAGATAAATTTGAACCCTGATAAGTCAAATCCTAGTACAGCGCCCTTCTGCTGTAGTTAAAATACGAAATAAGTATGAAAAACACTTTTATGTTGTGCTTCATTGAAAGGAAGTTATTTGCGTATACTTCTATTGTTTTCCCTCATAATAAATATATATATTGTAACATGATTGTGTTACATTGTTGGTTGCTAGTCATTGTCGACGTCTCTTGGCCGCGCGACAGCATTGTTGAGCTAAGGCGCCGGCTGAGACGGGACAATGAAGAGGCAGTTCCAAGCTGGACTCGACGAAGGACGGAGCGGAGCTCCGAGGGCTGAACAGAAAAAACTTTAACATACCACGCCCTGACGACAATTTATTGCTCATGCTCGACAAATAAAGTAATTAATTATGAAAAAGTTGTTTTGGTGATTTTCTCCTAAAAATTACCTGGCGCCCAAATATAAATAATCGAAAAAAGGGAAGAGGGTAGCGGCGTTGCTACAATATATATATATATATATTGTTGTATTGTGAGCCGAGCTAGATATCTTCAGCATATGATTGTTTTATTGGAATATAAAATCGTATAAATGGTGACGATGTCTTGTTATTTTTGAGCCAAGTCAAAAAAATATAAAACATTAATGTTCCTATATTTTATGATTCCCTTTAGACTATTTTTTGTTTTATGAATGAATGAATTTATTAACTACAATTAAGCTTACACATGGTGGCAGTTGCATCTGAATTTAAATAAAAATAGAAAACCAAAATATTTATTTTTTTACTGAAAATTAAAATTAGCAAATATTTTAATTTTTAACAAATTTTCATTGCTTAAGACACTTCATGCACTAAGGTAATTGTATTTAAAAACATTCTTAAACAAATTCTAAACCTACGCTTGAATGCTTAATGTATTTACTTATGAACTTAGATAAAAATACTTCACGTCCGGGAATATAACCTAGGCCGATGCATATTACGCAGTCGATCTATTCACTGAGCGGTATTAAAAGTAATAGTATGTTTATTTTTATAATTTGTTTTATAATAAATGTAAAACCTTTACTTCGCAATAAAATACTTCAACATTTCGTAATTGGACCTTTCTTTTACAAGCCCTAGTCTGTACCCTATCCAATGCCCTAATATGTTATATTCTGTACAGAATCTAGCAAACCGATCCGCAATCAAAAAGATATTATCTTCGATTCCTTCTTCAAAATCCTATTAATAAAATGAACTTCCTACCACCCTGTCATTTTACTAATATACTTACTCCAACTTAAATCTTTATTCAAAATTACACTTATTTATTTACAATTATCGGTTTGTTATACTTCCTTATTTCCGTACACTAAAAGCATAACAATTTTCTTTTTTGTTAAAGTCTTGGCATTTATTTTGGCGTAGGGTGTTGTTCATCGAATTTGTTACAGACTGTTCTTGACTTTTATTAAAGTTTTCCAGATGTATGTTATTGTATATATTGCTATATGTAGTTATTCAATGTGCATGTTTTTCTACTTTTAGCAAATAAATAGAATTTGAATTTCATTAATGCCTTTTACCAAAGTAATGATAGTAATTAGTACACGTAATTATGAACCGTAAAAGTGTTATTGTCGTATGCTTTATCTTTCATAATCCTTCCAGGTGCAAATTTAACACTGCTTAGAATCACACCTATTGAGTAATACAGTGGTTCTGGTGTCAACATCTATGGATTAAAGAAACAAAATTCTATAAATGTGGCTTTGATCGCAACTGATAATTAGGTAAAGTAAAACATGCCAATTATTGTTCAACAAATCAAGGCATGCATTAACTACTCCAGAATAAAATTGTTCAGTACTTCTGATGTCAATTATAATATAATTTAGATTCCTAAAAAATTGTAATATTTTCCTGACACGCAGTGAATGTTACTAATTTTTAGAATATTTTAATTGTTAATATTGTTTTTATTTATATTCGCATAAACTGCTAAGGTCATTAGCGAATTTGTACTATATTGAATTTTTCTTTTTGGGGGAAAGAACGAGCTGAGGTTTGTCAGAATGGAATTCATTATCCATGCCCACGCCGCGATTCGAACCCGGGACTTATATGATGCGAGGCAGTCACGGTGTCCGAAGGTCGCCTTAATGTTATTATTTATATGAAACTTGATGTTGTATAGGAGTGTCAGATGGTTTCTAACAATATTAAACTTCCAACCGCCATATTGACGAACGTTGCAAAACCTGATCTTTAGCTGCTTGGGTAGGGAGGGATGCTGCTCGCTTTATAGAAAAATGGCTGAACGATAATCTTATAGATACAGGCTCGAAGTAAAAGAAAATGTATTAAATTATAAAAATAAGATTCGCAAAGAATAAGTAACGCGTTATAGAAAATATTTTAAATATTGTACTCGCACATTGCAGACGAAATCTAACTCTACCGTTTAGAACTGTGCACATTTTTTTCATTCTCGTATGACGACTGTCACCAGCTGCGTTTGAATATCTATGAACCATCTAAAAAAAATAGCTTAATTTTGACAGACGGCATAAAAATTAAAGTCAAATAGATATATAAAATGACCAAGCATAACTCAGATCTAGATTCGAAAATGGTTGTAAAAGAGAAAGAACAAAATATATCATGGTATTCATTTAAACTGCAGTTGGGTGGTATATATGGTATATATTCTTATATAAATTAAGTGGATTATGAAAGTGAACAAGGGAAGATAATGACATAAGACTTCTTTGATTTTACATGAATCAAATAAATACTCTTTCTTAATTCAATCTGGTTAGTAGTTTACGGAATTTTCTACGGTGGATCACGTTTCTAAATGCAACTGACCAAAGTGTAACCATTAATAAACTCAAAAACAATTCATAAAACATTGTCTGTCTTGCGAGGTAGACCGTG
Organism: Zhengitettix transpicula; assembly: GCA_037074705.1. Taxonomy (NCBI): domain Eukaryota; kingdom Metazoa; phylum Arthropoda; class Insecta; order Orthoptera; family Tetrigidae; genus Zhengitettix; species Zhengitettix transpicula. The sequence continues at coordinate 208,648,519 of CM073591.1, forward strand.
ACTTTATGAAGGCCTGTGGTAATGTCTTAAGATGAAATTCTAGACGTTTTTCATGAGACGATGACATTTTCGCCAAGTCAAGAAGAAGATTTCATGGTCTTCAAATAAAAGAGTGATACATATTCAGAAGCAGACGCCTCTTCCTAATAAAAACAGACTATGATCACAGTACAGTGGAATCTGCAACAGTCGCAGCTTCAAATAAGTTAATATAATTAATTATCCTATTATTATGATAATGCGAATTGTAAAATGTAAATGTAAGAAACCCACATTTGAAATGTATAATTATTCTTTCAAATTGTTCAATGGTATGTATATTATTGGAATCAATGTGAATCGCAGCATACTTATGTAAACAAGCATTATTTGTAATTTATTTATGGGTCGCCAGTGACCAAGTTGTTAACGCGACCATTATAAACCTTTAATTACAAAAAAATTTCAACCGCCGCAGATTTACAACATTTAATGAGATGCAAACAATTTCGTTGTTGAAAAAGTAAGTGTTCGTTGCCCTCAGTGTCACACTATACACAACACCCAAATGCATAAATTATTTATCCCGTCAAGGCATAGACTACTCTGCTGTAATCTTATTTAATTATCCGCGATTTTACTCTTTGCAATACCGAGAACTCGTCGTACTTAAGTTAAACCAGAAAGAGGCGAAATATAATTAGCTTATATAAAAAATACACCATTTTATCAATGGAATCTCATTAATTCTCTAAAATTACAAAGTTTTCATTTTCATCTTCATGTTTCCTATCGTAAGTGATAACAGTGTTGAGTAAAAACTACAATTTCCGAGCGAGTATACTATTAGATTTTCCTACATAGGACCCACTCAAAGATGCAGAGACATTAATGGGAATACATTTTCGACTCAGAATTTATCATTTGATGTAATTTAACTTTTCCGAAGGTCCTGAAAATTATGACGCTATTACAGAAGACATATTTGGAAAACATATCCAGCATTGAATTATAATTTTTAGAGTAACAGGCTACTTGAGGGATTCCACGCGACTCCCCTTTAATAGCATACGAAGGGATTTTAAAAGGAGCATGCAAAAGGGTATGTATGGTGGCCAAGGGTTAACTACGCGCTTCCCACCCTCATGGTTTAAGGATTCTACTGGGCATTCGCGTAAAAGTGATGCAGGACAAACCCTAAAAAACTTGCATTAGGTTGTCGGGCATTTGGTATTTATCCCACGCCTTTCCGATGGCGGGAGAGATTTTTTCTGTGGGGTCGCAGCATTCTCTTCTCCGTGACCCGACCTGTTTAGGAGGCAGCTGGCCGACTATTCCAATAGAAATAGCGGACAACTCTTACAGTATGCCCTAGGTCTACAACCGCGGTGCATACACGTCTCAAAACATTCCGAGGTGCCTCGGCTTGTGGGAACCTTAATTCAAAAACAGAGAGAGAAGAAGACATCCCCCAAAAGGTAGCCATCTCCAGCTCACCGAGAAGTTTTCCTGCGAGAGAATAGCTCACTCAGGCTTTCAAGTTGTTGAATTGCAATAACATATAATTGGTGTAAGTTACTTTATAGTTTTCATTCGCCTAGAAGCTGATTACAATGAAATTAGGAACATTCGAACGATTTTTATAGGATTATTATATCACTAAGTTAACAGACAGGTTAAATCCACAACCGCGTAGTACTAGAAACGCCCAATATAGATTCTACATTTATTAAAAAAATTCTAGTATCATAATGTCGATGCATGATTGTGAAATATGATATAACAGAGGTTAATTTTGAACTTGAATTTATTTCATAAATATATTATATCAGTAATTGCGAATATTGCATTATTAGACATAGAATTATAATTATTTTCGTTGTGCGTTACAATTTCCCCAAAATAATGAAACTCTGAACAATAATATGTTTTGTTTCGAAAGCATTTGCTTTCATTGAGCAAATTTATCTAAGGGAGAGAGATAGTTTACGGTGATAATGTGTCTGCACACAGTAGCCTCACTCCACGACGAGAGTGATGTGGTCATTTGACAAAGACACGGACATCAAACACTTAAAAAATTTACCAATATACAGAATAATATTAAAGCATAACTTTTAATACGAAAATTATTAAATAATATTAGATTTTTCAGTTAAATTTCCGGACATTTATGTTAAATTAATAGATTCAATAATTGTATTTATTTTCAATTAATAAATAAAACGCTATCATTATAATTTTTTTAGGATAAATAAACGTAAACATGACGGTATTCATGCATAACTACGTGAAATACCTCAAAAATATTTTGTTTCCAAATGTGTTAATTTTGTGTTGGTTTGGTACGTTAGTTACTAGAAAATTTGGAAACATAATGCTGCATAATAAAACGCGTATTGTTATTTTTTAAAATCGAACATAAACTAGTTCATTCACCACCTTATTAAAAACTAAGTAAAGTGGTTTTGCAATATTTTTGAACTGTTTTAAAAACAGATTTTAGAGTTAAAATTAAGGGTAGTCTCTCACTTAGAGAAAATTCCAGACACTTCTTCAAACTAACGTCAATTAGATACATTTTGTCAGACCTTTCATTAAACAAGCCATCTAGTAGTATGTGGTCTGTAAGACGCCTGAAGCAGTGAAAACATTCTACGTATGCTTCTAACAAACTTCAGTATGGAGTTCTTAAATCATTCGGGTGAGGTGTCATTGCCACAAGATTGCAATCCGCATTCGACACTTCGCTTTTATACTAAAATCTTTAAATCTTCAATCCAAATAGTCTCCAGGAAAGTAAAGTTAACGGTTATTTGTCCAGGTTTCTTAAAAGAAATATAACGTCAAAATCTTAATGTAAACAACACATTTAAATTTCTGTACTCAGAATTCTGTTGCACGTAAAGTGTTCATGACTTATAAGTGAGGATAATTTACGTTGTACTTCCCGGTGTACGAATTTAATAAATTAATAAATAAGAAAGATAGTCAATTCAGACAAACAAAAAGTGATAATATAAATAGCACACAACGTTTCTGGGATTCTTGTCCCCTTCGTCAGCGGCAAAGATGTGCCTAGAGCGACACAACTGCACTTGTCAGTTGACAAAGCAAAAGGCTTTTGAGTTTTGTCAACTGACAAGTGCAGTTGTGACGCTCTAGGCTCTTTTTCGCACCTGACGAAATGGACAAGGATCTCAGAAACGTTGTGTGGTACTTATATTATCATTTTTTGTCTGTATTGGCTATTTTTCTTATTCATTATTTGCAATCAAACCTAAATTTTTCATTTTAATTTAACAAATTATTCACGGAACATCAACCGGCTCAAAATCAATGTTTGATGAATGATTCTCGGTTTATCAACCAGTCGACCTAGTCACGGCGATGAAAATAATCGGCGAAACGTTGTATTTTTACAAAAAAAAATAACAGATTGTATAAAAGAGAAACATTAATATGACTAAATAGAGACATTGCAGAAACTTTCTCTCTTTTTTTGGCATTAGTAAGGAACTGAAAGCTCGGGATGTTACAATGGAATTATTACCTGGACAGCTTGTAATTAATTTTATGCTTAATAAATCCACTCTGTTGTTCGCTTACCTGAGACCACAAACTTTGGGCCGTTTGACCCGCCTCGGCGAGGGCGACGGCGCAGCCCAGCTGGGCGGTTGCGATGAGGGCCCCCGCACACGCCGCCTCCTGGAGGCGGATGGGCAGCAGCGCGTAGGTCACGTACGTGAAGAGGATGGCGGCCCAAGCCCCCGCGGTGGCCGTCCCCGGCACAGAGATACGCGGTCCCCCGGCGGCGGGGGGCCCGATCACGGCCGTGGGGGCGATGCAGAGGGACAGCAAGATCGCCAGGAACGTGGCCAGGATCACGTACGACACGGCCAGCAGGTACACCTCGTTCACGGCGGGACGCGCCAGCACTGCCACCAGACCTGTCCAAACCACAAAAGGGCTCACTTTCTTGGAACTATTATTTTCACTACAAGTGTGAATGCGTGAAATGAATACCGACACAAAAATGTTATCCTGCAGTTATAGATAATAGAAAATCTTATAGAGATCATACAGATTTGTATGGAAGTAAGTAGGTTTAATATACATGAAAAGTAACATTTCTACATGAACAATAAAGATGATAAATTTGTGTGACAAAAAGGAGGGCAATTTTTTTTTGTTACACGGAAATGTAATATATAACGCACTGGCGGGAGTAAACAATTCTATATTTTGATATACATATACATATACATATACATATACATATACATATACATATACATATACATATACATATACATATACATATACATATACATATACATATACATATACATATACATATACATATACATATACATATACATATACATATACATATACATATACATATACATATACATATACATATACATATACATATACATATACATATACATATACATATACATATACATATACATATACATATACATATACATATACATATACATATACATATACATATACATATACATATACATATACATATACATATACATATACATATACATATACATATACATATACATATACATATACATATACATATACATATACATATACATATACATATACATATACATATACATATACATATACATATACATAATCTGTAGATAACTGAACGTAAGATAGTTACATTGATCTAGGAACAGTTATAGGAATAGCGACACTGAAAAATAGTGGTTCAATTAAGTCATTTTGACTTCAGGGTTGACCCAATATGAAATCCAATTTGAATGTTGTTGAGTGGGCTTTACATTACCCCAATAAAAATAATTTCAAAAAAGTCTACACTATTGTCAAATTTCGCATATAAGAGAAACTAATTCTCAGACCGCAGACGAAGTGTTTAACTACTGGAACAGATCACTCGCGGCTGCCAACGTCCACCTTGTCATCTAGTTCAAGTACTTGCAACTCGGGAATGTTTTCAAACCAGTTTTACGGAACTTCTGTTATAACGCGCCTCTTCAAAGCTGCAGATGTTGAAACTCCAGATCGGAGATAATCTACTTAATCTGGCAGAATTGTCAAACAGCTGCCTTGTCTGCCCACGCATGAATAGACAACATTTTCCAATACACGGCACTTCAACTCAAGTCAAAGTACTTCACAACGTCCTGGTGGTCCCGCATAAAGTACACAAACACTTCTGATGCAAGAAATTCATTTGAATTCGGATGATCATGCCTGAGAGTGATGTTGATAGTACTTTCAAAATTGGTAGCAGAATACGTAAAGCTGACGTGAGTAAATAATATATTTATATAACAGATTTTTAGGATAGTTTAAGAACATTCGTGAAAACGGCGATACTTCCACTGGGGCATTTTTTAGTGATGTATTGAAAGCCCATACAAAGAGTGAAAACATTGAGGTTGTTTGACATTGTTTAGAATCAATAAACTTTCTATAAATATATAATTGAATTAAGATTATTTTTGAAATATAACTTTTTATGAACCGCAAATCTATTCAGGAATCTTATCTTATTAGCAGTGACACGAGTAAGATGCAAAAGAATTTAACACACATTTCCTTAAAATCAGATTTAATTATTAAGTTACACAAACAGTTTTAAACTTATTTTTGTAGTACAATAATTTAGCCTAATTCTACTTCATAGTTTAATGCAACAATATTGTTCTTTTATTTGTTTTTTATTTACGACCGGAGGTGAGTTGTCACGTTTCTGAATTCGTGATATTCTTTCTAATATTTTTGACTGACAGTTTTTATTTTATTTAATTGCCATGTAAATCCAAATGTATAACTTATCTACGCTTTATTGGACGCAACAATCTTATGTAAAAGTGTACAAAAAGTAAAATAGTAAAACAACCAAAAATGAGACCAAATTCTATAATGTTGGTATCAATAAAAAGATATATGCGTAAGAAAAAATAACAATTACAGAAACCTTAAACTAATAACAGACAACAACGCAGAGTATCGACACATAAAACACGTTTTTACAGCCTTCCAAAAAATCAACATAAATTTTTTTGATTCGCTTTGAATTTATTAACGATAAAAACTTTTCTGCCGGATTTAATATTAAATTTATTTTTGTAAACAGGCTCTAAAGCTCGGACGTATTTAATTATTCCAATGCTCCTTCCTATATTAATAGTTTCGTATTCATCGACTGCATACGTTGTCTTTACAACTAATTTGTTCAGGTTGTCTGGATCTATTTTTAAAACTTTTTTCCTTATTTGAAGTGAGCTCACATTTATTTGAAATTTTTCTTTCAGTGCTTTAATACTAAAGAAATCATTATGTCATAATTCATTTATCCTATGCGGATCACCTTTCTTTTTACCAGATCGTATAAGTTGTGAATAATGGTAAAGCACGTAAATTTTAAAACTATTTTTGTCTGTTACTGAGGGCACTCTGTCACCTCGTTTTGAGTGACCAGTTCTATTTTTTAGTTGATTGTTGCAATTATCAGAGTAATATATTACTTTCTAAACACAGACTAACGTTATAAAAAAATTAAGAATTACATACTTTTTATTAAAATTACCCACGAGGTATTGTACGTATTTTGCCACGTGACATATTAAACTAGTAACAAGAAAAACTTACAGTATAAAACTGACTCCACCGGTACTAAATCAGTTAACAGTTTCCACACTAATGCACAAAAAATAACAACTCGAAATGAATCGTTTTACTGCAAATACGTCAGGCTATAAAAGTGGCACTAATTGAACTATAACACAAAACATATACGTAATGAAAAACGACATAACTCGAAATAATAAGTTTTCATTCATACATCTACCGTGACAGCTTAAATGCAACTGTTTCAATTCACGATGTGTTATTTCAACTGTTTAAAATTTTTGCCAAATAGGAGTAATACAATGAGACACAACAGAAATCTATCATAAAGTATTGAAAACTCAGATGTGATGTTTTTTTCCATATAAGTAGCCCTAGACTTGTTGTTTTAAAACTGTAGCAATTAGAAATTGGAAAAAAAATTGCCTTGTGTAAGTTATGAAGCGGGGGTGCAATGCGAGGTATTTTTAAAATTGCATTGAGCCATAATTTTAACTCCAGAAAAAATGCAGCACGAGAGTTGTTTTTCGTGAGCACGTTATTCATGGAGTCTTTCCAGCCAGCAGAAGTCAGTTGCTGGAAAACGGTCAGTAAGTACGCCATTGTTGCGATTTATCGTACCAGGTTTAACAAAGATAACCGGTCAAAATATTTGCGGAAAACATTCATGATCTACAACACGTATTCTAAGTCTACAAGTTTAGTAGACGCTTTTCTGACAGAAGGTGCAACATTGGCCGTAGAGATGGAATAGTGTGAATATAAGGTTCTATTAGGAATGGAAGTTGTAGAATACGCTTCCACTACGGTACAAGGAAAACGCACACACTTAATTCACATCAGATGGTGACCGAAGACCTAGCAAAAAGAAACTAGCCCAATGATCCTGCAATAATAATTTTCCGTAATGTGTTTTTATGTATAACGTCTTTTTGTCGAAGCATTGATATTATGCCAAAGCATTGATATTAATTAATAATGCCCTAAGTATTTACTTTCGAATAAATATGTTTTACCATTGAAGAAATAATATTTAAGTACTGGGTAACGCCTTAAAAGGAATAAATATCATAGAGAAATTTGCTAGCATTTACGTAGTGTTCTGCTGGAAAGAATATTCAAATAAATAATAATAATATAAATAATACAATGAGGTTTTTGTGTTTACGGAAGTAAATGTATTGCACAGTAACAACAGTTCAAGGCTGGGCTAATACTGACTTATTGAACGGAAACGAAGGAGCTCTAACAATCTTAATCAGAAAACGTAGTTACAAATTTCAAATAACAAGTAAATGACAGAAAAATAGTGCTGCCTGTATTCATAATCGTCCTTCCCTGTACTTTATAACAACAATTATTTAATAATTTGGGTCAATAATTTATGTAACCGAATTATCCGTTAAAGGACTCTGAATTGATAATAGTGAAATACTAAAAATTCTAAAATCGATCGGATTGTATACGTTCTTATGGAAATCGATGAATAGGGGGAAGGATTCCAGTTACGCAGGAAATTGATGTATGCACTCTTGATATTGAATTCCTGGAACTTTTGTGCTCATAACATTGTTATTGGAATTCGAGGAGACTGTTTGCTTTTGTGACCTTGATCACAGAGTTTGATACAAGAGGTCAAGTAATACATCGAGTTTAACTCTTTAATGTACCCCTTAAAATCTATTTTATACTAGCTTAGTGCCTACCGTTCGCCGGGTATATATTCATAATAGGCTGGGAAAGGAAAAAAAAAATCTCTGGGCGTCATGCTAAAACGTGTGCTCTAGATGCGACATCAGTGGATATATACCGGTACTTCTCCGTATAATTCCCCGTACGATACAGATTACGGGTTGAGTTAGTCTTATTTACGGTCACAAATGTATGCAGCTGAATTTTCTTACTTCTGAAACTGAAACCTAATACGTCACTCCATTCTTCAGTATAGAACGTAACTGTCCTGTCTAAACCAATTTACTTAGTTTATCGTAAGGAAATGTGTACGTAACTCTTTCAATTTTCATTGTAATTATATATTAGATTTATATTATATTTGAGCTACTATTTGTCGAATGCAATTGTGTTTCTCGAAAAGAATTTGAACATGTAACTATTTCTTACATACTTGAAACGAATAATTCATGATAATTCTTAAAGACAAGCTTGTAACGAGGCATAATTAGAAATGCATGGGTTTTAATGGAATCATGTAAATCACGCAGTAGTGGCTTCACCATTCAGCATGTACATTTATTGTGGTTGGACGGGAGTCTGTGACGTAAAATGTTGACAATATGTCGGCTGCAGAGTTATTACATTCTGCAGTAGAAGAGAAGGAGTTGTATCGGCACCAGGCGTTTCATTTTAGGAGTTTAAGTAAGCGATATGAAAATGTATATATAATGTTTTTTGTTTTTTTTAGGGTAACAGGCTACATGAGGGTAATCCACATGGTAGCCAAGGGTTAACTAGGGCCCCGGGCTATGGTTTAAGGATCCTACCCGGCAATTCGCCTAAAAGTGATGCAGGGAAAACCCTAGAAAAACCTGCATCAGGTAGGTCGGGCATTTGGTACTAGTCCCACGCCCTTCCTATGGGTTATCTGTGGGGTCGCAGCTTTCCCCTCGCCGTGCCTTGACCAATTTAGGAGGCAGCTGGCCGACTATTCCAATAGGAATAGCGGACAACTCTTACCGTATGCCCAAGGTCTGCGACCCCGGAATATACACCTCTAAAAGCAGGCTGAGGTGCCTCGGCATGTGGGAACCTTATTTCAAAAAACCAGAGAAAAGGCATCCCCAAAGATTGCATCCGCTAGAGCTCTATGGGAAGGTTCCCCTGCGAGTGAATTCTCTCGCTGGCTTCCTTGATATACAATGGACTTGCGGTGGAGTTTATTATAGGGAAGTGACCCATTTCTAGAGAGAGAGAGAGAAAGAGTATTTCTTACTTTACGTTTTTGTGGTAAAGTCGTTAGTTGTTTGGTAGGAAGAGAAAGTTAATGTTCACGCAAAAGTGGTTAAAGTGTGTGGTATCGTCAAAGAGAAGTGGTTGGACACCAGATGATACTTCTTTGTTGAAAGTGCGTGGGGCAGAGAATAAAAAAATTCATGAACAGACGAAAGCATTGATCAGATTAGACTTTACAACCTACAGTAATAAAATTAAGACTAGGAAAACACAGGAAGAAACTACGTCCTTTCCCTACGCCACCTTTTTGACATAGTCCCATTTAAAGTTTATATAATCATATGGTATCAACGGATCCGGTATCTATATTTCTAGAGCTGAGAGAAACTGTTCTTCAACGCCTGTATCATTGAAGGGAATTTCTTTTATTTAGTGCTTCACACAAAAGTCTAGTTTTCTTCTCAATATTTTAACACATCGTTGTATTAACTTCTAGCTTAACTTTTCAATAGTCTACATTCGTGTCATTCTCTTGAGACTTTAAATCTAACTTAACTTTTGGATGATATACTACAAAACCCACGAAGCAGATTCAAACCTTATTTAAATAACGCGTACTGTGTTGGAGCACTAGACAAAGTAATCGTGAAAACCCGTACTGCGATATTAAATAAGTAATAATAAACATGAATTGAGCTGCCATAAAGTATCTATTCTCGATAATATCGATTAAGAGGACAGGTTTTGCAAATGAAACTATTATTCTAGGAGAAAACAATAGGCTAGAGAAGAGCGTCAAGCCAGTGAGGGTATTCGTGATTTAATAATCATATTTTTATGTGATGTAGTGCCCTTTCAGAAGAGAGTTCCCTGTTAGAAAATGAGCCTATCTGGGTGGTGGTCTTGTCAACAAGACACAATATTATTAAATAATACTGCCATATGTTCGTCGTTCCCTTAGTTTATACCTGGCCATAGGGATGTATTATTTGCTTATCTAGATATATTCTATTGTCAATTGAAGCGTTGATTCAAGTGAAGTGTGGCGCTACAATTACTTTGCGTGGGAAACTCTCGACTGTAATTTCCCAGTTGAGCCCATTTTCGGCGTCCTCTCCTTCCCATCTCCGCTTCCCTTTGTGCCGCGTCTCCCGCGTACCTGTTGTGGAATATTATGCTGTCACGTTGACGCGCCCAAGTATACCCAGGCTTTCAAGAGATAATATTGGCACACACGACGTGGTCATGGCGAGGCGCCGCGCCGTGGCCGGAAACTACTGTCTGACGTCATCTCCGCGTCCCCGTCAGTCCGCACGCACGGAAATTCGACTAGCTACCCCCGCCTTAAGCAACACAATTTTCCAAACCGTTTCATTCTCCAAATAAACATTAATAAATAGTGTCGATTACAGAAAATTTTTGAGAGTAATGTGAACATTCGTATACGTAAAATTAATTACATAAATAAATAGCCGAATAACACACAAAAATAAGTGATGGGATAAATACCAAACATTTCTGCAATTCTTCTTACTTCCGCCAGGTAATTCAAAAACGCAAGAGCAACAAGAAGTATACATTTAACATAGTCGTTTTGTATTTCATAATTTTACGTAAAAGTAATCAATTCAAGAATATAGAGAGAAATCTTTCACATACCACAGGCCGTAAAGGTCATGGTTTAATTAAAGTATCAGGATAGAAAAATGTCAACGGGACCAGGGATCAAACCAGCGTCCGGGGGAGGTCCTTGATTAGATCCCTGGTCCCGTCGACACTTTTCCACCCTGATACTTAAATGTAATATACTGTGTCATATTCATTTCGTCGGGTTCAACCGATCTTATATTCAGTTTTAACCTTCATCATCTAAATTTATACGTAATCATATTTTACATCTAATATTAAATTTACTATTTTTCTGACAGTGTTAAATCATTAAGGGAGGCATAACCAATCATAAAAGAAAATAGAAGTTTCGAAAAAACAATTATATTACACGTGTCTCATTCTTTTACCGCAACATTTCTCTCTCAATCTCAACCACCTGTCTCGGGATTTATCTAAACCAACCAACCACATGCCCAAACACTCCGAAACCGTGTCACTCATCGATTTAACCTTATTAAATGCTTACGCTCCAGAACAGAATCCTGTTTTCCTAAAACCATTTTCCATACATACAAAATATTCATCTGCCCTGTAATAGACTATAGCTCCATTGTTTTTACCATCTTCCCACTACTTCACCTCAATTCTACAACGACCAGTGTGATTGCATCGCATCACAGAGGTTCCGGTATGGGCATGGATGTTAGTGGTCGTCCTGGTCACGATATCTGAGGTTAAGGCTGTGGGAGAATCGACAGTCTGACCAGGTGTCACTCCTAAATCCAGAATGTGTCATGTAAGATGCCAGCCAGTCTGGCAGTCGTCTGGGTAGGTCAAGGTCCTTCATGGGCTGTCGAGCCTAGGAGTAGTAGTAGATTCATTGATTATTTTTATTTTCAACTTTTTTTAGCTCTCAACAGCCGTGGGGAAAGGTTTTAGATGAGTTGCAGACAACCGTTCCAGCTTTCTATAGTTCTATTTAAAAATGAGAAATTGCCCACATTCTTTGACCTTTATTACGAATTTACCTGCAGTGGTCATTTCTTTCCATGTAGGTCGGGCCGAGTAACCTCACGTTTATTTCTTCCCTGGCCGGATCCCCTCTCAAAGCAATTGAAAATGGCGATAGTATCGTCTGTTTTCTCCGAGACTTTAATGACTCCCATTTTACCACGTTCACTTCAGGGTTTCCCCTCGTAACGAATTTTGCCACTACTTTTGTAACCTCTCAAGAGAATAGTACCGCAGAACATAAATAAGGAAAACAAGAATAATGCTCGAAACTTGACTTCGATTACTAATATATAGAACTTTGTTTAGAAATTATTAAACTTTCGCTAATCTATTGCTTTTAATAGTTGTAGTAGACCCTGGTATTTCAAGGAGATAAAGAATAATAACCAAATAATTATACAAAGTACTGTGCATTCTATCGTATGTGTACGAAATTTAATATTGACATCGATATTTTTATTTAATAATATCACATTAAACTTAATATTTGTCATTAAAAACACAGGACGGGCAGTGTTGATTCCGAGATCCCACGCCACTAAGGGAAGATAGCATTACCTTTCCGTAGCAAACATTAACATTCTCTTATTCTATTCGGGTTTCAAGGAGGATTCTCAGAGAACTATGTGTAACTAAGTGTAGGTAATTTTTTCGTTAATAAGTTCTATAATATGTGATAAAACTAATGAAAGAACTAGGAAATAATAACATTGTAAAATTTGGAATTATTTCTGATTTTTTGTCTCGGTGTCTTAGCGTTAGTCCATAGCACTGTGGAACAATTTTGAAAGCCAGCATGTTGCAATTTTTAAATACTGTCAACAAGTCTCCGTAATGAAAACACGGTTAAAGTCATTTAAAGCAATAAATTAGGTTCTTTTACGTTCGAACTTGAAGTAAAATTTCCATTAATACAAAATTCGATCGTAATTTGTGATCAGAATTGATTAATAAATTACGAATTCCGATGTTTTCGATGTAACCATTCTGAATAAATACTATTTTATATGCAACATTTCTCTGAAAAATACACTCGAAACGAGTCCATTGAAGACAAATTATCTCCAAAATATTAAATAATTAACGAAGAAGTCAATTAATTAAAAATATATTACTTTTTTCTAGAAATTTATGCAATATATTGTTCAATAATTAATCGATTTTGATGGTTTTAGCTCAGTCTTAAATATGGAATCAAAAAGCTTCACACGTTTGCCACAGGTAATTACTAATGAACCAGACAATCAGATAATTATGTAAAAAATAACATATCTTATTTATTGTATGTAATGTTAATTAATGTCAATGTTTATGACATCTTCAATAAAGGATATGAACATTATAACTTATGTGTGGATGTATCCATTAGTCTCTGGTGGTTCTTGTTTTCTGTGGAAGAACGTGTAGAGCCTGAACTATTAAGTGAACGTGAAGAACAAGACAGTTCAAATTTTACTCACGGAGTCGATCGGTTATTATATTCTGTTTAAACAGCTCTAGTATTGTAGCCTGTGCAGCTATAGAAAAACATGTTTTTAGTGAGAATGAAACCTAACAGGCATTTGTGTCGTAAGGACGACATACGCTACTAATTATTTGAATTCCATTTTCACAGAGATGATCAAATTTGCTTTTTTCTAATAAAAGAATTTGTAGTAGGATGTGTTTAAGAAATAACTTTTTCCGTAATTCATTATATTGGAGACTCGGTAATACAAATTACTAACTTTGCATCACTGCACGACTTGCTTTCATACCAGAGGCACTGCACCGATCAAGTGAAACTGATAGAACATTAGTGATGGCTGACGAGCCTACGATCGCCTGGAAAGAGAGTGCTTTGAACACCTCAGGGGATTCACACATTTACAAGTCATTTTAACTGAGACATAACTGTTTATGAAGAATTTACTACTAACGCACGTATGTTTTACTTCTAAGCGATCATCCCAAACTGTAGATTCAACAGCGACTAACTAAATTACGAAGTCCATCCCTGCGTCAACAAGTTTACTGCTATTAACATATTATTGATTTTTTTCACGTGTTAACAAATTTTGACCCTCATATCGTGAGTGTATTCCGAGAAATCATTTGTCTACTTCTTTTACTTCTCGCCGAGGTTTTTTTTTATGCTCGAACTATCTCTATTTAATTCAGATCCAAATTATAATGAAGAAAGCCGAAAATTGTATTCCTGTATTGATAAGATCAACCATTATAAAATTTTCTTGGATTGTATACTTTTCATTAAGTAGCCATTGCTAAGTCTTGTTTTTTATTACAATGGCATAACTCATTATCCAGTACCAAGCTACTGTTTGGTGGATCGTTTGGGATAAAATTGTTTCTTCCCCGCTCCACGTTTTCGGTGGCCATCTCCACGTGGTTAGAGTGAGGCACAACAATTAACAGTCCATTTTCATTCTCCGGACTGAATAACGAGTATCTTATCTGATGATTACCAACCGGCCGAAAAGTATATGTTGAATGAAGAATGATTTTGTCACCATAAAACGCGTGTGTCACACTAACAGCGTTTCCACTTATAGCCAAATTCGTGGACTTTTGTCTTTTGTTTCGAATTCGCAGTTGTCAACGTCGTCATTTTTCAAGCAAGAGAGCAGTTTCGGAATTTCTTGACATAAATTTTTAACTACTTACTTACTTACTCCATTTGTCTAATTTTATTTTATTTTGCCCTTCAGGCCTTCTTTTCGGCATACAAAACTTTGGCTCCAACTGTCTTGATACCTCATTGAATTTTCCTTCTCTTATTTTTCTCATATCAGTTCCTGTAGAAATTTCCGTTGCTTCAGAGAGTTGCTAAGTTATAAGAAAAGTTATATTTCTTGTTTTTAATTTATTAAAACATTTGTTGAAACTAAAAATTAGTTCTCTTGCTCGTCGTTTTTTAGTCGTTTTAAGAATTAACAGCACTTCATCTGGCTGTTATGTTTTTTTCAAAATCATTTAAACCAATATAAAAAAAACAACATAAAAAGCGTAAATAGAAATAAGCGCTAAACAAGCAAGTGGGAAAATTAAATGCAATGTACCCTTAAAATAAGAACTCAACACGAATTTAGAACATCATGATGAAAGTGATGGGACCATTTATGGGCCGAGGTGGAAATAGGGCTACAGCCATGCGCTCGAGACCTATCCTGACGCTTGGGAAAATTATAGCGGGAATATGCTGAATGGCGGTGCCAGACATATAAGTATGCTCAGTTATTCATATGATTATTAAGTTCTTATACTATTGAGATTAATATATTTTTAATTTATATTTTTTATAACCTCACGTTTTATCAGCCTCAATAAATAGAATTTTGAATTTCTTCAATATAATTTATTAGTAGCTTTCAGCCTTGAAGCAACTTCAACTTCCAGTCAATCAAAACCTAAAATCAAGGCTACGCGCAAAACAAAAGCTTGTAGTTAGTATATTTCGGCAAAATATATTGACTTGAAAATAACTGATTTGAAAGTTAGTTTACGAAGTAATGCCCTGACATCGATTAGGGGTTTTTGATAATTTTAATGAAATACTAAGAATGATCTATCGCTTGAAATTAACTATCGGTATCTCTTAATAAAGCTGCAAATGTTTGAGATTGTCAACTAAACAGGTAAACAACCGTACCTCCCAGCTGTTTATTATGCATATTCAATTTCTGTTTGCGATACAGCGTCGGCCTAAACAATTGCAATGATATCATCAACATCAAATCTTGACATGTTGGATGACATTTTGAAGTTAAGAAGATGTGTAACTGAAATATAGTTGAAGCTTAATTAATTATTTGAAAAATTATCATTTACTTAATGACAAATTGAGAATTAAATGCAAAAAATTACATGTTTTAACAACAATGTAAACAATAGAGGTTGCTTAACGAAAATTACAATTAACTCCTACCCCGATAAACATATCGAAACTCGGGCTATGAATACAAGACATATAAGCCCAACATACACTTGGTTCTTAATAGCGTTTTGGTTCACTATTGAAACGCAAAATATTAGCGTGGCATGGATTCGACAACACTTGGTAAGTTTCTGATAGTATTTGGCACCAGATGTTACGAAATTACTTTACATTACGTGCCGGTGGCTTGTTGGCTTGGAAATAGCGTTTAAGATGTGTTCCATCGGGTTCAGATCAGGCGAATTTGGTGGTCAAGACTAGAACGTTAGTTCACTCTTATGCTCCTCAAACCACTGTAGCAGGATTCTGGCCTTGCGACATGGACAGTTATCCTGTTCAATGTGAGCTGAACGGTCTCCCTCAGATAGCAGCCCAACCTCCACGTTCTTTAATGAGGTGCGTACATCCAACCGCTTATCCCTTATTGTGATTTACGACAGTAGCACGCCGTTTCCGAGATTGTCGTTTACGGACCATAGCGAGTATCATTTGTAACAGTCATTTATGCCAGTGAATTATGCCATTTTGATTACGTATCACCGCTATAATGATTCCTCATTCTTTTTATTTTAGGGTAACAGCCTACATGAGGGTAATCCACATTCGTCTCTGCTCCGCTTATAAACTTTCCTTACGTGAACCTTGAGGAGCGCAGTGGTGTTTTTTTGCATCAATACATATAATCTTACATTTAAATTAAATGGTAATATACAGAAAAATAATACTTAAATATGATATTCCGGTTCAAGAATATAACAAATTGAAAATATCAATCCGCATAAAAGTACCGACTAACGACTGAGAACGTTAATGAGTATATATTAGTATTTTTGTTGAGCATTCATTTTCATCATCATTTACATTAATATTTATAAAGCGAAATATGCTCACAGAAAATTTTGTACATAATGTATTTGCAATAATATTCCCTCGAAAGATAAAATACGATGGCAATACGATGGTTTCAGATGTGTGTGAGTGAGCGCTATAGAGAATAGATACGAACGCCCATTATACGTCATATGTGTATTAATTCACTCTGGAACCTATTTCGGTCTTATAAAATTGATTTGTGAATAATTTGGTCAATTTCTATGGATTTCCTACCGGGAACGATTAATAGCGCTGTTTCCAAATACTCGTCTGTCATACATGTTACTATTGCAAAACGTATTTAAATTTATGTGGAATTGAAAAAATTAACAATTTGCATGTAATTCTCAGTAATCCAACACCATAAGCAGCGTCTGTCTTTTCTACGCTGGGGCAACGCCGTTGCTCGAGGTTCACGTGTGGTACAGTTTCAGTCAAAGCTCAACTCTGAAGTCATTGCCACCGTCTCAACGGATTAGGGTAGAAAAATCTAGACTAGACCAGGAATCAAAGCCAGGGCTTCCGCGAAGTACGTAGTCACTTTAACTATTCAGCTACCTGATCATACCCTATCCGTTGTATAGACCTGAACATAGGATAATTTGCTCTGTTTTTCTATATGTACTTAAAATTCAACACCTCTACTGTAACAAACATGGAGTTAGGTATAAGTGGTTTCATTAAAGAAGCAATGTCCAGTTCTACTATTGGGAAAAATCTAGGTAGATATAAATACCAGTAGCTTGAGTAGGGATTTATCCACTACTATTTTCAATGATTTTAAGCTTTATCAGAAATATGGAAGAGGCAGGGTTATTGCGTTGGAAAAGGGGCACGAAGTTTCCCAATAATTACTCCTTCTAAAATAAAACTTGACGTACTAGGCAACCAATTAACGTTTCAGAACAGAATGAATGAAGCCGTAGAAGTTGCCTGAATTTCCTCTCGTAAATTTGTAAAGAAAATTATAAGAAACCACAATACAGAAGAACTTAGCTAAACTGGGTTAAAAAGACTTTACAAATGAATTACTTGGTTTTCTAATTATTTAATATTATAAGACATTTTATTAGTCGTAAAAGAGAATTATTATAGAAAGCGAATAATAAAAGTTTATGATGAAAGGTGAAAGTCGAAATACAGTTCGGAGACGGTAGAGGTGAAAACTTTTATCGATTCTCGAACTTTAATTCCGTAGTTACTTCCCGTCGTACGCTTTTATTCGTCTATTTCTACCATAATTCTCTTCTGCGTCTCCTCTCAGACTTTTAAAGGCTAGATAATGGAAAACTCCGGCACAATCTTTATTCGAAGATTTGGAGGCCTCCATCGTAAGAAAATAAAAAATTAGTCTATTTTCCTTTTTCTAAAGTTGGTTCTGTAGACAACTGCCAATAATGCATACAGAAGCATGAGATAAATAGGTGCTACTGCAATAAATACAATATTATTTTTAAAATATAAAAACGTCTATATTAGTTAAAAATTAAAACTCGAAATTATACACCAATTTAGATACTTATGGACATTTTATCATAGATCAATTTCAATCCGGAACCAATAGCGCTGAACTTGAACTTAATTCTCATTATTAATGAGTATTGTACTTAGCCAAAGCGAAAAATAATACGGCTTATGTTTGCTTTTTTCCACCTTTCGACATCTACATAGAGACTGGCTGAACTTAACCGGCATCTGGAGTGTCATTATTTACCTCAAGGACGCCGAAAACGAAACACTAATATGGGCTACTATGAGACTTTTGCCTCCTCTCCCTCCACTCCTTGCCGAGGAGAGGAAACTTAACCCGAAAGAGGTAGATATTCGAATTGAAAATTTTTGTGTTTGCAGTATTCCGGATACTTTTTTGTACATCTCTTTGCTTTGTAATGTGACTTCCTTTCCTGTTTTTGAATACTAATTCTTGGAATTGCCGAACAGGTTATACCTTCCAGGTCCTACTCGCCCTGCGCGCCACTCCTCGCGTTAGATATTGAGCAACCGTATTGCTTTCTTTCTCGTGTCAGCTTCAAGCAGCTTGCGTATGTCGATTTATTGCGTTTTGCTTGATTTGATTGAAATGTTTTATTTTAAGAACTCACTCCATTTAATGTCCCCCACAGTCTTCTTTGCGCTAATTAGTGCAGCAGGAGAAAACAGTTACGTGATATACCGCAATAAGACAAGTGATTAGATAACAATAAGTAATTTCTTGAAACAACTCTCCTTGCAGTTGAGCATAGATTACATGTCCTGCAGAACCCAAATTGAAAACATTACTCCGTAATCGCGCGCCAACATTTCAGAAATCAAAACCCCTTCTAAAAAACAGTAAAACCAGGTATAGATATTGTCCACCAAGATCCGATAGAAAAACAAAAACAGAGTTTTGTGAAGGTCGGGTGAAAATATGCATTAAAAAATGTGCCAAAGCAAGTGTCATAAATGTAACCTTTTCAGGCATATTAACTTTTATTTCATAACATAATTTGTCAAATAAATTTACTTTAATTTCTCAATATACAATTCACTTAAATTATTCTTTAATAAAGTTTTTGTATGCTAATACCCATAATGACACAGAAAAACAGTGAGTTTTTAAATAATAATACTTTATAATACGAAAAAAGTTGATAATTATATAGATAAAAGATCAAGGTAAGTAAACCAAAAATTGCAGACAAATATTAGTTTAAAGTACAACAGGAGATAATATAAAAAAAATCGGGTCTGTTTCACCCAGGCCTCACGTCTGATGTAATTTCAGCATGTGCCACTCCTCGTGGGTTAATCTTAAGCGGCATACAGAAAGACTCAGCGACCACTACAACGGTGGATTCGACACCAATATTTGTCATTTTCGTATTACTTTTAAGTGACACGCCGACCCACTCCACAGTATTTCCCCTAATACAAGACTACAAAATCTTCACGAGTTTAAGATTAACGCGGAACATATCAACATAAGCACATAAGACACTTGAATTCAGTTCTATTTTTTAGACAGATTAAATATATCAGCCTTAAGTCCATTCTAGCAGGTGGTATCGATGTGACCTCTGGAACGAAGATGAATTTTCATTTGTTATCGTCAGAAATAATCGCAGGTTCTGCAAACTAAAGTGCGTCCCTTGTAGAGTCCCTGTGGCCATTTCCTGTCCATTCCCAAGAGTAGGGAAAGTCGTTAAAATCCAACCTAAAAATAGCTGTGCCGGAAAGTCGGTCTCCGAGCGTATCGGCCGCGCAAACACGCTACAGCGCAAAGATCAAACAAAATTACGCCTGGAGCTGCTGTAACAAGAACGTTCCGTATCAGCCACCGACGTTGGCTGAAATTAAAACCATGGAACTTGCACTCTCTCGCTAATAGTATGCGAGTCACCAGTGACCGACTCAATTCAACCTTCATTAATAAAGTGAGTAAAACACAAAAATTTAAATTAAAAATCCGCCAGCTAATATCGGCTGCTCGTAAATTCGTCGGACGCTGAAAAATAAAATATAAGAAGTCGAAAATCCAACATGAATCTACCCCGATATTAATATATGATTCTCACTTTTACCACCCCACGCAATACACCTGAGAAGTAACAGGACTTACATAGTGAAATATATGGAAAGTATGGTTTATTAGATAACGTTACAACTTTAGAAAGCAAGTATATGCTCGAATTAACGGAAATAAACACTAGCTTTAATGTGGGAAATTAAGTGTAACAGAGAATTATGACCAAAGTATACGGGCACACACATTTATGTAACATATACACTTCAATTATTTCGCATCATATAAAATTGTTACATAACGAAAAAAAATTGTTGTAAAATGACATGCATTAATAGCTTATTGCTACACAGATCACATGGCGTTTAAATCTAGGAATAGTCAATTCATGTCACATTTTATACGTCTACGTTTTCCCTACTAAAGTACTATATGCCTTAAGAGGCAAAATGGATGTTAAATTATGGTTCTGATGTTTTCTTCAAAGTACACAAACTATTGCCATAATTAACTAATTGAAAACTAAAAATTATTAACTATTTACTTCGATTTTTCGTTTATATATCTTCCATAATGAAAATATAGAAAATTACTGTCATTTTATTTCTCTAGGTTATAGCTGTATAATATAACGAACACTATTTCGCTGTTACTGACATCAAAAACTTGTTTACACAGTTTTGGAGAGCCGGTTTGACATAACCGTAGTTATACAACTAAACACAAAATAACTCAAACATAACATATATTAATGTACTAAATAACCGCATATGTTTGTTTATTGTGAAACGTAATATTGTCAGTCTTTGAATAATATATTATTTGTCCTTTGAAACATGAACAGATTAAAAAAACAATTCAAATGTATTTTACATATTATAAATATGAGAAAAAATGAGAGGACATTGTTAGAAGACAATTTTCAGAACTGCGACACAAGCTTGCAAGATTTTTTTCTTCAAAGACATGCAAATGAATGATACTTGAAAGGTAAGTCGCATGCTTAAAGGAAAAACTTTGGAATATACTTTCATCTACTTAATTTTATGAGAAGAATTTTTTTCTGCGGTGATATATCTTTCAAAGAAAGATTGACTAAAACAGGCTAAAAAAGTTTTCCTTTTGAAAGGCTTCATAACTCATACAGGGCAATTTTCTTGTCGGTGTGATCGACTATTTGTATTTAGTATGAAACTTCATTCCAGATACAAAACCTGCACTAAAAAGTAAAACACCCTAGTTACATAATTGTGACCGATTTGAAATTACTTTTCGGGGCTCTAGTCTGCGTCGTGCTTCTTTTGTGATTATATGAGTGCATCTAATTTTTAAAACTGTTAGTTATAATAGCTGTTTTTTTTGTTCTTTTGGGGTGTAGACAGGCTATGCATAGGGTAATCCACATAGTGGCAACTCCCCTCTTATAGCATAGGAAAGGGATTTGAAAGGGGGGATGCGGAAGGGTAGAGGAAGGTAGCCAAGAGTTAACTAGGGCCCCCAGGCTATATTTTAAGGATCCTACCCGGCATTCACCTAAAGAAATGCAGGACAAACCCTAGAAAAACCTACATGGTAGGTCGGGCATTGTGTACTTGTCCCACGCCCTTCCGATAGTGAGAGAGGAGTTTGCTGTGGGGACGCAGCATTCCCTTCACCGTGCCTCGACCAGTTTATTCCAATGGGAATAGCGGACAACTCTTACTGTATGCCCAAGATCTGTGACCCCGGAACATACACCTCTCAGAACAGGCCGAGGTGCCTTGGCTTGTGGGAACCTTAGTTCAAAAACAGAGAGGAAAAGGCATCCCCAAAGGTAGCCCCTTCGGGTCTCTCCTACAAGGTTCTGCCTGCGAGAGAATATCCGTCGCAGGTACTGCCTGCGAGAGAATAGCCCTCGCAGGTACTGCCTGCGAGAGAATAGCCCTCGCAGACAGCTTGCTTCCATAATAACTGAATTGTTACGCGGGTTGAATTTACAGAAGTAGCCCGATTGGTATGAATTCGTTTGCGAGTTACATGCCTATTAATGGACAGTTCCAATAACATTCTTATTTTTCTCGAACGTTAATTGATAAATTCAAGGTATTAATGTCGGCCGAATGGCGCCTAAACCGTTAAGCGACGGGGAAGGGAAAGCTGCGTCCCTAAGACAAACCCCTCCTTCACTATCGGAAGTGCTTGGGACAAGAACCAAATGCTCGACCCTGATGCAAGTTTTTCTAGATTTTTTCCCTGCATCACTTTTAGGTGAATTACTGGGTAGAATACCTAAAACTACAGCCCGGGAAACCAAATTAACCCGAATTCTTTTGAAAGATACATCATGCCCAGAGAGCTCCGGCGGAGGCTTCCTTTGGGGATTCCTTCACATCTCTCTGGTTTTTTTGAACTAAGGTTCCCACATGCCGAGGCACCTCGGTCTGTTTTGAGAGGTGTATGTTCCGGGGTCACAGACGTTGGGCATACGGTAAGAGTTGACCGCTATTCCTATTGGAATAGTCGGCCAGCTGCCTCCTAAACTGGTCGAGACACGGTGGAGGGAATGCTGCGTCCCCACAGCAAACTCCTCTCCCGCTACCGGAAGGGCGTGGGACAAGCAAAAAATGCCCGACATACCTGATGCAGGTTTTCTAGGGTTTTCCCTGCATCACTTTTAGGCGAATTGACGGGTAGGATCCTTAAACCATAGCCCGGGGGCCCTAGCTAACTCTTGGCTGCCTTCCTCTACCCTACCGCATCCACCCTTTGAAATCCCTTCCAATGCTATTAAAGGGGAGTTGCCACAACGTGGATTACCCTCATGTAGCCTATTACCAAAAAAAAAAAAAAGAACCAACTTAACCCTTGGTTACTTTTATCTACATTTCCGTTTTTTGATGGCCGCTGTTTTATTGGGAATCTCAGGATATAGCATTCATAGATTTCTTGGAAAAGGGCACAACCGTAACTGTGCTCTGTTGGAAAATTGAAACGAGCGCTGATTGAGAAACGACGAAGATTGACGCGAAAGAAAGTACTGTTTCAGCAATACAATGCGCCAGCGCCCATAGCAGCTGCTCTATGGCCGAAGCGCATTGGTTTCTCATCCACCCTATTCACCAGATCTAGCACCAAGTGACTTTTCCTTGTCCCCGAACATGAAAAATTGGCTTGGTGGGAAGAAAGTTTCATCAAATGATGGAGGTCGTGACGGAGTATTTTGCAGAGTTGACAAAACCTATTTTTCTGATGAGTTGAAAAATTAAGAAACTCGCTAGGCAAAGTGTACAGCCAAGGAAGGAGACTATGTTGAGAAATAAAATAAGATTTCTTAAAAAATTATTTTTGGTACATTTCTACTTGACTTATCAAACAACCCTCGTAAGTAGATTTATTTAATATTGACTTATAGTAATTCTTCTGTAATGACATAAGTTTTCAAATTAAAATGATAAATAACTAAATTTAGTTTCTTAAACGTGGATTGAACAGTTATTAAAGGAGTAATAAACTAATCCGAAATATAGAAGAATCTTTTTAAAATAGTTTTAAAATTTATTGAAAAAGATTTAATCAGATTTTAATTACTTATAATAAAATAAATGAGTGAATGGAACGTTAAAAGAGCAGTACATAGGAAATCCATTACCATCTCTCAAATATGAAAGCTACAACCATTACAACATCCATAATTGCGTCTTTCGTTTACTTTATACTTTTAAAAATTATCCGGTAATATAAATAGAATCATTAAAACGAATATTTAAAACCAGAAATGGTTGCTATGCAATTAGAGGCAAAATTTTATTGCCAACCACAAATGCATGTATGTTATACAGTAAATCAAATTCCTAGTCAATGCGGAAAAAAATAGATTGGCAAACTAAGAAAGCAGCTCGATATCAATTTGCAGAAACCTCAATGCCCAAATTAGAAGAATATACATGGAAATTTACCGGAAAAACAATTTTTTAAGAATTCCGTACATTTGTGTCTGAAACGAATACATTTGAACGAATATTCAAAGAAGCAATCAACATGCATACATTCAGTAAGGCCAATGTCTACATCCCGGGCCTTTGGAAAGCGTTCCGACGAAATCCTCAATGCCACTGTAACTAAACTAAGCCTTTCACTCATTCAGAACGCTCTCTCTCTCTCTCTCTCTCTCTCTCTATATATATATATATATATATATATATATATATATATATATATATATCAGCCGGTTATCCTTTCCTATGCTAATAAAGGAGAGTTGCCACCATGCGGATTACCCTCATGTAGCCTGTTAGCTTTTTTTTTTTTTTTAAAACAAAGGAGGGATGTTATCTCCCAGTCAGAACCTTGTAGGAGAGACACGAAGGGGCTACCTTTGGGGATGCCTTTTCCTCTCTCCGTTTTTGAACTATGGTTCCCACAAGCCAAGGCACCTCGGCCTGTTTTGAGAGGTGTATTTTCCGGGGTCACAGACCTTGGGCATACGGTAAGAGTCGTTTTCTGTTCCCGTTGGAACAGTCAGCCAGCTGCCTCCTAAACTGGTCGAGGTACGGAGAAGGGAAAGCTGCGTCCCCACAGCAAACTCTTCTCCCGCTATCCGAAGGGCTTGGGACAAGTACCCAATGCCCGACCTACCAGATGCAGGTTTTTCTAGGGTTTTCCCTGCATTACATTTAGGCGAATGCCGGGTAGGATCATTAAACTATAGCCCGGAGGCCCTAGTTAACCCTTGGCTACCTTCCTCTACCCTTCCGCATCCCCCCTTTCCCAATCCCTTCATATGCTATTAAAGGGGAGTTGCCACCATGTGGATTACCCTCATGTAGCCTGTTACCCTAAAAAAAAATTATTCTGTTAGATGCGAAGACCCAGCTAATCGACTCTATGGAGACAGTTGAATTTAGAATGTTTAGTTCGTCTAAGTAGTATTCGGACTCATGAGATCAGGTCTCATTCTTAACACCTGTTTTCCCTGAAAATCAATAGAGCTTTTTACTGTTCGAATCTTAGGTTTCATTGTTTCTTCCTTTTTTAACTCTCTCATAATTCACATTACAGATAATGAAGCAGTGTATACAATACATTTACCATATATGTATATATATATATATATATATATATTCTTTTTGTGTTATAAATATTTCCTATTAAATAATCATTTATTGGTTAAGAAGAACTTTTCGTGTTCCTGTGGATAATTGGAAATGCCACATGCGGTCCGTTACGTCTGAAGTGCTCCACAGATACAGTTAATATGGTGTAACATCAATAAAGCGTTACACAACTTTGAAACGATTGCTACAGTACTTAGCTAGTTCACATATGACATACATTTACTGATATGATACTGTTCTAAAACTAGAATATTCAGTCAATATCACAATGGCATTTGAGAGGAGTTTCATTCAATCAATTTTCAGTAATAAATTGGAATGATATTCAGTATACAGATTGCATTTCCGACATTAACATTTTATACCAATTAGCTTGACGCTATGTCGTAGATTTAATTTTAAAAATACCTATCTGTTAAAAAAAACAGTTGAAGTAAAAATAATAATGCAAATATATACCAATTACATAATTTTTAAATGATCTGATGATTTTCTGTAAATGTAATTTTCTATAAAATTTCATATACGAAGCTAAAAATACATATTTATGTGTTATTAGTATGCATCGATTAAGTAACGTAAATTTCGTTCTGCAGAATCTATGTTCAACTACTTCTCCTTAAAAATCACACGAAAGGAGCATCAGTTATGTAACATTTTTCGATATATTTAGTTGTTTTCTGTATTGAGAATTCTTAGGAATTAATTCAATAAATATCTTATTTAATTTTACTTCTGTCAACGCATTTTATTAATTCGCTTATATCATGAACCAAAAGGATTTTCACAAAAAAAACTTAATCAGACTAAGTAACTACTAGTTCTTACTGATAAAGATTCCTTTCTTGCTAGGATTTCAGTCCCACAGTGTAAACTCAGATTATTGCTTATTGCAAATAAGGTGATTAAACGAATGAGCATTTTTAAAAAGTAAATCTAATTATTTATTTGATTCGTATTATAAGAATGAATGTCTTGAACAAGGTGGTAAGTTCAATTACATAAGGTGGTAAGTTCAATTACACAATAATCCCACATAATGAAATCGTAAAATTGTTCTGAGTAATAGTGGGTAACAGTAGGTAAAATCACTTTATAACAAGAGTTACGCAGTCTGATGTTTGCTATAACCTAAAAACCAACTGAACGTGGCAGATTATGCTATGTCGGAGTTGGTACTATACACAGATTGTGAGATTTATAAAACCAGAAATGATATATTGATTACGATTTCTGCTTTACATTTACAAAATGGATTGACAACTCGTCAGTGTGTGTTGTGAAGTCCCCAAGATGTGAAATGAGTTGACGTAGGCTTCAAAGGCGCTTAGTTTACAGGCTTAGTCACAAGACTCACAGTCGTGAGACGAGCACTTCGGAGTTTCGCGTAGATCCACAAAGCGTTATGTCTGCACTTAAGTAGATTAGCTGACGGACTTGCTTCCTGTCAGATGCTTCTATATTTTGGGTTAGTTTATTATCACTCATTAAATAAATGTTCTATCCGCCTATAACTAAGTAAATATACAATTTTATTATTTGAATTTTATAACATATATAAATACAGAAGAATTACTATAAGTGAATTAAAGAAATATATTTATTATATTAATAACATTCATAGAATTTTAATTGTGATTTGTTTTTAGAATATGTGTTGAATTCCCATTACTGTTTCTCTACTTTTAAGTGGTTCTGAAAAGTTTTAGAGACACGTTAAACACTTATTTATTTAGTGTGTTATGTATAAAATCAGAAATAATACTGCAAACAATTTCCTTTGAAAATGTAAAAATTAAAAACGTCAGTGTTAAAAGAATACTAACTAATAACATATAAACGTTTGCCAAATAACAGTCTAAATTAAGTAATAATATAAAAAAATAAAAATTCGCCTAAAGAAATGCAGGAAAAACCCTAGAAAAACCTGCATCAGGTAGGTCGGGCATTGGGTACTTGTCCCACGCCCTTCCGATAGCGGGAGAGGAGTTTGCTGTGGGGACGCAGCATTCCCTTCTCCGTGCCTCGACCATACTCTTACCGTATGCCCAAGGTCTGTGACCCCGGAACATACACCTCTTAAAGCAGGCCGAGGTGCCTCGGCTTGTGGGAACCTTAGTTCAAAAACGGAGAGGAAAAGGCATCCCCAAAGGTAGCCCCTTCGTATCTCTCCTAAAAGGTTCGACCTGCGAGAGAATATCCCTCCCAGGTTGCCTGCGAGAGAATTGTCCCGCAGGTCTTCTCCAAGAGGTAAAATAAAAAAAATAAAAATAAATGCCTCACAACATTTTCTTATATCCATGATGCTTTCGTCAAGTGAGAGAAGAATTCAAGAGCCATAAAAGCGTCACAACCGCAAAATCCAGCATGTAGTTAGTGTATGATAAGGTTCAAGAACATTTTATCAATACTAATCGAGATGCATCTATCATAATACTTATGGTGAATTCCATCGTGAATGTTCCCCGACTTTTATTATTTGGAATTTTGACACGAGTTTATGAATTGATAACATTTGAAAAAATGGCTAAATAATTGCTAATGGGGCAGTATGGTCTTTCATTAATATCTTAGAAACAAAGAATTTCGGATTTTATTATGTTATGTATATCTTTTATGGTGCGATCAACAAAATTTACTTCAGTATTGAAATAATTTTTTTTTCTTATGTAAATCGCAAGGTAAATTGGATTCGGCCGATATAACTAAATCGTGAAAATAATGATTTCATTCTTTCTCTCTAAACTTTGGGTCAGTAACACTAATTTTTACCATATTTATTTTGAGACGACCTCATAGTATTATTAATATAAATATTAAACAAATGATTAATACAATTTTAATGTTCACAATCCCGTTTGTTTTATTTCATTAGTCAATGTAGTAAAATTGATTTTTTTGAATATAAGATTTATATAAAAGTAATTGGCTCATTTTAATAAGTGATATACACTAGCTGGTGGCCTAGCTATGTCCAGGTATTTCTTTATCCCAATCTTATATTAGACCTTATATAAAATGAATATCAAAGTCAGCTCTTAACCCCTTCTCATGCTACTGCATACAGACTAGAGCTGAACACATGACGAAACTGGCACCAGTAGTGTCACTATTCAGCCAGCGACACCGAAAACCATGATTTCGACACCAATACACTACATTTTACGTGTTCCCCATGACTATGCTTGCTGAACTTCAACGTAACAGTCATTGAAAATATCAATAACCAATCCATAACCGCGGATCCGACGTAAATCTCGGCCTTATTCAGACTCTTATAATGTCACCCACATCCACCCCTTACCATTGTGTTAAGTGATGAAATTAGGCTTTAACTATATAGAGAGTGATCCCGGAAACTATTCGACCGTAATATCGGTCGTTATCGTATTTTTTAAATGCTACTCCCTTACAGCCCATAGAGTGAATTTTCCTAGATTGTAAGTAATACGTATACAAAGTTTGACTAGTTTTATAGTATGCTGAACATAAAAACATCCATCCACTTGTATTTATTAATAGAGAAGAAGCGTATTAAACTTTTATTATTGTTAGTTTTTCCAATCCAATTTCTCTAAAAGCATGGCCAGAATAATAAAACGTCGTTATAAACAAAACAAGAAATTGGCAATATTTCTAAGGGACAAACGGACATGATGTTTCTGTTTTAAAGCAAACTGTGTGATTCGGACAGTCAAGCTATCTTTTAAGAATTAGTGACAATTTAAGTCTAAGGAAGTTTATATTTAAAAATATAACCTATTAATTTCCCCCACGCACAACACATGTTTTTACATTGACGTAATTAAGATCGTCAGACTACATTAAGAAGGAAATAATGGAAATTCTATAACTGCAATGAGTTCCTCCAGCGCTTGTCCCCGTCCGTTACGCATCTTTCAAAACTTGCGTGAGCCACATATCTCCAGGCGTAATCAACGGGTAATATTTTCAATTTTTTCACCATAACATTAGAAGATCCATAAAATACAGATATATAGATACAGAATAAGAGTCACATCAATAATCAGAAACATGTGATTACTCATAATATCAATGTAAAACCATCAGTGGTCGAGAAGAGTGACAGACCGTCAACGTAACATGCTTAATACATTCTGTATTATTCAGATCAGGTACACTGCTTCTTTTCAGTCTTACCGTTTTTTGTAATTCACAAAGAGACGACCCTTGCTTTGTTTTAGGACTTCATGCCGGTATTGTCAAGAACAATGGAAACTAAATAAGGATAATTCTCTTGGGACTAACTATGGCTTCACATCCTTGGTTTGGAATATCATCTAATTATGTATAAATTATTTCAGAAAATAATTTCCGTTGACCTCAAGGACTTTCAGCGATACAGATACTTATTAATTCCGAAAGAATTAACTATTATATCAAAGAATATAATATTTATACATACATTTTTATTTAAATTTTTCATTTATATTGTAGTAATTGGTAATTAAGGCATTGTTCTAATTGAAAAGTTGAATTGTAGAGGACTCATTATTGGTGGATATAGCGGACGCCGCAACAAACCGGCAATGAAAAAAAAAAGTATTGTTGATCGGTCGAGAAGGTTTTACGCGCTCAAAATTTACGAGACGAATGAACAGTTGGGCAGCGGACAGCAAGTAGAACAGAGTAAACGAACGAACAGTTGGGCAGCGGACAGCAAGTAGAACAGAGTAAACGAACGAACAGTTGGGCAGCGGACAGCAAGTAGAACAGAGTAAAAGAACGAACAGTTGGGCAGTAAACGGCGAGATGTACAGATTAAAATTCTAATTCACGAAAACTTTAACAATCTTGGTCAGTGAGCAGTGAAGACTGAAAGGTCTAATTTAAAGAACGAGAAAGTGTTCCAGTAACCAGTACGCTGTTATATCAAAAATGCAGAAACTGAACTAGTCTTCAGTCAACAGGCAAAACCAATGAGGTGCATTTTCAACAAAAATCCACGAGATCTACAAATCCAGGTTGCAGTAAATCATCGAGAAGCAACAAAGTTATTTTAAACCAACTAACAAACTACGCTAATTAGAGTCTGTGAACATTTAGAGTCTGTGAGTACTTAGAATCAGTGATATCCCCAAAATTGTGCACGAAAAGTTAAAATGTGACCTGGGCTGCCGTAAGTAGAAAGAAAACTTTAAAATCATTGTAAACCACGTTTAAAAGATAAACGTCAGATCGTTCTTTAATTATCGATAAAATGAGATATTTAATTATTCAGATCATTCTTTATTTCTTGATAAAAATTGAAATTGTTTAAATTCAATCGTTGGTATTATTTCTTCAGCAACAAATTTCGTCTATGTTCAGACGCATTGATTCCCATATAAAGCAAATGTAATTTTTGTGATTTTGATTATATAAATCCTACCATTATCAAACCCAGTTCAAGACCCTGAGATCCCAAATATTTTGTGATTTGAATATTTATTGTTAATAAATCTTGTTTAATAGTTTTCACGTAATAGTTCTTTTCATTTAAAAACGCCACATAGTTTATATCATGAATTATTGTCAAAAGATGCAAGCTATGTATATAAATTATTATAATATATCGTCCTTAATAGATCCAGAGCGTAAGGAAAGAAATAGCTGATGGTAAACGAATTCACACTTTAAAAGCATATCACTTCTAATTCCATATGCCCACATGTTACAGAGCAGCAGCCTAGCTGACTGTTTGTTCATAGTGGAGAGCTTTTAAATTAGGCGCCTCAATTGAGGCTGTCATGTCCTCGCAGCTTCCACGTAGCAGATCGATTTCCCATCCGACAGACTCACGCACACGCGTGCTGCAGGTGGATGACGTCATCACCAAAGCAAAGCGGGTCGTGACATTTGCACGAACCAAGGGGAACAAAAGGTCCATCCTCAAAGTCAGATACAGTCTTCATACCTCTCGCCAAAGATCAATGATATTTCAACGGTTACAGGGGGAATAAATATTAGCAATTCGTAAAATATAAGAGCATATGCAGAGATAAAACAGGTAAACTTAATTTTTAAATAAATAGCTGATGACGAAAAAATATTTGAGTAAGACTCTTATAATAATATATCGGTATTATTCTGAAACTGCAAATATATCTGTCGATTATAAATTGTTATTGACATAAATCAATAATGGGATACTAAATAGTAATAAAGACTAGGTTAAAGATATCAATTTATAAATATAAGAAATATTTAATATATAATACGTGTAATATACAGATACTACATAAACATCAGAATTTAACGACTAAATTTATATTTAGTCCGATAGAATTAATCAATCGTTTCTAACAAATTATTTGCTTCTATACCTGGTACAAATAAATACGTTTTTATGTAATTTCAAATAAACAGTACTAAACTTGTAATATAAGTTTCCATATAATGGTAAATATTAATTTCACATTAAATTCAGTTCACATGTCATGGAAGCATATTGTATTTCTTCCGATAATCTTTGGATTGTGTTTTCTAATTTCATCAAAAATAATTTTAATCTCAAATTATGCATATGCCATAATTACCATGTATTCCTTTAATAAATAAACACTTTAATGAATGTATTCTGGTCCAATACACGTCACTTACATTTTCAGGCAATCTGTGTACATTTCCTAAGCACTTTTCAGCTCACTTCTGCTAGCTTCAGAATATTTTATCTGTATATATTATGTAGGCCTACATTTTTTACAAATTTTCATTCTACGATGAGAGTTCTTCACCTCTTCTTTTCTGTGGTACATTTTGTCATTATAATCTTAATTGCGCATAATCACATTAACTTTTGTACATAATTTCTTTTTATTTTATTTAACAAGTCCAGTTAACGTTTATTTCCATCTGCTGGTTTCGTTACGGGCATCTTGTATTCTCTGCTCTTTTTCATTTCCTTATTTGGTTTACTAGTGTTTCAGTTAGGCCATTTTAAGTAACATTTCTTTTAACCTTAGCAATTTAGAGCAGCAATTAACGCCTGTGTTTTCTTAATAATTCATTCTTTCCATCCTCGATAACATATAAATCAAAATAAGTTATGTTTTAAATACTGCTACCGTTCTGAATTTACCTGCTTCATTAATTGTGGGTCCATTATGGCAAATAGTTTGTATTCTGATAATTAAACTGAATGTTGAAGCCATTAAAATGTCGTATTTTCATTCATTCGACATATCGGAAGACATCAATAATATATGCGAACTAATAAACTTTCTTTTATGAGGTGGTTACATAATTTTAAATGGTTTTAGATTTATTTTCACTCCGAATTATTCTGAGACGCTCCGTAACTGATTTAGTTGTTAATAACATTACATCAATTTTGAATTAATTTAAAAGATATAATATTTTATAATTTTCTATTATTTCAAGAACGGTACCGTTTTCTAATTTTAACCGAACACTTTTCTTTTAACGGGAAAAATCTCTAGAATGTTTGTAGGCCAATCTTTGCAGTCCTTGTAGGCGGAACGAAGGTATATATTAACAAGTATGTTTCTTATTTATTATGCTATTTTTTATGACTATGCTTATTTTTGTGTAAAGGATGCTTCAAATTGAGGATAGAGTCACTAAGTCTACAGAACTTTCATCCGTTTATTTATTTCTACATACATATTACTTTCAGATATTCAGGGTGTAATATAGTTGAGGTTGTAACATCCTTTTTTTCTAAATTCACTGTATGTATTGTAATAATTGGAGTTAATGTTTATTTTAGAACTACAAAAATAATACAATCACTTACATAACGTAAAAGAAATTAATACTATAAATAAAAATATACAAAATTTGTTTGGGCGCCAGCAGATATACTCTGCAAAGATTTATTACATGAAATTTCTCCGGCATAAAAATTTATTGAGTCCCTTTGTCATAAGGGTAAATTGGGCGGTTTCAGTGGCTATCCAGAAACAGAGTTTTCCCGTCTACTGTACAAATAGTTCAGGAAGGAAGACACTTTACAATAAATTTGGTAATTCTTACTTTGTCACTCATCTGCAGTCCCGCAGCGGATCACCGGTCTTCAACACAGGCTAAGCAGCCAAATTCCTCGTGCTGGGTCACAGGGCTGACAATTATTCACACTCTCGCGATCCTCTCCCAATTTCAACTCCTTTACTTCTCTCCGGTGCGGAGAATACAGCTCTACTTCGTCCACCCCACACCCCACACGATGCAAAAAAAAAGAGGGTACACTTGGCATCTTAGGGCAGAGTTCTGACGCACGTGCACAAAATAGTCACCAATGCCCTTTCAGCGTGCCCATAGTTTCTGTCAATTTGTTCCGCAGTGACCATCTGAGGACACGCTTTTCCACAGCCGGAAGTACTTCACTACAATATTATTGCGGAATATTTTCTCCAGTCTCCTGAAAATAGCCCAATTATTCTCTGTAATTCTTCCACCTATTATATTTCGTTGGAAATATCCTAAAGAAGGTTATAAAAGTCGAAAAACAACGGTATTCTTGAATGAAGAATGATACCATTTGTTGTCGTCCGACCAGAAAGTAATAAAAGAATGAAAGAAACGGCAAAATTTGTTAGATGGTAATCAAAAAGTTTTTTTTCTAATAGAAACTGTAATAAAATAGACGGTCCTATATTATGAGTACTCGTTGTAGTGGGTGTGAGGTGGGAGGTGGGTTGAGAGGCATTCAGGACAATCTCAAAAAAACAAAGAACTGTTTTTTAGAGCTGATAATAGAACAGACGTAGGTATATTTTCGATCCTAAATACTAGGGTATTTTTCCTTCGGGAATTTTTTGGGATAGTCCTTTAATGGGGACAACAACGGAAATAGTAACATTTTCTTAGCATCTTCTTTACTCTGTTCCAGGTTGACGAGTGTATGGTATTCTGGTTAACGCAGACTTATTACTTCATAAAACATTATACTAGTATTAGTTATAAATTTAAACTTTATATAGTTATATATTTATATATTTATATAGTTATAAATTTAAACTTTCCCTATTATTAAAGAAGGTAAGTGTAGAAACGACTATAGAAAAATAGGCCGGGAGTATTATCATCTACATAATAATAATTTTTATTTATTTAAATGCATTTAAGCATATTCATGAATATGTATTCTCAAATATAACGCGTTGCGTTTAAATTAACTGAGCACGCTTCAATCCATCGCGTGGATAACCTTGTGAATTTAAGTAACACCTATATATGTTGGACACGATACACTCCTTTTCAATTACGCAGTCAAACCCGTAATAAGATCAGAAAAACAATAATCACTTTATGCTACATTTATTTGTTGTCTAGTGTGGGTCTGTGACTAGCTAATAGAAAAATTCCCACATTCCATACATCCCGTAGAATAAATTCTTGAAACTGAATCTGTGATGTGATGTGATGCTGATGCGTTCCTCCTGGCTAGCGACTTTATTTACGATTGTTTTAGAGTGACAGCCTACATGAGGATAATCCTAACTCCCGTTTAATAGCGTAGGATGGGATTTAAAAGGGGGATGTAGAAGAGTAGAGGAAGGTAGCCAAGGGTAAACTCCGGGCGGCCGGGCTTTAGTTTTATATTCCTACCCGGAATTCGCCTAAAAGTGATACAGGACAAACCCTAAAAAACCTACATCAGGAAGGGCGGACATCCGAGTACTTGTCCCACGCCCTTCCGTTGACGGGAGATGGGTTTTCTGTGGGGACGCAGCATTCCCTTCTCAGTGCTCCGAACAGTTTAGGAGGCAGCTGGCCAACTATTCCAATAGAATTAGCGGACAACTCTTACCGTATGCCCAAGGTCTGCGACCCCGGAACATACACCTCTCAAAACAGGCCGAGGTGCCTCGTCTTGTGGGTACCTTAGTTCAAGCAGAAGAGAGAAGAGAAGGCATCCCCAAAGCTAGTCTCCTCCAGAGCTCTCTGGGAAGGTACACCTGCGAGAGAATAACCCTCGCAGGCTTCCTTGGAATTCGGCGGGAGAGGATTTTTTTTTTTTTTAGGGCAACAGGCTACATGAGGGTGATCCACATTGGGCAACTCCCCTTTAATAGCATAGGAAGGGATTTGAAAGGGGGGATGTGGAATGGTAGAGGAAGGTAGCCAAGGGTTAGTCTGCTGCGTCCATCAATACGATCGTTAATATTTCACAGCTGCAGGTAAAAATAAGTGTGCATGAAATTATACTGGACATTGAGATTAAGATTGTGTGAGAATAAATCATCATAAGTAATTTATTAATTGATCTATGAGATTGACGTTCGGAAAATTTAGCTATAGATATGACGCCCTTGTACATCATATTCTGGATTTGGGGAAAGAAAAAATTATCGTATATTACATGAAGTAAGAAAGTATTATAAACAAAAATAGGA